>JARFIY010000099.1:9602500-10802500 GCA_036346155.1 Sinelater perroti
CAAACAATGCTAAGCGAATTACCGAAAGAAGCCAGAAAAAAGGTCTAGAAATAAATTTGGAAAAAACAAAAATATGCACAAACGATAAAACTAATGAAGAGGATGTAATAATAGAAGGTAAAGTTATAGAAAAAGTGGAAAAATATACATATCTGGGTCAAATAGTAACAACTACAGGAGACAACCAGATAGATGAAATTGAAAGAAGAATCAAATTATCTTGGACAGCCTACGGAAAATTGAAAGACGTTTTATCATCAAATATACCACTATACTTAAAATCAAAAATATATAATGAATGTATCCTGCAAGTAACCACATATGCAAGTGAAACGTGGATATTTACAAAAAAAAGCGATAGACAAACTACGAGTACACCAACATGCAATGGAACGCAGAATTTTGAACATATCCTTGAAAGACCGCAAAACCAACGGATGGATTAGACAAAAAACAAAGGTCGAGGACATTATAGAAAGAATAACAAGACTAAAGTGGCAATGGGCAGGACATATCATAAGAAAACAAAAGGAATGATGCAAGAAAATAATGCAATAGAGACCATGGGGAGAACATAGAAACAAAGGAAGAGGTGGGCGGATGACATAAAAATTCAAGCCGGACTAACATGGAACAGATTAGCACAGGGCCGCACTAAATGGAGAAATATGGGAGAGGCTTATATCCATAAATGGGTAGAAGAAAGCTAATGATGATGATGATGAAATATTATATATAGTTTAGCTTAGCTTTTTTCTTTGATTTCCTGAATTTTTCTAAATAATTTTTGATTGTTCTATTTTCTTAAAATTTGGAATGCAATTTTTTTAACAAATTTAGTTATTGAATTCTTAATTAAACTAACATTAATTGATAAAACTCGCTGAAGCCGCATTTGCGTAATTTTTATTGCAGTACACTCTATCTAGACGGCTTTTCAACATTGCGTGGCCACTATTACACCGCTTTCAAATTCCTATGCAATCTATATTTCTTTCTTGTTTGTATTTAGCTTGTATCTACATGAATATTTAAAATATCTAAACATATTTCTTTCACGGCAATTTATTTAAAAAATACTATTTTACAGTTTTTCGCATTTCTAACTATGCACTTGGGGCGATCAAAAATAATTAGCAGCACAAATGTTTTCTCCTCGCCTATGTTTTATTACAAAGCCAGCGTGGTCCCGTGCTTGAGGGGCGGACTGCGATGCTGACGGACCCGGGTTCAATTCCCGGTGCTCTCTGATGCCTGGCGGGTGGCCTACTCAGTCACTAAAAATAATTGAGTACCTGCATTCACTCGAACAACGGGTAATAATGGCGGTCGTCTTAGGCGCGGTGCTTGCCACACCGCCCCGCACCAGAGATGGTGCGCAACGACCGGGCAGAGAGAGCGAACGTATGAGAGCCTTAACCTCTCAGTTCGCAGGCCGTGCTCTCACACGGGGCGTAGAGCCTTACCATTATTATTATTATGTTTTATTACAAAGAGGTTCACATATCATTAGAGGTATTCCTCTTTAACGTCTATATTGCAGTCTGGTTGCAAACTATCCTTTGAGTTTAGCAAGACACCAATTCTATACAGCTTATGGTTGAAGAACTTTATTCTGCTTACTGTCTTCAGGGATAGATCGGGCGATATAAAAAAGAGCATTTTTGGATGTATATAAAGCAAAGCTCACTATTTTACTTACATTAATATGCTTATCAATAAAAAAGTCATGTGCGACCACCCCTGAACAATTAATAAGAATTGAAACCATTAGAAAATAGCACTATCAGATTGTCTTCACATTATAAAAGTATGAATCATTCGTAGCCCGACAGAAAAATAGGAACAATATATCTGTTTTTAAAAAAGAAAATTACGTGTCACACGTTTTAGCTTCAGTTATGAGCACTATCGGATGGTATATTCATTTGTAAGCCAAACCGAATATACACCAGCTAAATCCTTTAGCTACCGTGTTATTTCCAGATTTTCGAAACAGAAGTGGTATATCCAAGCAATTATTTCACCAATTGGTGAAGTTTACTTTAAGCAAGATTTAGAAATAGAACGCGTAGTTATAGTACGGAAAATTAGTTTTGTGGGTGTTGTGAAGTGGAAAAAATTGATAACTTAAGATAACTGAAGTAAATATCATTCTTGAGGATGGAAATAATGGAAACAGAATAAAAAAAATAAAGTTAAAATAAGACTAAATTTCCTTCGGTAAATAAGCAAAGATTATGAAATATTAACCTTTTCTCATATCTATGATATTTCCTTGTGATTGCGAAAAAAACATAGCAATTTAACAAGTTTAGGGTGAAAGTTCAAGATAAAATCGTGTCACTTTTTATCTATTATAACTACAAAATACCACAGACCTAGCAAATATATGCAGAAACGAAATTTACTGTTTTGTTACTTGCTATGCCAGAGTTTCTGACAAAACATAGAAGTGTGGTAGTTTCAAAGGTTTTGGAGGAAGATAACATTCTAAGGGAGAAGAACGATGGTGACCGTGCGTCTCAAAAAGAGTATTTGGAAAAAAGAGATAAATTAAATCATTCTTAAAAATGTTACTCGGAAAAAGTCATTATAACGGACCAAATTCAAAACGTACATATTTATCAGTAAATCTGACCGTTGTAAAGATACATACGAGGTGTAGCAGAAAAGTAATGAGACTGGCAACACTGCAAGCGATCTGGCAACGCTACGCTGTTGTCCTTGATAGAGCACGTGTATACCCTCCCATAGCTCAGTGCGAGTTTCAACTCGTTCCGTCAACTACGTGATTTTTGTGACTGCTATTAGTAAAGTTGTATTTTGGTTGTGCGTCACGCAAAATGGAACAGCGGAATTTTGTGCCATTACGTTTTGTGTTAAGCTTGGAGAATCAGCAAGTGTGACGTTTAAAAAGTTAAAACAGGTCTATGGAGAATGTTCCCCATACATTCTTTATCCCGAGCTCAAGTTTTTCTCTTGCACAAATCATTTTTGGAAGGCAGAGAACACCGTTCAAGGAGGCCTCCAACTTCGAAAACCGACGAAAACATAGAACGCGTGAACACTCTTGTGAGATCAGACCGTCGTTTAACATTAAGAATGTTGAGTGAAATATTAAATTTGAACAGATTTACCGTTCATCAAATTTCGACTGAACATTCGCACATGCGAAAGGTCTGTGCCAAAATGGTGACAAAAAAGCTCACAATTGAGCAGAAGGATATTCGAAAAAAAAGTGTCTTGATCTTCTTGACAGAATCGTTTATTTTTGTCATTTTGGAACTTTAGAAAACATCCAAAAGAGTGTGACAGACATGCTGAAGACCACACCGGTTGAAAACTTCCAGCACTGCTACCAACAGTGGGAAGAACGTCTCGATCGGTGCGTAGCTGCCCAAGGGAACTACTTTGAAGGGAATAACATTGATGTTTAAAAAATTAAAAACTTTGGTAAATAAAAAATCAGTCTTATTACTTCTCTGCCACACCTCGTATATTTTTTAGCCTAAAATATAAGAATCAAGCTCGTGAAATATATTTCTGAATACCTTCAACAATGGATTCTTATCGCCTGCTTCTAGGGGTTGTTCTGAGTGTACAAGTTTGAAGCAGTAATTTTAATATGAGAAATGACCTAAAAAACGAGTAACTTACTATGGAAAACCATGCTCATAGCAAAAAAATGGCCAGAGTAAATTCCGACAGTAGCATTACCTGATACTACCTGATGAAAGAACAGTTTAAAGAATAATGGATGACTCAAAAACTTGTTGAACCACAAGGAAAGGGGCTATAAGGCCATTATAGGGAGTTTTCAAAAAATTAAATAGGAAATGAAAGTCTAATATCTGATTATGTAGAGCAAGAAATAGTAGTGCAAACCTGTATATATATATTCACGTTTAAGTAAGAAAAAAGACTATTTTATCAAGAATGTCTACGACCAAAAGATATATACAATCTATTTTTTTATATAACAATTATATTTCTACTTCATTTTCTCCAAATATGTAATATTCTGTTCACTATCTAAATTTAGATAAATTAGGCTAAAATTTGATAGGTTTCCTAAAAATTTTATAATACTGAAAATTATATTGCTCGCAAGAAAAAAATGTATGATCTTTGTTAAATAAAACTTGGTAACTTAAGCAACATGGGCTATATGATAGTTATCTGTGAATCGCCAGTATAATGGCCCACAGTAAAACAGAGATAAGTCAAGTTGGAGCTTACCTGTGTGTAATAGATGCAAAAAGTCATCCCACTTACAGATGGAAGCCCTGCTCAGCCTATCTCCGTTAAATATTTTAGTTAAAGCGGAGGAAAAAGTGGTGGCTTAATATGCAATGGACAATATTAAAATGGTAAATATTTTGGTTATATTAACGTAACCAAAAATATCACAAACAGATTAATGGAAATGAGTAATAACGTTACACCAACTAGATACAACTTTAACTAACCCTTTAATATCTTGAACGATTGTAATAAAAGACATACAAGCACGTAGCATGTAACAAGGCAATGTTAGGCAAAAGTCTAACAAACTGACAGTAGTACTGGAGGTAAAATATATAGAAAATCTATAATTAAATGAATGTGCATTTGGAAAGTATCTTATAACTGCAAGCAAAAACTTTCGCTATAAAAGTGTATCTACGAGAGAATATAAGTAAGAACTATTAAGATAAAATTAATATTATCCTAAAGCTATAAAATTAATTTTAAACTGGCTTGGAAATACCTTCCAATCCTTAGAAACCCTAACAGACTTATGTGACTAATGCTCTTGCAAAAAACTGTTTTACTGGTTTTGAATTGACAGTAACCAAATCCGTAATCGCGGATAGATATCAAATACCACCAAAACTACTGGAATAGAATACATAAATTAAAATATGACCATATAAAAAATTAATAGATGAGATACTGCCATAAGGCACATAAAAAGTTAAACTTGGGACGGAATTTATTAGCGGCCACTGCAACCTACGCAAGTGAATGATCTTCCATTAAGAGGCATTGTTTTAAGTTATAAAAAAGCGCTGCTTTCTGAGATTAGTTCAGATAGTTTTATTTAAATGTAGAGCATAGAGTGTGCCATTGGCTCTTTTTACAGACGGCCATCATTCAAGAATACTTTTCATGTTTTCGCACAAATGTGGCTCGATTTTGCAAATTGCAGTTTTCTAGTGCTTATATCGTTGCTAGGTCCAAAGGAAAAAGACTAATGGTGTCAGATCGCACTTAATATCTCTATTTGGGAGAACTACTCGCCCAGGAAATTTCTCCGGCAATAATGCAATTGTTTCAAGACTTGCATAACTTGTGTTGGAAATAAAAATTGTCCTTCTCTATAGCCAAAATAGTTGGTCAGCATTTCACAATAATCTATACCATTCATTCAAACGGCCTCGCCATCATCATTCTAGAAGAAATACGGGTTGATGACACTATCAGCTCAAAAAAGACAACAATTTAAAACTCGTTGAGAATCGACTATTTCTTTAAGAAGTTCAAATCCCCAGATACGGTAGTTTTGCTCACTTATGTACTTGGTGAAGTGGAAAAATATGAGGTCAGTTTCTTGCATCTTCAATCGCCAGTCAGTGAGTGAATGGCGTTATTCGTGATTTATTGGTATAAGTTCTTGTATCAGCTAAATTTTGTAAGCCTTTAGATAATATATTTGTACAATATGCAGTGCCGGCTGGTTTTTGAGATGCCCAATTGTTGTGACCGATTAATTCGAATATTTTGTAAACTTTTCAGCTACAGCGGAAATATTTATAACAAATATGACCGGCTGAGCACGCTTTGGGTTCTGTATATCCAAAATTTTTCAATTAGTCTTATAATTGCTATACGACAAGGTGCTTCATTTCGCCGAAAAAATACTTTGTGCAGGCTTGTATCGTACCATTTTTGTTAACCATACACTTTTTACTATTCACATGTCGAAGAATGAAAGCTCTAACATTATTAAACGAAAATATTGCGAAAATCAAAGACTTTATTTATACAAAATATATATTTTCAGATCAGTACTTCTTTTTAGACAAACAAATAAAGATGGTAGAATAACTTCACACATATATTCGACTGCAAAGCTCTTGGTCTATAAAGGGATGTACTTTGGTGAAAAAGTTATTTATCCTGATAAAAATGGTGAATATTTCCAATGAATAAGTAAATTGATAATGCTGTAGTATTAGTGCCCCTAATTCTGATCAACTACGGATTTTTGCTCACCCTATAATTTTCCTTACTTATGAATTTTAATTAACATTTGTTGTTTAATATACTTATTTATTATTATATAATAAGGTATTAGTATAATTTATTTTATTTTTCTGCTTGTTAACCAAATTTTAACAATCAAGCTATTTTTCTGACACTGGCAGCGTATTACATAACTCGTAATGGTCATTTTTGCTGCCCATAAATACGTGCTGTTTAGGTATTTGCAGATAAGCATAACGTAAATATACACTCCATAACATGCACAGCTTTATCCCATTCAACTCAACTCATAAAGGTTTCTTTTTTTTATATTACTCCAATATTTATACAATCTGCCAATTAATATTAGCCTATAAGTATTCTATAGGACTAAATATAGGTAAATGAGTACAATAAGACATGTGGGGTAGAATTCCAGCGAAAACTCCCCTTACAATGTTTTAATATAATATTCATGAGAATGAGGAGTACAATGTTGTGAAAGATTAATATACAATGACAGTTAGAATCTAGTAGGTAGATCAGATGGCTTAAAAGGCTTGAGTCTTTTGGGTTCGCTGTTATATTCCATAAGGTGCTGCACAGAAGGGTTGGGATGAGCGAACAGTCTGTCTTTATATCTCTCACTGAGCTTTTTAATTTCACTTTTCACTGTGGGAATTTGTAGGTCACTTAAAATCACATTATTGGGGACGTACCATGGCGCGTCAACGATCATTCTGAGTACCTTGCTTTGGAAGAGATCAAGCATAGCTAAGTTGCAGGTAGCTGCAGTACCCCACAAGGAGATCCCATAGGTCCAAATAGGTTTGAGAACTATTTTGTAAATTAATAGTTTATTTTCTAATGATAACTTGGATTTTCTGCCGATAAGCCAGTATAACTTTTGGAGTTGAAGTCCGAGTTGCTTGCGTTTGGTGAATATATGATTTCTCCAGGTCAGTCTCCTATCTAAATGTAGCCCCAAATATTTAACTGTCTCTGTATGTGGTAGTTGATGACCATTGAAAGTTACTGGAGAACAGTTATCTTTTCTCATAGTGAATGTGATGTGTTGTGACTTAGATTTATTCACTTTGATTCGCTATTTACTAGCCCACAATTGAATTTTGTTAAGGTGAGCCTGAAGGTATCTTGAAGCAGCTTGTGGGTTGATATGAGAGGCTAGAATAGCCATATCGTCTGCATGGGTCGCAGATGTCGTTAGATGAGATGTAGGTAGGTCTGTTGTGTAGATTAGATACAATATTGGACCCAAACCACTGCCCTGAGGGACGCTGGAGGAGATGGGGTGGATGTTTGTAGTTTCGTCTTTATATTTTATTAAAAAGTGCCTATTTGTTAAGTAGGACCTCAGGATTTCGAACATCTGGTAGGGTAATTGTTTTTTGAGTTTATAGCATAAACCTAGATGCCAGACTCGGTCAAAAGCTTTTTTGACGTCTAGGAACACTGCAGAACAATACCTTTTTGCCTCCAGGTCTCTGTATATCTTGTCAGTTATTCTGTGCACCTGCTTCACAGTGCCATCTTGTTTGCGAAAACCAAATTGATGTTTAGGAATTAGTTCTTGGTTGTCTAAAATTGGCATTAATCTGTTCAGAATCAGCTTTTCAAGGATTTTTGCCAGAAGGGGGAGAAGACTTATGGGTCTGTATGACGTAATTTCTGATGGTGGTTTACCGGGTTTCAAAATCATTATTATTTGTGCTGTTTTCCATTGATTAGAGAAGTAACTGATTCTGAGAATGGAGTTACACAAGTGGGTAAGGGCATATATAGCTTTAGTAGGTAGTTTCTTGATGATTGTCCCAGTAATCTGGTCGTACCCTAGAGATTTTCTTGTGTTAATCTTCTTGATTTCTTCTTTTATCTCGTTAATGGAGAAGGGTTTTATCGGTAGACTCATTTGGTACGGTGACTCTAGTCCACAATTTTGGCCTCTTCGTCTTGGAGTTGACAAGGGAAGGGTGTGAATATTTTAGTTAGATATTCCGCAAAGGCCTCTGCCTTGTTCTTATTGCTGCGGGCCCAGCTTCCGTCTTCCAGCAGAATAGGGGCTACGTGTGGAGTTGGTCTTTTAGTTTTCCGTGTCGCTTTGCAGAGCGAGTAGTTAGTTTGATCATTAGCGCTGAGGTTTTCGAGGTATCTCTGTATTTCATGATTCTTATGTTGGTTAAGAAGATTTTTTAGATGTTTGCTGGCCCTATTATATTTTCGTTTGTCTTGTTCCGACCTGGTTAGTTGCCATCGTTGCCTGAGACGGCGTTTTATCGTATTTTGTCCTTTATGATGATAGGTGTATTGTTGTGATGTGAGGTAATGGACAGTTTAGGAGTAGCATCCCATGCTACATTTTGGATAAGTTCAGTAAGCGGGGTTACAGCACTTTCAATGTCATATTTATTTTTTAGTGAAACATGTAGGTCTAACTGGTATTAAAGTCTTCGTCGAAAGTATTCCCAATCAGTTCTTTTGTTATGAAGTGCGAGTTGAGGTAGAACCTGCGTTACGAGTGAATTTAGTTATTGTGATGGCCGAGTGGTCAGCTGCTAGGTCAAAGCAGGATGAGACTGTGCCCTGTCGAGTGTTTATACCCTTAATGATTCCGAATTCAACTAAGTCTGGCTTTTTTCGACGGTCAGTGGGCCAGTACGTAGGTTCTCCAGTGGATAACCAGGTAAGGATGTTTATTTGTATGGCAGTTATAAAGGTTTCTTCAATGCAATTTTAGTTTTTACAACTTTAAAAGATCAGGGCCAAAACTTTCTTTAGTAATGTTTGTATATTTGTCTTACTCATACGTTTTAACAATTTAAATCGGGTAATGTATAACGTCAGAATTATAGAAGAAAAGGTTTGTTTATTCCTAAATGAGTAATAATTATAACAAACTGGAAAAAACTATTTTTAAACAATATGCATTTTAGTAATTAATTAGAACGTAATTCAGAATCTCATGCCTCCCATACTACAGGGTGGCCTAAGAGTCACGTCGGGGTTTCAAATGTTAATAACAGTTTTAACAATTGCCTTGTAATATTCTTTATTTTTAGGAATTGTAGCAAAGATTTGAGAAAAATACACTACCTTCCTCTCCCCACAATTGTCCAATTTTAATTTGTAAATCAATCCCACGCAACAAGCCCACCGGCAACATTTCAATGTCAGAAATGGACCTAACAAATCAACAATTCGTCGTTTAGTTACGTTTAATAGAAGACGGTGGTGTGCATAATCTCCACATTCCGGTAGACCACGTTCTAATAGGAAACAGGATTACATCAACCATGTGGAAGAAACTGTGAATGAAGAGCCAGGAACATCGACCGGGAGGAGATCTGTTGAACTTGGTATGATTCAAACATCCGTGCAACTTCATACCCTTATAAAAAAACAGCTCGTCCAAAAAATGCATTAATTATGCTATTCAATTTCAAGAACTAACCATAAACCCAAACGAATTTATTCACCGTCTGATTATGTTGATTTAGACGCATTTCCATCTTAATGGTTATATTAATAAAGAAAACTGCGGGTATTGGGCAAGGAAAAAAGCGTTGTTCACCAACATGAACTTTACCTATTTGAGTGCACAGTGTGGTGTGGTGTTTTTTCACAGTCTATTTTTGCTTCTTCGAAGATGACGTCAGTAACAGTAATTAAGAAACGTTATCGCCAAATGCCCAATAATGTTGTACGTTTTGCGATTTAAGATAGATCTAATATGTAATTTCAGCAAGATAGGGCTATTTGTCATACTGCTGAAGCTACAATACGTTTGGAAATAAATTTCGCGACGAACTGAAATTAATTAGGCGCCATGGTCGAACCAAATAGATAGTCTATATAAATAGGCCTCTAACTCTCGCAAAATATAGGATCTGAAACTCTAACAACTGTAATGGAACATGCATTTAGAAAGTTCTCGATTTTGTGAAACAAAAATGAGAAGCTATTTAAAGAAATTGTAATTTTCATGAATATTACATATGAATTTCCAAATTGTATATCTTCTAATGCCTAAAAGTGAATAAAATTATTAAGCAAGACAAAAGTCATTAATTATTAAACTCCTGGCGTGCCTTTTGGGTCACTCTGCACTATGTCGTTTTATATTTAGTACAGTAGCCCTCAAAAAAAATTTTTCGTCATAACTTTTCGTCGACTCAATCTATTCGATTGAAACATTCCAGAATATTTTGGCGTGGGTCTCACTTTCAAAATTTCAGTCAACGAAGCAAAAAATCAGATCAATTTTTGAAAACAATACGCACAGCCATTTTCATTCAATATATTTTTCATTTATTTTTTGCTATCTTTATCGTTTCTCGTTCGGTTTTTTTTCCTTGGTTGACAGATGAAGTGAAGAAAGCCATCTCCAAGGACTCACACTGTTACGAAGCTGTTGAAGAGTATTAATGATTCTGGAGTGGTCTCGCTTCTAACCGTGTCCGGACGACTCAAAAAAACCCACCGTGCTGTCGATAGGAAGATCCTAATTATGTTGAAAACCCTTGTTGTCCTGCCGTTGACATACCTTGAAAACTAGTTGATATCTTCGATATTTCCCCCCAAACTCTCAGACGTCGTTGGAATGATGCCTTCCTATCTTCAAGCCACTGACCAGAGAAAAGAACCAGAAGGCGCGCCTCGAGTTTGCCCGCAGTCATCTGCACTGGACTCGTTAGAAGTAGAGCGACGTACTCTGGTCAGATGAAAACAGTTCATGTTGTTTCGTAGCGATGGCATAAAGTATGTCCGTCGCCCAATTGACAAAATATTTTATCCTCGTTACCAAATCCCTACTGTCAAGCATGGTGACGAATCTGTGATGGTATGGGAAGCATTCAGCGCAAAAGGAGTCGGTCCCTTGCAGAAGATAGACGTGATAATAGACAGAAAAATCTTTCTGGATATTCTTGAGAAAGCTGTTTCCATATGCGAGGTCTAATTTTAGGCGTGGGTTCATCTTCCAACAAGACTATGATCTGAAACATGCCTCCAGGATGTCAAGGATTGGTTCAGCAAAAGGAGGATCACTGTAATGGAGTGACCAAGCCAGAGCCTGGACTTGAACCCTATGGAGTACTTATGAAAGAAACTGGAGTAACAATTGGTAAAGAAAAAAGCAAAAAATTAGGCTAAGAAGTTCGGACAATTGAAAGAAAAATGGCAGTCATCGAGATAATTCTGAACTCCATGCCTCGTTGTTTCCAGGCTGTTATTGATTAAAAAGGTTTTGCTACTCATTATTAGGCATTGTTGAATTATTATAGTTAAATTTTAATAATTTCACCCGGATGTTGTGATGCTATGATTTGTTTTTTGGGTCATTTGAAAGTTTTTGTTGATTTCGATAAATATGCTAATTTTGTTGAAATTTTTGAACATCTTGAATCGAAAACATTTACATTGTGATCAAATACTTTTAGGAATATGTGTTCCAAATTTCAAAAAAAAAATTAGTTGAGTTTGAAATAAGTTATGATGAAGAAATATTTGTAAGCTACTGTATGTGCAAACTTTTACGTTTTCAATCGAGTAATGATAAAATCAAATGATTACGTACCGTTCATTTCAACCCGAAATAGAAACATATCTCCAAAACGTCGCATATCATCATCTTATAATATAATTGTCTTAACTCCCTAACTTTCTTTCTTTCTAAACTTATAATTCTATCTCCTCCTAGACGTTTCAACCAATTTCCTTGAAACTCGCATACCACATTCACAACTATATTTGCTAATTCGGCGCAAAAAATCAGCCTTCTAACTTTAACCGTTTTTGAATTATTTAAATATTTTGATTATTGTCGCAGAAACATGTGGAATGTTCTACACGACTGCCTGGCGTCTAGATCAGGCTTCGTTGACGAAGCCTGCGGGGTCCCAGCTGGTATCATTTTAAATTCATATTTGCATTTTTATTTCCTTTCGGTGTTAACCAGATGCATTAAGCCATGTTTAGTTCTTGCAATAAATAAATCAGCACGGTGAAATGGCAAGCGCATCAGTATGCCAAGGTGTAGCTGCCATCAATCAGAATAATTAATTGGTATGAATAACGGCATCCACCGTGGCAATTATTACCAGCCAAAGGCGGAATTCGTATGAGCCCGAGCCGGTCTGCATCATCCGCTCCTGGAGGAATTTCTTCGGAGCTGCATATCCAGGTTAATTAACAATTACGGCAGACAACACCCGAGAGGCTGCGCCGACGCATTAACAAATTTCAGCGTGCCGGTTGCCATTTAATTGGCAATATCTCCACCGATTTTAATGGCCCGCTGCAGGTCCGACCGGCAGTCGTTACTGCCAGCGCGCACGCAGACGTGCGAAATCCGAACGCGGCGACCGCCTCCCAGATAAGCAATTAAAGGAAATCCGAGCCGAAAACGCTAATGGAGGCAATTCCAGCGGGCAGCCCGTTTGGCTTCCGCGCCCTCGCGTGGAGTGCGCGCCGAGGTAATTAGCGCTGCAGGCCGCGCCGTAAAATCGCCGCCGTATCCTGCAGCCGCCTGCCAACACGTGCAGGTTGGATTAACAACGCACTCATTATTTTCTCGTTAATGTCCGGGAGCGGGCGCACCGGCCTGTTTGCATATTTCAAGGAGATTTGCGCGTAAACGTGAAATATTCTTTAATTTCCCCTCGAAAATTGCCAGATTAGCCGCGGTCGCGGCGCGCAAATGAAAAATGAAACGCGCCCGCGAGCTCAAAGGACCGGCGCAACCGGAGTAATTGCATTGCTGGGGCGCGAAAGCGCATGTACAAATCGCGGCCGGGTTTCGACAATGTTATCGTTTCCATATTTTCACAGTGAAGTGGAAAAGGAACAACTCCGGGCTTCAGGATTATGAAAATAAAGCACCCTGTAAATATCCAGGGGCACGTAAATTCTATCATTGACATCTATTTATTTTTTTATTTGCCGTTTTATTTTCCCTTCCCCCATTGCTTGTTTACAGAAATATTCATGCTTATTGGCTTTTTCACTTTAAGTATCTCTAATTGAAAAGTAAGCTTTAATGGGAATGAAAATATTTGCAACATACAGGCCAAGTGATACACCAGTCTAAATAAAACAATCATTTTATGAAAATCTACAACAGCTCTAAACAAAATTGATAAAATATAGAAATAACTTGATTGGGAGATTTAAATGCCCGGGTACAATCAAAAACAAGAGATCAAGTTTTAAGCAAATTTGAAGAAAGAAGAACAAATAACGTTGGGAATAAATCGATAAACTGATGTGCACAGATCAAATTAAAACAGCAGTTTCTTCTAATATAAATACCTGAATATGACCAATTAAAATATTGATATTAATTATATTAGGACAAAACTCTACTATTGGTGTAACGTCAGAGTATTTAGAAAGGGGGAGTGCGGACCAGATCACCATCTACTTAAATACAATTTTTCATATAGAAAGGCAAATCTGAAAAGAAAACTAAATTACAGGAGGACGAACATGATGTTATAAAACCACCATATGAGCTTATTAAGAGTCACTGCATGAAACAACAAACAAAGAAGTAGAAAAATGGACAGTGTGAAAATGTAAGCAAAAATGTGAGGTGGAATAAACAAATAGAAATAAAAGTAAAGGAAAAAAGCATATCTCAAATAGTCGAGTACTAAATCAACTAAGGCCAAAGAGAAGTATATACGAAGAAAAACTGAAGTGAGAAAAAATAGTTACAGAAGAGAGAAAAACACTTACAATAGAAAGTGCAGCGAAGCATAAATGTAGATTAGAGAATAGAAGTTTGATCATTAATTGACAACATTAGAAGAGATAATAGAAAATACTACAAACAATATCTAAGAAAGATTAGTAATATTATAACGTATTATTGGTGGAAAGTCGAGCAAAATTCATGAAAAAAGACAGCACAGTTATTAATGTACAAGAATAACCGGTTGAGATAAAAGTGCAAAGCATTAAAAACGGCATGCGAAATATAAAGAGTAAAAAATCTGAAGGCGTAGGAAATATTGCAATGGAAATCTTAAAGAATTGCACAGCAAAATTAAAAATTATTTAATAAATATATAAATAAAAACCTGGTGCCCAAGTATAAAAAATAAGAAAATAAGATGTACAAAAACTTAAAAATTGCAGATGAATCATTGTGACATTGACATTTTCCTGCTTGTATGGAAACTGCGACGAAAACTTATCGAAGAAAATGCAAATACTAGGAAACGAAGAATAAAGCAGACTTCGAATGAGGCATTGGGAAGGATAGACAGGATGTTCACTCTGAAACGCGAACGAACAGGTCCTTCTGGGCCAAGCCAAAGATAACTTGGAATATATGACTTACAAAATCAAAAAGAAATAAGAAACATCGGACCGTTAAGGAATTTAGATAAAATCAGGTAGTGATTCATATCAGTTAAAGAAAATGTATAATATTAAACTTAAGAAATATAGAGAACATACAATTCCAAATGCATAACAGACAAAAGACTAGAGAGCGAATTGGAAAAGCAAAAATGCAATAAAAAGATGCAATGGAATATGGTGAAACAAAGAAATAGCAAAAAAATACAATATCTATAGAGCATTTTTAAAATTATCATCCTATATGAAATGGAAACTTTGCGAAAGAAGGAAACAGATAGAAAAAGGGTTACATCAGAAACGAATGCATTAAGAAGATCTTGTAGAGTATTTGAGTAAATGATAAATTTTATAGAGAATACCTATCATAACGTAGATTATACAAAAAAAAAAAATATATATATATATATATATATATATATATATATATATATATAGAGAGAGAGAGAGAGAGAGAGAGAAAGATTGAGGAAAAGGAGAAAGAAAGAGTAAGAGAGAAAGGAGAGAAAGACATAGTAAGAAAGAAAAGGGGAGAGGGAGATAAAAAGGGAAAAGAAGGAGAGACGGAAGAAAGAGGGGAGTAGAAAGACTCTAAAACTATAAAGTATTAAGTTTCGCAAAACAGCTTTAATTCTCATAATAAATAATAATAGGCAGGTTCGTTACTAGGAAATAGTCTCTCTTTAAGTCTGTTATTCCCTAAGGACGTTGTTGGCATAGTGAAATAGAACACTATCTATAAATTTGTTCAGTATCTCGCAGTAGCACAAACGCATAGTACCATCTGCTTTTTGATTATAGCAGGTGGTACCCAAATATTTTTCATTTAAAGATTGTCCTGTAAAATGCTATGAATTGCTGGTGCAGGAATGTCCAACAATCTTCTGTATGTCGATAGATGACAGCATCTCCCTGAGAGTACCAATACTCTTCCCCATAACGTCAGTCAAAGCGTTTTCCGGTGCAGCAGGTATTTTTTTAAGCACAGGCCATCATCAAATACAGTGCAAAAATGTAGCACAAAATTTCCCGTTATTCTATTTTTGATCTATTAATCATTCATAAGGTCGCCATGCTAATTGCAAGTTTGAACGCTTATCGTTTAGTAATATAAATGAATTGCTGTTTTATATAGTGTGGGCAAAAGTAATTAATCCTTGAAAATTGGCTATAGAATTTACAGTATCATTGGAGTGATAAAAACAAGTCTCTAAATAGACGATAGTAAATGATTAGTCTCGAGGGGCAATAGATGCAAGTATAGTAAAAGAAGGAAATGTAATATTACATCCGTAGACAATAAAAAAGTGTCATGCAAAGCTGATGACTACAGGTTCGGAGAACGATGTAAGAAGAAGTGGCCGCCCATTGACATCCCGGTCTACGGAGAACGTAGCTATATTGCAGGAAGCGTTTACTCCAGTCTGAAAAAATCAGCTCCTGAAAGAAGACTAACAAGACGCGCAATATCTACAGTATTGCATTTCATTTCCATTCGTGGAAACCCGATTGCATGTAGGGCTAAAACCTGAAGACTATGACCATAGAATAGAGGGGTTAATGCCGAGTTGGCATAAAGATTGGCTTGAATTGTTTAAACATATCTTTTGATGTGACAAAGTCATATTTCATATGAGCGGTTTTATCGTTCCTTATAACTACCATTACTGGGTGTCACCTACGAACGGTTGAGAAGGTGCAAGTTTGATCAAAAGTGTCCATGTGGTGCGGAATGACGACACCAAAACTCATCGGCCCTTATATTGCGCGTGACACCATGAATGCAGACTGCTAGATTCAGTAGCTTAAAAACTATGTATGGTCCAGGGTATCTAGCTGGAATAACACCTACGACCTTATTTTCATACAGGATAGCACACCACTCAATTTGCTCTTACTGTGCATTCGTGATCAACCCAGCATTTTCCAGGACGTTGGTTCAATCAACGCAGACCTCAAACATGGCTTTTAAAAGGTCGATATTTCATTCCATGTGATTTTTATCTGTAAGGCTACGCAAAAAAGATGGACAGGACTTGAAGATTCAGGAAGTTCTCAGTAATATACCAAAGGACTTCCTTCAGAATAGTGTATTCCATTGCTTTTTTTTATGAAACTGTTCTATTAGCTTCTACATTAAAATTTAAAGATTTGCTTTTATTTTCCTATCAAATGAAGTACATGTACTATTTGTTTCAATAAGTTGTATTACAAACATGGACTTTATTACCAATTTTTAATGCTTAGTTGCTTGAAAATCTGATAAAGTAAATGTACCATGTTATTTAATGTTAAAGTTTACTTTTGAAAAAACCTTGTTATGTTTTAATCAAATTTTTCAGTTAATAATATAATAATTCGATAAAGGTTCATTAAATGAAAAATATTTATGCAATTAAATACCACTGCAGATAAATTAATAAATTACCAGCCTAAAAATTAAAAACAAAATTGAATTTATTCACTAATCCTCTACCGAAATACAAAAAATGCATTGCAGCTTTTCAAAAATGTAGCTTTAAATTTATTCAAAAGGATTGTTTTAACGAGGTTCAATAACCGCTTTAGTTGTTCTGAAGCCGAGATTACCAAACGTGGACTGGTAACCTAAGCCAAATAGGTGCACATTACAAAATAATCCTTGACATTTCCAAGAGACAACTTATAAGGATAAGTCAGTCACGTGTTGGCCAAAACACTACAGTTATGCTTACGTAACATGTCTGCATGTTTTTGTTTGGTTTTAAGAGCGCATCTAAAAACTCGCTTGAATTTAATGCCGCAAATATTTACACCTCTGAAACAGTTTTAGGCTGTTAATAGACGGTTCATAAATAATCTGGTAAAATCAAAATAAAGGTTCCTATAATTAATCGTGACAAAATTACTGTTTCAGTCAGTACCCGCCGGTTTTGAAATTTCATACACATTAATTGCGTTACTTATTTCATTTTCAATTAAACTAAAGAAGTATAAGCTTACATTGTCCAATATTCATTCATTTACCAAGAAATTTGTATTTTAGATTATCAAGAGTGATACTCAGTTAACGTAATGACCAATAATATTCTGTATGAGAGTAGCTTCTGTAAAAGAGTCGTTTAGACATTTTGAGTTTGTTAGCTTTAAAAAAATTAGATTATAAATAAGGGGAGGTTGTCCAAATTTTATATATTCTTTTTTTCGAATATCCTTACACCCTTTGGGTATCGGATAAATTTTACATATTAAAAACATAAATTGTAGCAAGTCTATTCTAATTTAGTAAATAAAACTTGAACACTAAAAGAAAATAGTTATATTTGTGAAACGGCGATGATAAATTATGAAAACAGCAGGAAGTAGAGATATACATATTCATTGCAATTTTGCAGTAAGAAATCTTTAACTGGTTTTCATCGCAATATTATTTTTTAATGTTTAGTATGCTTTTACAATCATCAAACTTATCATATGTCTTTTTATAAATTAAAATGTTAGAAAACGTCACTTCTTTAAATGAGTTAAAAAGAGATGTTATAGCATACTCTGCAGCAGATGAAATAGAAAAAAAAGCACCCCATGCTGTATGAAAAAAATTTAGTGAAGGCTTTGAAGTTAATAGAATAGAACAAAAAAATATAATAGGTCTAGTAAACAGAAATCCATTATTTTTGCAGGAAATTGAAGGTTTTATTTAACATACTTAAAATAAACCGATTTAGGTCAAATATGCGGCGTTTTGTTCGATAACTTGTTGCCATTTTGAAGGTAATTCTATTATGCCTCTCTCATAGAAGCCCTTGTCCCTATTGGCAAAAACTGGGACAGTTGATTTTCACAAGCCTCTCTTGTGGCGAATTTTTCAACAGCAAAATAGTTCGCCATGGACAGAAACAGGTGGTAATTACTTGGTGCCAGGTCCAGACTATAAGGTCGATGCATAAGAACCTCTCAACCGGAGCTTCTCGCGAGTCGCTAGTGATGTGTGTGGCTTGGCGTTGTCAATTCCTGTCATAGTGGCCAAAGTTGGCCGCTTCTGAGCAATTGCTTCATTCAGACGGAGTTGTATGCTAAATGATATATCCAAAAATACTACCATTGAGGGTACTAATTTTTTTGTTTGATGGTTATGTTAACGCAACGCTTTAAGAGCTTCAAGAATTGAACATAAAAATGTTAACAAAAGTGAAAATCCACCGAACATGCCCCAGTTACGAACACTTTACGACAACGTTTAGGCAGTTAAAACGCAGAATCAATTTAAAACTAAAGGAATTTGATAAAAAAATAAATAAATCCAAATATACACCCAGCCTAATCTTCTAAATTACTAAATTCTAGACTATATTTCTTTAATGACATAAAAACTAAAGGAGAAAAAATTTCTGATATTGATCCTTAAGGTAGTGACAACGCAAGAAATTTTTTCACAAATTACTCAACACTTTAATACGCATTAATCTTTTTCTTCTTCTTCTTCTTCTTCAGCCTTCTGCCATCCACTCCTGAATGTAGGCCTCACCCATTTCTCTCCAACTATGTCGGTCACTGATTTGTTTTGTGCAGTTCTTACCAGCTATCTTCCGAATGTCATCCACCCATCGTTTCTGAGGTCGACCTTTTTTTCGCTTAGTTTCTCGGGGGCGTCATAATAGTGATTTCGTTGCCCATCTCTCGTCTACCTGTCTCGCGATATCTCCGGCCCATCTCCATTTGAGGCTTGCTATGCGTTCTATGACGTCAGTTATTTTGGTTCTTTGTCGGATTTCTTCATTTCGTATTTTATCTCTTAATGATATCCCCAGCATACCACGCTCCATAGCTCTCTGCAGCACTCTCAATCTATTTGCATTCCGTTTTGTAAGAGCCATCGTTTCCATACCGTATGAAATCACTGGTAGGATACAAGTATCGTGAACTTTACGTTTGAGGTTGATCGGTACATCTGGATTCCTTAGAATATATGACAATTTGCGAAAGACGGCCTATATCAGAGATATTCGTCTTGTAATTTCAGTACCTTGGTTTCTTTTCCTAATTTGAATATATATATATATATATATATATATATATATATATATATATATATATATATATATATATATATATATATATATATATATATATATATATATATATATATATATATTCTGTTACGTTCTCCAACGTTTGGCCGTCTACTGTAATTTGCATATTGTATTGCCTCATGATTTTAGTCTTAGCAGGATTTATCTTCAGGCCTGAGTTTTCTGTTGCTTGTTTGAGTTCTTGCATCATGGTTTTTAGTTCCTCTGGGTCTTCAGACATAATCACCACATCATCAGCAAAGCGTAGGTGACTGAGGAAGCAACCGTCAATTTTTAAACCCTTCTCTTGCCATTGAAGTTTCTTAAAAACATCTTCTAAAACTAGCGTGAAAAGTTTTGGGGAGATAACGCCCCCCTGTCGTACGCCTCTACTGATGTTTATTTTATCCGTGTTAAGGTCTTGATTTATTTTCACGTGCATTGTTGCCTTTTCGCAGATGTCTTCTATTATAGTAGTATATCTACTGTCGATTCTTGCGTTATTCATTGATTCTAATATATGAGCCGTACTTATAGAATCGAATGCCTTGTAGAAATCTATGAAGGCTAAATGTATGGGCACATTATACTCGATCGTCTTCTCTATGATAGTGCGTAGAGTCTGTAGATGGTCAGTAGTGCTATATCCTTTGCGGAAGCCCGCCTGCTCCACTGGTTGGTAGTAACCGAATTTGTTTGTCAGGCTGTTGGTAATAATTCTCGTCAACAGTTTATATAGTTGTGATAGTAAACTGATTGGGCGGTGGTTCTCTATGTTAGTAATCGCACCTTATTTGAACAGGAGTACTGTTTCCGCATTGTGCCATCTGTCAGGTATTCTTCCTTCTCGTAGGCACTTGTTTAGTAAAATATGTATTGCACGTTTGAGATTTGTTCCTCCAAGTTTTATCATCTCTGTTGTTACGCGATCTTCTCCGGGGCATCTATTGTTTTTCATTTGTTTCAGAGCTAGTCTAATTTCATCAATGGATATCTCTGGAATATCTTCAGAGCCTGCATTGAGTATATTTCGTTTGTGCTTCCTGTGCGGTGTATGTGCGCATATAATTCGAATAGAAGTGTTCAATTGCTCTGATGATGTCTTCCGGTTTTGTCACTTCTATTCCCTCTTTGTTCTTTATTTTTGTCATCTTCTGCCGTCCGTTGGATATTTTTGATCTTAGTATTCTCATGTTGGCGTTGTCTTCAATAGTCATCAAAATTGTTCTAGTTCTATGTTCTGTTATGTCTTTTCTTATTGCTTTCTTTACTGTTTTGTTTATTGATTTATATTCGTCTGCTCCTTTTTCCAATTTTCTCCTTTTTTCTATGAGTTTTATAGTGGTATTTTTGAGTTTTTGATCTGTTTGACCCTTTTTTCTTGAGCACAATTTCTTTGTCGTTATTTGGATAGTAGTTGTAATTCTGTCATGTCCATGTCTGATAGTATAGTTGTATCAGGTCTCGTTGAGAGTTCTTGTTTATATTCATCTTGCTTTTTCATTATTTCTGTGTTAGTGTCATGTTGTTGTCTAACTAATTTATGCCTTTCTTGTTTAATTTTGATGCTTATCAGTGCTCGGACCATCCTGTGGTCGCTCCCAGTATCGAATCTGTTCAGAACTGATACGTCTCTACATATTTTTCGATCTCGCAGAGGATGAAATCTATCTCATTTTATCTTGTTGTCGGGGCTTATGTCCATTTTCTCTATTGGTTTCTTAAAGAATGTGTTGAGGGTATAGCCCTTCGTTTTGAAGAAAGTTGGAAAGTGTATCCCTCTTTGTTTCTAATACCTAGACCATAATTACCTAAAATCCATATCATTTTGTGTTTTTTCCTATTTTGCATTGAAATCTCCTAATGACCAAGTAGTGAATTTTTCCTGTTGTTTCACCGTTGATATATTTCAAAAATTGCATAAACTATTCTATTAGCTTCTACATTAAAATTTAAAGATTTGCTTTTATTTTCCTATCAAATGAAGTACATGTACTATTTGTTTCAATAAGTTGTATTACAAACATGGACTTTATTACCAATTTTTAATGCTTAGTTGCTTGAAAATCTGATAAAGTAAATGTACCATGTTATTTGATGTTAAAGTTTACTTTTGAAAAAACTTTATGTTTTAATCAAATTTTTCAGTTAATAATATAATAATTCGATAAAGGTTCATTAAATGAAAAATATTTATGCAATTAAATACCACTGCAGATAAATTAATAAATTACCAGCCTAAAAATTAAAAACAAAATTGAATTTATTCACTAATCCTCTACCGAAATACAAAAAATGCATTGCAGCTTTTCAAAAATGTAGCTTTCAATTTATTCAAAAAGATTGTGTTAACGAGGTTCAATAACCGCTTTAGTTGTTCTAAAGGCGAGATTACCAAACGTGGATTGGTAACCTAAGCCAAATAGGTGCACATTACAAAATAATCCTTGACATTTCCAAGAGACAACTTATAAGGATAAGTCAGTCACGTGTTGGCCAAAACACTACAGTTATGTTTACGTAACATGTCTGCATGTTTTTGTTTGGTTTTAAGAGCGCATCTAAAAACTCGCTTGAATTTAATGCCGCAAGTATTTACACCTCTGAAACAGTTTTAGACTGTCAATAGACGGTTCATAAATAATCTGGTAAAACCAAAATAAAGGTTCCTGTAGTTAATAGTGACAAAATTACTGTTTCAGTCAGCACCTGCCGGTTTTTAAATTTCATACACATTAATTACGTTACTTATTTCATTTTCAATTAAACTAAAGAAGTATAAGCTTACATTGTCCAATATTCATTCATTTACCAAGAAATTTGTATTTTAGATTATCAAGAGTGATACTCAGTTAACGTAATGACCAATAATATTCTGTATGAGAGTAGCTTCTGTAAAAGAGTCGTTTAGACATTTTGAGTTTGCTAGCTTTAAAAAAATTAGATTATAAATAAGGGGAGGTTGTCCAAATTTTATATATTCTTTTTTTCAAATATCATTACACCCTTTGGGTATCGGATAAATTTTATATATTAAAAACATAAATTGTAGCAAGTCTCAGGCAGTTTAATCTAATTTAGTAAATAAAACTTGAACACTAAAAGAAAATAGTTATATTTGTGAGACGGAGATGATAAATTTTGAAAACAGCGGGAAGCAGAGATATACATTTTCATTGCAATTTTGCAGTAAGAAATCTTTAACTGGTTTTCATCGCAATATTATTTTGTAATGTTTAGTATGCTTTTACAATCATCAAACTTATCATATGTCTTTTTATAAATTAAAATGTTAGAAAACGTCAGTTTCTTCTTTAAATGAGTTAAAAAGAGATGTTATAGCATACTCTGCAGCAGATGGAATAGAAAAAACAGCACCCCATGCTGTATGAAAAAGATTTAGTGAAGGCTTTGAAGTTAATAGAATAGAACAGAAAAATATAATAGGTCTAGTAAAGAGAAATCCATTATTTTTGCAGGAAATTGAAGGTTTTATTTAACATACTTAGAATGAACCGATTTAGGTCAAATATGCGGCGTTTTGTTCGATATTTGTTGTCATTTTGAAGGTAATTCTATTATGCCTCTCTCATAGAAGCCCTTGTCCCTATTGGCAAAAACTGGGACAGTTGATTTTCACAAGCCTCTCTTGTGGCGAATTTTTCACCAGCAAAATAGTTCGCCACAAGAGAGGCCTGTGAAAATGTTCGCCATGGACAGAAACAGGTGGTAATCACTTTGTGCCAAGTCCGGACTATAAGGTCGATGCATAAGAACCTCTCAACCGGAGCTTCTGGCGAGTCGCTAGTGATGTGTGTGGCCTGGGGTTGTCAATTCCTGTCATAGTGGCCAAAGTTGGCCACTTCTGAGCAATTGCTTTATTCAGACGGTCCAATTGTTCACAGTACAGGTTCAAATTAAGAGTTTGGCCGTAAAGAAGCAGCTTATAGTAAATGATTCCTTGTCAGTCCCACCAACCGCACAGCAAAACCTTCCTGGCCGTCAATCCTGGTTTGGACACCGTTTGCGCCGGCTCAGCGCGCTTCGATCACGATCGTTTTCGCTTGACGTCGTCGTAAGTGATCCACTTTTCATCGCCAGTTACCATCCGCTTCAGAAATGGGTCGACTTTGTTGCGATTCAGCTGCGATTTACAGATGGAGGTTCGGCCCATGAGGCTTCTTTTTGTATCTAGCCTTTTCCAAATAGTTCCAAACGTTTTTTAGTGCAATGTTTAGCTCTTGGGAAATAGAAACAGTGCTTATATAACAGTCGAACTCGGCCATTTCCATGATTTTATCCACATTTTCGACAATCGGCCTTCCAGAGCGTGGTGTATCTTTCACATCGAAATTATCGGAATGGAATCGACGAAACCAAAACTGCGCTTAATTGGCTGTAAAGTATCAGAACCATAAACACTATTCACGTTTTCAGCCGCCTGGCTTGCGTTTTCATCTTTATCGAAAAAAACTGTAAAATATAGCGTATTTTCTCTTTGCTGGTGTCCATTTTTGACGTGAGCTCAAACAAAATTGAGTCAACCATTCACAAAACTGTCAAATAAGTTTTTTTAGTACGAAATGTCAGCTTTCTAACGCCATCCAGTGTAAACCTATCGGGCTTTTAGAGCGCGAGATACAATTTATTAAAGCTATCTACTGGAAAAATAATGGATTTATTTTTACTAGACCTATTATTAACTGAGTTGAATAAAAAATAGTTATGGCATCACCATATCAACAATTTAATAAGTTTACATGTTAGAGCAGAACAAAACATTCCCAGAAGTACGATGCTCCCAAATCAACATCCGAACAACAACAAAAGCAATTTGAAGATTCAATGGTCTAGTTTTGGCTTTTTTTAAAACAGGCATAAAAAAATCTAATTTATGATGATAATTCATGTTTTTCTTTAAACTGACAAAGTACAAACAAGTCAGATTTATTACGCTGAAAATAAGAAAATATGTGTCACTAAAGTGCAGCATATTTTGTAGAAGCTAATTGTACTCTGATCTTGGAATTGTATGCTAAATGATATATCCAAAAATACTACCATTGAGGGTACTAATTTTTTTGTTTGATGGTTATGTTAACGCAACGCCTTAAGAGCTTCAAGAATTGAACATAAAAATGTTAACAAAAGTGAAAATCCACCGAACGTCCCCCAGTTACGAACACTTTACGACAACGTTTAGGCAGTTAAAACGCAGAATCAATTTGAATATAAAGGAATTTGATAAAAAAAATAAATAAATCCAAATATACACCCAGCCTAATTTTCTAAATTACTGAATTCTAGAGTATATTTCTTTAATGACGTAAAAACTAAACGAGAAAAAATTTTTGCTATTGATCCTTAAGGTAGTGACAACGCAAGAAATTTTTTCACAGATTACTCAACACTTTCATACGCATTAATACATTGAATTAACTCTATTTGTTCTATATTCTGTATTACAAAAAAAAAAATAAAAAACAATATTGACTTGCTGGAGGGGATGAGAGCCCAGAAATAGGTATAGCGATTATAGATGACCTAAGATCCACATCTTCTCCCTGTTCAAGACCGCCGTGCTTGGTGAAGAGCCACATATTTCTTAAGGTAACTCCGCCAAAACAAAATGCCATGAATATAGATCAAGGAAGTTCGATATACAATCTTGCTATTGGGGTTGATAACCTCATTTAGTGGTTTTACTTAAATATTCGCAATTTCAATCCAAGCATAGGAACGAACTGATTCAAAAACGAATAAGAAAAATATAACGGCAAATGCCAACGAGTATAAGATAAAATTAACGTAGAGACATAGACTATAAAAGAAAGTTCGACAGTGACGCAAACAAAATTAAACAAAGTAATGAAGAAGAACACCAACAGAATGGTACTTTACGAAACCAAAACCAAGTTACGAGGGACCCTAGATACTGATGATAATCTATTAATATGAAGTGAAGCATCACGAAAAATAAGAACTAATCCTGGTGTAGCTATACTAATCCATAAACGCCGAAAAAAATGAACATCCAGCTGTAATCGTATCGGAGTGGAATATATATCCCAGCACATAGTAAGAAGACAGAAATGTGAAGCTTTCATGACGATCTTCAAAACGAATATAATCACATTACTAAAAACAACCTTATAATCTTATCAGGTGATCTAAATGCTAGATTAGGAAAGACACTGATAAATAAAATAATTGTAGCAGAAGCAATAACAAACGATGGCTTAGAATTATGCTAATTTTCCGCATTAAATAACTTTTTTCGGAAGAAAAATTTAAAAATGATGATGTCAGGGAAGAACTTAAAAGATTCGCAATTAACGACAAAAGTAGTAATTATCAAAAAAAACCAAGATGTTTTTGGAATGTATGACAATCACTTGCCTAAACAAGCCTTACAATACAATACAATCCGCTAGTAAAGAGACATGTAGAACGTCCTAGAATAAGGGGGAACATTGAATCGGAACAGGACAGATGGTCCAATCCATAAAGCTAATTATAATGATGATGATAATGGTTTGGTAAACAGATAATTGCTTGAGCAAAGCCGGTTCTTTTTGTAAATGATTAAGAAAAGAAGATTCACACAAGACACACTTGCAATTAGAGCAATTTATACTGTGCTAAAATTAGAATTTTTGAAGTATACATATATATATACAACATAATATCGTGAAAAAGAATTGGTTATTAAAGATTTAGTTTCGATAATCCTACAAATGAACAACACTGTACAAAGATCATTGAAGAATTTAATATCTATTTTACTCTGATCTATATAACCACCTAAATGATATGCATTCTGTTAGTTGACATTAACATCTGTATAATTACATTGAAATATAAAATAGGCAAACAGATTCGCTTAAACAATTAACAATAGTTTGCTACAGCTGCCTAAAAGACAATACTTCAAATTGATAAGATTGATCCTTAATCGAACTAATACCGAGAGGTGCTCAAACGCCATTTCAAGTAAAAACTGAATAACTCTTCGTGTTCTGTGATATTAAAGAATAAAGAAGCAATTACAAACCGCTCCAGTAATGTCCTTTAAATTTGTTCTTAATAAAATAGACGAATGCTATATAATATTTTACTAAACTAATGAAATAAAATCGGTCATTACGTGCTATTCATCAATTCACCCCAACATCCGTCTTAAAATTACAATACTCTACAAATAATAACTGTTTCTGTCTCAACGAATTCCACCGAAGCATTATTTACAGTCCTTTATGTCTGGTGAAATATTAAAACCCCAGAAATTTTTTGTTTCGAGCAAATAACCGGTCACGACACACGGTGCATCGCCGTATCGGCTACACAAATGTTACCGGGCATTCTCAAGGTTTGGCGGCAGCGGTACTGAATAATAAAGATTGTGGACACTACAGACTTCTCACGGTTGCAGGCAAAATGTGGTAATTTTGACATTAATAGTCACGTAGCGTGAGCTTTCCTAGTTGTACATGCGGCCTTTATAAATTTTCTGCAAAATGTTAAGAATCTGCTGTAACCATTTGTATTACCCTTGCAATATTTTTTGCGCCGGCGATTTAAATGAAATATTAAAAATAAATTGTGAAAAAGGGTTCCCTGGTACAACCAGTTCATTAGCACGTCTATAATATTTATTAAATTATCTAAATAGATTTAAAGTTAAAAACAATTTCCAATAATGCCGTTGAGAATTATACTAAATAGTAAAAAATGAGTCTGAGAGTTTAAGCGTTGAATAACTTTTAAAGATAGTGGATTGTTATGATGCATACACCCAAAAACATGTTGTTTATGTGTATAACTAAAAAATTCCAATAGACTGTTCCACAAATCAAGTTTCCGAAAATAACAGCTTTTGAAGGTATATAGATAACAGGCATAAATTAAACAGAACAAAGTCAGTATTATTTATATAATTCGAGTTTATAATTAGAATTTTGCTAGTGACGTAATAGGATAAGACATTGTATTATTGGTTGCAGCTATTTGCCTATCTTTGTATTAACATTTCTTTCCTTTTTCTACTTATAGGGCACATAGCTCTTTATCTTATTGAGTCACTTTAGTCGAGAAACAGCTTTTCAATTCATTTCTTGAAAATAATACTTCAGAAAAATGTAAAAATGTGTTTCTTGTTTTATAAAAACATATGCAAGGCAGTAATTTTATTTTTTGAGTTAATTAGATGTAGTAGTAATACAAGGGGCATATTCAGTAAATATACAGAAAATCTATAGCTCAAAAATGTTTCATACTCAACGCAACAGTACCTAAACAAAGTTTTTCAGGTATATTTATTACAATTAATGAATTATAGGTTCGAATTTTAATTGTGGAAAGGTAACAGGCGCGCATATAAGAATAAATGAGAAAAAAGAAAATATACGTTACATAGGAGGACCAACAGAAAGGAAAAGAAACACAATCAAATGGAAATAAAACTAGTAAATAAAAAATAGAAGATAATAGGGAAAGAAGGGAGTATTGTCTATTTAGGCACAGAAGAAATAGCAGCAAGAACAGAAAAAAAATGAGATTGTTGTGGATACTCTCTTGAGAGCCAAATTTATAACTTAAAAAGCGAAACTGAGAATATATAAAACAGTTTTACAACCAACAGTGACTTATGGATGTGAAACATGGGTTATAACAGAAAATAGCAGAACAATTAGAGATGTGGAAAAATAGAATGCTCAGAAAAATATTCGGAGGAAGAAAGAAAGTAATATATGGAGAAAACCTACAATTAAACAGTTTATAAATAAACAACGTTTAAGATGGCTAGAACATATAGAGAGAAGAGAAGACAACCGTATAGTGAAAAAAGTACTTTGTCTAAAGACTGCAGTGAGTAGAAGACAGAGACGGCCCAAAATAAGATGATTACAAACAGTGGAAAGGGATATATAAGAGAAAGGCATAGTACACTAAATATAAAAAGCTAAAGATAGAAGAACATGAGCCTAAATGGACTATTAACCCTACATATGTATCTTAATCGTGGATGTAACAATAATAACAATAAAACACTTTAACATCCTATACAGCTGTTGGGGCTCTAAAAAATCTTTATAACTAAAAATCACCGTGTAAAATCAACTTTCATAAGGACAATAATTTGATAAATAAAACAATTGCTTTCTGGATATTGATTTTAAAATAATGATGTTTCCAATGCAGTTCTAAGAAAATTTATTTATTTCCAAAGCTGAAGAAAAATGTATTAGAAAAAATAATTGCATATTAGTAATTCTAAAACTTGAAGGGCGTAACTTTAAATCAATCTAAATGTATTGTATTTGATACAGCGTGTCCATCGAAAAATTTTCAAATTTAAATTGTGCGAGGTGAGGTAAGCGCTTTTGTACTTACTTTAATAATCGACGATTAAATGATGGACCGAGCACACAACTTATCTGCTCGTGGCTGCAATGGTTCAGTCAAGAAGGGGCAGTAGTCAACAGGACTCCTCCGAGACCTTAGACCTGCGCAGCGACGCCAGAACATGTGGCTCAACTTCGCCACTAAGATAGCAGCTTTAACCAGAATTAAGATCTCAACAATGCACGTTATCAAAAAAAAAAAAAAAAACTTGCATCCATACAAAATATAAATTGTGCAGGGTCCCAATGAAGGTGATCATACGTTGCGAGAAACCTTCACCAGAATTATTGACGTCTACGTTAATAAACAGAACATGCGTTACTGGTGCTCTAACAACCCTTACAACGCTTGCATTTCCCAAAAATGACTGTGTGGCGTGCAATTTCTGCCCGAGAAAGAATTGAACCAATTTTTCAATCAGCGAGAGACAGTCACAGCTGAGCTGTATGGCCGAATGATCGATGAGCTTTTGTTGCCGCAACTAAGACACCGTGTACAATAACAGAACGCAGTGCCAGCAAGACGGTGCCACTCCACACGCAGCTGAAGGCAATTTTTCCAAGTAAATTAATCAGCAAGTACAGAGACATATGCTGGCCATCTCGCTCACCGAACCTCACACCATGCGACTTTTTTGTAGGGCTATCTCAAGTCGAAGGTTTATAAAAGTAGTCCTCGAACAATTCAAACCCTACAAAAAAATATCCGTAATGAAATTGCCGCCAATGCATCAACGATTTGCTCTAGCAAATTTGTGAATATAAGGAGCCGGCTACAACAATGCCTTCAATAAACGGGCGTCATTTGGACATTGTTTTTAAAAAATAAAATCTGCAATTACTACATATAATTTATACAAATAAAAGAATCAATTACATTATTATATTTTTTAATTTAGTTTTAAATTTGAAAATTTTTTGCTGGGCACCCTTTATTATTCCTTATGTACTGTAATTTGCACATTATGGTTCTGTTAGTCACAGATATGGCAAAAATATAACCGTTGCAGAGCTACAATAAAGTATTTAATTTACTACGTTGAAACTACTGTTGAAACATATATATTAAAAAGAACAAAAATTGCAAATATTTTTATAAAATAAGCATAAGAAAAATATCAACGCAAACGTAACTTTGCTTCAAATAGAAAAAATTATATAAACAAATAGGAAGTCGCATCGTGCGATAGAGAAAGTCGAACAATTTGGAATAACTATAGCATATGAGGCCATCTAAGTTAAAGTGGAATAAACTGGGTTCACTCGAAAAACTGCTCTATGAGATACAGTAACAGAAACTAAAATATTTACCTGATATTCTTACAAATAAATTAAAATAAACGGAAAGATTTTCAGCAGCATAATGTGCGCAGCTCCAAGACTGCCTTCAGATGAATAAATTAGTGCACGAACCTCAAAACTTTATCGAGGTACAACAGTAAAAGATAATGTAATCGTAAAACGTTGCAGCAAGTGATGTTATATATAATTCAGTAACTTAAAATAACATCCACCTCTTTGAACCGTTTAAACATTGAATACCTAATTATTTACAAAACAATATCTTCACAACTACACATTAGATGTTATTTGTAACATTTTAGAACAGGCTGTGCATCGAATAACTTTCTTAGTTACTTTGAATAAATAATAATCCTAGCACTACACTTACAAGTAAAAGCTTCTCTTACAAGTGAAATCCTTAAGACTTACTTATTATTTATCTTTCATTATTTTAACGTTTAAGTTGATTGCACACTCTTATAGTTGCATATTTTGTTTACTTTCAATTGCCATACTTTTAACCACTATAAGTTCTATTTAGATTCACTTATTGTTATTTTATTTATAAACGCTATGTAATGTTAATTTTCATTATTGATGAACGTCTATACTAAATATAAAAAGAGAACTTCTCCTTGGCACTTTCGATTTTACAATATACAGCTTCTTATATATATTTTAGTAACTAGTGAAGAAGTGTCTATTGTTTATATATAATAAATAAATCGTTTCTTTAATTTGTATAATAGTGCTATATGCCTTTTTATTGAACATTTCTTCGATTTTTTATAATTTGTTTTTTGTGGAATGACTTTTTTGGAATATTATTAACTTGCAACTTTTTTAAATCTAATTAACCCTGACACATCCTAATATAACAGAAGGTATCTCAACCTTAACCTGCATTACATGAGGTAACCATTATTCTCAAGAGTTTTTAGCGCTTTCAGGTCATAATTTATTAATATTTTTCATATACCACAGCCATCTTTTTGGACATTGCGAAAGCTTTTGATAAAGTCTGGATAGAAGGCCTTAAATATAAAATACTCCACCTACCAATACCAGGCTGTCTTAAAGCGATACTTTACTCCTTCCTAGACAATAGAACCTTTGCCGTACGAATCAATTCAACTGTCTCTGACAGTAAGCCAATCAAAGCCGGAGTCCCTCAGAGGAGCGTGCTGAGACCGCTACTATTTAACATATTTGTTAGAGATATCCCGCTCACACGAGGAAATATTGCTATATACGCTAACGATACAGTGATCATATCGCAAAGCTGGAATCTAAACCAATCAATCTCTCAGCTTCAATCAGCAATCGATGAAGTAAACAACTGGCTAATCAAATGGAATATAACCCTTAACACAGCAATATATGAAGCCGAAATATTCACCGTCAGGAAAATTAAGGATCCCGACAGTTTAGTAATAAACGGCATACACATTGAATGGAATCCCAACACTGAAGCGGTGAAATACTTGGGCGTTTATCTAGACACACGCTTATCGTGGAAATTTCATATTAATAAGAAGCTTAACTTGTGCTACTGTAGATTAACAAAACTATACCCATTAGTTAATAAAAAATCATCACTAAAAACCAACAGCTCTATATTTTTATATAAATCCCTAATTCGACCGCTAGCAACATATGCTTGTGCTACATGGAGCAATGCCTCTAAATCCAACATCAACAGAATACAAGTGCTCCAGAACAAAATCCTAAGAATATCAGTTGATGCTCCTTGGTATGTACGAAACATCCAACTCGATAATGAGCTAAAAATTCCAACCATAAAGGAATATTTGAGAAAAACCACAAAAAAGTTCCAACTTACTATCACCAACTGCGAAGGCGCTGTGCATTATAAACTAGGACGCAAGAATCTGCATAGAAGATTAAAGCGTAAACTCCCACAGGATTTGTGTGTATAACAACGGATAACACAAAAACTGACTAATTAACCCGGCAACACCCAAGACCCATTGTTAATCCTCTAGGACTACCTGATACGATAATTGTGTATCTTATGTTATGTATCCCGAATGACATGTATACCTTACTTTATCAATTCTATGAATAACAAGGTACAATTGTTGAACTGGCAATAAACTTAATTAAAAAAAAATTTTTTTCAGTGAGTTTTAAGAAAAAATCTAATTAGAGATCTGTCTTGAAAATACTCAGCCAATATTAATTTGACGAAAATAATTTGCGCGGCTATGATGTAACCTAACGAGTGGACTCTAATGCGCATGTGTAAATAAGGACGACTACAATCGGTTGGGAGTATATTTAGCGTGAGATCGTTGCATTTGCAATTACTAAGTGAGTAAAGCATCTAGAGAATCTTAATACAATTCCATGCGAAGCTAAAACATTTGTCTGCAGAAACTACTTGGATGATTCAAAAGGCGTTATTGAGCAATACAATGAGCATAGCCGAAGTAAAATCATGATCCATATGACTCAAAAATAACCAAGAATCCGTTAAAAGCGATACACATTCTGGAGGACTAGCAACGAGCAAAGCATTGCACAATAATGAACTAGAAAACAGGCTGAGGATTCCAAAAACTACAGTGTGAAATTTTGACGAAAAATCTTGCAACACTAGCTTCGTGATTATTGTTGTCAAAGCAGAATGAGCATAGTGCAATTCCAATATAAAGCAGTCTTGAACAGCAGAAACGACGCCAGGAGAAGTGTGTGAGACCCAAGACACTTAAACAGAAGGGGGCTGAGGCTAAATATACTGTTTTCTGTTTTGTTTATATATATTTCTACTAGATATATAAATTTCTCATTATTGTATGTTGTAGTATAAGATTCGATGCTTTCGGCACACACCCTGTGTCTTTACAAAATGCTTTAAAAATATATTGCTTATTTTATTTTTTTTTAATTTTATTTTGACTGATCTCTATTTTTAAGCGTGATTGGTATAATTTCTCTTAGCCTTCCACTACTGCATTAGTTACAAATAAATATTCCAAGTACGCTTTTTCTGGCTACAATAATTTCTTGTTTATCATGTTTATTTCAACTGATTTTTTTAAAATCGTAGTTTTCATCTGTCTCAAATAGATTATATGATTTTGGCTTCATCTTTCTAAAGAATAGCTCGTTAAGCTATTTTTCTTAAAGTTTTGTTGAGGTTATTTCCATTTCATTGTCAACATTAAGAGATGTATCACAATTGATTTTTTGAAGTTGGCTTTTCTTATTATAAACCGATAGTATTCTTTGTTTCCTTAAGATCTAAGAACTTATATAAAAATAAGTTTAATGAGACTCAGAAAGACTATGCTTTAGGTTTTTTCTAAAATGTTTAGGCTAGGTCGGTTTCTTTATGAAAACAGGCTAAAATTTGTTTTACCAGATATAGCATTGGACGTTTTGATATTAAGTGAATTAAACCCAGACAGATCTGTTTTGCATTATGGCCACTTTATGCAAATATACTTTTTTTGTAATTTTAAAAACTCAGTAAATTTTTGACCATCAAGTATTGAATAGTTCTAGGACTGATTTAAACAAATCTTCCACAATAAAGGTGGCCAAAATTAAAAGGCAGATTTAAATTTTAAATAAAACGGCTTTATAATTCATTTACAATGTCTGTTAAGGTATATAATCTTGCATTAAATAAGGAAAATTATAACTACTTCGACTTCCACCGGTATACCTTGATATCTTTTACAAAATTTTCTATTTTGAACATGTTCTGATCAATTCCATCGGTATCATTTCGGATTTAGTTTCTGAGGTCGGCAGCTGTTCGTATATTGCTGGCGTAAACGTTGGTCCATAAAAAGAATTCTCGTGGTGTTAAAATACAAGATCTTGCTAGCTAGTTGATGTTGGAATTTCTTAAAATAACCAGGTTAGTGGCTGTTGCTGCAGCAGTACGGCTGCTGTCCTGCTGAAACCACATTTATTCCAAATCTATGTTACTCAGTCGCTGCAAAAAATGCCATTGAGAGTTGCAGCTTTTTTAACATCGTCTTGAAGAAGTACGGGTCTATCATGCCACATACTGAAAATCTACATTAAACAGTGTCCCTTTAAGGGTGTATTTACTTTTCATAAATTAAGCAAGCCAGCAAGCTAAAGCTCTTCCGTCGGTTGCATTTTTAAGTATTAAAGTGGACATCTTTGGCAAAGGAAACTTCTCGAAATGTTCTATCGCTACGCACGATGGTAAGACAGTGCTTCTAATTTGCAGTGACACTTTGACTAGCTGTAGTAATGTTCTCAGAGGATCTTACCTCACGCTAATACTCAAAGGGTCTTGCATCAATCATTCGGTACACAATTTCAACCATAAATTTCAGAAACCTTGCACACCCTTTTCGCAAAATACTCACCGAGCTTATTATGCATTTTAACTATACTAACTGGAAGACTCGTAGATGTCGTCTGTCGAAGTAACCGACCGATAAGAGGCGCAAAGTTTAAATCTGAAATTCGATTTGAGCCATTCTTTAGTTTGCGTAAACAGTATTTTTAGTTATGAAAAAATATTTTCACAAACAACCCCAACTAAATTAATTTAAGTATTTTTGTCATATCAGAACTCTATCCATTTTTCAGTTAACCAAAACTTATTTAATTCTCGTTTCGTGCAAACCAACCTGACGACTTATCACAAACAAAATGCTGCCAACCAGCTTACAATAACAATCAACTAAGTGTATTACTGTAATAAACAAGAACACGACATATATGCAAATGTTACAAATTTAATAGCTCCAACATCTAGCAGCTGATAGTAATTTTTAAAAAAGCAAGCAATAATGAGATGTTTGACTATTCTCTAATTTGACAGGTATACATAACGTAACGCGTACTAATTGATCTATTTGTTATTGAAAGGAATTTGCAGTTTTAGAATAATTTACTATTATAATTACTTTTATACTCTCAGTTAATTAGGAGTAATTTATGAAGCACACTAATAATGTTATATTTTCATATTTCTTAGATTAGACAAACTATCATAATTTTCTATATTTACCTGCATATAATATTTATTATAAAGATTGTATACAACAAACTAAGAAAAGTATTCGCTAGTTTCACACACACAAATAACATCAATTTTAAAACAATTAAATATTGCAAAATCGACGGTGCGATACGTTTTAATGTGGTTTAGAGCAGAAACTGAGAAAATAAGAATCTGGGAACGATATATAGAAAAATTGTTTGACGACGAGAGACCAGAAACAATTATACAAAACAGAGGAGAAGAACAAAAAGGACCCACAATTCTAAAGCGAGAAGTAGAGAATGCAATACACCAAATAAAAATAGGAAAAACCCCAGGACCGGATAACATATATATGGAACTAATTAAACTAATAAACGAAGACAACCTAAAGATACTAGTTGATTTGTATAATAAAATATATGAAACGGGTAACATTCCAAATGACTGGTTGGAATCAACATTTATTACTTTGCCTAAGAATGCAAATGCGAAATCTTGCAATGAGTACAGATTAATAAGTCTCATGAGCCATGCCCTTAAAATACTCTTGAAGATAATGCAAAACCGAATATATAGAAAATGTGAAGAAGTAGTGAGTGACAACCAATTCGGCTTCAGAAATGGGATGGGAACGCGTGAAGCTCTCTTCTGCATACAAGTAATGATGCAGAAATGTAGAGATCAGAAAAAAGATGTGTATCTGTGCTTTCTCGATTATGAGAAAGCATTTGATAAAGTAAGACACATCAAACTCATAGAATGTTTGGAAAACATTGGCTTAGACGAAAGAGACATAAAACTAATCAAAAATCTTTATTGGAACCAACGTGCTAATGTATTGGTAGAAGACACTGAAACAAACAACGTAGAAATTAAACGCGGGGTACGTCAAGGCTGCATACTGTCCCCAATGTTATTTAATCTCTATTCGGAAGTAGTTTTTCAGAACGCCTTACACAACTGCAATTTAGGAATAAAAATAAACGGGAAAACGATAAATAACATAAGATACGCGGATGACAGCGTACTAATTGCAGACAACCCTAGAGCATTACAATAGCTAATTAACAAAGTATACGAAGCAAGTTTACAAATGGGCCTAACAATCAATACTAAGAAAACAAAAGTCATGCAAGTGAGTAAAAATCCTAGGAGTATAAATTTTACAATTGATGGCAACGCTTTAGAAGAAGTTGGAAAATTCAAATATTTAGGTTGCTGGTTAAACTCAGATCTAAACTCAAATATAGAAATAAGGAGTAGAATAGAAATAGCTAGGCAAGGATTTATAAAAATGAAAACACTCCTGACAAATAAAAATCTAAATTTACAAATCAGATGGAGAATGGTAAAGAGTTATATATGGTCAATATTGTTATATGGAACGGAAGTCTGGACACTAAATAAACACGAGATAGACAAACTGCAAGCCTTTGAAATGTGGTTGATGAGACGAATACTTAAAATCCCATGGACAGCCAGGATTACAAACCAAGAGGTACTACAAAGAATGAACTGTAATAGAGAAATTATAACTACCATAAAAAGAAGAAAAACCGCCTACTTGGGACACCTAATAAGAAATAAAAAATATAACCTACCCCAACTTATCATACAGGGTAATGTTGAAGGCAAACGCGGAAGGGGTAGAAGGAAAACTTGTTGGCTTAAGAATATAAGGCAGTGGACAGGCATGAATGTTCAACAAATATTTAGAGCAGCTGCAAAAAGAGAAACATTTGCCAATGTAATCGCCAACCTCTATTAAGAGAAGGCACGACAAGAAGAAAAAGAGCAGTTATAAACAAAAAGAAATGAGATGGCGGTACAACACACGTATTAAGAAAAGAGTTTGCATCAAATTTGAAACATTAGAATACAGAAGACGCTCAATCCGAGTATAAAGTAAAATTTGATCCTTAAAATTGTAGGCTACATGATCAAATTATAAACATAACTTAATTTATAATAAAACATCTGTAATATTAAAGATTTTCACCGTTCAGCAAGTCAGGGACTGTACACAGTACACATAAAAAAATTATCAGAGAAATTTTTGAAAATAAAAATCCAGATGTTCAAAAATTATTTGGCGTGACAAATAATTTATTCTTTGGGTTTAACAATCAATGTTCCATATAAACTAGTTAATAAATATCTTTAGAGAAACATTTTGCCTTTTATGAGAAATTATCAAGTTTTTTCTATTTTTGTCTCGATCTTGCTTTGCGCTATTCTAAATGTACGTTAAACTAGTACAAAGTAACTGAATTAGTAAAAGAGCTATCAAAATATAAAATAGGTGGTAGCAATATAAATATTTTGTGTTATGCAGACGGTGCTATACTAACAGTAAATAACGAAGATGATTTACAGAGATTACAGAAATTAATATCAACATCCAAGATAAAATCTAAGATTTCTAAGAACTCAGTAAAAGTAAATTAGAGATCTAAGAAAAAGTTGTAAAACATGTAATGCAATTTAAATACATTGGTACACAAATAGCTAACAACAGAGACATTGGAAAATTTGTAAACTTACAACGAAAGCAGCGAAAATAGCAGGATGTTTTAAAAGTGTGTTGTAGAACAAGTATTTATTACTGGAAAGCAAAAGTAAAATATACAAAACAACGGTACAATTAGTTCTCACACATGCGAATGAAACAAGAGCGGAAATGAAGACAACGAAACAGAAAATGAGAATAACGGAGTAACACTAAAATAGAAAATAGAAAGAGAAGTAATTACATAAGAACAAAATATGATATCGAAGATGTAATGAAATGGGCGGAACAAGAATAAAAGAAAAAGAAAGGAGAATTAACACGTACAACGAATGAATGACGAAAGGTTGTAAAAATATGTATCAATAAGTTACTTACAGGAAAGAGACCACCTGAATGCCCAGCCAAACAATAAAGGCACAGTTGAAATGAAAAGAAGTAATACCAAAATCCAACAAATGGTCCATAGTTGAACCAATAGAAAAATTGGGCACTAATGGATTGTAACTTAAAGAGTAACAACCAGTAATTAACGAACTTTAATAATTTTAAGGAAAAAAATAGATTTCAGTAACAAACTGAATTACCCAACGAAAATTCCACCGACTTATTCGTCTTACCAAGAAATGGTCAACTTAGCTTTAAAAAAACTACTGACAATTTGATATTATTTCCCATTTAAGCTCAATCATTAATTCTGGTCAAAAAGAAAATTAAACTGCTATTCCCAACGGCCACCTTTTGATGATTCACACTTCGGTTCTTAGCAATTTCAATGCCATACTCGTCATCCTTAATGAGAACATTGTTAGTTCTCTTACTTTCCGCGGTTGTGCCCTTCACCTTGTCTCGCAAATCCTTGGTTTTTACGCTCAATGCATAACTTGCAGACATTTATAAATCATATTCGAACTAAATGCCAGCTTTGTCCAGCGCGGAAAAATCTGTTGTAGCAACAGCTAATTATGCTGTAACCATAAACGCTAATTTATTGCTAGCTGGTGCTGTCCTTTGAAACGCCGTGCGTTGTGCGGCCGAACAAAGGCTTTCTTTTGTAATAAACCATAAGAATGCAGTTACTAATTTTTCTTGATGCAACGGTAAAATTCTAGCACTCTATCGATCACTTCTAGAATACCTATAACGCAATTCGAACGACAGCGATCTAGTATGCAACGGCCCCGTCCCTGTTACAGTTGTTATAAAAGGAGAAGTTTGTTGTTATTTTTGCTGCTACATGTGTGACCAGCTGAGCACACTTTTCAACATAAATATAAACGTCACGTCCCGGCGCTTTCTATTAGTCTGTGTCAACAGAGCGGCCGTAAATGCAGCTGAACGTTAATAGTTTTAACAAATTTCGCCGATACCCACTTGGGCCATCGGAGATTAATAAGCGCTGGACCATTCAGACGAGTGTTGCCTATTTTTAAGTGTGATCCGCCCTCGCTCAGGCGGCGGAAGCAGCGAAGATTGATAGTTTACAGGATTCGCTGGAGTCTAAATAATCCGCGCGATTAGTTTTTCTCGGCGCTTAAATTAGAAGCGGCTATTAATTTCCGGCACACGAACCGCGACTGCCGCGTGACAGAAGACACCACAAAGCAGCTACACCTCGGCTAATTTGAAACCTAGATGCCATTGTTTCGCGGCCGCCGCCTCGCCGGAGTTCTTGGATTTGTAAGGTGCAAATCGCTCCAAGGCTGAGGAGCGAGCTCTTTGTTGCGGAGCTGTTTGTTGCTACGAATCCCGGTTCATTTTGCATAATACATGTAGCTGGATACCGAATACATGATGTAACATGATTAATGGCTTTTTAAATCTGAAAGTCAAAACCTTTCGTGTGCTGCCTTTGTGCGAGTGATATAGATTGGATCATTTCGGAAGACGAATTGGGGAGAAAAACGAACACGGGTTATTTTCCTAAATTTAGTCGGAGCAGTAGATTTTTAAAATTTATTTTAAATGTAGACAGATATGCCAAAAACGTTATTATTATGTGTCACTATAGTTTAGAGTTATTTATGACTAAAATATAAAAAAATTCCATTTAAAATTTAATGACCAAATATTTGATATAAAGGACATTTTTAATGAATAAAACACAAAATATTGGAACTATCTGAATTTAATTATTATCGGTGTAAAGTAGAGACTTAACAGTTACGTATGATGTGCTGACATATACTAACTCTTTTAGCTTAAGTTTCCATAGTGATTTCCTATAAACACCATATTTTAGCAATTACATGTCTAATCTCTGGTTTTAAACTTGGAATTGCAGCAGGTTTATTGACAAACTTTTTAGTTCAAATGGCCCTAGAGGTAAAAGTCGGATAGGAATAGATTGCAGGATTGCGATAGCTAATAGATGCTACTCCTGTGCAAGATAACGCAATCAGGACAATTGGTTTTAAATAAAGTGAGCGTTTCATGTGCTGTGTGACATGCGGCTCCATCTTGTTGAAACCACATGTTGGTATCCTTGAAAAAAGTTGTTTAACATCTCCCGATAATGCATACTATTGACAGTAACAGTGTTGTCCGCTTCGTCGTCAAAAAAGCTTACAATGGATATTAAAACACTACACTTTTATGGATACATTGGTTTTTCGCGAATAGTACGTCGATTTTCACTACCCCAGATGCAATAATTTTAACAATTCACAAAGCTACATTGTTGTGTTCAAACAACGGTCGAAGGTTCGCATAATAGTAATTTATTGTCTGTTTTTTTAATAAAATTTAATGGTCCAACGTTCACAAAGCGCAAACGACGAACAATTCAAATTCAAAAGTTCAATTGGCCACGTTATAGAATGTTTACGTATACATTTCCTCATATTTATAACATCGTTCTTTTACAATTTACATACAGAATAAAAATATAATTAATTTATACATCTAACATTAGGATGCTCCTTGTAAAACTTCCCTGATCTTTATAGAAGAGTTTAAAATATGCCTTGAAACTATTATTAACCATCTGAAATAAATTGCCATGTCAAAAGACTCAATAAAGGAGTTTTTTATGAAATGTATGAAGCAGATGTTTAAAATTACTAATATTTGATTTTTAACTTACAGCAGATTATTCATCGATCAATTGGATCAATGTACAATGTTTATAATAATTCGTAACTCACTATTCTGTTAAATGTTTTTTGTAAAATAGTGCTAATTTATGTAAAAAAAATGTTAATTAAAATAAAGATTAATACACTAGCAGTATCAATATGATATAATAATACTAAGCAATTTTAATAACTTTTTATATTTTAAGATTGCATCGTAAACGTTCAGGCGATTGGTATAAAGACAAATTGAAGTAAAAAGGACCATAAATAATTTGGTATATAAATTATATTTAAAAAAATTAAAAAGTGCATTAGAGTATATACTCACAAACATATAAAAAAACAACATCCAACTTTGTAATTTTAATAATTACATATAATATAATTCCCTTTACAATCTTTTAAAACCATTTCTAATACATTTTTAATAGGCCAGCGTAGATAAACACTTTGTTGCATTTGTCACGTAGTTATTAAATGTTACCTTGTTTTTTTTAGTTTCTCTAGAAGGATGTTCACAATTTTTTTCTTTTATTTTGCTTACTTTATTATTTCGCAACTTGCTTTCCGCAATGGTTTATATTTTTCTAAAACTGGAAACTTACTAAAGTCGCTAGTAATTTCTTCAGTTACTGTCATCTGGGGATGTACGGAATTTAATTTCCGAAGCAAACTATTTTGGCGTTAACGAATATCCTAAGAGCTCATAAACATGCGAGTACTAGAACAGCTTTAGAATATTACAAAAAACCTCGAGAAGACTCCAAAGCAGATTTTGAATATATAAAGCCCTTTGATAAGGTCTAGCAAGACGGTCTAATGTACAAGCTCAAACAAACCATGTAATTTTGTCATAGTCCTCATGTCCTGCTTTTTAGTAAGACACATTTTCATAAAATACCAGGAAAAACATACAGAACTATTACAGATTGAATTCGGAGTGTCTCAGGAAAGCTTATTAGAACCTATCCTGTACACGTTCCTATATCTAACAGAACTATGGTTGTCACTTACGCAGGCGATACCGCTGTACTTGGTACACATGCCAAACCAGCAACAGCATCACAGTATCTTCAGAAAAATTTAAATGAATTAGAATCCTGACTAAATAAATGGAAAATTAAAGCAAATCCATTAAAATCAGTACATGTAACATTCACATTAAACAGAGACACTTGCTCTCTACGGTCAACAACTGACTCCAGCAGATGTCACCAAATAGCTTAACGCACACATGGAAAGACGCTTGACCTGGAGGAAGCATATTTTTATCAAAAGGAAACAACTCGGCTTATGATTACGACAAATGCATTGGCTGATCGAAAGACCATCTCACCTAACATTAGAAAATAAACTTCCGCCCGTGTGGACATACGAAATCCAATTATAGGGAACGGCAAGCAACTCAAACCTGGAAATGTTACAGCGTTTTCAGAACAAAATGCTTAGACAAATAGTTAGCGCCTCATGGTATGTTTCTAACATTTAAATTGCAAAATACTTGCAAGTGCAAGATTAAAGACGAAAATAAACGGTATAGTTAACGTTACAGAGCTAGAACGTACTTGACCAAAAAGTTTCAACCCTGAAACCCTAATGTACAGATCTGATTAGGACTAACATATGCGCATATATCTAGATTAAGCGTAATATATGTTACCAGAACATATCTCTATGAGACATACTGTAAAGGTTAGCTTCATTAGAAGTGTCTGCCTCAAGTTATATTTATTATGTAACTTATACAAATTACCTATTGTCCAATGTGGACAGATTGTTTGCTTAGTGAGGTTCATAACAGAAAATGACCCGCAACGGAAAACTAACAGACCGTCGAGTACCAAAAAGTGAAATAAACAGTTGTAAGGAAATTATAATGTAAATAAATAAACTGATTTTATATAGTGAATTTATTTTTAACGTACATATATATTATTCAATATTCTAATTTCTGCAAGAAAATTAAATAAGTAGTCTTAAATAAATGTTTTATTTGCCGCTTTAAGAGTGAAAACGTTACCATATGATAAAAAAATACTATCGTTTGTCTTTTATAGATTATACTGTGTTGCAAGAGATTGTAAACTGTGGTATTTTTTGAGATTCTCGGTTTCATATGATATTGCAGAAATGGATCTATGGTAACTTGATGGTAATGCTGCAGCTTTATCTTCTTTTGAATCATATGTATAACATTTATGTCTTTTGTTATGTACATCTAAAGAAACTGTCGTACTTTTTTTCCAAAACATAGTGGATAAGGATATCTCGCCTTTGTTTTGTAGTTCCTACAATTTTTCCTGCAATTCCTTGAAGAATTATATAACTTAAACAGAACTAAGGGAACAATAAATAGCAAGTACTACAGACCTGTGCAGTGTACCCGTCTTGTTTACTCTAACTACTAAGAAATTGGGGTAGATATCGCATTTGGCAAACGATTGCAGATAGTTCTTCAGAGATGCCATAAATGTACACTGATAACTGATTCGGAAGTATAAGCAAAACGTAACTACACAGATTTATACGTGATCAACAGCGGTTAAAAGTACCAAAGCAAAATTTAAAAAAAATCGTAATCTGTGATATAAAGGAGATTATGTACTATACCAAAAAAAGATTGGGTTAGTGAGTTGATCCCCAATGAACATGCAGAACACACAAACTTAATATACTCCAAAAAAGAAGAGTTTTAGGTGAAAAAACCTTAATCAATGAACTAATCTATAGAATACCTTTTTCTGAATTTATATTCCAGAACCTAATGTAATAAAACATTTAGTTTTATTATTCGTTGCATTGCTTAATTTACGCATATTATGTAAGATTTCATAAACTCTTTTTAAGCAATTGTAGTACTAAGTCAGCTGGAATAATAGTCTTCTACTCCTTCAGTCAGTAAGGAACAAAACTCGTCCTGAGCATTTCTTATCTTTTTGACAAAAGGATTGTAATATTATACATGAAAAACATCAAGCTACAATTTAAACATATCGTCAGCCAATCTTCACGATATTCATCTCCAAGAAAATTATCGCTTTATGAATGTCTTTTAGAATTGTTAAAAAAATATCCTACCCAGTCGTCCACTTCTAGTTCTAAAAAGTAGTGGAGATTTAATAAATCTGAGTGAGTTAACCATAGCGTATCCTTATTATGTTACTCATTAAAAATGTTTTAATAAACACCGTTGTTATTGTAAGTAAGAAAGCTGAACTAATGGTCAAAATTGGGCAAAATCATTTCTACACAGTCCAATGTGTGTTTTTTTCACCGCCGACTATTGTTTGATACCTTTCAAGTTTATAAAATCTATGGTCCAGCTCTAACAGAATAATGAAAACTTTTAACACATCTATTAAAATCTTAAGAATTATAACTATGGTTCATTTTGTTTCAATTTTTCCCTTTCCTTAAAAAAGAAAATTTACAAATAGAGGCTAAAGACAGTTGCTAATATACACAACAATCTAATAAAACTACCAAAGATAACCCAAAGAGTACTTTGAAATTGTAGGATAAATAGAGACATTAAATAAAGTAAATCCCATTATATTTGTGATGAAACAAACTTAAATTTTTGAAATGCAACCTGTAAGCTTCAGAATAAAACGATCGTAACAAATAGAAAAATTCATAAAACAATATGTACAGTAAATATTGAATTACTTTTAAGCTATTTATATTAAGCAAATTGCGATGCTAAGCCAAATTTATTTTAAAAGAACCTACAACACGCTATACGCAATATAATAATTAAAATTTAGTACTAAATATTACAATAAAATTTATAGAAAATATTCTTTAATCATGCGAAAGGTAAACTGAGAAAGATAATCATGACATTCAAAAATTGTGTTAAATATTGTCAAGCTCCGCCAGTTACAGAATTAAAAAAAAATAAAGATGAAAGAATATTGTAATTAAAATTAAACTTTACATCTAATACAACTGCACCGTTTTATTTTACAGAAGTGCATCTGCTCTCGCGGCGCTTTTAGATTCCAATTAATTGATTACGACTGATAATTACGTTTAAATAAGCCCGCCTTGTTTTAAAAATGGCCGCAGTTCATAGCCCGTCTGGTGTTGTGTGCGGCCAGTTTCACATATATTAGAGGGCAACCCGATTTTCTAGAGCTCCAATACACATATTAATGACGAAACAAATAAACAAAATAATAACAGAAAAAGGTATAGACAACCATAAGAAACTTGATAAATGATAACAGAATAAGAAAAAAATAACTAATTTGTCCTATTGAGCTAGACAAGAAAAATTGTAGCAAAGCCAAAAACACTAAAAAATAAATTGGCGAAGGAGGCGAAATATATTAGAGGATCCTCACCGATGATGAGACTGAACGAGCTAAAGCGGGGGTGGGAGCTCTAATACATAAAAACTGGTTCCATCATGTTAAAAATTGTAAAATTATATCTGTAAAATTGTTAAGAATTGATGTAGAGAAGGAAGAGAATGAGGTAAGGACAATATTAGTAGCTAGTTGACCATCGGAAAATGAGGCTAAAGATGTGAAAGATATATTTTGGGAACAGATACAGGATGAGATGGATAGTACAGCAGATAATGTAATAATGTCGGACATTTTAATGGAAGAGTTTGAACAAGAAAAGAAAAAGATGATCAAATAGGACCATTTGGGGAAAGTACAAAGAACACAAATGGGAAAAGAATAATTGATTTTTGTATCATGAATGATATGAGAGTATGTAATACGTTCTTTCAGCATAAGGCAATACAGCAATATACAAGAGTGAGGAATTCTAGAAACGAGCAATCGATTATAGATTTGATTTTAGTGCATAATAAGTATAGTAATGAGCTAATGGATGTGAGGGTGAAGAAAGGTTATGAGATTGGATCAGACCACGTACTTGGGGAAATAAAGATGAAAAATTGGAAACATCGTGGAGCATGTAAAAGTAAAAAGAATGATGAGGATAGATACAAACAGGAGAGTATTAAAGTATACAAATTACAATTTGCAAATGTCATGAAAGAATATTGCAAAAAACTAAATGGAAAGATTGCAAAAACTAACTGGAGGGAGGAGTTTAGTATAGAAGTATTATGGAAGACGTTTAGAGAAATAGTATTGGAAACAGGAAAGGAAATAAGTGGTGTAACTAAGAGGAGAAAAATAAAAGCTACGGCATGGTGGAATGAAGACATAAAAATGGAAATCGCAAAGAAAAAACATTTGTGGAAGAAATAAAATAACAAAAACAATAGTAACTATGAAGAGTACAAAGTACAAAGAAATCGTGTAAAGGTGAAAATTAAAGAAGCTAAAATACGCCAATGGGAGGAATTTGCTGAAAGAATGGAAAGAGATAGTAATGGAAATGCTAATTTACTATATAGAACGTTGAAAAATTTAAGATTAAGACGGAATGACAAGACCAATTGTATAAGGAATGCAAGTGGGAACTTATTACTAAATAATGCGCGGATTATGAAGAGATGGCAGGAACATTTTATGGAAATTTTAGGAGGGGACATAAGAGAAAGAGAAAAAGAAAATGAAGGGCTGGAGATAAGGGAAGTGATGGACTATGATGATGAGATAACTTTTGATAAAATCCGTAAGGCAATACAAAAGCTGAAGAATGGAAAAACTGCAGGTCATGATAATATCAAGGCGGAGCTGATTAAATATGTGGAAGGAGAAGGACTCTTACTACTGCTTAAAATAATAAATTTATGTTGGAATAATGGACAAATACCTAGGGATTGGACCGTAGCAACAATACTCCCAATATACAAGAAAGGAGATAGACAAATATGTTCTAATTATAGAGGAATATCACTGTTGCCAGTCGTCAGCAAATTATACGAAATAATATTAGAGAAGAGGCTGAGAGAAATTATAGAAAAAACGCTGGACGACAACCAGTGTGGTTTCAGGTCAGGTCGGGGTACAACGGATCTAATATTTACAATAAGACAGATAATAGAAAAAACCATGCAATACAATAGCAAATTATTACTATGTTTCGTAGACCTGGAAGAGGCGTTTGACACTGCATCCAGAGATGAAATATGGGAAGTGCTGGATCGGAGGAATGTAGGAAATAAGCTAATACAAGCAACTAAAAGTATATATAGCTGCACGCAAAATTTTGTAAGAACCCATAATGAATCATCAAATGAGTTCATAACCAGAAATGGTGTGAGACAGGGGAGAGTTTTGAGCCCATTGCTGTTTGTTGTTCTAATGGATGAAATTGCTAGGAAGTACAAGGAAAGTGTAAAGAAAACCAGAATGGGAGTATATAAGGTACAGCAGGTTCTCATGTCAGAGATGATATATGCGGACAATCTTGTGATAGTGGCTAGGACGGAAAGAGACATGCAACTAAATGTAAATATTTGGAATGAAAATTTTAAAGAATTTGGAATGAAGGTGAACAGTGCGAAAACGGAGCTACTAGTGATAACAAAGGAGCATGTGAATGTTGGCGTCAGTATGAATAATGAGATTATAAAGAAAGTATTAGACTTTAAATATTTGGGGTCAAAAATAAGTGAGAGGGGGGAGCTGGAGCCAGAAATTAAAAGCAGAGTAGCCAGTGCATCGAGATTATTCTATGCCTTGAACAACAGTTTTATTAGAAAAAGAAAAGTGAGCCTCAAAACAAAAATTAGAATATTTAAAACGATATATGAGCCGGTGCTGTTTTATGGTGGAGAAACATGGGTATTAAGTGCGCGAAACAGAAGCAAAATACAAGCGTGTGAGATGCGTTACTTACGTGCGGCAATTGGAGTAACTAGATGTGATCGCACTAGAAATGAAATAATTCGTGAACAGTGTAACGTCAACCCGACATTAGAAAGACTTGAAGGGATGCGGCTAAGGTGGTTTGGACATATGGTGAGGATGAAGGTTAATAGGAAGGCGAAGAGTGTTTGGAAAATGGGAATTGATGGAAAACGAAATAGAGGAAGACCAACAAAGACCTGGAACGATGAAATTGGGGGAATATTGACAAAGAAAATATGAAGTGGAAAGAAGCAGAAAGGATGGCTCAGGATCGTAAGGAGTGGAAACGGCTAGTGATGTCGTTCACCTCGACACCGTAAGGTAGAAGAGGAAAGGATTATGTATGTACAAATGACAACCGATCTCTCTTCTTCTTTCATAGATGAAACGGGATCGAAAACATCACCCTCCCTCAAAATATAGGTTTTTAGGATATCAATAACCATTAAGAAAGAGATAAATTTTAGAAAATGAATTAATCACATATAAAAATAAAGGCTAAAGTCTGCTACAGAAGAACATATAAAATGGTATAAATAAAAAAATCAAAAATATGCAATAGAATTATTGGAGAAAATAGCTTCTTCAAATTTATCAATAATCTAAACTTCAGTCCTATGTATATAATGCTGCCATCCACATGTGATTGTGAATTGCAGCAAATTTATTTTTTGTGTAAACATCCTAATTGTTTCAGAAATCTTGCTATTTATTACATGAATTTAATTTTCTAAATTTTTAAAAACTAAATGTACACAACAGCTAATTATGCAGTTTAATTGTCGTCAAAAAGTTTAATAAAAATGTAAGTTCGCTGACCGTATGATCAAAAAAAAATTCCATTTATCTACTTCAGTCCAACTGACTCTTGTAATACACTCTTGACATGTGCATTTGAATGCCAGCTTGAACTGTACATAACATCTGGCTGCCCAGTCCAGGTGCATAATTTAAATGAAGGTATCGGCTAACCTACCCTTCATATTAAAAGTGGCCACAAAAGATTGTTCTAAGATTTATTGTTTAGGGTTAAGTGCGTTGTTTGCATTTAAGTGCTCCCAACGTAGCGATCACTTAAAAAGTCATTAAATGTGTATTAATTATCTAAGTGAAACATATACGAAAATAAAAAGCAATAAAATGACTTTTTTAATTAAACTGATATTATTTTCACTAATCATTAAATATTTTTCCAGGGTATGCATATACGATGATACTACTAAATAAAAAAAGCTAATATTAATATATAAGTTAAGAAACAACATACATATTGATTTATAATAAAACTTTAATTGGGTTATATTTGTTAATACGAACTTTGGAAATGAAAGAGAAGATGAAATCTCAGAATTCGTTTATGAGCCAGCGATGTATTCTTAATAGACAATCCGCAATGAGTGGAAGCATGAATTTGTGACGATCAACCCCCGAAACAAAAACCGACGCGAATTCTTCGCGTTCCAATTTCCATCGAGAGCAGGATGGCCGCCTCTCTCCGTCCGCAGGCTAATTGAATTCCGAATTCCTCCATATAGCCCTTCCAGGAGCAGCAACCTGCGTGTTTCGAAGATTTGGCGCGGCATGCCAGACGTAAAAATTCCTGCGCGAGGAAGTGTCCGAAGAAATTCGCAATATGAAACCGGCTGAAATATTTATAAACGTCCCGGGAGCGTAATGAAAAACGGGCGCATACCTGAGCGCAGCGGTTGCCATTCGATAAAAATAAATTAAAAGTCTCCCCGGCCCGGCGCGGCCGCCGGCGAGCTCAGGAGGGTGCAGCGAGACGGAGCGCCGCCGAGCGGTGGGCGAAATCGAGGGGCGCATGGCAACGGTTTACCCAGATGCGGGTGGGCTTTGATGGTTATTCTCCAAAGGAAATGTAAAACACATGAGTTTAGGCTAAGGCTAAAAGCTACACATTTCACAGATGTGTGGAAGGCGCTCCTGAGCGTGTCGCCGTTTGTTTAGGCTGCAACACATGTAAGAGGAGGGGCGAACAGATTTCTGGGGGACAGCACACCTTCGAATTTTTACCACAAGGGGACCCATTCACGGGCGCGCACGGCTGTGAAAAAAATATGACGGATGAGCAGGTGTGGTACAAAGCAGTTGTTCGGATTATAAGGAGGCATAAATCAAGATGGTCTGTCAACAGTGGGTTTTTTGTTAGCGCTTTTTAACACTTCTTGTAATTTTCTATCGCTGCAAGTTTTATAGGTATAATTGTGTTGTAATATATTCTCATTAGAAGAAGTATGAAAAACAATTCATGTCGACACCTCATAACCCCTAACTTTATTCTCAGAATGCTAAACTGCTAGATAAAATTAGTACATTCGGATAGCCATAAGTTACAATTATTTGGACAAAAGAAAAAAATATCATTCGCCACCGCATTTAACAATAATCCGACAAAAACTCAAAAAGAATGAAATTTATTTATGAAAAGTAAGAGATTTAATTTCCCAAAGAAAATTGGAGTCACTTTCCAAATGTTCTTTAAACTAAGAATTTTTGTTTAAGATTGAACTGTAACTCTGTATCTAAACTATACAAAACAATCCAACAGTTTTCTAAGATACCTGGGTGTATTTCTTCACAACAATTTTTTCGTCTCAGGTTGACGGTTTATTTTAAATTTTAATTTTGTCGCTTAAAAGTAATTTTATGCAAATGCACTGTCATAAAAAAGCTAAAATGTTCCTATATAAATAATTGTTTATGGATTTAATGATTGATTTATTTTTTATTGTGTTTTAGAGCATTAAAATGCAATGTCAAGTTGCAAAAATCAGCATTTTTAACACTTGTTGCTATTCGCCTTCAATCGTGAAGAGAAGGATGCGAAAACTGCCAAAGATACTCGCAAAATTTGTACGGTGTACGGAAAAAATGCAATGCTAGAAAGAATGGGCTGGATAGTCGTTTAAGGACGCGGCACATTTCGTTGGTTACACTGGATTTGATAAAGTTCGATTAGCCCATCTTCTCCATGAAAATTCGCGTCAATTAACCAGAGAATTGGTTAAACAATTAACGTGTAATTAGAAGACCGCACGCTTTGAGTGAAAACAAACAATTTGCCGGTTTGCTTGCTCGTTACAAAACTGCTCGTGGCCATCAGCAAAAATTTCTTTATCGTATCACTTTCGAGTACTTTATTGTCACCGTCATAATTGGCCAAAATGTTACTTGATGTCTCTCTCTTATTTATTACCCCATTTAGCTGCCGTAGACAATGATTTGTATCTCGCTTGTGTTTTTTTTTCTATTTTGATTGTTTTATACAGATTATCAGATACATAAAAACTGATCATATCTTAGTTAGAGTTGTGACACACCTATTTCTAAGTTAAACATATTGTTGCCTGGAGCTTTTGTCTAAATACACAAAAAATCAATGAAAATGTACTATAAGCCCTTTACTATGCATTGTGATGCATTGCTTATACGCCCCGCTCATTATATTAATTTTTGGATTAAAACGTAAGTTCCTGTTTTTCAGTTTTAAATATCTCGTGTTTTATCTCATTAATGGGATTTATAATTAATATAAAGTAATAATCATAACTTAGAAGAGAACTAGGGTTTATAAAATATATGAAATCAGAGTGATTAATATTTCTCCTTTATGCCTGCTACTACTTCCAGAATAATAAAAATAAATAATTTTTCATATATTTTTTTACTATTACATATGACCAGAATTTATAAGCAAGCCAAAAGAGCAGAATAAAGTGCGTGTGATCTATCTAGTTATTGTTGACGTACAAAATGAGCAATACATTAAGAGTCTTTCCAAGGATTGCGATATATCTTTAAGTACCCCGGAAGAAAGAACAGAACTTCAAAAATGAGCACCTCATATCTAGAAACAATTTTGTGTTTAACTGTAATCCTCGGCCATCACAATAACTCTAAATTCACTCGTAACGCAGGTTCTACCTCAACCTGCACTTCATAACAAAAGAACTGATTGGGAATACTTTCGACGAAGACTTGAATACCAGTTAGACCTACATGTTTCACTAAAAAATGAATATGAAATTGAAAGTTCTGTAACCTCGCTTACTGAACTTATCCAAAATGTAGCATGGGATGCTACTCCTAAACTGTCCATCACCCTACATCACAACAATACACCTATCATCATAAAGGACAAAATACGAGAAAAACGCCGTCTCAGGCAACGATGGCAACTAACCAGGTAGGAACAAGACAAACGAAAATATAATAGGGCCAGCAAACATCTAAAAAATCTTCTTAACCAACATAAGAATCATGAAATACAGAGTTACCTCGAAAACCTCACCGCTAATGAGCAAACTAACTACTCGCTCCGGAAAGCGGCGCGGAAAACTAAAAGACCTACTCCACACGTAGCCCCTATTCTGCTGGAAGACGGAAACTGGGCCCGCAGCAATAAAAACAAGCCAGAGGCCTTTGCGGAATATCTAACTAAAGTATTCACACCCTTCCCTTGTCAACTCCAAGACGAAGAGGCCAAAATTGTGGAATTCCTAGAGTCACCGTACCAAATGAGTCTACCGATAAAACCCTTCTCAATTAACGAGACAAAAGAAGAAATCAAGAAGATTGACACAAAAAAATCTCCAGGATACGACCTGATCACTGGGACAGTCATCAAGGAACTACCTACTAAAGCTATATATGCCCTTACCTACTTGTATAACTCTATTCTCAGAATCAGATACTTCCCTAGTCAATGGAAAACAGCACAAATAATAATGATTTTGAAACCCGTAAACCACCAACGGAAATTACGTCATACAGACCCATAAGTCTTCTCCCCCTTCTGGCAAAAATCCTTGAAAAGCTGATTCTGAACAGATTAATGCCAATTTTAGACAACCAAGAACTAATTCCTAAACATCAATTTGGTTTTCGCAAACAAGATGGCACTGTGAAGCAGGTGCACAGAATAACTGACAAGATATACAGAGACCTGGAGGCAAAAAGGTATTGTTCTGCAGCGTTCCTAGACGTCAAACAAGCTTTTGACCGAGTCTGGCATCTAGGTTTATGCTACAAACTCAAAAAACAATTACCCTACCAGATGTTCGAACTCCTGAGATCCTACTTAACAAATAGCCTCTCATATCAACCCACAAGCTGCTTCAAGATACCTTCAGGCTCACCTTAACAAAATTCAATTGTGGGCTAGTAAATGGCGAATCAAAGTGAATGAATCTAAGTCACAACACATCACATTCACTATGAGAAAAGATAACTGTTCTCCAGTAACTTTCAATGGTCATCAACTACCACATACAGAGACAGTTAAATATTTGGGGCTGCATTTAGATAGGAGACTGACCTGGAGAAATCATGTATTCACCAAACGCAAGCAACTCGGACTTCAACTCCAAAAGTTATACTGGCTTATCGGCAGAAAATCCAAGTTATCATTAGAAAATAAACTATTAATTTACAAAATAGTTCTCAAACCTATTTGGACCTATGGAATCTCCTTGTGGGGTACTGCAGCTACCTCCAACTTAGCTATGCTTGATCGCATCCAATGATCGTTGACGCGCCATGGTACGTCCCCAATAATGTGATTTTAAGTGACCTACAAATTCCCACAGTGAAAAGTAAAATTAAAAAGCTCAGTGAGAGATATAAAGACAAACTGTTTGCTCATCCCAACCCTTCTGTGCAGCACCTTATGGAATATAACAACGAACCCAAATTACTCAAGCTTTTTAACCCATCTGATCTACCTACTAGATTCTAACTGTCATTGTATATTAATCTTTCACAACATTGTACTCCTCATTCTCATGAATATTATATTAAAACATTGTAAGGGGAGTTTTCGCTGGAATTCTACCCCACATGTCTTATTGTACTCATTTACCTATATTTAGTCCCATAGAATACTTATAGCCTAATATTAATTGGCAGATTGTATAAATGTTGGAGTTATATAAAAAAAAACTATAATCACAAAACCCGCCTTACTTTTTGTATGCGCCTTGAGGTAAACAAAAAGCGACGCGCCCTCTGAGTGTTGTGGGTAAGGTTGGCCAAATGAAATTCCCCCGTTGAGTATTTTGCACTGGCGCTTCTTTAATGAAAATCACGACATTAAAGCAAAAGGTAGGTACCTTTATCTGCCGAAGAGCATGATCAAGAAGAATTTAAGACAGTGCTCCGTCAATGATCACTGATGATCAGAATCATCGAGAACCAACATCTGGCTTGGAGAAAAATTTTTTACAGTAAATATTAAAACAACACTATATAATATTACACTCCTTATTTAGAATTAGAATTCATAAATCAAACCAATTTAAATTGTTATTACTTTGTGTTATACTCAGCAGAAGATGTTTATCAAGGTAATATCAGTATCATGAAAACAGTATGTCTGGCTGCGATGTACCTTACAAGTTTTGTTGGAAAAGCTGGTACATTCATTCACATAAATTGAAAATGATGCAGTGAGTCCAGTATGAATAAAGACTAGAAACAAGCGATTCAGACATGACCTAGACTACGTAAAAAGTGATCCATGTTCTAGAAGACCATCAATGAGTAAAACACTAAGAACGGTGAACGTGAGCGAAAATTAGAAAATGAACGGGTGATTCTAAAAACTAAAGTGTGTCAAATTTTGACGAAATGTCTTAGCATTGAATGTGTCGCAGCAAAGTTTATTTTGCGGCTACTGTCACCAAAGAAGAAAGAACGTTATGTTGCAGTTGCTAATGATTATTTCAGATTGGTAACGATAAATCATATTTCCACGTAGATTTTATGTTTATCTGTTATTACATGGTTGGACCAAATATAAAACTGGAGTTTTTTTTAATTTATAGAATCACAAAAAACACATTTTTTACATATCTGCTGACTCCTCATTAGGTAAGAAATTTCTAATCCCGTTAAAACAAAGGTGATTGTGACACTAATCGCACAGGAGCGCTTTGACAATGTTGTAATCAAAGCTCTGTTCTTCAGGTGCTGGACAAATGATTATTGCGGAGCAGTTTGTCAGAATTGCAGGGAGCGTGCCATTTCTAATTTTTGGCGAAAAGACCTTGCGAACATTTTTTGATACCTAACATCATCAGTAGATCCATCGAGAAGGTGGGGGAGAGGGGGTAGAATTCTCTAGGCTTGGAGCATGCGTTTCTATATATTACTTTTTAATATTATTAAAATTTCTATTTTCTAAAGAATGACTCAGAAGCTCGTCATTCGAATGTACGCAAATTCAAAGAACTGGTTGATATAAATACAAAGTTACATTATTTTTATTTAAGTTTTTTAAAAGTCTGAAGTAACACTCTGGGTAAATTATATGACCTACTCCAAAAACGTTAAGCCACAATACAAAAATTTATATAATTAACAAAAATTGTACGAGATAGAAGAAAGGCTACGTATGTTGTTATGTGCGTAGCCTCAGTCCCCTTTAAAGTAGACACGTTGTAGTATATATTACATATACTAATCATTGATATGATTCTATAAAAATAAAAATCTAGGCCTTCTCTTTTGACAGTCTATAATCTTTTGATAGGACACAATACAACATTTGGAATAAAGAAGGATATGCAGGAAAAATCACAAAGTTGGAGAAATTTTCAAGGAGACATCATATATGACGCCTCAAGGATATGAACCTAATCTAATTGAGATCAACCAGGATTAAGGACGCTCAAAAATTAAAATAGCAGTGCCGAAAAAGCCGTGAATAAAGAAAACCAAGACAAGAAAAATTTTAAAGAGAAACGAGACCAACCTTGCTCGATCTCAAAAAAGAAAATTATCATATTCATCTGATTCTGCTGTGAACCATCCAAATAACAAATTTTGACAAGAGACCGATTATACCAACTGCTAATACCAATTTGCTAAAAGAGTTATACCACGGAAGAATATTCAATGTGATTATCTCTCAATAAAAATTTAAATAAAAAATTACACTAAAAATGCACAAGCAATGGAATACTTAAATAGTTGAAGATATAAGCGATATCATTGCACGTTTTTTAAAGACATATTATAGCGACACACTGCCTAACTCTAGTAGAATAATACAAGTCAAACAACACAGTTTTTCTAGTATAAGGTCAATGTTAAAAGATACTGACATAAACAGATACCATCACATTCTTACCAACTATAAATGCATAAATGATTTAAGTGATACAAATTTGGCAAACGAGCATAATGTTGGTAAACAATCTGCTGATTTTGCATATGCAAGTGAAGTTACAATATCCTCAAAACACAATTTATATGATAATCAGTATTTCAAAGATGAATTTATGTTTGTTCCAAAAAATGAAAACTGAAATAAAAAGGAGAAACTTGCTAAGTAACGAAGCTTTTAAAAGTACACTTGAGGATGATTTACTTGCATGTTGAAAGTGTTTACAAACGAAACCCATCGTAGAGAATTTGGATCAATTAAAAACGATTCAGCAAATATTTATAATTTTTAAATTGCCAAAAGTAAAGTTTTAAACATAAAATATTATGCAACAAGAAAGTTCTATCATTATATTACATAAAATAACTTTATTAATCAAAATATCCACCTTGAACAACCCCTTCCCAGAAAGAAGATAATTAATAGTTATCTAATTTAAAAAAAAATTAGATATCTCCATTTATTAACTTGTATGTCACATATATGATTATCCAAAAACACAAATAGGTAATAAAATAATAGAGATGTGTCTGGGGAAAACGAAGTATGGGAGAGGATCTTCCACCCCAAATTTATTATTTCTTCTCTGGTCTCTATTGCACTGTCAATCAAATTTTTTTAGGAATTACCAGCGCCAGTGCAGGCTGTTTTTGTTGCAATGCATCGTGCACTTGTTTGGGTTGTTTGCTATTATTTGCGATGAATTTTTCGCCAACTCATAGATATTCATGACGAATAATTCCACCAAATACAGTCCTTTAGGACTTAGGTCCTTAGGACTTAGTGTTTTATTAGTTTTTATCTCTTCTTATTTTACTTATGCCTCTGTATCATTTCGTCACTTGCTTTGAATAATTTTCCAAGCTGTTGACACGTTTAAGTGAAATTTGTTTCTATAACTGTTTCCAATTGCCTGCCTCAAATTGTCTCGTCTTCTAAGGTTTCATTCCCTACAGAAAAATTTTTAAACCATCTTTGGGCCGTTCTTTTCTCCAAATGGAGTACATTCTTTTTACAACTTCTGTACGGTTAGTCCCAAGTTCAAGTTTCTGGAGTAAATACGCACTTTTCAGACATTTTGTTGGAATTTTATTTCAAATTAAAGTGAACAGTTCAAGATTTAGTGAACGGCTAAAGTGAAATACGTGTTAATATAACGGATAAACAAATCTTGAATTTGTCCGATATGTAAACAATTCTTGAAATTATTGTAATAATTTGCATAAGATGCGTGCAAATTGTTGGTGATAACATATTTTCTTTCATTTTCTTAGTTCCAAAGATAAAGCAGTGGAAATTTTACTATCATTTATTTTTGTGGGACTGTAATAGATATTTGTGTTCACATGAAATGTATTTCAAGCGCTCTTTGGCACACGCATTTCAAACATTATTTCAGTTCAAATAAAACCGCAATAAAAGTTATATTGCACTTCTGAACGTCCACATTTTAAGGCAAATAAGCACGACACACGAAATGCGAATTACGCCAAAGCTCTCCGTGCAAACGCAGCCCCGGCCGCGTAAAACATTAACATACCGAAGATGAAAGCAAATAAACGGAGATGTTTTAATTCTGCAGCCCGCGCCGACTTCGCTCTCGTACCCCCGAGCGTGACGTTTCATATAAAATTCAAAAAGCTGGAGCTCCCAATTTTTCGCGTCGTTTAGCGGCGACTTAATGGATTATAAAAAGCGCTGCATTATTAACGAGCACCGAAAGCTTCGCTTTCCATTGATTGCGCGCCGCGACAAAAGGGTTCGGAGAAAGCGATTTCGGCCCACGTTGTGATGCAAATTTAAAGTTGGCAAAATTTGCTGATTGATGGCGACTTTTAGGGCGAACTCCGCGCTGCGGCCACGAAACACAAAGAATCTGGGCGACCGGGCGCGATCGCATTTGAATGAAAATGAAACGGCACTCGAAGGCTAATTCGGCGTAAACAAACGGAACGGTGCAGCTTGGCAATTGCGGCCGGCATAATTTTCAAATAAATTTTGCGCCATTAATTTTTCATGAGCGCCCGAATTTATTAAAAGGTTTGTTTGCTCCGCGGCGCCGCCCGGCATTACTTCGGCGCGTATAATCATTTTTGTCTGTTAACATTCCATTAGTGTCTTGGAACGTTACGGGCAACGAATTTATGGCGCCAAATCCGGGCCAGCAGCTTTATCGGGGTTTCTGCACGTTAACGCCGAAACGGCGAGCAATAAACCGCTAACAATATCTCTATTAGGAGTCACGGCATTCATATCTAAACTAGGTATGTTTAACAGAATTATACAATTTACAACACGATATAAATGTATTACTCTTTTTCACAAAGCGTCCATTCGCTGAAAATTCATGGCGCATAGCTGCGGAGCTGTTTATTATTTGTGTAAAGATAACCTGCGATAAGGGCTGATTAATGAGGCGTCGGGGTGGCGGGCGGCTGCACGCGACGCCGGCGACTCTGGCGGCGACTCACCTGAAAGCAAGGAAAGCACGTTAGTTTCAGAACAATTGCCAGGTTTCCCATAGATCCATTAGACTAAAGCAAGCGAATTTTGGTTTTATTTTAATTAATAGCTAGTTCTGAAACCTAACGTACAAAGCAGAGCTTTGAAATTTAACTTTCGCCGTACTTTAATTTAAAAATCAAAAACAAATATTAACTCAATCAAGTAAAATATTAAAATATACAAATTAAAAATAAAGATTGCAAAATATAAATTCTGATCTACATGAACTTATTTGTAAGGTCAATCTAACTCTGGACTTTTATTTCTTTCAAATTTTAAAGCTCTTTAAACTTTCTTCTTTCATGTGAAATAATTTGACCAACAAACCCTATTATTTGTAAGTTGCAGGATTAATTATTTAAAAACCATTTCCTAATATTGTTACCCTTTTCCTTAATAGCTTATTTACCCTTTTGTTAAACAAAATACAAGATGGTTTAGTTAGTAAAACATAAGTTAGTGACATTATTATTTCTATACTGTACACGTATTTTTTTGTTTTGTGTAAGAGTATACAGTAGCGGTCTTGGCCATACTCGGCTTCGATTTATTAGCTATAATTTTCCTTAAAAGAAGTTTAGATACGAGATGGTCAAAAACTTACTCGTTGCGTATTATCATGATGCGCCGTTAAACACTCCATTACGAAAATTGCAACTTGCTCTTTTTTATCTGTTTTATCATTTTATTTTTATAGTTTGGTATGTGTTTAGTCATTTTCAGCCAATGCCATAACGTGCTAAATATCCGAACTTCTTATAGCACAATTTAGATGCGATAGTCCGCGGCTACTTGGACGGCGTAACTACGAAGCAGCTTGTGACAATGTAAACCTCTCCAAACAGACTATTCAAAAGGTTAGGACCTTCTCGCATTACGTCGTAGGTCGTCGATCGAAACATACTCGGAATGTCCAGAAATAACACTGGCCTTACTGCGGCCGATATTCTCCGCAAAATCTCAACTCCAGAAGGCTTAAATCACTCAGTTCACACTGTCTGGCATCGACTTCAACAGATGGAACAGCATCGATGCCGATATGCAAAGAAGCCGTTGATCTCGCTGAAGAATCGTAAGGTATGAATGGAATGGACCATTTAGTACTGGAAAAAGTCATCTGGAGCAATTAATCGAAGTTTATGCTATTCGATACGAATGGTGTAACCAACGTTTGACGTCCTGTGGTACAGTGATATGACCCAAAGTATTAGCTTCTGACGGTAGAGCACGAAGATGGTTCTGTTAAGGTGCATGGATCTTTATGTGGCAAAGGAATTGGTCCCTACCTTCGTCTCATTTAAGGAACCTAAAATGTACCTGGGCATTATGGAAAGCGTTTTGTGGCCCTATGTGCGTAGCACAGTACGTCGTGGCCACATATTCCAGCAGGACTGGTTCAAGCCCAACAAAGTTCCTCTTCTGCGGTGGCCATCGCAGCCTCCGGATTTGAATCCGATCGAAAATAAGTAGGACGAGCTTGAGAGAAGCCTCAAAGGTATCAAGCGCGAAATGTGAACAAATTTTTTCCCAGCTTCAGGCCGCATGGGCCAGCATCTTGTAGACGACGATCTACGTCAAGGGTTTGCAATTAAGTATTAAAGTTGTAGTTTTAATACATGTTAATGTGTTCGTTATGTTGTAGTTTTGTAGGAAATTAAAAAAAAACAACTTTGGCGGCAGTAAAAATCAATAATAATAATAACCTGTGCAAATATTTAAGGTAACTACTAACTAATTTGCCTATATTGACCCTAAATTTCGAATCAAAAGCTTAATTTTAAAGAGTGGAAAAATATTAATTTTTCTATTAAAACACGGATAAGTCATATTCGCAGCCGACATTCACCAGAAATGTTAGCTAATGTGAACCAAGACATGAATAGAGTAAATTTACAAATCCTAAGAGTTACTGAAGTAAGGCCAAATCATGTATTACTAAGGAAATCCAGACATGGAGTATGAATTCTAGTAAATAACAAGCTAAATCAGTGTCTACAAAATTTTGTGCCAGACTCTGATAGAGCCATACTCGTACAACTGGAAGTTAGACATGTCAACATTAATAAATTGAAGTGTACACTTAGGCAATCAAAGAATATCTTGCTGATATTGAATAATTTTACACATAGATTAGAGACATGATACGTTTGATAAAAAGAACATGCTGTAAATATTAAAATGAAAGATCTAAATGCACAAATCGGACATAGAGAGGTTAAAGACAATGGAAAACCATGGTATAAGAAGGTACATTAAAAGAAAATGGATGACGAAAGATATATTAAACTTATTAGAAAATAGAAAACTTTTAAAAACAACAGTGAAGTAAAGTAAATAAAAACATAAAAAAAACAAAATTACAGAAGCAAAAGCGAGGTAGATGCAAAACAGATTTACAGAAATTGAAAATTTGAAAGAACAACACAAGGTATTCGGACTGCATAAGAAAATAAAAGAAATAGTAAGCATTAACAAAAGGACATTCAAATGCTGAAAATACTCCTAAAAGTCGAATTCATAGAAAATGGAATGAAAACACGTGAAGCTCTCTTCGGCATACAAGTGTCGATGCAAAGGTTTACAAAGAGGTATAATTTGATAAAGTAAGACACATCAAGCTCTTTGATTGCTTAAAAAGCGTTGGCTTAAATAAAAGAGACAAAATTAATCAAAAACCTTTACTGGAATCAATAAACTAGAGTAAGGATAGAAGATGCATAAACAGAAAGCATAATAATGAAGCATGGGGTACAACAAGGTTACACGTTGTTCTCAATGTTGTTTAATCTCTACTCAGAAGTACTTTTCTCAGTATACGTTACACGGCCACAAAGTAAAAATTTAAATAAATAGACCGGTACAACTAATTAATCGGCTAATTAACACCACTGAAACGTAAATAATGCAAGTAAGTGAAAATCAAAGAAAGCCAATTTTACATATTAGAAGAAGTGTAAAAATTTGAATATTTAGGTTTCTGGTTAAATTCAGAATTAAATCCAAATATAGAAATAGGGAGCCAAATAAAAGCAGTTAGGTAAGAATTTATTAAAATAAAAACACTTCTAACAAAAACCCAAATCTAGAGATCATAAGAAGCATGGTAAAGGTTTATATATTGCCGTTACTTAGTATATGAAAAAGAAGACTGAGCTTTAAATAAACAAGATGTCGATAAAATAGAAGCCTTCCAAATGTGGCTATGAGGTAAATACTCAAAATTCTATGGACTGTCAAGATCACAAACCAAGAAGTACTACAACGCATGAATTGTAATCGAGGCATCTTAAAAGAGAAAAAAGGCAGCCTTGGGACATTTAATAAGAAATGAAACGTACTAACTACCTAAAATTATAATCTAAAATAAAGTTAAAGGTAAAAGAGAACAAAATTCCTAGTTAAAGAATATTGTGTAAGAAATCTAATAATGCACAAATTTCTGGATGTTTTCCAAATTGCCCCCATCAGCCCCTAAAATCGGTCCTAATTGCAGAGAAACAGCCAAGAGAAGTCAAGTTCTGGAAGCAAAACGAACTGTGCTAGTGCAACATAAATAATGTTGTACGTAAATACAGTTATAGAGTGTAATTTTATGTTAGTAATATCTGTATGTAGAGTACAAAAGCAATATCATCACTAAACACAGACCCCTCAGTTCTATACAAAACAATAAAAAATGTCACAATTGTCAATATACATGTGGTATGAGAAAGATTCAAACGTTTTAGATAATAATCAAGATACAAATACAGTTATGAAGTAGAAAGTGGCTTAAAATACAAACAAGCGAGAATTAAATTAAACAAACCCAAACAAATATCAAAACTGTAATACGTTTTAATATAAAAAATTAATATTCCTTTTCATTTCATATTTTTAAGATGCTTCTGAAGAGAGTGAGGCTTGTAATTGAAAAAAGATCATTCGGGACCATCAATTTGGATTCACAAATAAACATGCAACTTTAGAACAGGTTAACCAACGCCATAAAACTTTTTGCCTTTGGCGTTTGAAGGCATTGAATAAAGAACGACATTCCAAATTGGAAAGACTAAACTAAACTAAACACAGAGTTTATGCATGGGCGAAAATCTGGGACATAAAACTTAATACAAATAATTTTGTCTAAGTCAACTTTACGTATCGCAAAACCGAGTAGCTACCATTAATGAGTGACTTATATGTAATTTCATGTGATAATACCGCGAAATGTATAGGAATGTATCTACATGCTGAATTGGGGTAAAAGGAGAACATAAAAATAATAATTAAAAATTAAAAGACATACAAAGTATACAACGTTTTCATAAAATTGGTGGTAAATTGATAAATTAGTGGTACATCAAAATAACCATCTATATCGAAACTTAGGAATTGTAGCAGATGATATTAGACGATTTGCTAAGAAGCACTCAAAAATTTGGAATAGTACGATGGCTCAAAAGGCGTAAACCTTTTGAGTTAGTAGACTGAATGAGGTGCACAGCGGAACATAGTGTGCGTATTGTGATTCTTGTGTGATAAAAATTTCTGGGACACTAACTACTCAACTTTAAGATTACAGTAAACGCGTTAGTCTATATCATAATTTATATTATAATCTAATTAAGTGCCGTGAGGAGTTTTCTAGAAGAAATATTTTTAAGAATGTATTTCATACACTTATATTATCCAATTTATCTGAAAGCTTTTTTGTACTACATTAAAGCTAGTTAGGGCGTCTCTTCAAAAAAGAGCAGCCCGTACGCAGCCCCAAAACGCAGAGGTCTATCATCATCGGCAGCGCTCATTGCGCCAGTTTATCGCCCTTGTTTCGCCGTAATCACACAGTGCGGAAATTTATGCACCCCAGAAATGTATGGAAATTTGCTTTAATGCAGCGGCAAAACGTGTAATTATATTTAAAGATAGTGCTATCCGGCGCGCTGCCTTAACTGCCCCAGGCACGAAAACAAGGCAATATCCTGGATTAAACTCGTTAAAATTGCTCCAGAGAAAATAATCGGTTTCGTACGCGGTTTTCCAGCGCACGACAGCTGCGCCGATGGCCGACTTTTTTAATTCAATTACATTCGTAAATGATAGATGCCGGCGATACCTTTGAGTGGCTAACTGGACCTGATTGTTGTGCGATCAATACGTGCTGTGTGTATTTTCGTCATATATAAAGTTCAATTGCACCTATTCAATTGTGCTCGACGCTTATCACATTGAAAATGCTATTTTTATACTTTATCCTGTACCAATTATCCTTAGAATAGCTTGTTCCTATTTACACTAACCCTCTATAATCATTTCTTTTTGTGTACATAACATGTTTGCGTGTTATTGTTGAATCAATTTTTTTCTTTCTGTAATAGGAAAAACGATTGGAATATATTTATTACTTGACTGGAAATATTAGAAGTGATTATTAATGGCATATAAATCGCTTAAAGTGCTGGATGAGGCAAGATATCACCAACTTAGCGCATTCAGAAAAATTGACATTTGTCAAAAAAATAAACACTGCAACTCAATAGGATAAACAGTTGGTATATTTTATTAGTACCCACAGCAGTATTTACTAGAAAAATTTACTATAATAAAAAAGTACTGGGGGCAAAATGTCTCGAAAATATAAAGTTAACTTTGATTGTAATCATAAAAGTTATTTCAATAGTCGGAAAATGTATAAACAACTCAATAATTTGAAAACTACAATATAAATAATAAAGATGGACACGTCGAATAATTGAATGGAGACCACAACGTCACAAGTGGAATAAAGGGAGGCCACAAACAAGGTGGACTGACGACATTAAGAAATTCGCAGGTACAGACTGGATGAAAAAATGCAAGAGGAGGCTTACATCCGACGATATATGATACAGCTGTGATGATGATGGTATAATAAATAATCTACGCAATAGCAAATTTTAAACTGCCGTATAGAAAAAAAGAGATAATTCAATGTACTTGCTGCCAAACTTAGGTCATAGCCCCTTTAAGTGCGTAAAAAGACATCCAACATGCACCAAGAGCAAAAATACTAAACCTACATGAGCTTTGCACAAGTGAAACCATACAACAAGCTAAGAAGGACTTTACTAGAAAAAAGAATTCCAAGACCTGTTCAGACTATTCTCATGCAGTCGCAAAAAATACAGCAGCAACAATTTCTAAACCCTATGACATAATTATTGTATCCACAAATAGTTGCAAAAAATAACAGTCAATTAAACTGGAATAGTAGCGAATGGCAACATTCACCAATTTCTCAACAGAAACCGTTTGAACGATTAGAACAATTACTAATAAAATAAGAAGAAATGCAGTTAACAATTACAGAAAATTTTCACACCATGTTAAACTTGCTTACTATTATAGTTAACACAATCCAATAATGGTTAAAGTATACAAACCAGTGATATGTAATACTAATCGACTATACCACAATGTACAACTCAAAATATTCATCAAGGAACAAAAATTGATGTTTTAGACTAACAAATACAAGGTGAAACATGTCTAAGCTACAAATATTGTAGAAGATTTTAATGGCCCCTAATATAAAAGTGGTAGTATTATGTTTGCAAAATTATAAATAACAAGACATCAATTTACAACTTCCTTTGACACACTAGGACCGATATATCGTGGGAAAGAAGGAAGAAATTTTTAATACTGAACATCACCACTGAGGTTTGAGATTTATTACTCCAAAAGAAAGAGTTATATATAAACCCATGACAGTCAACAACTTAGATTTCATAAGTAATAGTCATCCCGCAAATTGATAGAAATAAAATTCCTGATTTATTAGAATTTTCTATTACAAAGAGACTAGCACATAGTTTCAACGGAGCAGAGCTATGCCTAGATTTATCGCCATACCACACTGCAACACTATAAGCACAACAATATTAGAGAGTCGAATACGACCAGTCGTACAGTGTGGATGCAACGCGTGTGCTCCGTTAAAAAAAGTACGTAACCATACCGCAGTGTTATAAATGCCAGCGTTATAGTTACAAAAAAAACTACTGCACCCTTACCCAGAGATGCGTAAAATGTGCAGACGCTCACAATCGTATGGAATGTCATAAAAAGCGTAAAGACAAACATACATGTACCAACGATAAAGGTGACAATGCAGGAAGCTACCTAGCCACCATAAAGAATAACAGCAAAAACGCGTAAACAACAATCGAAACATCAACATTAAAAACCAGAACAAGATACGTCAACAAAACAAAGGCCTTAGCTAACAGAGTTAAAAATCTCTATGACACCGGTCTTTTCTCTGAAACTGTCACGTTAAACCCATCAAGAACACCTCCCTCATCAAATACCTTTACCAATATATTACGTGCCTCAAATTAAAACGTTCATCATAAACACTATAGTACCTCTACTCTTCAATAGACAATAATCCGCTGAAACTCCTAGAAAATATAACAATCCTAAACTGGAACGCAAACAGCATTATCAATCAACGTCCAGTCTTTATAGCCTTTTTAAACAGACAGAGTTGTGCGTGCATCTATGAAACCTATTTAACTGAAAACGACACCTAAAAATACCCGGGTACAAAGTATATCGTAAAGACCGAAATTCCAGAGTAGCCTCTGGAGAAGTAACAATTATGATTAAACAAAACTCGAACACAGCCAAATCCCGGATCTTCCCAATCTTAAATCAGGAGTCTCCGGAATAAAAATAAACCTAAATGACAATACCCAAGTTACCATCCTAATCATATACAAACAACCAAACAAAAACTGGACTATAATAAACTCAAAATTAAATTTAACACGCCTGAGCCAACATTGGTAATTGGAGATCTTAACAGTAAACACAACGTGGGAATGCAGAGTAAATAACCTTGAGGGAATGAAACTCGAACATTACTCAACAGTATATGGTTTCCAAGTGATGGCGCCGAATGAATAGACTTATTTTCCATACACAATTGACCACCAACCCGATTTCTTGGATATTGTCCTGCAGAAAAACTTCTCCGAGCAAATAAACCAAAGTGTAATCACGGAATTAAATTACAACCACTTGCTTGTATTGGTAAACTTTCTTTGCGAACCAAAAACTGGAGACCCCCCACTTAAACTAACTAATAGACCAATCAAGTAGGACAATTTCCAAGCTCCGCTAAACCACAACCTTGCGGGATTACATGCATTAAATGATAAGGAAGACATTGATACAGCTGTCTCTAATATTACTGAATCAATTATCAATGCTGCGAATACTGCAGTTATAACTATAACTATCCTCCAAATTGCATTATAAACTTAATTAAAAAACGTAGCCAGGCAAAACGACAATGGCAAAGGACTAGAAACTTCTTCTGAATAATTAAACGCATATGTCAAATGTGCCATTCTCATATACAAAACACTACTACGACCCCTAGCATTATATGCATCTCCAGTATGGTGCAACACAAGCAAAACCAATATTAAAAAACTATAAAGGTTTCAAAATAAAGTCTTGCAAATGCCAGTAAATGCCATAGTACAGTCGCAACAACCAACTCCTTTATAAGCTAGGAGTAACGCATGTCCAAAACTATATTAAATAAAGTGCCAGTGTGCTATAACCTAGGTAAACTCAATAGACTTAACACGAAAACTTCCCCAAGATAATTATAATAACATCTGATAGAGACAGTAACTAAATTAACATTATCATAGGACACAGGGCGATAATAATAGTCTCGAATGTTAATGCAATATAAATGTTATATATAATTATTAGCAACTAATTGTTAAAAATGTCATATATAACATCTATAATATTGATATGACAATTATTAATAAATTTAAAAAAAGCAATATTAGAATTGGAAAGATCACATCCCTGTGTAATCAATACAGTCACTGGACACGTTTTAGAAAAAATTTACGGAAACTCTAACTACGTAGATATATTTAAAAACTGAGAGATATATACTTAGCAAATAGAAAGAGAAATATACAACTGCAGCAAAAATGCGACAAATGCACCAATTAGGCAAAATAGCAAAGAAGAGAAAGCTCAAGGAATTTGACCAAGCTGCATGAAAGCTAAAACAATTATTATAAAAACTAAAAGATAATTTATTCAAAAGTTCCTACAGGATCTGACTTAATTTATACAGTAACAAAAAGGATAATGTAACCTCTAACCAAAATACCCCTAATATGCAATCCAAAACCATAACTGGGTCAGAAGTGATAGTGATAAAGCGAAAACATTTGCTGAGCACTTATCCATAGTCTTCACTCCATAATCCTTAAATATCCATTGGACGACGTAGACATATGCATATTAATTTCCAGAAGAGCCATTACTGATGGCAAAGCCAATTAAAGTGTTCTCTCCTAAAGAAATGCTTCACATTATCAAAACTCGGCTGCAAGAAAGCTTTCAGATATGGTCAAATAACCTGCAGATGGTAAAAAAATTATAATTCAAGGCATAGCTGTCGTTACTGTTATTATTGTTATTACTTGCCATAATGGACTGACTGTACAATTCTCATTTTAAAACCGGATAAACCTTCATGGGAAATGGAATCATAAATTCACATTAGCTTTCTCTAAGTAATGTAATGTCAAATGTAATATCTCAATACCAGTTTGGTTTCCAACACAAAATATTTAACGAGCAAGCTAGCCTTGAACAAGGTTTCCTGCAGTGAAAATACTGCCCCGCTGTATTATCGATATATCGGAGGCCTTTAATAAGGTTTGGTATGACGGCCTAATTATAAGATAAGGTTGACTCCGCCTTACTATTTTATTTATTTTTTGAAATCGATCCGACTGATTGCACGTGCCAAGTAAAACTACTACATGGGAAATCACACTTGCAATTAAAGTTCCCCAGGAAAGTGTTCTAGGACGACCCGTGTTGTATACTTTGGATAGGACAGAACATACATATGTTATTTCAAAACTACTGAGAGTATTGCTTGTTCTCGCGAACAATGTTATCTATCGACATGCGACACAAGCAGGTATGTAAAACAACCGTTTAGCTAATCAGAGTACAAACTTTAACCGTTTCCGTTCAGTGGTATTCTCTGTACAGATGTTGAAAGAAAACGAAGAATATAACACTACTATTTTTACAAAACATAATGTTTGCAACTGTACGCTTGCAAATCGCCATCATCACTAATCTCGTTGCTAGCTACGCGTCGGCGCATCCTTTCGACTCATTTAACGAGAAATGCTTTCTGAAATTCCTTTGCGTTCCTGTTTTTGAAAAATGCATGTACAGCATTCTTCACCTCGTTATCTGAGTTGGATCTTCAGCCTCGCACGTCTTTTTTAAACTTCGGGTATAACCAAAAGGCGTCAGGTCTGGCGAATACAGGAGACGCGTATTCACCTAGATTTTTGATTTTTTAAAATAGTCGGACGTTCGTCGTGCGGGATTGATACTGCTAATTCCCTTCCCTCGCTGAAGGCCTTATGCCACTCAAACATTCTTCCTTGTAAGCCGCTTCCATCATTTTCACCGTTCGGCACCCGATTTACCCAGGCGAAAACAAAGTGTGATCGTGCAACATTGCTTCGCATTTATATCCATTTTACGAATACAAGAAACCACTAGGGTCGCACTGAACAACTTGTACTGAAACTAACGCTGCAAAGATTACCGAGGGTTAATGTTCAAATCGTTGTCAATGTTGCCAGATGAGTTGCTTCACACTTGATTTGGTTCGCAAGAACGGGCGACAACCGTAGTATTAAAACTTATCTTGCAATTTTCGCAGATGACACTGTTGTTATAGCTTTATACGAAACTATTCTCTAAGCAGCACAAATACTACAAGAATATTTAACCGATGTATACGTTTAGTTAAAGAAATGGCGTATTTAAGTCAATCCACCGGGTAACCCCCACCAACCAAAAAAAAAAACATGACTACAGATTACACAAAACAATAATCAGCTACTACAAGCTGAATCAGTTATGCATATAGACAACAGTCTTACCTAGCGAATATACATTTGGAAAAAATAAAGCAACCAAAGAGTAAATTGAACAAATACTACCAATTCATAAGAAAAACCTCAAAGCTGTCGTTAAAAAAAACGAAACGGCTATAAAACCAATATGGACTTACGGTATTCAGCTACGGGACGAAACAAATATATATAATACCAAAAGTTCTTTAAATGTCTCATGGTACGCTCCTAACTTCGTCATCTAAAAGGATTTCAACATGGATTCGACCAAGAAAGTAATCAGCTCCACTATTATAAAATACATCAAACACCAGCATCATAACAAGATTGCAAAAGAATCAACTTATTGGAGTTATCTGGTACGTTCGCCAATCAGCCCTAAAGTCGCTATAATGCCAGTGCTAGTGTGTGTTGTACGAATAATTATTCAAAACTACTTTCTATTTCCATATTTTTAGTTAAATTCTTGGGACATTGTTAAGGAACAACTCCTGCTACATGTAAACATTCATGTTATACCAATTACTCAATGTTATACTAAGGTGGTTGGTACAAAGTAAAAATTATTTATTATTTTCATAAAAATTCTTCTAAAAAACCTGGCCTGCAAACTATTTCCGGGCAATTTCCGTCATTGGTGTTCTATCAAAACCCATTTACACGAGCGCATTGTGACATCAGCCCACACCGCCCCGCCAGCTTTGCAACATCTGCTCTAATCTATGCAGCAACGCCGCCGCCGCGGTTTTATTTGCGGCAGCGGATTTAATAACATGCGAGTTCTTCACACCGAGCGTATAATTAGAAAGCAGTAAAAATAACAGATACACAATACAGCACAATGGACTATCCCAGTGTACTTATTTGGAAACTCGGGTCATTATAAATACACGGCGAGGTGAATCATGTAAATAGTGGACTAGCGGCGCGCCATTAAATGTCACCGGCCAACAATGAAGTGGACTTAATGGACGGTCTATGCAAATTTGCCGCGCTCTTAGAAATATCGCCCGGCGCTGTGCTCGCGGGGAGGCAGGCCGCCGGCGCTGATTAACTTCAAAAGACGACGGCGGCAAATAAATATCGCCGACGAACGGGAAAAAGCCGATAATACCAATTTAAGCTGCCTAATGGTTTTGTGTTTCTTATGCAAAGCGTTATCAAACTACTCTTCAATACCGTCTTCTAAGAAAATTCATTCATAGCTTGCAGTGTAGTGGTTTTGAAAAACTCGTTGATAGAATGACCTGGGAAATTGTCGTTGTATCTGGTCAAAAGTCTACAGATTTCACTACATAGGAAACTCCTAAATCAAAATCGATGGTGTCATTGGTTACGTACCAGGGAGCACTGGGCAGCATTCGGAATCTCAAAGTTGAATCCTGTAGGATCAAATTAATTTCAAAAAATTTTGTTTGACAAGGATAAATGTAGGCATTTTCCAAATAACCAATTTTTTGAGTTTTAAGTCCAGCTGTTTTCTTTTGACTTTAGTGTGCGAACTCCAAGTGAGCTTTTGGTCGAAGTGCATCCCAAGATATTTCACCTCAACCTTTATCTTGATTAGAGCATTGTTAATACTGGATCGCATGCATTCAACATGTCTGGAGGTAAAGTTAATTTGTGCAGATTTTCCGTGTTAACAGTAATTTTCCATTTGTAGAGCCAGTCCTGTAATGTCGATGTTCAATTGCTATTTTAGGTGACGGTTGACTGATAGAATAACTGCGTGTTTCGCAAATGTGGCTAATACAGTATGGTCTGTGGTTGATGCATCTAAAGTGTAAAGCAGGTATAGTAGCGGGCGTATGACGCTGTCCTGTGGAACTCGACAGGTGATTTAGTGAAAGCATCATATTGCATTGTTCGTTTAAACTTAAGTTTTGTTTGTGAGGTATGGTTTTATCACTAAATATAGTTAGCTGATTCAAGTTTGTATAACAGTTCGCTATGTCTATTTTTATGTCTAAGAAAACTCTTGGGTAGACGTTATTGATTTCTGGGATTTCTGTTATGTGAATGATGATTTGGTGGCTTTGGTGCATAGTTGAGTGCGATAGGATAAGTTGAAAGATTTGCAGCGTCTTTAATAGGAGTTTTCAAAAATTTTGAAAGCAAGTGCAAGAGATTTATTGGTCTGTAGGGTTGTGGTTGAAATCTAAGCATGCTTTCATAAAACAGGAAAGTAGCAGAGCCGCAGAATGCTATTACACGTTACAGTAATAAATACAATGGTTTTCCTGGAAATGTTGTGCAATACTGCACCGACTATCAGATCATGTCCCAAGAGTTTCCGCGGATTTACTAGTTTTAATCTCTGACGGTCTTTCATTAGTGTGAAGAGTTTAAGTGCCGGAGACAGTTGAGACGCAACGTCAAGGAGAAATTCAATTTCTCAGTCGTCATTGTTGTTTTGTATTTGCGGTGTTTCAAATACGCCAGCTAAATGTTCGGCAAATATAATTCTTCTATAGAGTTATCATCAGGTGAGAGCTTTGTGATGTACTTTTTGAAGGTTTTATTGAAAACTTCAAGTAGTGTTGTTTTCAACTGCTCTTTGCTTCTCTGTGAATGTTTCCTTGTCCTTCAATTTAACAGAGGATATTGCTGCAGCTGGGGTGTAAGTTGGATTAGGAACAGCTTGTAATGCACCATCTTGTATAATTGTAATCAGTACTCTGTTGCTTCATCAAGTTCTTGAGCATTTTTATTCTAATAGCAAGATTAATTTTGGTTTCTAGGTCTTTTTGATTATTGTTCAGATGATAGTTATAATAACTATGATCAAAGAATAGGTGTAAGTTTGAGTGTTTGGTAATACGTATTCTCTAAACTACTGACAACTAAATGGACGAGTAAATCAGGTGTCTTATTTGGTTTGCTAGGTTAGTAAGTTGGCTCACCGCTTAAGAAATAGTTATAGTTGTGCTGTTGGATTTCTCTTAAAATATTGGTCCTTTTTAGGTGGTCATTCTTAAGCCTCAAGCTGTATATTTAAAGTTATAATCACCCCCAGTCATGAATTTCGAGCTTGGCGTTAGAAAGAAATCATTATATTCTTCACCGATTATGAAATATTGCGATGGGCTGTAGATAGACGCTATTATCAGGAGGTAGGGTAGTGGTTCAATTTTCATTTTTGCAGTTTGTATTTTGTTGGTGCAATAATGAACTAGTTCATGATGAGAGATTCCTTTTTTGACAATCACGGCCAATCCACCGTATGCCATGCCGTCAAGGCGATTCAAAGTAAATTTAGTATTGTACTAGCTGTTTTTGTGGTTGTTTGGGTTTTCGAAATCAATAGGATGTCAATTTATTGAAGTTCTAAAATCGTGGTTACTTCTTGAATATGTTGGGCGATGCCGGTAACGTTTCAGATAACGATCCGTATAAGGGCGCTATTTTTAAGTTGCTTTATTAGTAACTAAAAAAAAATTCTAATAATAAGCTGTTCTGGTTTACCAACTGGACAAACATTGCTTTGGACTATTTAAAAACGCTAGAGAAGTTCGTTAATGTTGTTGTTTGATTTTAATAGTGCTTGCTGGTAGGATATTGTGCTTTAAAGAAAACACATAGTTTTAATGTCGCCGATTTTGTTAACAGATGTAACTTATAAAAAAAGGTCTTGATCTTGCAGTATATTAAAAAGACCAGATGTAACATAAGTGTTCGGTTCCCTCATTTTCAGTATTTATTTATTTATTTTATTAAATTGACTTTTTCTAACACTTCGTTGCGCTTTATTTATAAGATAATCTTAACTGAAAAGCTTCAACACAAAAGGTCAACAAACCACATTTTTTATTTATCAAAAATAAATGCAACTAAATTGAAATCCTACAACAAAATAAATCTCCTCTTCGTTTTACTTGTTGTATGCTTATTAGTCTAGCACATACTACCGAAAAATAAATGACAATAAAAAACCATAAATGCGAGGTTTTGGGATTTACTATAAAACAGCTAGACAGTAAGATAAAAAATTTTAAATGGATATTTACAAGACTAAATTTCTTATAAAGCTAACGGTCTTGCAAACCTTTTAGGTAGTAGATCAGGAAATTATATATTTAGAAATATTGTAAGTTTTTCTGAAGTACCTGAACACCCAAGTAAAAAATAAAGTAAATTTGAAGAGATTACGGATTGTGTCAGTATCTCTACTATACATAAGAACAAACCAATCGGCGCAACAACATGCTCGAGTTTTGAGAGAAAGTGTATCCACTCCGATGGCTTTCGAAGTGTACTATTTGAAAGCTTTTTTTTTTTAATAGAACTTTTACCTGCTCAACAATATACATTGTTATACAAGGTATGTTTGACAATTAATACTTAACGAAGGGAAATAACAGAATGGTACCTAATAACCACTTGAAATAGCTGTGTTAATAGTCATTTGGATTTACCATTTGATCACATAGTTAATTGAGAATTAATTGCACTTAGACATCAAGACTATCACTTACGTATTTTGATCAAATAGTTATTTGGAGATTAGTCCGCACTTAGTCATCACCACTATCACTCAAGTATATGTCTTGGGGTAACTTTCGTTTTAATCGTCTATGAATACTTCTTTGGCCTAGTTCATAGAAGGTTGCAGTTGGTAAGGTTGTCATGGAAGGTTTTAGTCAGTTTTGCAATATGTTCTTGAATTGTGGGCATGTTTAATTCGTGATGAAGTTGTTGATTTGTAATGAACCACGGGGCGTTGACTGTTGTTCGGAGAATTTTATTTTGTAACGTCTGGATTCGGTTGAGATTGGTTTTGGAAGTGTTAGCCCATATCACACATCCGTACAGAATCAATGGACGTATTAGAGATTTATACAAGAGCGTCATGCATTCGATTTTCATAGTGGACTTTTTATTTATGATTGGGTAGAGCTGGATTAAACGCGTGTGGCCTTCGTTCAGCTTTTTAATATATGGTATTTCCATGTGAGCCGAGTATCGAGATGGATACCCAGATATTTCACGGGCTCGTCTTTGGCATTCCATTGTATAGTATGTCCATTGATTGTAATTAACGTTGGATTTTGATAATTCTAAGTGTGAATATTTTCGTAGTACACTTGGAATGATTAATTGATAGATTCCATTTCATGAACCATCTGCTTAGTGTATTGGCGGCAGTTTGTAAGTCGGCTATTGCTTGCTCTAAGTTTTGATTTCTAGTTAACACGACCGTGTCATCTGCGAACATTGCTAGCTTTGCATTGGGAACAGGAAAGTCATGCATGTAGACGTTGAATAAAATGGGACCTAGAATACTCCTTGTGGAACCCCTGCATGTATAGCTCTAGTAGTTGATAAGCTTGCCTGTATCTTGATTGCATATGTACGATTTTCTAGGAACGAGAACAATATGGATTTTATGTACTCAGGTAGTTGAAGACGTACTATTTTATATTTTAAGCCATCGGTCCACACTCGATGGAATGCTTGAGCTATGTCTAAAAACAAGGCAGTAACGTATTGTTTGCTTTCAAATCCTCGTTCGATTGTTTCGATCATGCGCTGTAGTTGATGGCAGGTGGAGTGGCCTTTTTTGAATCCAAATTGAAAGGTGGGAACAATACTCAGTTTTATTAACTCTTCATTAAGCCGGCGATATATGACCTTTTCGAAAAGCTTCGAGATTGTAGTTAGAAGACTAATAGGTCGATAGCTAGTAATATCTTTCTTGACTTTGTTTGGTTTGGGAAACAGTAGAATAATTGCATGTTTCCATGCATTCGGAAAATAACCAATCCTTAAGCACGCATTAAATGTGGTTGCTAGGTATGCCAATGCTTTTTGTAAGCTTTTAAGTATGACATTAGGTATTTTGTCATATCCTGGCGATTTATTTATTGGAAAACTTTTAATTATTGATGCGAGTTCTCTAGGTGAAGTTGATTTAAAGTTTGGTTCTATGATTGGCTGGTGAGTTTCTACATAGTTGATGGCTATATTTCTAAATGTTGGATCTGCGTGATTTTCAGATGTGAAGGTTTTTTCTAAATGATCTGCGAAGGCTTCACATTTTTGTTCATCGGTGTTAAATGTTTGCGCACCTGAAGAAATTGGAAGCATCACTCGTGGCTGACGTAGGATTCGTTTGGTCGTCTTCCATAGTCCGGGATCTCTTGGTTCAAGATTACTAATATGTTTTTCGTAAGTCTCTATTCGGTGGGCATCTAGCTCCTTCTTTATTCGATGTGATAAGTTATTTACCATATTTTTGGTTACGGGGTTTCTAGTTCTCTGCCATTCTCTCCGCAGTGTGCTTTTTTGCTTAATTAGATCCACTATGTGTTTGGGTGAATAATGATTAATGTGTACTCTTCGTTTGTACGTGGTGGTAGTGGCCTTGTTGACACTGTCAGTTATAGTTTTCGTTACGTGTGAGATAGTTTGATCTATTTGATTTGGGGTTTGAAGGTTATTAGGATACTTAAGTCGTTGGTCAAGGATATCTTGAAAAGCGTTCCAATCTAGTGGTCCATTTATGAGTTTCGGTTCTTGGATTTGTTTTGCTGGTGTCAGTAAAAACGAGATTATAATTGGTAGGTGGTCTGAATCTAGTTCAGTGCATACTTGTTGGAAGATTTGTTTGCTGAAGTTTTGTGGACAACTATGTCAAGTATATCTGGTCTGTGATCGTCTCTGTACGGGTAGTGTGTAGGTTCGGCTGGAGCTTCTATTTGGAAAGCGTACGTTGATGCTAGGTCGTAAAGTTTGTTTCCAGCAGGGTTTGTCTCTCTGCATCCCCATATCGTGTTTTTGAATTCATGTCTCCTATCAGAAGGATGGGTTCGCTTGGATTAAATATGGTAGAGATGTCGATTTCAAGAAGTTGTTTGTTGGGTTGTTTGTAAGCACATATTATGGTTATAGTAGTATCGTTAGTTAGTTTGATTTTCACTCCAACTGTTTCGAGGTTTATCATGTTAATTGTTTGACATTCATGTTGAATTATGTTGCGTTTTATGATAATGGCTACTCCTCCTGATGCAAACCTGGCTTCTCTATCTGCGCGGTAGATCTGATAGCCGGCAATTTTGAGTTGATCTGTGTTGGCTAAGTGCGTTTCAGAGACCACGCTAAATCCACAGAATGTCTCTCAAGAAAAGATTTAAATAGAGTTAATTGTCTTTTGATGCCATCCGCGTTCCAGTTTAGGAGTTTTAATTGAATTATAGTCTTATTTTGTGATCCATTGAAAAGGGAAGGAAGGAAATTTGATATTATGTATTGCTTGATTTGTTCTAAGATAGGTTGAATGAGTTGCAACAGGGATGACAAGATGGTGTTGAGGAAGGGTTGGGTTTCGGGTGATGTAGAATTTGTTTTGGGAACCAGGATACGTTTGGTTGGAAGGTGTTGTTTACACTGTTTTGAGGAGAGGAAATTTTTTAGATTGTTGGCAGGGCCGGGTTGGCTATTCGGTCTTATTTCTCTAGGAATCTCGTTCTGAGGTCGTTTGCCTTGCTGGTTCCTTGATTGGAGGAAGTACTGGCATCCCCTAAAGTTAGCGGGGTGGTTTTCTCCGCAGTTAGTACAAACTGCGGCATCAGTTCGAGGTTTATCGCAGTTGGTGTACAAGTGATTTCCTTGGCACCTCACGCATCATGGTTCAAGTCTACAATAATTTTTTGTATGTCCGATGCGTTGACATCGGTGACATTGAGGAGTTTTGCGATTAGTTTTACGTGGTTCAACGGTAACTAATGCGTGGAATATATTTTTAATCTTATAAATTTCATTTGCTTTTTCATTTGCCGTGAAGTATTGCACAAACGGGCATGGGCTTTTGTCCTTATTTAAAAGCCTTGTAATTCGCGTTATAGGGAGGTCGTAGACGGCAAGTTCCTGTTGTATTTCTTCTTCGGTTAAAGAGAGAGGGACGTTCTTTATAACTACCGATAGTGGTCTGCTATTGGGGTTTTGATATGTGTGGAATTCAATTTTGTTTGTCAGATAATGTTTGGCCAAGTTTCTATAATCAGTTTCGCTTGTTAGAGTGACTTTCAGTGAAGATGAGCTGAGGGTAGTCGTAAACTCTCCCTTAACAATGGTTTTAATATCGTTTATAACTTCTTTATGGTTAAGTGGGCCTTGAAGAAAGATAGGCGGTATTTTTATTTTGGGTTGTTCAGTGGTCTCTGGTTCCTCTGAGGATGATGGTTCGAGATGTTTAGGCAAATAAAACTTGTTTCTCTCAAGTAGTGATTCCGGTTTCCACTGATATTTTTTGTAAATCTAGTGATCGGTGGCGATAAGTGATCAGAATTTCTTTTGAGATGTGACATGATAATACGATTAATTCACCCCCCTAGGGGGTGACAGGTAGCAATTGAAAATGTTGCTGCTAATTATATAAATTAATTTTGTTACCAGAAATAAATATTGTGGTTTATGTTGATGTAGATAAACGCTGGCACCAGGCGTTGATAAGCCGCACTCACACTTCCGAGTCGCGGAGCGAACGTTGACACGTCCTTGCTGTTCGAAAGTAAAGCGAGAACTCAATTTGAAAGCTTAAAAACTGTGGTTTTAAAAGATACCACTTTAATTGATTACTGTTCTGACAAAGTTATGGGCCTAAGAATATATGTATCTTCAGTTGAAATTAATTTAATAATTTTTTCAATACATGGTGTTGTCACCTTTACTCCTAATTGCACTTTCCAAGCGATTACGTATGATTCGGATAACTTCTAGCCCGGACTCTTCCCTTAAGCTAATCCCAAATACGTTCAATTGTATTCAAGTCTACGCTACACAGAAGCCAACTCAGTTTTTCCGTGCATGGAAATGCCCGTTCAGAACATGCAAGAGCCACCTCCATATGCAATAATTTCTTGAATACAGCAATAAGCAAATTGCTCCCCTGACCTTCTATAGACTTGACGTCTCTTGTCATTGCCATGTAGGTGAATCCTGGTCTCGTCGGTGAATAATATGTGACTCCAATACCCGACGTCCCATTTAAGATGTTTGCGAGCAAATTCCAGTCGCCTTTGTTTTTGGACTGCAGTCGGCTTATCACCCGTAGCTGCCTTTTTTAGAATCAGGTTGGCTGCTTTCAGTCTTCCTCTCTCTGTCAGAGTGCTGGCGACCACACACACCTCTGACCGCACTCAGCTCTTGCTTGAGGTCAACAGCCATATGTCGATTTCTGAGGGATATTATGACAAGAAATCGATCGTCTCTCTCCGTTGTCAGGCGCCTACGGCCGCTTCCTTGTCGGTAGACGTAGTCACCGGTTTCCCGGTACCGACGCCATACTCTTGATATAGCTGATCGACTCAAATTACACTTACTTACTTACGTTAACTTCGAATAAGTGACTGGGATAAATTACCAGATTGCAAGCGTACTGAAGGCCAATCACAGTCGTCGTGCACGTGCGTTTCAATTAGTAAGATTCGTAAAATTCCGTTTGTAATGCATATTTTTTTATATCGATTTTTTATGTCGATTGTTTTGCTCTCAAGGAAAAATTGCTATTCTGATGGCGATTAGTGAAGAGAGCGACAAAGAGAACTTTTATACGATACTTAGTGAATTTCTAGTAATTTTTTGTTAAAGCTGAAATTAAGATTAGGCGGACTTATCAACTTGAACATATTGCTTACGACATTTGCCTAAAAATAACAAGGGAAATACAAATATTAACAAAAGCCAAAACGGGGTTTAATCTACTAGAACTATAAAAGACTTCGAATCTTGTACATTAAAAAATGTCAAGTAAATCAAATTAACACGGTGGTCGAAGAAATAGAAGTTCATCACAATACCTAACTTACAATAATTGAGAATTTTTGATTAACTAGAAGTTCAATTTTTTATCACCACAAAAATCAAAATGAGTAAACATAGCTTATTACCCTCTACGATTGGTGTATATTCTATTTGTATTTACTAATTATAATTTATCCCTTATATATAAAACGATTGTGCATCAACGAATAACTTAACAAACAATTCGTTTTTATGATAGATCAATTAAACTTTAAAAAGAAAAGCAATTGCGAAAACAAATTCGATGAGTTTTGTAGCACCTGACATATGTGCTAAAATTATAGGAAAAAAAGCCCCCAAAAAGTTGTTTGCCAAAACATTTGATATTTTAAAGTCTATCAATGCTCAAAATTCTTTCTGAAGCATAGATAAAATACATATAAATACTCATACAGATCTAGAGAGGTTGATACTTAATTTACTTAAGCCAGATCTGTCGTTAGGTGCAAATGCTTGTTGATGATGGCTCAGGGTGTAGTGCTCTTATGAGCCTGTTGGTTTCTTCTAGCAAAGGCTCCTCCATTTATTTAGGTTTTGCGGCTTTCTTCTAGTTTGGTGCCAATCCATGTTACCCTCTAGTACTGTCATATTTGTTTCTTCTATCTATTCGTCCTTGGTTTACTCTGTTCTTCAAAATTTTCCTTATTTTGTATACTTTTTCGTTGTTCTATTCTCTTCCTTGAGCAGTACATGGCTCAACTAGTCTAGTTAATCTCTCTTGAATCATTATTATTGCTGCTTTTGCATTAAAGCGATCTTTGAGTATCTCGTTTCTTATTTCATCTCTCGTTTTCGGTTCTTACTCTGTCATTAATTTCATGATCTAATTGTCAGTTTTCACTGATTTGTACCCTAAATATTTAAATTTGGTTACTTATTCTATTGCGTTTTTTTTTATACCAATGTTGCGTTTCTTTTTTTGCATATATTATCATAGTTTTTGTTTTTCCAGTATATTAATCTAAATGATATAAATTCTCTTCGGAATTTGTTATAATTAGCTGTCGCCTATGAACATTAATACCAAACGTTATCTTTTCTCGTATTCAATATTCTAAATTCAATTTTTTAAACTTTCTCTGCTTCATCGAATTACGTCGTCCATAACATACTCGACACAAATTCTGATAGCTCCTTATTTCTTGCTCCTACTGTGTTTTATTTTGTACAGGACTTCTACTACCTTTGCCAGAATAATTTTCGCACGTTTCCTTTTATTTCATTGTAAATATAAGGTCTTTTTCTGACCACAGTGTGTTATTAATTGTATTTTCCATTTTTTCCATGAACATCGCTTTTAAAATTGACCTAAACACTCTTTCTAGAGTACTTCGCAGCGTGGTCCCTCTATAATTTCTGCACCCTCTTCAGTTTCCTTTTTAAACACTGAAATTATAATTCCCGTTTACCAATCACTAGGTTTTTCCTTTATTTATAGTTTTTCATTTAGTAAATATAGGAAAGTTCATATATCACATTAATGGATACTTTTATTATCTTTGATCTTATTGCTTCATTAAGGTTTTTTCAGGTTATTATTATCTTTTCCAAGTTGTTCAGTTCGCAATCTGTGTCGTTTTTGCTTCCTTAATCTTCACCCCTGTTTTATTAATGTCGTCTTCTTCTTTTTGTCTTCTAGTAATTCGTGGAAGTACTGTTTCCATAGTTCCATTATCCCCTGTACTTTAGTTAAATATTCTTGCTTATCTTTTATGTTTTTTAATAATTGATAATTTTTTTAAGTGTTATAAGACAATTTTAGATATTCTATATAATCTTCACTCATTTTCTCCATGAAAGTTGTTTTACAATTTTTGTGATGTTTTTAACTTCAGCTCTTGCGATTTTGTCTAAGCCGTAGCTGCCTATTTTACTTCATTTGCTCTTTATTCCTTTCACCTTTTGCTTAACTTTCGTTGCCTACCAGGCAGTCTTTCTATTTTATATTTATATTATTCCACAACTCTCTTTAGCTGCTTATAGGACACTTTAGTTTTCTTCTATTCCCCATTTTTTATGATTCTGTTTTAGTCTTTTTTCGATGCATTGTTTTCCTTCGGTCTTGTTATTTTTTGTCTGTTTTCCTTAAGAGCTCATAATTTTTTTTCCCTTTGTCGACATTTCGTACTCTTTCAATAAGGTCTCCTATCATTATGTTATTCATTTAAATACATAACAATAAAAACAGAAGTGAAAAAGGTTAAAGGTTGTTTATAAATTACCAATACACTGGATGGGAAAATTTATAACTTAGAAGAGGTTGAGAATTTCCTGTATTTGGGGGGTAAAGCTTATAAGCAATGGCAATGAAGATGAAGCGAATGAAGAAAGGCTATATATATATATATAATACTAACATCAGAGTCTAACAGACGGTGATAAGACCAACAGTGACGTAACGTAGTCAAATGCAAACCTTCACTAAAAAAAAAACATAAGGAAAACAGAGATACGAGAAAGAAAAATTCGAAGAAGATTTTTGGCGGAGTAAAAGAGAGACATATCTGGCGCAGACAAACAAACAAAAAAGTTATAGTATTATACAACCGACAGAGATAATTCCATTTATTAAAGCACAGAAAATCCGATGGTTGGGATATGTGGAGAGGCTGCCTGAAAGGCAATGAAAAAAGAAGGAGGAAAAGACGCAGACGGAAACCCCGACAGAAATGCTTAGAAGATTAACGAAAGTTGCACATAAAAAATTGGGAAGCAAAAACTAAACAGAGAAATCACTAGAAAAGAATTGTTAAGCAAACAATAAATTTGTAAATTTGTTTATAAACCTTGGGCGTTAAGCGCCTGTGCATGTTGTATAATAATAATAATCATTATATTATTCTCTTATGTCATTCTACAGTTCCTTAAAACTCTACCTCTTTCTTCTTTTAGCACATTGTCATTTGGTTTATACACTACTATCAATGTATATATTTTTTTGCTTTAAGTTTTATTTCAACTAATATTTTCTTGTTTACAAAATTTTTTGTCTCTTTTTCTGGTTTAATCAATCGTTTATATGTTTGCTTACTCCCGATTAGTATATTCAGTAATTTCTTGTTATTTTTGTCAAACCTTTTCAATTCTTTTTTGTTTCTGTGATACCTAATCCAATACCAGTTCTTTCATTTCTTAGTTCACGATGGCAATCACAAAAGAGCATATTCGATTTTCTATGCACTTCGCGTTTCATCTTAAGAAAAACGCTGCTGAAGCTACCGAAATCATTTGTGCTGCATATGGTGAGAATGCTCTAAGTCATGCAACGTGCAAAAAGTGGTACCAAAGATTTTGCGGAGGAGAGTTTCATCTTGAAGATCAACCACGGGCTGGACGCCCTCAAACATTTGACACGGATGAGCTGCAGACACGTTAGGCTGGGAACTTCTCCCACATGCGGGGTATTTCGATTATCATTTATTCCGGTCGTTACAGCATCACTTGGCTGATACGCACTTCAAAACAGAAGTCCGAAAATGCATAGATAACTTTATCGTCTCGAAGCCGGTGAGTTTCTATCACCAGGGAATTCGCAAGCTACCCGAAAGATGGCAAAAGGTCATCGATGCCAACGGAGAATACTTTGATACTTAAGCTTTTTTTGTTTGTTTTTAAATAAAACTTTAATTTTGCATAAAAAAGCTGAGAACTTATTTATACACCTATGAGATCAAATAAATTATAATATTCTAAAAGTTAAATAAACAATTAGAAATAAATTGGACGTGCAACAAATGAATGTTAAAAATATTTATAAACTTCAAAACAGGATGTAGTGGTCACACTAATTAAAAAAATACAGTTACACAAATTGGAAGAGTTAAAATATGGCAGTGTTGATATATAATACATTAAGAAAGGTATTCAAATAATTATGGGCAACACTTTAGATAGCATCATTGATTGAGAAGCCATAAATATTAGAATCGATAACATTTTAAAAGCAATTTTACGATTATTACTATGGAACCAAAACCAGTCTTAACAAATTCCAAGCCGGCTATCTTCATTTTCAATAAAATTCCGTAACAGATGCGGCAAGCTCCCTAACAAATTTTGCATGTAAGCAGTCCCAATTATTTATTTTTGGTTTTTTACCCCGTTCCATTAGCCGAACCAACAATACCATCAAAATTCTACGTAACAGCAGGGCCCGGGGCGCTTCTAAGCTGCCGCTGTCAAGCGGCGAGCTCTGCAGAAGCTGCCCGCTCAGAATTTTAATTGAAATTAATTTTCGGTCGAGAAACGGCCACCGATGCTATCGCGATTTTTTGCGGGGTAACTGTTCGCGGCCGATACACCATTAATCAAGCGATAATAAGGCATTAGCGGCGCGGCTATTAGCCAACAGTAGAAAACACGTGGTTCTGCAAGTTATCTACACTTCAACGCCGCGCGCCGTGTAGCACTTCGGGAGACAAATTGCGGCCGCCTAAGTATTCAACAAGTTCCTGTAAATTTATGGCCAGAATTAATTCGGGTTCGACTGTTTTGTGAAAGCTTTCGCCTAGAAGTTGTCCGCGAATGGTCTGGCCAGGTTTTTAACCGAACGGGCACGAAAGGAGGGATCTGTTAGTTAATTTGTTCTAACGACGAAGCGCTGTAGATAACAGGATTTTTGAGAAACGTGTTTCGCAACCGCTATTCAAATCGTGTAACGGGCGGTTAATAAATCCGTAAAATTTTGATTTTGCAATTTATTGTTATGTGTCTCAAGATTAATCGAACCGAAGCTTTAATGGTCTTGCATAACCACATATAAAGCGTGCTATCATAAATATATGATCCGGGTGAAAATCCTTTGTGCGACGTGGCTAGTTTCGAATTTCGTAAACGGACTGGAAATATATTAACAAGTTTCGCAGTCTTGGCAGGAAACATGGCAGTGCGGTACAAAATATGAGGCACGTCCGGCCGTCTTTTTGTCTTGATATCTATCTGATCGTATTAATCTGTAGGTGTAGTTTGCGCGGATTTCTCGCACCGACTCAGCCGAAAACCGTCAAATATGCCGGGGATTTATTAGTTGCTACTTAAGAGAGCAAAAAATGTAGAATCTGTAGAAATTTTTTGCTATAAGATCGCCCGCTGTATTCAGTTTTACCATAGATATCATTTAAAAACAACTTTGTAGTTACAATGTTTTAAGAATATTTCACACTACTTTGACGGGGCATCATGCTGTTAAAATTAAAGGGTTTTGGTTAAAACCGCTTTCCTGTAGAGGCAGCTATGAAATAAAGTTTCATAGCCGTCAGGTGTAAACATTTACAAAATGGTCGCCTTCAATAATAAATCGTCTGAAAGCGTTCTACTGTGAAAGTTACCAGAAACTTTCGTGTCCTAGCATTTAAACTGTACTGATGAAAACTTGGGGCTCTTTCGGGAATTCTTTATGAGTTTTTTGGTTCACTAATGCTTCGCTTTCAGACTGTTTATATTGACTGCGTAACACTTAAAACGCATTGCGCCCAATTTGAGTTTTTGAAACTATTTTTACTTTTTCTTTATTTGTCAGTAGTAAATTAATAAAATGCTAGTATGAAATAATCTTTATTAGCTACCAAAACAAATGATTAGCTAAGATAGCATTTGCATTAACTATTAGTTTCTTTTTTTATTGACAATTTGTGAATTTACAATCTACTTCTATACAGAGTATTGAGTAAATGTGTTAAATGTATATGACCTGTAAGAGAATCATCCACTGATGTTTCCTCTTGTAGATTGTGATTTCTTCGTTACGCTAGATCTTGAGGCCAGGTTCTGCGTGGTCTTCTCACAGCGGGACCGCTGTTGTTTAGTTGCTTTATTAGGTCGTTCTCGTGGTTTGTTACTTGATCTTTGTATCTTTGGCAGCTCGCTGCATCTCTTCTGTTATAAAGGGGATCTTTTAGTCGTTATGGAGTGCGTCGTTGGTGATATACCATGGAGCATCCACCATTGTTCTCAGCACTTTAGATTGGAACATTTGTATGATTTTTAGGTTTGTTGGCTTGGCACATCCCCACAGATGGAGCCCATATGTTTCTTAAAGTACAATAATGAATCGTCTTCTTTAGTTATAGTAATAATTTTGAGTGGTCCATGACAATTAGTTTTTATTTAGAAAGCTATCGGCGATACTTTCTAATAAGAACCTAAGAAAAACAATTCAATACCTAAGTAATAAATACTACTAAGTATAATAATACAGACAGCAACAGTGAAGAAATTGTTACTACATTAGAAGCAGTTGAGAAATAAAGTTTAGAACAATTCATTGAATTATCGTATATACTATATATGAAATATCGTCCTCATCTACAGGATCATCGACAGAAATCAAAACAACTACGACCTCAGAGCAGACAGAAATTAATGCCTAATTTGCTTACAAAAAGACCAAAGTTTACGACGTAGCTAAGAAGTACAGCAAATCTGACTACCAGGAGGAGAGTTACCTCCTGGCTGGCAGAGCAACTCACAACAAGCAATCCGATCATAAGAGAAGTGATAAATTTGTCCGCGAATTGAAAGAGAACATTGATTAGGATAGTGTGCGGAGCATGACTGACCGCAAAATAAATGGGCGTGGAAAGGTTAGCGGTTAGTTTAGCGGTGCGCCAAGATCTGTACTACAAGTTCTTTATTCTGACTGTTGACAAAAAAACAAGATGGACAGAAAGCTAACGACCCAAGCACTATTGAACTACATCAAGCACGATAGCACTGGTTTTCTGAGATTCCTGTCGAACGAAAATAACTTCATTCAGAAAAGGTGAAACGCCAAAATGACCTTTAGATCTGCCATGATGCCTTTGAAATTTCTAACACCATGTAGTTTCCCGCCTCTAAGAAGCTTCTGAGCAGCAAATAGGTTATCATGGCGCCGCTGTTTTTGAGGAAGGTGACCACCAACAACTGTATTAATGTATTGGAGACAGTGATCAAGGCTTGGATAGAGGAGATGGCCTCTGGGTGGAAATAGGTGTTCTAACAATACTCCACTTTAGCTCAAAATGTGAGGAAGGCCCAGTCATAGCTCTACAACAACTTGTATTACCACTGGTCCACATTTCAGCCACTACCGCAATCATCTTAAATACCATGTGTGAGGTAGAGCCGCTTAAGATACTTCATCGAAGAGGTACTGACACATATGTACAAGAAGAATGTTGTGAATGACCTACAGCAGGTTTAGGTCCCGGCTCAAGAGAGTCGTGGCTACTAATGGGGGCTTCATTAAATAATGAAGTTCTCGATACTATTTACTGCAATTGTGCTAAATTTTATGCAAATAAATTTAATTTTTTTGTGTTTAACTATTATTTCCATTATTTATTGATTTTCCGCATTTACCTCAACGTTCTTGCAGCACAAATCCTTATAATCTAAATGGCGAGCCAAATTGAACACCGGATTTAACGTAAAAAATCTCATCTACAATTCTTCCTAATAGTAAATATAAGTTATTGTTATTAAAATGTGCTAAATGAAGCAATTGTCAAAAGATTTATTACAAAATTTGGTGATACTGGATCGGTAATAGATAAAAAACGTAGTGGGTATGAGTGTGAGGCAAAATCCCATGAGAACATTGCCAGTGTCAGTCAAAGTGTTGCTACAAATCCTAAAACATTGGACATTTCCAGAAGGTTCTTTTAGCAAATGCTCATTAAAGATCTGCACTGATTAGAAAGCTTAATCTTATTACTATTTTCACCGTCCGCAATTAGTTAGTCGGTTGTTAGAGTATAATGAAATAAATTCTCAGTTTAGTATCAATTTCACCACATTTTAAATTTGACCAAATCGTCCCATTTGGGACTTAGAAAATTCTGGCGTACCTCAACGAGCCACAGTTGACATCATAGACTCAAGCTTCTACAAAGATGATGAAGAAAATTTCGTGTAACTATGAATGGCGATCGTTACTGTTCAGAATCGGTTGCTTTTCTTCATTTTTGGGTCAAACAAAATATCGTCAGAAAATATGCAAATTGCCAGTCTGAGACGTCATCTTGCTTTAAGATAATGCCAGGCCTCACATAGTAGCCCCAACTTAAAAAATTGGGGATTTGTTCTGAATTAAACTAACACACCTTTCTTAGAGTTCAGATTTACCAATTTAGAATCCCGTTAAGAGGGGTATATTTCTGCAGTGAAACCATGACAATCTCAGCCAAATTTATAAAGCGTCTTGAAGTTTCAGCAAATTTAAATCTGTCACTTTGAAAATAGGTTTTGGTGTTTTATTTGGCCTTAATCATTATTTGCAATGCTTATGAAGAAAATCCATTTTTAGCTTTACATAATAATTCTTCTCATAAAGGAATTATTATAAAGATTTGTAAGAAATTAGGGATAAACTTTCATTCTTTTCTCTATTTATGCTTCATTCAAATCAGGTAGTATAATCTTTTTCACTATTTGAAGTGCAACTGATTTTGAGTCCCCAAATTCTTTTGATAAATACATTTTATCATGACTTTCTAAACAAAACTAATCTTAAAGATTGTAGTCGTCACCTAGATTTGAAACCCTAATTTAACCGTATACTAACCAATAGCATAGCCTCGTTTAAGAACGCAAAGGTTTATTTGCAGTTTTGTTGCTTTATGATCCAATTGTAATTTATATATTACAAGTTGTTGAAGTAGTTCAATTTTCACCAACACTAATTGGGAAAAATAGATTTCGAACAAATGTGGTTCCAGCAAGACGGAGGCATCTGCCATATGGCTCACACAACAGTTGATTTGTTACATCAACAATTTCTTGAACGGGCAATTTCACGAAATACCGAGATCGACTGGCCAGCAAGGTTTTGTAATTTAACACCGTGTAATGTGGGGTTATCTAAGATCCAAGATTTACGCTATTAATCCAAAAAAGCATAATATACAATGTGTTATTGATAAAATTGATCAGAAAATATGCGAAATTGTAATTGAAAATTAAAAAAAAACAAAATTTTACAACTAAAGTCGAGGTGGCCATATGTCAGACAATTTTCATATCTAATCGAAGATTGTGTATTTTAATAATAAATAATAAAATAATTAATCATCCTTTACAATTTACACGTGCATGGCTTATAGAAAAAAATAATTTTTTTCCTAAAAACTTTAGCCGAATTGTAATAATGAGACAAAAAAAAGACTAGCGTAATAAAATACAACCAGAAATACAACAAATATTACCCTAAACATAACATGTCTACTAACAACCTTTTAGTAGTGCCCATATTGCCTTATCACCTTTAAGGCTATCAAACATTTTAATGAAGGTTTCATCCGTTATTGTAGTGTTATAAATTTTTCCAAAATTTTGCTGGTCAATAATAAGTAGTCGAATTCCCCTTTACCCCTGCTCCTCCCATGTTTTATATTGAGATACAGTGCTATTTTGTACAACGCACATAAGTTTGAGCTCTAGATTGAGGCATTTTGCAGCTTTGTCGCGTTCGTTTGCAATCTGGCTAACATCCAATCCTTGTTTTTTCTTCATTTTTATTTGCTTAGTATTGTTAGCTCTTCCTCTCTTAGTAACATTTCTGCGTTTCATTGTGTACAGATTTTCAGCCACTTCTTTTTTAAATCTGCCAGTCTCATTTTGGCCCCATGGACTCTCTTATACAGCAACCATGCATTTGCACCCGTCACACTCAGTAGGTGGTAGAAGATTTGGTGGTACCTGTTCTTCGAACTTATTATGTTCTTGCACCTACCCAGCAAACTAAGAAGCAGATTAACACTACCAATTTGTTTGTTGTAACGCTTGACAATATTAAGGAATTTTATTAACATACGCTTCTTCACTTTCTTACAAAATCAATGATACGAATTTCCGTACTCAGAGTTGACAGAAGCAAAACTATTTGGTTACCCCACTATTCCACACATGAAACGCCAACTCTTTCAACAGTTGCAACCATTTCACAAATCAGAGTCTTCCTTTTTTATTTATCACACTTTCCGAAGGCAATTTATTATTAGGAATTCTATTTTTCCTGAGTGTTCCTAATATGTAGATTCCCTGCTTGGCTATGCCCACAAATAAATCAATGGATATGTAATAGTTATTACAATATAGCTAATAATTATAGTTTTAAGGGTCTTCTGCTTAGACGAAGACGAAATATTACCAAAAACAACCAGATCAGTTCATCCCACTGCGTTGGATAATTTTCTTGACCTGTACAGATCTCAAAAATATAAATGGGCAGATACTCCACATGTCACAAAGAGTTTATAGCTCCATTTGTGTGGCTTGTTTATTATTTCAAGTAACTTCTTACCTTAGTTGGGCACATCTGCTCATTAATGTGATAGACATTCTTTTATAGAAACTTTCTTGAAGCTTTTGCGGAGTTCTTTAACTACTGGTCATAGTGCGAAGCTTTTCTATTAGTTTCAGTCAAAATCTTAATGCATTGTTCTGCTGCAGCGGCAATATTCTCAACTTTTAAAGCCAAAAAACAGAATTTATGTTGGCGACACTTACTTTCACATTATAAGTAAAATATACAACATAAGGTCCATACTGTGAGTGTCTTCACTTTGCTTGTACAAAATATGTATTACAAATGTGCCACCTTGTATGTTAACCACAAAGCCAAAGTATGTAAACATTATACGTGTATATTTTTCTGTGTATCGCTATTGGTTGTAAATATTTATAGGCATATTAGTGTTGAGGTCATTGCCCAAGATTCTTAGAACTATATATTTTTTCTTGCTTTATATTCCATAAATATTCATTAGTAGTCACTCAGATATATTTCTTGTTGTGAGAACAGCCGACTTTTTCTATATCATCCGTAGCTGACGAACTATTTCATCTAATAAGTGCTCTGAAAACTACATAGTAATATCCTGGAGTGCATCATAACTGCTATGCCATGCAGTAGAGAGCCAGGACCATTCCCTTAAGAAATATATGAAAATATGTGTAGTATATCGTATATGATACAAAATGCAGTGTGGGGCTAATACATTTCTCTTTATTGCTTTAATTTCAAAGTAGGGATTTTCTTTTAACTTTAGTCCATGGAAAAAATTGAATGGCTTGGGCAGGGTGATGCCTTTTCCAAGAGAAGGGTGATACTTTTTTATATTTGAACTTCTAAATCTACTATGCATTTGAAGAGAAAGTAAACAAAGACAGCTGATATGAAATGTGGCGTGGCTGAGCTCTGAGCGTACATTTAGTTGCCTATCTTCGGGTTCGTTTTGCATATCTTACCTTGGTAAGGTTACCGCACCGACTTGTCCCACTATTATCATTTGTAAATAAATTCTTGCACGTTCCTACCTTCCACAAATTTGAAGGAAGGAGGGTGAAAAATTGTCTGTTTGTGGACAACTCCTCAATATAATACAACATACAAATGTAGATTGATGTAAATAAATAATTTAATTTAAAAAACTGTCCAGAAGTAATAATTTCAAAGAACAAAAATTAAACAATCAATGAGCAATAAAACCCAACAAAAACAAATTAAATCGTTTGATAATGACATGTCCAAGATTTCATTTGCGGGCCTTTTATGTAGAGGAAGTGGCTAATGGAGCTACTGTGCTTTTTGCGCGCTGACTTCTGCAAACCGTCGCAAACCCAGTCGCATGCGGTGATGCATTCAACCGCAGTGAGCGATCCGTAAGCGATCAGCTGGCGTTTTTTGCTCTCAACGGTCTGGAGGCAATGATACATCGGAAAAAAGAAACCGCAGCCCAAACGGGCGGATTAGCGTCGGCGCGAAACACGCCTGCATTTTGCATGACTAATTCGGCAGCGTTCGGCGCGTCAAGCTTTCATGTTGCGTGTCGGCTCAAAGGAGAGGAGACCCTGAAAGCTGCCCGCTCGCCCGCAAGGCTTTCAGCCCGACCCCGGACTGCTCGGCTGCGGCCGCGCGACTTTCTCGAATTTCTGGGCTTAGGGCGGCCCTGCCGAACAAATTGCAGCCGGAGTGTAAATTGCGTCGTAAAGTATGAAAATAGCATTCGTCTCATGCGTGTGGGGTCCGGCATAATGCGATATGCATACTAAGCCGCGATCGCATACACGTGCATTTGTAGTCCGGCCTGTCTGAGCTTTATAGTTCTTAGCCAGCAAGCTCGATAAATCTTGGTAAAAGCGTGGCGGCGTTTTTCACGCTTTGATGCTCGGAATGAGAAACACAAATAACAAAGAGACTGCGGCTGGAGTTTACGTTTTCCCTTTCCGTTGATAATTGCTGTTTTTATTTACCTGAAGAAAAGGCTGCGCAATTTTTGCTCGGCCATGAATTTGATGGGGCGACGACAGTGCTCATCTGCTTGTCTGTAAGCACCTATAAATCTTTTTAAAGTATTCTGTATTTTAATACATATACCAAAATTATTATATTATGTAAAGGGTTGTCGGGGTAAATCCGGAAAATGAATAAACAACAAAAATAACATTAAAATACAAGACAAATTAAATTCAGCAAAATGAAAGTAAATACTATTAAGAATCATATCGTTCAAAGTAGCACGACCTTCTCGAGCCGGGACATAAAGTTTCTCCTTGTCCATATGTCTTAGTACCTCCATAATGAAGGATTTGAAGCTGTCCTTGGTGTTATGATACTTTTCATTAACCTTCGCCTCCACCACGCTTCACAAATAGTAGTCAAGTGGATTTCAGTCGGGGTTGGAGGGTACTCACACGTCAGGAGACCTGTGATAATACAAGTTGTTGTATAGCAATGTCTGTATCTTGCTTCGTGGGCTAGAAAATGTACTTCTGTCCAGTGGCTACCTCCTGAGTTTGACAACTGTCTCCAACAAGTTGATAAAGCTGTCGGCGGTCACCTTCAAACCTTCCTTATAGAAGTGGGACGCCATGATATCCCCTTCGCTGCTCACAAGCTTCGGCATCATCACAGAAACGAGAAACCTGGTAGATACTTCAGAAGTATCTTGCCATATCTTACAAACATTTGGGCGATTGACCTTTCTGTCCTGGATGAAGTTCTTTTCGTTCGAAACAATCTCAGGAAGCCGTTCAGCAGTTCTTGGGTATTTAACTTTCTACCCATCTTGTATTTCTTAGCGAATAGATGGCGGTTCCTCAGGACGAAATAGTTGTAGTGCATATGGTGGTACTGGACTGACCGTGGACCACAATGCGCCCATTTCTTTTGCCAGGTCAGTCATGGCTAAAGTCCTGATCGATCTGCTCTTTCACCTACTAGAGGATACAACAGTCTTTTAATTTTATTGCAATACAACACACAATAAATAAGAGCAAATATCATATTACCTAATTTAGCTTTTGTAGATAGTTATAGTTAATCAAAGTTTGTTTCGTCTAATTATGAATCCTAACTTTAAAAATCATTGCTATATGTATCGAATTCCTTTCTGCTTGGTATTTAACACCAAAAACATCTATAAGCAGCAAGCTAATAAATTTGGTTTCACAAACTACTATGTTATCTCGACTTCGACTTGCTTACTAACTTAATAATACTCGCGCAGCGTAAGCTGAAGAAATGGGTCAATGCTGGCCTTTCATCACCTCAAATTAACGCTTTTACAGATTGCTTTCCCCCGGTCGCTGCGGATTTCGACTTAAATAACTCAAGCAGCCAGTGAAAGATATTCAGCTCGTTCATCAAAGGCTTGAATGTGGGAATCAATCAAATTGCGAAAGGAATTGATTGAAAAAGCCTTTCGGCTTGCTCTTCAATTCGCTTAATTCGTTTCCTGCCGCTCCCCGTTCGTTTTTTAACGCCAGCAGAAGTAACGATTTGGAAGGTTACGTTTTCGGGTTTCAAAAGGTATAAACGCGTCAGTTCGCGCCTTCGTAGTTTAGTAGAGTCAAAACTAACAAACAAACAATACGTGCTTTACTCTTAAAAAGAACTTGACTAAAAGACCGACGCGGACTGCGTTACGGGCGTTTTAAAACTGCCTCTCGCAGTTGATAACTTGCTGATAGACTTAATTGAATGCAAATGCATTCGGTGTTGCTAAACTACTTCAGCAGCCGATAACCAATAATTTATTGCATAATGCAATAACTTGCCTTAAATTAAGTATAGGCACATTTATTATGAGGGAATGATTGCTTGTAATCGAATCCACCAATAACGGCCCACGACGCGCCAACAGCATCACACGTTTTTTCTAGTATATCCAATTACAAACACAAAAAGTGGTTGTAGTAGTAAGTGTAATCAAAGGCAAGTGTTAAATTGTATATTAATAAAGCTTGATTAGCTGCTGCGCGCACTAATAACTGAAAATAAATTGAAATCCGATTACAGATTTTTTTAGCGCTTGTCTTTTGGAGGCAGGGCTAGCAAGTTTAATGTGCGTCACAAGCATTTATGCGTTAAGTTTTTTAAATCTAAGTCGATTATTAAAACGGATAATGATGGTTTTGGAGATGAGAATAAAAGTACGCAAGTATACAAAAAATAAAGTTTAACTACAATGTAGACAAAGAAAACTGCATAGGTAATTCATGAAGGATAAAAAACACCATACAAGTTAAGAAAAAAGAGATAAATCTTGACAGAAGTCAACCGACTCAACGCTTGCTATTAATAAATTAAGAAGATATTAAACTTTTTAATGTTAAATATTCTTGAAAGTGTGTGTTCAAATAAGTTACAAACATCCATAGATTATCAGCCGTTATTATTCATAAGTTTAGATAGATTGAAAGGTTGGATGTTTGAGTGAAACTAAAGCTTTTATGGAAGAAGATTTTAACGCAAAGAAGGTGTAATTTACGACATATGATCTACAATATAAAACTGGTGTTAGCGAATGCCAGAGATAATTAGCCACACTTATAGCTGTTTGTTTGCTATTTGTTGAATGATGCATAGATGTGGTGCTTATTGCTAGATGTAGATATGAGTAAATGTGTATATAGAATTTGCTATAAATGTTCTAACTAAAGTGATAACTAATATGATCCCATGAACAAGCAGAAGACTGCGTGATCAGTTTGATTAAATTAGGTGCTGCAAAAAAGTATAATAAAATAAATATGGTAGTAAAAAGAAAGAGGTATATTTGAGTTCGAGCAGGAAGAGACTACAAATTTTGATATTAAAGATTAGAGTGAAAATGTAAGAGTAAAATCGTATAAATATGTAAATATAAGCATAAAATTACGTTAACACCATCAAAGAGAATATAAATAGCGAAAAAGAATGTGGTTGAACTGCGAGAAAGGTAAAATAAAAATAGAAAAATCAAAAGCACTCACTGTAGGATGGAATTAAATTATAAATTATCTTATTATATTTAAGTCACATACAATAAGTTCCTATTATTGTACGAACAATGGTCAATATAGCCACTACAATTTGTAACAAAAAGAACTTTATCAGCGTCGAGAGTTGTAGAATCGACAATAGGAACTTTGAGTACTGTGAAAAATAAGCAATAATATTAACCGAAACAAACAAATTAGGAAACTATTCATTACTATTATCGAAATTGATTTTAATCATGAAAATAACGTAAAAGCTATACACAAGTGCGACCAACTGGAAAAGCGTCTTCGTTTAATATCCATTTTCATTTGTCCAATTTGTAAAAAACAAACTGCATTGCACATAACTACAACCCTTAGTCCTCCCCACAAATCAAAACTACTTTTAAGGTTTTCCTTATTTCCTTCATTAAACATTTCCTTTTGCGAAACCACGAATTAGTTCCTACTTTGTGTATAGATAGTAATTTGTGGTTTGGAAATCAATTTCTAATTTAAAAAATATATGTCATAATTAGCAATATATAAAGTGCAACTCGCTGCATGCCAAGCAAATTCAAAAGTCATGGTACTTTCTATCTAAATAATATTTTCTGTCAGACTGATTGGTGGTTAATCAAATTTCTTAGCCATCTGTTAAGTTTTTTGATCCATAAAATCTCTAACATAACACCAATTGATCTTAAGGTATTCTATAGTTTTTATATTCTTCATATTGGAGTATTTTTAACAATAACATTCAATAGGAACACACAAAATAAATATAATTTTGAAATCTACTCATTTGGTGGTTGGGCAAATAGTAAATTAAAATTAAGAGGTAAACAAATAAACAATCAATTTCTTTGAACTGGTTATAACTTTGGTGTTATGATAATTTGTATATAATCTATTTTTATGTACCAATTAGTTTATTTTGATATTACTTTAATATAATAACGCTTTTAAAACTAGCAATAAAACGTTCAAGATACAAACTGAATATTAGTATATCGTATAAAAATATTCAGAAGTCATGTTAATCAAGGTGGAACTAAATAAGTGAAAGTTTGTTTATAACATCCTTTAAAGTTGTTCAATATAAGAGGTAATTTTAACTTTTTTATAACCTTTGGTGGCATGAAGAGGATTTGGTTAGACCTTAAAATGCTATTCAATACTTCATAACAAGTCAACACACAATCACTTTATCTGAGTACTTTGTCGACCTTCAGTCAACATTTTTTAATTTTATGTATTTATTATTACCAATTTGCAAAAAATTTTAGCGAGTTTGTAATGAGCTATCGTAAATAAATAATTAATAATTAATTAATAAATAAATAATTAATTATTAACTAACATATTTTTAAACTTGAAATTTTTCTTTAAATTGCTGGATAACAGACCGCAAAGTGTAAAGAGTGAAAGCTTTTTGGTTCCTACGTTATATGTGAAAATGAATAAAGTGTTTACCAAAACGTGTATATGGGGATACATTAACCTCTTAACTAGTCGTACATATATTAAAACTTGCATTTCAAGATAAACAAAACCAAAATTCAAATTTACAGACTTGATGTGCAAAAATTATCATAACCAATTCTTCTTCTTCTTTTTCTTTATTTTTTCCCATTTTGCGTTACGGCGTTGGGCTTTGTAGCCATCTCTTGTATTCTGGTCGGTCGTTAGCCAGTCTTTTTGTTCTTGTTCTGATTTTCTTCTCTTCATTCCAATTTTTATATGTAGTCCTGTTTTTGCATCCGTAGTCGTTCTCTTCTTTTCTCTACCTTCGGACTTGCCTCTATTACTTGCTTCAGCAATCTCATGTCATTTATCGAAATACATGTTCAAACCATTTTAGTTGTTTTTGTTCCAGTGATTGTTCTAGAGGTGTTACTTTTACTAATTCTCTTATTCTTGTATTTCTAATCTAATTCAATGTATGAATGTGTATATCATACTTATTTTTAACAGAAAAATTTTCTTAGATATATTATACATCCTTTGTGCTATAAATAACTCGAATATTTTCATAAAGCAAAAATAGTTAAAAAAATGATAAAAACCAACTTATTTATTCAAAATGCATCAAATAACTGTTTTATGTTTCCGATTGGATTACTGTTAAAAGACTGCTTATCAAGTGCTGTTATTTTATTTGATTATTTTCAACTGATGCAAAAAAGTTTCCTTTTAGGTTATCTTTATGTATATATTATATTTTGATATCATGCTAGAATTTTTACTTTTATGCAAAATTTACTTTTTTGTCCACTTTTGTAGTTAATTTTTAGTTTTTAAATTAAATATGATTTTACTTTAACAGACTAGATCTTAGTGCTAAGGAAGGAAAAATGTGGTATAAGCCTTTTTAGTTTTCAGCAAGAAATCGTTTTATAGTTTTATATATCTACAACATTAACAGTAGTATTAATTATTTTGTTTGTGTTTTACTTTAACAGCGTATGTTAAAGCTTAATATTGCAGATATTACAGAAATTGCAATTTTTAAGTATTATTTATTAGACTTGTGTCTATTTTTATAATAAATAGTATGTTTCAATTAAACTAAATAAATATAAATATTAACAAAAAGCTTGGGCCCTTACTGAGATCTTGTTGAGAAAGTGAAAAGCTTTAGAGATGTGGGCATGTCGCCGTATTTTCCCCATATCACAAAGAGATATTAAGGAGAATTCAAAAGCAGAAGGAAGTTGTATTTATTATCAAACAACGTAAGGTGCAGTATCATATTTACAGCTAGTACTGAAGTAAGAAACCTGCAAAGCTTGCAACGCATAGCGAAGTGGCGAAGCAGTCTCCCAAATTTGAGAACCCTCTAGTTGACCTTTGACCAATCAGTTTCCAAATCATTAGCAAACAAGCCTTTTTGGTCACCTGTCGTTTGGTGAAAACAGAATTTGGAAATTCCCAGCCGTTCTCGAGTTATTGCTCGGACAGACGGACGGACGGACAACATGAAATTAGTAAGTGACTCCGCTTCGCTTCGCCACTTTATAATTAAAGGGAGAATAAAATTTGGACTAAGAATTTGAGATCTAACTCACATTGAAATGCAAATATCTTTTCTCAATCAGAAAACATGATTCCAATAGTTCTAATAATAAATATTGTTTATACTAAAATTAGTTAATCATTAGATTAGAAGTCAAAAATTATTATACTATTAAAATAACTAGCTCATCAACAAATATAAATAAAAAAAGTCTGCAACACCAATAAAAAAATGATGAGTCGGTCTGAAATGATTAAGCAACTGCCGAGTTAAACAGACAAAAAAAATATAGTTACAATAATGAAAACCCATATACAGAATCAGCTTGAATAATAGCGAAGTAGATTCCTAAAATTACTGTAATAAAAAAGCTTTGAATTGTTTGTTTATAATTACTTTCTATTAAACTATAATGAAGTCAGATGACTGTGATTCCTGAGGGGATTAAAATTTGTTTAAAAGTAGAAATTGGATAAGATTAAAAGTAATAATTTCTTTGGAAGGTTATTCCTAGTTCAAAAGTAGGAAGAAACCTTCTGTGAAAGATTATTCAAAAAAAAATATATATGAGGAAAAGAACTTCAGAAATAACAAATAAAATTATCCCTCATTGTAAGCACAGCAAGACTTTTAAGGTGTGGAGGCTATGAGTTATTCCTTCATAAGTAATGTCTCAGCATTTACTAATCCAATCATAAACAAAGTAGAACCAAATAAATAGAAGCATTTAATTAATCTTATTGTTATAAGTATTGCTTTATTGATAATTACTGTTTCTTGTTATAAATATAAAATTCTTGAATAAAGAAGACATAAGAATGAATAATAGAAACTGCTGTAGTTTTGGGAATAATTTTTTATTATCACGCAATACTACACAATTAAAATTAATACTTCAATCCCGCCAAATTGTTCATTTAAGTATTATAATTAATTATAATTACAGTTGGAGCGTATTATGTATCCGGCAATTTTGAGCGTGATTAAAATTAAATTATCCAATATTGCATATTGCAGCTTGCACTGTAAGTACTAAATAGGCGATCATAATATCTGACGTCAAATCCGTTTTCAAATGCTGGTTTTTTATAGTCGATTTCAAAGTTTAATTTAGCACATATAACATAATGTGTTCCTTAAGGAATTATAACAATACTGTGAATTTGCAAAACTCTTAACATATTTACTGTTCGAGAATCAAAATGAATACAGAGAAACTGAAAGCATTCAAGAATTTCTATTATACAATTTTACAATATTAATTGTACTTATACGTCAACCGAAAACCACTGTTCGTCAATTTTTGATCCGCAAGTTTTCGCCATATTTACCCAGTCTCTAGCTGGTTTGGATAAAAAGTCAGTGTGGGGCTTGCAGGTGTTCTGTCCATTAAACTCCATTTCCCACTATTTTAACTACTGCCCTGAAGCTGCCTTGTGGTATTATCAAAGATTAGAAACTATTAAGATGGATCGCAGAAAAAGAAATCTCAAAAGAAACGAAGTTGAAAGACCACTCTTATTTAAAGGGACAAGATAAGAAACAGATGGAGTCGTTTTTTAACTAATAAGATTGCAGTTTGTATTGCGTACACATGAGATTAGTTTCTTCCTCTGTAGTGGTCCTAAGAAACATTGTCAGTTTAGAGTTTACTGCTAACATAAAATAACTCACCACGGATGCGTCATTTCCACTCAGATTTAAAGGGACAAACTCTTCAAGGTCAACAAAGCGATATGCCAAAGAACAAAGTATTCGACGCTATTGAACCATCTTAATAGTTTCTACTCTTTAGTATTATTTCAAACCAGCAACTGGCTGAACATTTCTGTTTATTATTATATTGTGTCTATCAATTTGTTATTTAAATTTGTTAAAATCGTATTTCCAATTTCTTCTTTTTCTAGTGTAATATCCATGATATTATCTTTATCTAATATTACTCTAAATTTCATGTTTATGCTTTCTTTAATGTTATGTCATTTTGTACATTTGAAAAAGATATTTTCTGGGTGGTCCTTTATATGATTGCAATATATTATGCACGTTTTCCTATTCTTTTTTGATAAAACTTAAAGCTTCCGTTTTCGCTTAATATTTGTGTGATATAATAGTTCACTTCTCCAAATAATTTGTTAATCCATGCTTTTAGGTTTTTTATTATTACCCCACTCCGTTCCCTCTTCTGTTAATCCCTTGTTTTAGTCCATCTTTCCTTCTATTTTTATAATGTTTAGATTTTTATTCATTTTTTGCTTCTTCATTGACTGTGCATGTTTGAATTTTTCCTTCTGTCAACAGCACAACTGGGGGTATTCCTATAATTACTTGCACCGCTTCGTTTGATATTATTTTATACGAACTTTTTTAAATTTCAGTACCCTTTCTCAGATAACCACCCGTGTTTGCCTAATTTAATTTTTTAAAATTATTCCCTTTTTTATTATATTATTTAAAAATAACTAAACTTAAATTTCAATCACAAGAATATTCAAAAAATTAAAGCCGCCGTGCGTACTACTCTCAAAAGAGAAGCTGCAAAAGTATTTCGAAATGTTTAGTATCATATTGCAGTACTGTATTTCTGCAGACCTAACGTACCTTGAATATTAAAGCAAACTTTTTTCTAGAGCAAAATACCGGTGACACCATTCAAAACTAATTGGTAAGAATAACATATCAATAGTAACTAAAATAAGACTAGACATATTGAATGGGTACAACAAAACAGGTGTTTCCTAACTTCTATCATGACTTGTCACTATTATCGTGGTAAAACTACAAAAATAAGGATTTTTTTTATTAATCAGAAGACTAGCTAGCAGAATACCTCTCAGTGATGAGTCATCTTTATTGTTCATCAGTAGGCCAACGTCTGTCAAATCTTCTGAAAGCCTGATGGTGTGGAAGCTCGTTCACCAAGGGATTGTTGTGAGCTGCAAAGTTATCGGGTTTTTTTAATCGTGTATAACTATTGTTATAAACGGACCACCAAGGTCTTCATCCAACACTTTATTAGTTATATATCACAATACGTTGGTTACTGATCGAGGGATTTTAGATTAACATCTTTGCACGATGGCGATGTTTGTTTTACAGGTGCAGGGTCACAGTTCCACTCCATAGATCTATATAGGCTTGATGGTGGTTTTGCATACTAGTAGTTTCTTATCTAATACTACAGGTGATATTCGTTCAATTAGCCAGTTTAAATATTTAAGTTTTAGTTCTGTGTGTTTCTTTCTTTTTTTTTGTTGATGGTTCTCGCCAGATGAGCTTATTGTCAAGATGTAATCCAAAATATTCATAGTAGTGAACTGGGGTGTTTCGATTTTGTTTAGGTAAATTGGTGGGCACTGCTTTTTTCGTAAAAGAAATGTCAAATTTTGATTCATTAACTTTTATTTTCAATTTTTTGAGCTAGTTTTCGAGTTGATTAAGTTGGGTTGGCGTGATATATAGTTGTGTGTTTTAGATATTATAAAATTCCCCAGAGACTTCATTGGCGTACCCTTGATCGTGTTCTAAATTGCTGGTTGCTTAAGTAGGATTATAGTAACTTGTGGAGGTGGTAAGATTTGTTGAATTTTGTATATAAAGCCTTTGCGCCAGGCTTTATCGAAGGCCTGTGGCTGTCGTCCAGCAGACTGGCTGTGCAATAGACTTTTTCTTCTAAAGCAGCGTTTATTACATGTGTAATCAGGTAGCACTGTTGGATTGTTGAATGCGAGCTACGAAAGCTAAATTGGTACTGCTGAAAATTGAAGATCGAGGATTCGTATCACTAGATTCTCAGGCAGCCTGGAAATCATCGATAATAAGCTTCTAGGGCGATAACATTACGCGTAACCGAGGTTTCCACCCGGCTTGGTAAAAATTAAAAATGATGATAAACACAAACAAAACATGAAATGTTACCAACTATTATATATATATATATATATATATATATATATATATATATATATATATATATATATATATATATTAGAAAAATAATCATCAGAACCGCCAAAAATATCTTTCTAAGCTCGAAGAATGAAAATACGATAATATAGTAGATGATAATCTATTCCATCGTCTGAATGATAATAAAAGGTAAACGTAGACATATAAATTTTGTATAACCTAACAAAAATAATCTTAAATTGGGAAGTTAATAAACCAAAAGTATTAAACTGTACTGTAAATGCGCCCTCATTCTCTTTAACTATGGTAATGTCAGTATCCAAAACAAAATTACCCCAGGTGGGTAGAGCTCAAAGCTCAGAATCCCACACTGATCTTTCAGTTTGTCCCAAGGATTCTGGGGGAACAAGACACTGATACATAAGAAGAAATGTTCACTCCTGGTAGCCACCTATAACTGCAGATCCCTACTAGATGATTCACAACTATACGATCTGGAAAACAAAGCAAGTAAAATTAATTGGGACGTATTGGGACTTGCAGAAGTAAGGAGAAAAGGAGAAAGCTATATCACTCTACCATCAGGAAATGCACTAATGTATAGCGGCCATGAAAGCGACAGTCAAAGAGGAGTAGGTTTCCTTGTTAAGAAATCAATAATACCAAATATTATTAGCTTTAAAAGAATATCTGAACGAGTAGCGTATATGATCATAGAAACATCAAAGAATTACCGCATAAAAATAATACAAGTTTATGCACCTACTTCGGCATATACTGACGAGGATGTTGAAATATTATACGAGGACATTATAAATGCGAGGAAAGAGGGAATGTCTAATCTTGATATAGTCATGGGCGACTTCAATGCGATTATAGGACATATAAAAGAGGAGGAAGAATACATCGGAAAATATGGATTGGGCGAAAGAAACCCAAGAGGAAATATGATAGCAGCTTTCCTGGCAGATCAAAAATTGTACGCCATGAACACCTTTTTCAGTAAAAAAGCACAGCGCAGGTGGACGTGGATAAGCCCAAATGGGCAGACCAGGAATGAAATTGACTATATATTCTCATCCAAAAAGTTAAGCATAAACGATGTCACAGTGTTAAATTCATTTAACACGGGAAGCGACCATCGGCTCGTAAGGGCAAAGGTTACTGTTCAAAAGTTTAACAGATATAAATATAGATATAAAAGAACGATAAATGCCCAGACATTCAAACAAAACAGGGAAACCTATCAAAAGTACATACGACAATCATTGCTATTAAAGGAATATAATGATAACAGTCTAAACCAAATATCTCGTGATCTGATACTAGCATTAACAGAAGCGTTGGAAAAAATCACAAAGACGACATGCCAAAAGATAAATAAAATTACTCAACAAACAAAACAAAAAATAGAAGAAAGAAGAGAGTTATATAAAGAAGGAAAATATGCAACTGATGAATATCGAGAAGTGAGAAGAGAAGCGATGGGTATGATAAGAAAAGATTTAGAAAAATTCTATGAAGAACAAATAAAGCAAGTAATAGAGGACAACAAAAGCATGAAGTGACTGAAAAGAAGATATGGGAAACGTGAAATCATTGTAGTGAAAGACTCCGCCGGGACAGAAATAAGAAACACAGACGAGATCCTAAAAACTACGGAGAAATACTATAAAACACTATATGGGTCGCACATCAAACAACCTGAAGGGCCAAAAGAGGATTCTAAAATAGTAAATGTAGGATCTGAGGATATGCCAGAGATCAGTGAAGACGAAATTTTGCATGCCCTGCAGACGATGAAAAACAATAAAGCGCAGGTAGATGATAATATAATAATAGAAATGATCAAAGAAGCCAAAGAAATAGTAATCCCCAAGCTAAAAATCCTATTTAACATGTGCCTACAACAAGGAGAATACCAGATAACTGGGATAACGCCGTGATAGTAATTTTGTTTAAAAAGGGACGCATTACTATTACAAAATTACCGCCCTATCAGCCTACTTTCTCAAATGTATAAATTGTTAACAAAGATCTTGACTAACAGATTATCACAAAAATTAGATGATTATCAGACAGTAGAGCAAGCAGCTTTCAGAAAGGGATATGGTACCTGTGACCATTTACTTACTGTTAAAATTCTAATCGAGAATATAACCTGCCTTTGTTCATGGCTTTTATTGATTATGAGACGGCGTTTGACTGCGTTGAACACTGGGCAATAATGAAGGAACTTAATTGTGCTAGAATAGATTCCCGATATACAGCACTGATAAGTAATATATACAAACCCGCTACAGCAACAATTAAATTTACCTGCATATAGTAATAAATTCTCAATTGATAGAGGTATTAGACAAGGAGACACAATGTCTCCAAAATTATGTAATTTGGCACTTGAAGGAATATTTAAAAATCTGGACTGGTCAACTAGGGGTATTAATGTAAATGGGGAAAAAATGAATCATTTAAGATTTGCCGACGACGTAGTTCTATTTGCAACAAAGACGACCTACAAATTATGATAAACGAATTAGAAAAAACGTCTAAGAAAGTAGGTCTAAAAGTAAATTTGAATAAGACGAAGACAATGTGTCTTGAGAACCCACAAATAAACATAAATGGAACTATCCTACAAAATGTCAACGAGTATATATATCTAGAACAAACTGTAACATTAAGGGAGGAAAACAGAGAACACGAGATAGATAGAAGAAGACGTCTGGTGTGGGCAGCTTTTGGAAAGCTAGCTTATATTTTAAAAAACAACAAAATACCCCAACGCTTGCGAACTAAGGTATATGACCAATGTATACTTCCCATAATGACATACGGCGCTCAAACATGGACATTAACGAAACAAGTAAAAACAAAACTGGAAGTCACTCAGTGAGCAATGGAGAGAGCAATGATTGGAATTACAATACGAGACAAAAAAAAGAAATAAATGGATAAGAGATAGAACTGGGGTCGCGGATGTAGTGAAAAGAGTGACGAAATTGAAATGGGAATATGCAGGACATAGAGCTCGAATCAAAGACAGTAGGTGGAACGTTAAAATCCTTCAATGGAGACCATGGACAGGCAAGAGACAGCGTGGCAGGCCAATAATGAGATGGCAAGACGACATTAAGAGAGTAGCAGAACTGCCATGGATGAGAGTCGCACAGAATCGCGCTACATGGAAGAATTTGAGGGAGACCTATGCCCAATACTGGGCGCAATGAGGGTTAAAGAAGAAGGAGATAAATGCGCCCGGCTCTACGACATTTAAATTAAAACTAGCAGAACTGAAACGGAACACAGAATATCTTTATTTTCTGTAAATTAAAACAAATTTGTATTTAATGAAATTTTTACATAAATATTTTATTATAACACATTGTGTACAAGAACATTTTAAAACATGGTAAATTGCTCCAAAATCTCAAAGCGATAGCACTACTAAATGCTATGAAGCTATAAACATTTGGAAATATTATTAACAAAAGAATTTTCAAAAATTTTCATTTCATTACATGTATTAATGTTCAATCCAGGTTTTCATCTAGTAGCATAAGCTATACACTAGGATTGAATAAACGCAAAACGAAGTTAACATTTTGGAAACTTTTCAACTTCTCCACATATACAGCTACTTCACTCTACGACCGCGTGTAATGGTTACCACAGCGTTTAGAACAGAAATTGGGCATGTAAGTGCGTTTTCCTTTTAATTACCCATTAACTCTAAGTAAATGGCGCGTCTTCATGCGCACTTACCAAGCCGATATATGTTAGTTCTTCGCATCGACTGCCCATTTATCAGGGCCGCTTTACGGACGCTTTAATCGCTCCAAAGTTAAATTCGAAGCCACGGCGTGCACAAGCACAGCATTAAAGCTCCCATTAGGTCGCCCTAAATTACCTCTCCACATTTTCCGGCTGCTTTTTACCGCAAGTGCCGTTAATGACAGGCCCGTTTCCCTTTCCTTTCACTTATGGCCGAATAACTAATTAGCAGTAAATAAGAATTTGTTATGGCACGCGGAACGTGAGCCGCAGCCACGCAGGAGTGCATCCTCGAAATAATGATCTCGCCGGAGCACGTTTCGGTCTGCGAAGGAACCATGCTCGTGAGCGCGCCACATTTCTTCCGCCCGACATGAAAGACTCCTCGAGTTCCCCGGCGTATTTATCGGCCCCGAGTAAGTAGCAATTCGTCCCTTCCGCAACTTCCCATAATTAAATGTAATTTAATCAAAGCGCCCCCGAAGTCTACCATGAGTCATAAAGGTAGTTTCACATAACCCATATCCCTATGTTCCAACTACACGTGTGCCGATGTCAGGAATAATTACCGTTATTACGAGGAAGAAACATATGTGCTCATGAATGTTAACGTATTGTAATGGCCTATTATATTCTAAACCAGAAGAAGTGTGCGGTCATAGCAGGGTAAAATTACCATTAATTGGAAGAAAGCTGCACCATTTAGAGACATCTCTGGGCAGTCCCCTTTGAAGTCCTTAGAGGGAGTGAAATTTATCCGAGCAGAAGCTTTGGCAGGGAGGAAACATAAAAATTTAATATCAACCCCCAGCTGGGATTAAATTAGCAAATTAGGATCAAGTGAAAGACAGTGGATGTTCATTCTGCAAGTTTCAGTCGGTGCTCAAGTTTGTTGCAATAGAAGGGCTGGGGCAGAGGCGAGGAGCGTCTCCGGCCCATCGCGACTGCAGGTTGCAACTAATCCATGGGGTGTTAATTGAAGTAGAGCGAATGGGATTATTGTTTTTGAAAGGATCCGCGCCGACTTGGTTCGGGTGCCGCCGAGCGTGAGACTAATCGTTTCAATTACTGAAATCCTTACGCCCACTTGCGCCACTCGTTAGCGATTTGCACTGCGCTGGGGTGCGTAATTGACTTACACAGGCTTTAATGAAAGATCCTCCGGACCTATTTATTTCGGCGGCGGCTCGCGCATTTCGCGACGTCGGAAGGTTATTAGCATACAGTGTTGCGGCGTTATTTATTGCGGCACCGCCGCGGCGACACTGGCTGCGTGTGGCGTTTTGATGCCAGTGTGAAAGCAACATTTAATCCCGGCCATAAATAATTCTCGGCCTTAAATTAATGCTAAATTAATTACAGTGGTTAATAGCCTTGTCAAACTGTGTGGGTCGGATAACAATTTTAAGTAATGGCCGTCTCAATTCTTCTCCTGCCCATATACGATTACTCCTAATAAAGTTGAGCCGACGGTTTTGTGATGTTGAGTTAATAGGCTTGACTGGGGTAACTAATGGTGTTTCAGAAACAACCTGTGGGACAATTAAAACTTTACTTCGACTCTGTAGTGGACAGAATGATTCTTTAACATGTTTAGCTAATTTTAAATCAAATGCTGTTAATGATCTAAACTGTATATACCTATTCACGCAATAGTCACCGAGATGCATTCTAAAGACGAATAAACATTAAAATAATATTAAAATACAGAAAAAATTGAATTTGTTTACATAAAACTTATTGAGCAATCATATTATTTAATGTAGTCCTGGTCAATAGCTAAGACCTCAAAACCGAGACCTAAACCTGCTGCAGGCCAACATAATTTTTTTCTTGTTAATATGTATCAATATTTCCATGATAGAGGCCTTTAAGCTGTCCTTAACATTATGATACCTCTCATCGACTACGCCCCACACGTAACAGTCAAAGGGATTGCAGTCGAGGGTGAAGGAAGGACACAAGTGGGAAGACCAGAAGTAATCAAATTTGTTGTATAGCCATATCTTGGATTTCCTTGCCTTTGGGTTGGAACGGAGTATTGTTGGAACACATACTCCTGCCTAGCGGCCAGCTCCTCTATCCAGAGCTTAATAACTATTTTCAGCACATTCATATAGCTGCCGGTGTCCACCTGCAGGCCTTCCTCAAAGAAATGGGCCGTCAATACACTTCCTTGGCTGCTTACAAGAGTCAGCATCATCACAGAGACGAAAAACTTTGTATATGTGACGGTAGGCACTTCAGAGACATTTTATTAGATATAACGGTCATATTCATCTTTCTGTCGTGAATGAAGTTTTTTTTTTCATTCGAAAATAATCTCAAAAAAACAGCGCTACAGAGTTTGATGTCGTTCAACAGTGCTTGGGCCTTTAACTTCCTGTCTATTTTGAGTTTCTCATTTAACAGTTGATGGGTCCTCAGGACCAAAGTCTTGTAGTGCAGGTTCTGTAGCACTGTTAGACTGACCATTGACCTCGCCATGCCCATTTCTTCGGTCAGTTATGCTATGCCTATTATGCTAATCGATCTCATTCAATCTGCAGACAGATTCCTCACTTCTCTTGCAATCAGATAGATCGTTATGATTTGGATTTGGTCGTTAAATCCCTTGTATTGCTTAGATACGTCGTAAACTTAAGTCTTTTTCTAGCCAAATCACGCAATAATTTTTGTCGGCGATTTTCGTACACGAAGAGATTCAAGTATAGCAGCTCTACCTAATAAGGCCTTTCGGGTTTTGGCAATACACCCTAAAAAACCCGGATTTATCTCGACAACCTATGTATCAGTTACTAAAGTGGTTAATAAGTAACGGATTATCTATATTTATAATGTTTTTTCTATAATTAATTACTAAAATTTTAAAAATATATTTATGCAACAAAATAGATCAAGGATCTCCGATAATCGTTTACGAGGTACTCTGCAATGTTCTTCAAAATTGTTTTATTGCAACTTTCTACACTTACAACTTTTGCAACTGTAATTCTAAAAAGTTTTATATGTAATTTGTTATAAATTTCACTAATTTGTAACCCTTACCCTGCTGTTTGTAAGTAAATAGGAGTGTTGCAGAAGTTTATATAATTTAATTTCATTGATGTTGCACCGATGCCATACTAAACAGCAAGCAATGTAAAAAACTAATGTACTAATTAATACAGAACAATAGAAGCTTACGGAAAATACAGTAACGCAACAATATTAAAGTAATATGATAGGAACAAATGCAACTGCGGTTTAAACTTAACTGTCAATGAGAGTGTACTGCAATCCGCATGCTTGAATAAGAACAATTAGCTAGATCAATTAAAAGTTAAACGCAGTAATGTGTGTGCATCGCATTTGTAATGACTGCGACTACAGCAGTAAATCTGCATAAAATTTTGTAGCTGAAATATTTACCCAGCAGAAACTATTCGGAAGATTAGCAGGCTTTCGGAAACGATGCAATGGGTGCAGCACAACTAAAGGCAACTGGTGACTGGCAGTTTTATTAGGACAAAGCCCCTGTCCATTTATCAGATCTTATGCAGAATTATTTGTTGAAATATCAAATCGTACAAGTGACTCAGCTATCCTATAGAGCAGATTTATCGCTTTGTAACTTCTGGTTGATGCGAAAACCTAAATCACCTTTAGAAGAAAAGAAATTCCAAACAAAATCACAATCTTGTCGTTCGCAATTCTAAAACGGGACCGCGGTTTTGGCAGCAGGCCGGGCTTTTTCGTTCGCGCTTTGCTTTTCGTACGCGCTTTTGTTCGGGCTTGGCCTTTTGCTATGTTCTCGCAGGCGTCGTTCTTTTAAATTCAGTTAAATTTTCCATAAGACGAGAGCATTTTTAACCGAGAGTTTGTCGGCGGGTTTAATTGGCAGCAGAAGCTTTCATTTTCTGCGAGGCTTTTGTTAAAAGCTAATTTTGTGGTGAAATTCGATATTTTGGCCAACTAGATTAACCTCCTCCCGGAGGTCCTTTTGTTTCCCTATTGAATTGCAGTGTTGAAATTGTCGCTGGTTAAACTCGGTCCATTTTTCTTCGCTCTGACTCGGCAAGGAACGACAAAGGAACATTTGCATCAGGAAAGTCGCTATCGTTCGGCTCCGCTGTGAAGACTGAGGTAGCTTGTCCTATCTTTTTACCCATACCCTTATATCCTTTTCCTGGAAGCCCAGGACCAACAGCAGGGAACTGATTTCTACGGGAAATCGTTGTTTCCATAGGTTAGTGTTTTAGCTTTAGCTTTGTTTGAAGTTCCTTTTGTTTCAAATTTAAAATTACCTATACAGTCTATTTTTCCGGACGCACCCCCCCCCCATACACAAAAAAGGAAGAAGAGATACATGTAACAACTATAAAGGAATTGCGGCCCTAAACAGTTTTAGTAAATTATACATGAGAATAATTAGGAACCTAGTCGAAGAACAGTATTAAGATAGGAAATTAAAACATAGTGAATTCAGAGCGGGTATATCCTGTCTAGACAATCTATTCACATTGTTGCGAATAATAATAAAAAAAAAAAAAACAAGCCACAGGAAGAGAATTGCACCTAGTAATGATTGACCTGGTAAAAGCGTATGATAGCGTACCAATAAATAACATGGGGAAGGCCGTAGAAAGAAACCTAAATAATAGGCTAGTTAACGTTGTAAAAACATGTACGAAGAACAGATAACCAAAGTCAAAATAGAAACAGTTTTAACTTAGCCATTTGAAGTCATGAAGGGACTGAGACAGGGATGCCCGGTGTTACCAACTTTATTCAGTGTACGTTGACGAACAATTACGAGTGTAAAAAAGAATATGTAGTGAAATGAGTATACTAGTAGGAAAGAGGACTATATATATATATTACAATTCGCGGATGACCAAGTAGTTGTTGCTCAAGAGAAAGGCAATGCGGAGTACATGACTAGAAAACTAAGGGAGAAATACAAACAATGGGGAATAACATTTAAACATGAACAAGACGAAATTTTTACCGCTAGGAGTATAGTCAGAATGGTTAAAATTGGACACAGGGGGAATAATAGAAATATGTGAAAAATACAGATACTTAGAAATAAAAAGAAAACAAATAAAAAATTAAAACGAGTAAACAAGTAATTGGAGCTATAAAAAGCATGCTGTGGGATAAGGATCTATCAAGAAAAAAATATATATATATAAAGCAATGGTAAAAAGCCTAACGTTATATGGATCGGAGGTGTGGCAAATAACAGAATAAACAAAAGTAAACTGAGAGTATTAGAAGTGGACTTCCTGAAAAGGATAGCGGAAATATAAAGAATGGAAAGTGACAAACAAAAGAACAAGGAAAATTATGGGAATCAATAGTAGAAGAAATAGAAAAAAGACAACTGATTTGGTATGGACATCTTCAAGGAATCTTCAAAAATGTGGATACCTCCGACGAGGATAAAAAGGGAAAAGCGGAGAAAGAGCTGGAAGGAAGGGATACAAACAACAAAGGAGAAATATTTTGGTGACAAGACAGATTTGACCCTTGAAACCAATGAGAAAAAGAGAATTATTATAAAATTTAGTTTAGTTTTCAAGACGTTGATTTTTATTACAGTATAAGATGTGCATAACGTTCTTCAAAAAACCGCTGAAATGGGTTAAGTTTATTTTCTATTTATGATCACTAATATACTAATATACTGCCATATGTAATTAATTTAATACTTTAAATTTATTTTTGGAGTATAAAAAAAACTAAAGCAACTCGTTTATTGTTTTAGTAATCACAGGCGAAAGCTTGGTTCTGAAGCGTAAAACATTAATAAACAAGTCGTCGAATTTTTTGATAAACAAAAGCTAGCTGGTCATTGAATGATTCTTTCAGAGAAAGTCGCATAATTAGCTGTGGCAGCATTAAAAAGGTACAAAGAGAATTCCACATCAGTGGTACCTAGTACAGCAAGTTCAAGTACATCTTAACGTACAGCATCTGTTAATAAGACTAAATCGGATTATTTTGACCAGGGTTTATTAAAAAGAATACTGCATCAGGGTTATAATATAAAGGTTCATAGATTAAAACTTTTGGTTAAAAAATGAATGAAAACACTTGTCAAGCCGGTAGAGAACTCCAAGAAAGCATTTATTAAAACTTGGGTTTCCTTATAAGAATTGATATAACAAACGAAAGTTATTAATTGAAAGAAATGATATTGTAGCATAATGCAGCCAATGTTTAAGGTGATTAAAAGAAAATGAAGCTCTGGATGACGACAGAAGCCAGCAACGTATTTGGATGAAATTTGCACATCTTAACGAATTAATTAGAGACACATTATATTTTATGATGGTTTTGTAAAAAATATACTGTTAATTTTTAAATTAAAGAATAAGTCTGGTGTTGTGAAGCGAAACGGTATTTTTATGAATAGATAATATCGCGACATTATTGGCAAATGTAGCACTTGGCGTGTTTGCGTTTTCAGGAATGTCAGAGGTATAAAGGAGATAAAGGTCCTAGGACATAACCCTGCAAAACCCCTGCTTTTATAAGTTGAGGTACTAAAAGTAATAAGTGTTCGGAAGTATGCTCTTCAGTTTGTATAACAAGCCGATGTGCCAGATTTTATTGAAGGCCTGTGTCACATCCGATAATGTTGAACTTTTTTTCTTCAAGACTCTGGTATATGATTAACAATACGGTGGGCTTGTTGAATCGTAAAATGCCTTATACAAAAATTACATTGGTGGTTAGGTATTAATGTATTAGTATCGATATCTGGTTTCAGTCTTCCCAGTAGGAGTTTTTCAAAAAGTTTGCCAAGTAGCGACAATAAGCTAATCGGCCTATAAGAGCTTGGTAAATGCGGTGGCTTATTTGGCTTTGGTACCGTGATAACTTATTTTCACTGTATGGAAAAGTATGTTAGGCTTAGTATTCTATTGTAAAATAGTTGTTAATAAAACATTAGCTTTTCTAGGTAATTTCTTAAGTATTTGGTCTATCATCAGGTCATACCCTGGTGTTTTATGTGTTTTTAACGCTTCTATACCAAGAGTAAAAGGTTTAATCGGTGAGGACAGCTGACATGAAATATTTAAGTTTTCTATTTTAGTGGATGTTGCTTCAAAAGGATTAAATATTTCCGTCAAGTATTCAGAAAATACCTCAACTTTTTCATTGCCAGAGCATTCCCAAGTGCCATTTGTTGTTTGTTTTTTTAATAGGTGATATGCTAATTTAGGGCCGTTTAAATGTTTGGTAACTCTCCAAATAATGTAATCTTCTTTGTTTAATGTACTGATGTATTCTTGAGAGGAATAATTCTGGTGTTCTAACAGTACCCTTTAAGTTTTTTCGTCAATTTGTTTTTCCTTAGTAATTAATTTACGTATTGTATTTATGTCGGGTGTTTTGTTGTAGCTTAGGGATGAAAACCAAGCAGCATTTTGGATAATTCCTGTGATATGCTCTACCGTATCGTCTAGTTCGTCTGCTTTTTTAAGGGAAGCTTGAGATTAATGTTTTTCTCTACATAACTTTAAAACTTCTCCCAGTTAATTAAATTAGTAGTTAATATAGGATTTAAAGGTTGGTTTAATAAGTGGCGAAGCGAAGCGGAGTCACTTACTAACTTCATGTTGTCCGTCCGTCTATCCGTCTGTCCGTCCGTCCGTCCGTCCGAGCAATAACTCGAGAACGGCTGGGCATTTCCAAATTCTGTTTTCACCAATCGGCAGGTGACCAAAAAGGCTTGTTTGCTAGTGACTTTGAAACTGATTGGTCAAAGGTCACCTAGAGGGTTCTCAAATTTGAGAGACTGCTTCGCCACTTCGCTATGCGTTGCAAGCTTTGCAGGTTTACTACTTCAGTACTAGCTGTAAATATGACCGACGTGTGGTCTGTCGCAAGTCACAGCTTTCTTCAACAGGAAAGTAATACGGGAAGAAACCCACAACTACAAGAAAGTCGATAAATCTAGAATCTTAGCAAGATCAGTAGGCCAGTACATAAGTTTACCCGTAGAGAGATGTATGAATTGGTTTTCTGTAGGTTACGTCTTTTAATAAGAGTTATTCGGGATCCTCAGTATTCTTTGCTTTTCAGGCATCTTCAGCAATAATTTTTTGATCTAATGTTTGGAGGAAATCTTTATATTGTTGTGTTATAGTATGGTACGGAGGACAATAGATGACAGTAGCAGTGAATGACGAAGGTAGGGCTGCAATTCTTACACTAGTAGCTTGAACTGGTGCTGTTTGATATCATTGCAAATAAAAACTGCAGAACCCCGTGAGCGGTTCCATCGGGATGGCAAGTATTGTATATTACGTAATTTGGAAATTAGAGTTTTGTTCTACAGCTATAGTGTATTTCAGAAATAAACACAATATCAATTTTATTAAGCTGTAGGAATGTTATTAATTCAAGTTTGCGATTCTTGTGCTTATTGACAAAGGTATTTAGTAAATCTAATGTCATACTGTTTTGTTGCATTAGTTTCGCGATCACAGTTTTAAATTCAGCTAGTAATGTGCTAGTTGTTGTGCTAGGGTCGATAGTGTTATTTGTATTATTTATTCTACCATCCTCTGCTATTATATTCGCGTAAGTTCTGGTTTGAGCATTTAGTAATTCATATCTGTTATTCTCCAAGCTATTAGGAGGTACACTTGGAGGGATACCAGGTCGACCATCGTTTTGTGGATGTGGCGTGGTTGTGTCACGTTGTAGCGAACTGGAGAATTTATTCCTTATATTCATTAAATACCAATAGATTTACAGCCTTTATAGCTGACCGGGTGAGCGCCTTCACACATTTTTCTGGGGTTTGCCTCGTTTTTCGTAGATGTAGCAGAACTGTGTTGTTGTCCACAATTCACACAAGGAAATGGCTTATTGTAGTAAGTCTTGGAGTGTTCATAATTCTAACCTTTGGTGCACTGGATTACACCAGGTTTTCTAGAGGGTTTTACTGTTATTTTAATTCCACATATGAATTTTAGTTCATAGACTTTATGATTATTTATCTTCGTTTCTAAGTCTATATATATATATAAAATAGCAATACGGTTTTTTCAACTTAATCTGTGTCTTATACCTATTTAATATAATATGTTAAGAACTGTATGTCCTAAATCTTTTTTATATCGTCAGATGCAATCGAGTGGTAGAGATTCCTAATTGCTGCTCTGTAAGCTCTATCTTTCTTTATCTGGTACGTATGGTAGATTACGTTCTCGTTTCTTAAATGTCTTATTAGCTTTCTATAATTTTCCAAACTATGGGCGTTGACTTTAATCGTATTGTTTGCCAGTGCACTGCAGTAATATGTTTCTTCTTCGGTGACCAGTTAGTCTTCAGTTGATTGAGGGATTAGTGACTGGGTTGAAAAATGTGGTAGTACGTGAGTTATATTTTGATTAAATATAGGCGGTGTATTTTGTAGATCAAGTTATATTATAAGGAACTTGTAATGGATAAGGGGTGGGTAGAAAGTACAATTCCCGGTTGGATTACCTATTTGTTGTTGGCTGCATGTAATTCATTTTAAGATGTTTTTTGTAACAATTAATAGTTTACCGATTAGTATATAACAGCAGATTTTTAAATAGTCTATTAAGGGACACCGGTATCAAACGCTGACCTGGTGACTGCGCATTAATCGCGAGTGTTTAATCGTACACGCCTGCTTGACTTCGATGCACAAGCCGTACTCTTGGGGTATACCGATGAAAGTTGCTACGAGTAATGTGTTGCACTATAACAGCAATAACGGGTAATTGGTGGAAAACAAATTTGCAGACATTACTGAAGAAAATTGTGATGATATATTTCAAACCTTGAATATTACAGTAAATGCGAAACCATCGAATAAAAGTAATGGCTGGTGAGACCCAATGACAGTGAAAGTTCAAGTGATGAAAAGTAGTTCAATCCAACTTATCAGTACAGATTACATATAAGGATTTTACATGCAGCAGAGGTTTTGTAGTTTCAACACCGTTTTTTAGATCATTATGTTTTTAAGAAGCGCTTATTCTTTTGCAGTTATATTGTGTGTTCTGTACAAAAGCTTGACTTAAAACTGTGTTTAACTCAATTTTCAATATTACTTTTGATGTATCGATAATCAACTAGAAATTTTGTTCAATTTGAGAGTATCGTAAATAAAATGCTTCTAATAGAAATTTGTTGTCTTAAATATAGTAAAATTTTATTATATTCTTGCGATATACCAACGTTTTCCACAATTTCAATACTTTATTCTTGAACAATGGAATAAAATAAATCTATTCTTTTTAATTTACTGCTAGAATGCTTTTGATCTTGACTGTACCACAAATACTTGCAACGATACTGTACACGTTCTTCCAGGGCTTCAAAACCCTTGGTCGCATTATAACATATTACTCAATAAGTTCGCAGAACGTGATTTTTAGGAGCTACTAACTTTAAAAAAATACGTGTCAACATTTCATGACAATTTGACGTTTAGTTTACAAATTACAGTAATTTTAGTGACCCTATATTTTGTAATTTTTAAAACAATGGAAAAACCTGAATTTCGTGTGTTGATAAAGCATTGCTTTTTAATGGGACCAAATACGGTTCAAGCAAAACAATGGCTTGAAATGTTATTCGGACTCTACTCTATCGAAATAAATGGTAGAGAAGTGGTTTGCTGATTATAAACGAAACCGTATAAACACCGATGGTGTTGAACGCTCTGATCGCCCAAATTCGGTAGTTGTCACAGGAAAAAAAATCCACAAAATAGTTTTGGGCCATCGTAAATTGAAGTTGCGTGGATAGCTGACACCTTAAAGATAGAAGGCAGTGTGTTCACCATTTTGCATGATCATTTATCTATGAGAAAACTCTGTTTGAAGTGGGTATCGCGTTTGTTCACAGTCAAAAACAATAACGCGTCAACGATTCAGAGCGTTGTGATAATAAACAAAACTTGGAGCAATTACTATACTTCAGAGTCAAATCGGTAGTCAGCTGAGTGGACAGCAAAGGGCGAAAGCCGCTCAAAGTGACCGAAAAGCGTAAATGTCAGCTGGTAAAGTTTTGACATCCGTATTTTGGGATGTGCATGGTATTTTATTCATCAACTACCTTGCAAAAGAAAGAACCATCAATAGCAAATATATGCCGTTATTGATGCGTTTGAAAGAAGAAATTGTGAAAACGACCCCAAATGGAAAATAAAAAAGTGTTCATTTACCAAGACAACACACCGTGCCATAAATCGAGCACAACCATGGAAAAATTGCACTAATCGCACTTTGAATTGCTTCCTCATCTACAGTATCATCTGGACCTGGCTCCCAGCGACTACTACTTGTGCAAACCTAAACAAAATGATCCAAGGAAAGAGATTTATCTCCAACGAAGATGTGTTTGCCGAAACTGAAGCCTATTTTGAGGCCAAAGATAAATCGTTCTATAAAAAAGGCAAAATGTTAGAGAATTGTCTTGAAAAAACTATCTTTATAAATAAAGTCGAATGTTGCCTAACAGTTGTTGTTTTATTAGCCATCCTACGAACTTACTGATTGATGTGTTATTTATCGTGTCTTCACAATTATAGATGTCATAGTTTTTCCATTGTTGCTTGCTACTTATACATTCAATTTACCCTCAAACTCCCTTTCATAATTTTCTTTTTTTATTTATGTACACAAATTCTTTATTGTTATGAAGGCAAGTCACGTAAAAACGTGCGTGTTTTTGGAATATTCAGGGCAAGTCATAATTTCGTATTATGTGTTTTGTACAATGGTAAGTGACCACTGTGAAAAACCAACAAACATACTTTCGCTTCATACATCTATTTAAGTAAAGTGCTTTAAATAAAAATTGTTTAGTGCTTAGCATTACATTATAATAACTATTTCGGCATGCTTTGGCCGAAAAAATTTTTCTCGTTATTTTTGAATGTCTGTATGGAGGTGAAAAAGATTCGGTAGAATTTTAACAGTTAAATTAAAATTCACTGTAGTTCTACAGTGAATAAATTTATCAATGTTAACAAAACAATTAAAGATTATATTACTAAAAAAATAGTACAGCAAAGTATACGAGAAAAGATACCTAAATATAGACTCTACGAAAGGCGAAATACATTTCCATAATTACGAAGATAAATAGTCGCTTCGTTCAGAAGCAGGAGCAGATGGGCGAAAGATAACAAGAAAAATCGCCCTCATTAACAGCACATAACCGTACAAAAACTGCGCTCATATCTCTCGCTCGCAGTCCTTAGGAATAATCCAAATTTTACAAATCCAATTAGAGCCCAAGATAAATGCGCCGTTTAAAACAATTTGGAAAAGCGCGATGCATAATGATATCTGCCCGCCGATCTGCCCTCATGCATATTCAGCGGCGACTTTTACGCCGAGTAAACGCTTCCACACGCCGGATGCCGAATTCCTCCGGGTTTAGTGAAACAAAAGACTCCGTGTTAACAAGCCGGGCTGCCGGCGGAACTTTTGACTCGGGCCCGCCGAATTCGGCGCCCGCAGTCGTTGAACTTCTATCCGAAGCGCTGCATATGTAATGCGGAAAGCGGGGCCGACAAGCGCGCGACACAAGAGGTTTTGTTCGGAATGTTTCGAAATCGGGCGAGCCGCTAAAAATAAGATGTGGCGAACGGTAGGCGTGTCGCCGGTCGGCTCTTCATACTTCACCAAGCCCGAAGACAGCAGGTGCTACATGTCACCTCTGATGAACTTGCACGGAACTCTTAACGACAGTTATAATTCAAACGGAGGTCTAACGACGGATGAAACCTTCATAACATAGCCGTAACACGAAATTAGTTTATTGGTGTCTTTAAATAGGAATGCCGCCTATTTCAGAAGCACATAGATTATGCTTAAGAGATTAGGGATGAAGAGCTACCGTTCTGCTCAATATATGAGGTATTTTTAAAATGAGGTTACTGTAAACCAGAAAACTAATAATTTACAGTTACAAAGGTATTCAGTAAAAATGTTGAATAGAATGTATGGGGCGACCCAAATTGAACCTCAGGATGGTTTTTATGAAAATATTGGAACAACCAGTGTAAAGTACAAACAAACAGTTACGTATAGATATACATATATATGTCGGGCAAATTCAAGTTTTCTATAATGTCATCTACCATATACGTGGCTCTATTTTAGCAACTACAAGTCTGATGTTCTCTTTTAGTCTTGGAATTGTAGCAGGTTTATTGACATAAATCATTTCCCCAAATCCTTTCCCTCAAAACCTAATGAGGTTAGATCGAAAGACCGCGTTGGTCAATCGATGTAACCTCTCTGCAAGACAAAACGACCAGAAAATTTGGTTTGTAGTAAAATGAGTCGTCTACGTGCTGTGTGACCTGTAGCTCCGTCTTATTGAAAGCGCATATCATTCAAGTGAAAATAGTTGGTTTCGTTAAAAAAAGTTGTTTAGCATCACCCGATAGCGTCCTCAAAAAAGTAAGGAGCAATGATTTTTCCAGTCTACAATGCATACGAAACAGCGCATTTTTTTAATAATACCACTCCAGATGCTACAATATTAATAATCCACAAAGGCATTTAAAGAAAAATGAACATCATTTCACTTAAATTCACAATGTTTGATGGACTTCGCCATGTGTTTTAAGTAACAGTGGTACAAATCCAAATAATAACAAATATTCTAAAATACTTTGACACTACAAGAATGGTCTGAACTCCGCCTGTAGTGTCTGACGGATGGACATTGCTGCCGCTTCCAAGCTCGGAAATAGATGAGGTGGGTTAGCAACTCATTCACCATAAAACAAAACATGCTCGTAGAACCACTCGTATGACAATCACTATGAGAGGAAATGATTAAGGAATAATGATATTAGCTTTACGTCATAGATATAACTATAAACAGACAACAATTTCTTGGATATGGACGAAAAAGTAAGCAACGAATAAAGATTAAACGAATGAATAGTAAATGAAATTACAAAAGTGGAAGCATCAAACTTTAAGTCGTGGTAAAATAAGAACGAGGAAGTATTGACGGAGATTGGGAAAAAGAACTTCCAAGGATTACGTTTCGGTTTACAACCAAAAATTTAAAAACAAACAAACATGTAAGTGCGAGAGTGGGAATGCTTCTGTATGTAAAGCTTTAATGTAGCAAAGATATAAGTTATGCTGACTAAAGTTTACTGAAAAATAATAAAAGTAATAAATGTCCTCACATATACTACAGAAAATAATGAACAAAATACCCCACGACCACAAAGTCATGATAGTTGGAAATTTTAATTAACGAATAGGCAACATACCTTCATAAGGCGTTAAACAAAGATTCAACAAGCAAGGATTTCTTTGCCCAAATAATCTAAGTATAAATACAATATATAGAATACAAATATACCTACAAACGTGATCAAGGACACCAGTTTGTAATAGACTATACAATATTTTACCAACTGAGATTTTACATATGAAAATACTACATTCGACCAACATAAGCAATATTCAAATGAAATATGTTATAAAATAACAAATAATTCTGCGACATATAGAATAGTTCATTATAAAGTCGCCAAAGAATGACACCACCAAGCAAATTTAAGCTAACTGTTCAAAAATAAAAATATAAGACAATTCAACTATTAATAAAGATAGAAGAAGTTTGAACAAAAGTGAAAACTAGCATTATGAAAGCAGCAGATGGATAAGCTGGTAAAAGAAGTCTCTTAACACAAGCACTACACAAAAACAAACCGCCATAACTCAGAAATAAAGCAAAAAGATAAGAAAGAAAAACAAAAGAAGCTTTCAAGGGATACAAACCAACTGTATAACTAGAAGATCTCGAGTTATACGTACCAGAAACAAATTTGGCAAACCTAAGAATAAGATAAATAAAGAAAAATACTTGGAGAGCTTTCCAAAGAACATGAATAAAAAACCATACTCGATGCGAGTTTGAAATAGAGAAAGAAATAATGGAATTTCTATAAGCAACCACGACACACAATAAAGTCAAACAACAAAGTATGAAAGGTATACGAGTGTAGTTATTTAAGAGATGTAACCTGAAGAACAAGTATTTGAATATTGATAGAAAGGTAAAGATTTATAGGATTATAGTCAGGTCAATTATGATCTAACAAAATCAAGCAGCTGTTGCCCACCACTGAAATGAACAACAGTATGGGAAAAACAGAGCAAGACAGACATCATTAATTTAGCTTGATTTGTAAGAAGAATAAGAAGAAGAACAGAAAGAAATGAACACATAAGCAGAGCTCACAACAAACTTATTAAAATAATGTGATATAAGTAATACAATACATGACAAAAAATAACACGGCAAATCACAAAAGACATCGGAGAAAACTCTGTAACTAATGCTTCAAGAAAAACCGGCTTCTTTTTCTTCTTCTTCAGGTGCCGTCTCCGTCACGAAAGTTGGAAATTATCACTGCTACGCGAATTTTTGAAACAGCTGATCTAAACAGTAGGTTTACAGTTAAACCGTCCTCTTAAATTTTGTAACCATGAGTGTTGTCTTCTTTCAACACTTCTTTTCCCTTAGATCTTTCCTTATTACTTAAAGCAAAAGGTATCTATCACCCCTAATGATGTGGCCAAGGTATTGTAGTTTTCTTGCCTTGATGGTATTAATAATTTCTTTTTCTTTTTGTATTCTTCGCATTACTTCTGCATTCGTTACCCGATCTACCCATGGCATTTTTAACACTCTTCTGTACATCCAGAATTCTAACGATTCCAACCTTTTATTGTCCATGTTTCTTAGTGTCCATGCTTTCATTCCATAGAACAGCACTGATAGTACATAGCATACGATTAATCTCATTTTCAGTTCAAGACTGATATCTCTTCCACATAAAACTTTACTCATTTTGATAAAAGTTGACCTCGCTATTTCTAGTCGTGTTTTTATTTCCTCTGAGCAGTTATTGGTATTATTAAAAAAACGGATTAAGCCTGCATAAATAAGGAGAAAAATAAATGGTATTCTGAATTAATATTTTATTTGGACTTACTGAATTACTTTTAAATTTAAAGTTATCTAGGGAATAGGAGTCTGATACAAAATTGTGTTGCTTATGTCTCTTTCATAGTTATTTAAAAAAATTGGTACAGTGCTTACCGTACGTCTTTGAAATCTCATGACGACATGGCTTACCTGAAAAAGCAAAAAATATATATTAAATTTTATTTAGAATTCTGGTAAATAATAACAAAGACACAGTAAATGTGAGAAATTACGAACAAAGTTTTATCTCTTGAGTGAATTAAACGAAATGAAGAACGTCGTACTAAGTGTAATCAAAAATTATAAAAACATTCAGCAAAATTCAGCATCAATAAAAAAACATAAGACTGTGGGGAAGCATTTATGATAATTATGTTGGCGACTGATTTGAAAAGAGTAATGTCAATTCCTTTTTTATAATATAATTTTTCAATAAGTAAACTTAATTTTCTCATATTCTGTACAACTTTCTGCTAGAATTTTTGCCTAAATTTTAGTTTTAATAGTGTTCTTTAATTTTTATTTATTTACTAGCGCATCTTAGATTTAGAAAACTTCACAGAAGCTAATCGGAAGATTGACATTATTATAATTAGCAAACATTTCCTTTAAGCGCACCATAAATATTTTTCTGTTGAAATCACAGGGGTATCATACCCATATTTGTTTATTGATTAACAAGGTAGCAATTTTCAAGTGCCAATATTTGAAATTTTCCTTGTTTATATACCCCTTTATATAAAAATAGACTTCTGTCGTCTTATCAGATGGTTCAGAAGGTTGCTGATATATCACCATCTTCTTCTTCTTTTTAGTAGTTTCTAATCGCACATGCGGTACTGTGAGCCGTGTTGAGTGTATCGCGGATAGGTAGCTAGCCTAACCCGTTAATTTAGAAGGAGAGAATGTACTTCATGACCGCCAAAGGTGTTTTAAGACGGCCTAAGAACACTTGATTTTTGCCATTGTAATTTACCCAGGACTGCCGCGCGCCAGTGAGGCAGGTCGAAACCTTTACTCTCGATATGTCATTTTCAGAAGCTAAATACAGAAATCAAAAATCTAAATTACTAAGTAACAATTTCTATACTACTAGAATATTATATAATCGATACTTCCAAAAGTAGTTCAAAAGAGTCATACATTTTTGTATAAAGTAGATCTTGCCCTTTCAAAATTATCTACAGTGTAAAGAAAATATGTTCTACCCGTTGGTCTTTCATTTTATGCAAATGTTGTTATTTTGAATAAATCGATCACTTTCAAGTTAGAATTTGTTCATTCCGGTTAATATTCACGCTAAGTGGTGATGACCAAAAATGCTTCAACATTAAATATAACAAATTACTTTTGTTAGTTTCCTATGCAAACTACATCCAATACACTATGACAATTATTAGCATTTTAGAACAAGGATGACTAAGACCCTCTATCGCTTAACCCATTTTTTGGGAGATAATTAACAACGATATGCAATTATAGCTAGTACTCTATCATTATATAACTCTGTGCATCTTGAAGTTAAAGTCGTTGGACGTCTGCGAGTATAGAAGCCCCAAGGAACCACCAGTAGCGTCTTATGGCGAAGTCCTCCGGCAAAATAACCATGCAAGATCTTCGGGCTTAATAACATTTCAAATAGTGCGTTCAAGGCTTTCCGATAGAAAGTGGTCCTTTGCTTTACTGAAACAGCCAATGCCGTCCATCTCTGTTACCTTCCGAGCCTTCCTAAGGTGGCGGACGTAATAATATTCCCCAAACCTAGAAAGTCTGACACATGTCTCCATGACTATCGACCTAGCTAGAGAAGCTTGCGGAGCGAGAGCCCGAAAACAGCTATCGAAGACTTGCAATTGAACCTGTAAGGTCACTAACGTAGCTTTTATTGACGTGACCAAGAGGTTTAAGAAGGTGTGGCACAATGGCAAAATAATTTCAGCGACTACTGTACTGTCAATGGTATAATTAACCTGATCCTTCCTGTTCCAGATCAATTACGGCGGGGAGAAGTAATCTGAGAGGCATCTCTGAGCCGGCGCTTCCTAAGGTTCGGTTCTGTCTCCGAAGCTTTTTAATGATGATGGCCTAGTGCGCAGACGACGTGACGGTTGTGGCCAGCTCACTATGTTCGCATGTGATTGTACGGCTACTCCTGGACCACCCAGGGCTTCTTGAAGAATGATAATTTTACAACAGGATGAAACTACGTTGGTGTAACTACCTGACACTCCACAGGATCTTCAATCAGAAAATGCCCTAAAGAGCGAAGCAAAGTATCTTCGACACCAAGCTTATCTGGAAAGCCCACGTAGGAAGAGCAGCAAGCAAAGCAAAGGTTGGTGTGAGGATACACCACTAAATTCCACATGCAGGAGCTCCAGGTTGTCCAGAACCGGGTACTGAGAATCATTTCTGCCGCGCCTTGGCATGTAAGCACTGCTTTGTATCGAACTGCTGGTACACCAACCATCTCGAAGTTAATTTCTCAAAGCGTTGAGCGACTGCACAACAGCGTTCAAGGCAAGAGACGTTCATTAGTCCATGAGGTATACAACTACGAAACTGAAGCATCCGCCAAAGCGTGGGAAGATCTTGATTCCCCAGTGAGGTAATACAAAGCCGACCTTACAAATAACAGTGGACAGACTCCATAAATGCATTGAGAAGGATGGGTGCCCTGTAGCCAAATCCCTGCCTTGTAATTTAAAGTGATTAAACACCCATTTAATTTCAACATCGTTTTGTCTCACCCTGTATATTATTAATAGCGATTACAATGTAAAATATGTACCAAAAAACTCTTTTAGGTATCGATTTACCAAGATTTCAAAGTATAGCTTTCATGAGACCATGCATTCACTTCCAATTTGGATACGAAAGGCTGTGTTTAAAGTGAATAACCATACTATAAATATAAGTTCAATAAATAAATTTTTTCATCCTTGTTAAATGCGGATTAAAAAAAAATAACTCATAAATAGATTCAGTATCAATAAAGCGACAATAAAAAGCAAAAATACTAAACTTTTACCCTAACAATTATTACAATAAAAAATGTATTCTTGTCTATGTCTAGATACAACAACCTATAGCAAGTTAATTTTTTCAATTAATGTCATAAGCTTTTCTACCTGTCTCTTTATTTATGTTGTCACTATTCTCTGCTAAATCATTGCGGATCTTGTAATAAATTTTTATACTTTTTTACTTTATTCTGTTGATAAACCTGTTTTAACCAGCCCTGGTCATCCATCCTTGAACATAGATGTCCTCCATTACCCTCCACCGTCCTCTATCCTACGCCAGCTCTATCTTTTTTGGGACTGTAGTTTTCTTGATGTCATCAATTCATCTCATGTTTGGCCGTCCCCTATTTCGCTGTCCCTTCCAGGGCTCCCATTGTACGATATTTTTTGCCCACTTTTCTTCGTTAATTCTAGCAACGTGTCCTATCCATTTCCAGTTCCAATAAACTTTCAATAGAAATTAAAGTTGGGGAATTGAGATGACTATTTTATAATTGATATTTTCCTTTTTCAGTTACATTTATGTATGGTGTCGCCATGTAATCTTTCCTCCTTTGCTTTTCAATATTTCTTCTCAATTATAATACAAATTTTAATTATTTAACCTCTAAACCGTATTTACTACAAAAGCAAGTTATTTGTACTATTTTTATACCCCTATAAATTTCAAAATGAATTCTATAGTCTGAAAATTAAAACAAAATACTAATTTATATCTCTTAAGCTGTTTAGCCTTTAAAAAAATGTGCGACCTCCCACGCCTTAAGTAGGTCTTGGCCATCCTAGGAAGCAATCCACCCCAATCCGCCCGAAGTGTGAAATTTAAAGTAGCAGAAGAGGCGTCCCGCAGCCGCCTGGAAATTGGAGCCATAAAGCGGCCAACAAGCAGATGGAGGGCATCCGGAACCCAAAAAGCGAGAAAGGCCGAGGAACGAGCCGTGACCGGGCAAACTCCGGCCAATTTCGCTTTCAATTAGACGCGAGCTGGGGCGGCGCGGCGGCGAACTTCAAGGCGCGTTTACAGCTTTATTGTGACGGCGCGCAAAGAGGATATTGGAACACGCTGTAAAATATAGGTCGGGTTTTATGGGGTGTAAACGCTGGCAGTGTTTGTTCGCGATGTTTACAACTATCCCTTTTGAAAACTTTTACGCCCACGGCCGCGCAAGCTCGCTCTGTGCGGCCGTAAAGCGCTTTAGAGCTTTCCCGGATAAACAAACAATGGCTGCGTGAAATAAATTCGGCCGGCCGATTTGCGTGCGTTCCGAAGGTCTGCGGCGGCGGATTCTTGGGAAGTTGGGGCTCAGTATGTTGGGCAAACAGGAAAGCTCGTAAAGGAAATTCGCCATTGGGTTCGGCGCTCTCGGTGCCCACAGAGGGTGGTTGTTTTGAGAGCTGAATTATGCAGTGAGTTTTTGGAGCAGTAGCTGCTCACAACACGAATAGTACAATCGCGCAATGGATTTTAGTATTTTTAAACTAATCGGGGTTGCATATGCTTCATGTTTTTGTTTTAAATTCCATTTAACACAAATGTCTTTATTGAAGAATTTAAAATTTGACAATCAATAATAAAAATAACAAATATGTGGGAAGTTTCATTTTATATAATTTTATTTTTTAACAAATTGCCTAATATTCAAATACATTAGACAAAACTTAATTTACTTAGTTAGCACTGTTTTGATCTTCTAGTATAGTTAAATATTCTTATTTAGTTCTTTGCAATTAATAGCATTCCATCATCAAAATTTCTTTCTGTATATTTTTCAGAAACCTTTAAAAATCTTTAGTGATAGATGTGCGACGTATTTTTGATTTATATAACCCTCTCATAATTTTTAAGCGGATTTACAGAAATATTCAATCAATTCATTAACCAACACATGATACGCAACATGTTACTCACCAGCATTATCGAAAATAGTACATAATGGCTAAGTTCGTAATATTAGCAATATGGAATGGCAATGGCTTCCAACTAAAAAAGAATAAAATTGAAATATTTTTAAAACTACATTACTGGGGTTGACAGTCAATAACAAGGAGAATTTTGCAAGATTATTAAAAATGGTACTGCACGTTATCCACGGCCATCAGACTTAAATGAAGTATTTTACCTACTGGACTTTTACACTATAAATGGTATTTGAGTTAATTTTATGAATGCGAGATCAAATTTTGATCTGACTTCAGACCATGCCCCTTTTATTGCTACTAACAATAATAAAAGAAAGTAATCCAACGCCATACAACAAAAACACTAAATAAATTATTCAAGAAACTGATAAATCAGAAAATATTTGTAGATAATGTATTTCTAAAAAAAAATTAACATAGAGGATGCAACGAACTTTTATTACAATTAAAGAAACTGCTTAGAATGCAACATGTTCACATAAAATAGAAGAACATTAGACACAAAACATCCTCATAGAAATACGAAAGAAAGGCGCAAATGCGCTGGCAAAGGAGTCAACATCCAGTAAATAAAAATATCTATAATAAACTTACTAACAAATTAAAATCTAACATAAGCGAGATTAAAAACGAAATATTTGTTACATATATAGTAAACATATTTAATAAAAATCATCCAATCTGGAAAGCTGCTAAAGGTTTTAAACGGCCCAATTTCAATGTCTCTTTAATTCATAAACCTAATGCCAGGGGGCAAGATCTAACAGTGAAAAAGTAGACGTGTTTGCACAATATCTTTAAAAAGTTTTTCAGCTATATGATGACAATCCTTGTACCTTGTACCTTCTACCGACCTGTAAGTCTTTTACCTGCGTTGTCAAAACTTATAAAGAAATTATTATTAAAAAAAGAATAAAGAGTTAAGGCATCGTAATTAGGTCACATTCTATACTTAATCTATACAGCTGATCTGCCCACTGTCCCATATGTCGGTATTAGAACTTTTGCAGATGACACATTAAGCTTAACACACAAAAAAACCAAACTTCGCGTTACAGCAGTTGCAAAATTATATCAGGATTTTGGAAGTTTGGCTAAGACAGTAAAGAATTAATGTTAACAAAATCAAATCCACTCATGTAATTTTACATTAAGAAGGCAGCAATGGCTTCCTGTTTACATAAATAATTAAGAAATACCATAAGTAAGTAAAAGCTGACATTCAGAACCACACCTAGGCAGGGAGTCTACCTGAAAACACACATCATAAAGCAATGTATTAACTAATTTGGAGTAAATCTTCACTTTCACTTCTTAATAAATGTCCCGTCTATAAGGCAATAACCAAGATAATAAGGACGTGTGGTCCCAATCTGTGGAAATGTCACAGAATGTCGAAAATAAATATTAAACAAAGATTTCAGTCTATAGTTCTTAGATAGATCAGAGATGCACCTGTTATGTTAGCAACGTAACTCTACAGATTTAAAAATAAAAACTCTTGAAGTAGAGCTTCGCGCAAAAAAAACATCATATTCGTCTATTAACACATGGTGGCCCATTGGTTAAAAACTTATTAGAAGAACCAGCAACGGTCAAATGATCAAAAAATAAATGACCTTGATATATGCTAAAGCATTAGTAGTTCTAGGTTAATGCCAACAGGTTGACACCCTTCAGTCTACTTGTCGGTATTATAAATGATTAGTTTATATGTACATTGTTTTAACTATTGATGTAGTTTAGCAATAAAAGAGAAATTCTGTTTTGTAATAAATAATATATTAAGTTCATTCGGCTATCTATAGTGTGCTTTATAGATATTGGTATTCACGTGGTTGCCAAATTTACTTACAGACGCGGCAGTGTAACTACAAAAAACAGAAAATTGTAACAATATTAGGATAACATTTCATTATGTGCTATATTCCTACTATCTCAATTAAAATGAAATTTGTCACGAAAAAAATAACTTTTGCAGAAACTTCATTAAGATTTTAACTTCTCTGCTTATTATTTGGTGTATGATCTTTTGTTACCTATAAAGTTCGGTATTAACATTTTGCCGATAATTTTCATTAATTCTATTTATTGTTATTATTAACAACTAAACACTAATAGATGTCAAAATATATAAATATAAAAAAATAATCTGTGCCCAAAAACATATTAAATATTGTAGATTTTATAGTTTTGGTAAATTGTTTGTCACCATGTTCTTACAATTTAGAACTTAACAACAGTTTTCTACAATTGGATGTTTATTCTATATACATAGAGTGCATTCATTCTCTCCGTTTTGTAAATTAGTTTGTGATTTAAGACTTGACTGTATTAATTATTGCAAGTATTTAAAGTAAATTTACCATATTACTGCTATTTCAAACTGTAATTTTTAATCATAAAATAATGGTAACACTGTGCTCCGCGGGAGAATATGGCATGCAAAGAGGAAAATCAAAGCTTCCATTTATTTACCTCGATAGACGAGCTTAATTTTTGATATAAGGGATATAGTAAGTATCGTGGCTTATATAAGCGTATTATTACCCCTTGTTCAAAATAAAAACATCCTCTCAATTATTTTCAAGTATCCGTCATGTATCTGGGAGCCAACGATCAAATACCGGTACATCCTTATTATAACCATTCACCTTTAATTAGTTGGACCACATAATGAGGTGCCTTTAATTATAAATCGAATAAATATGGAAGGCAAAAACACTAGAAAATAAATCGAACTAACTAAACAGCTTGAGCAACCAAGTACGTTAGTATGATAAGATCAAGTAACAAAATTAAATAAATAAGGACAGTTCAGTGAAGAATAAGCAAAAAAAATTAACGAAAAAACTTGGTAATTGTTGTAAGAAAATAATAATATGAATAGTAAAGAAATAAACAATAAAATATGCAGGTAAAGCTCGTCGGATACAGAAGGTAGATTTGAAACGAAATCCTTGGAATAGACTAAAACTAGTAAGAGGCAGCGGGTCTTCTAATAATTAGGGAATGCCAATTGGCAACTCCACTATGATACAGAAAGCAAAGGAAAATCTCTGTCTTACTTCTTTCCAAAAAAAATTATATTGCGATACAAATAAGCCAATAGCATTCAGTTCACGGCAAGTTTTTAGTAACCTGCGGATACTGAGAATTCCCGAGTAAAAAAATATTAAGTGCAAATTTAAAATAAGTACGTAGAATGTACAGAGCATTTTCTCACCAGGGAAATTGGCAAATGTTATACAAGAGGCAAACGTTATTAATATACAAATTTCAAGAACCAGTAAAGTGCGGTGGCCTGAGTCCGAACGCTTTAGATCTGATATCACAATTATATAATACTTTGACAATGAATAATTATAGATGATAAACGAAGTCAATTTGTACAGAACTTTACATCATATTCCAAGTAATTATTCTGCAATTGAAAAGGTCAATATGATCGAAGTATGCGTTAAATGCGTTGAAAATTTTTACTTCCAACTTAGAGACATATTACCTTTAACAAAAAAGCAAGACGTGAATAATGTAATGAGAAATTTCAATATTAAAGTTAAGAATAAAGGTTAAGAATATAGAAAAATTTGAGATGGGAAAAATAAACCCAAAGAGAGACTAATTCAATTTTGTCAAGAGAATTATTTTGTATATGTAATAAGCAACAATTTGATTTGATTCAAATTGCTAATTCATAGAATATATGCTTGGACTTTCCTCCTAAAGCACCAAAGGTAACGTAATTAGAGATCACATAGATTACGTACCCATGTCAGATATTACAACCATATAATAAGTGTAAAAACTTATCCTGGTACCGCCATTTCATCAGACCATAATCCACTTGTAAAGAGCCTTTAAAAGGAAAGTGCAGTAAAATATAGAAATGTTAGATTTGTATAAATCTGGAAATACAGAGGTAAAAGAACAAGTAAAATATGACCTAAATGTCAAGTTACCTGAATTAAAATTTAAATCCCTGTGTGCATCAAACAATCTTCAAGACGAATTAGGAAAAACACGATGCAGGCTAAAGACAACTATAGTGAAGATGGAGCATGCAACCTTTAAATGTAAGAAAAATGAAAAATAGACGTAAAACTTTTAAAAACAACAAATATATAAAAAGGCAAATCAAAGACGGTAAAGAAGAATAAATGAAAGAAATTTATGAAAATTACAATAAAAAATAAAAAAATTGTAATAAAAAAGTCACAATACGGAGAGACAATTATTTAAATATGAGATACCAGAACCTCAAATTGATAATACAGATCAGAAAATAATAGGACCATGTAAAGTAGAGTTTTGCTATAAAACAATCAAAGAACAGCCCCAAGAGGTGACGATGTGCACACAAAAATGTTTAAATCAATAATCGAACAAAACGTAAGTGTATTAGTAGATTTATATAACAAACACTGTACAACAAAGAACATTCCGTACGACTGCTTGGAGTCGGAATACAAAAGACAAAAGTAAAATTGTGTAACGTTTACAGAATGATAAGCTTTATGAGCCAGAGCCTACAAGTACTTTTAAAGTATTGCAAAACCACACAAATTTTAGCGTAAAGCCATATTTTCTATACAAGTCTTTAAAAAAATATGGAGATTAACAAAAAAATGCAAACTCTTCAAATGCTTAAAAGCAGTCACTTTGCACGAAAGAAATTTAATTAAAAAACCTTATTGGAACAAACATACTGACAAAGGTAGAAAAGCAGGAATGAATAACCTAAAAATTAAACGAGGTGTATATACACACATACATAGTCCTGTCCTCTTAATACCCTAAAGTGTCGTGGTTAAAAACTTCCTCCATTTCTTCCTGTCTCTTTGCCATTCCCTTTGCTGTGTTCCAATCATTTTTTTTCATTTCCAGTATCTTCTCAAAGTCGCTGTTCCATTTCTGCTTGGTTTCTCTCTCTTGTTTTTCCCTATTGGTTTCACTTTCCAGATTTTGCTTATTTGCCTTCCTTCTGTCATCCCTATTAGATGCCCAAACCATCATAGTTCCTTCTCTTACAGTACTTCCTTTTTCGATTTTACTGCTAATTCTTTTCTTACGTTTTCATTCCTTTTCTTGTCGATTCTTCTCACTCCTAGTACGCTTTTATGGTATTTCATTTCTATTGCCTGCAATCTTCGCTTTTCTTTCTCTGTTAATAGCCAATTTTCCCCTCCGTGTAAGTAGGTGAGTGGATGTGTGGGTGAGTGAGTGAGTGATGTAGCAGATATGTGTATAAGAATATAAAACTATATCTGTATCTATATCTGTCTAATTTATATTGCGGGAATAGAGATAAAATTAACATGTAATAATAATCTGCAAGAAAAGCAGAAACGAAAGAAGAAATACAAGTCGTAAAACTATGAGTGGCAAACGTAAGTGGTAGGAAGTTTGGCAATAACCTTCAACATCCTCTGGCTATAGTTGCCAGTAAGACACAAGCAAATATACAAAAATGTAGTGTTTCCATATGCAAGTGAAAGATCAGACAACTATAGACAAACACGAAATAATATGGGTACGAAAATAAAAAAGGAACAGACAATAAATAATTTAACATTTCTAAATACAATAAAATACGATCGTAAGCTAATTGTGTCACATGCTCTAAGTTGTCTTTGCCCATAACATTTTTAATGCTTTAATAAAGATAAATTTGGGCATAAATTCTTGAAAGTTAGTAGTACGTTGACGTTTTAGAAATTTTATACGCCATATATTGCATTTATGCATATATGCTAAATACATTTCTTCCTAGTTTAGAATTATATCAGGTCAAGCTGAGGGGCCAGTTATTTTGTTGTTTTTTATCAGCCTTCTCTTGTAACATATCAACATGAATGAAATGGCAAGTAATTACGACTGCGACCATTAAGATGCTAAAATTTGTATAAAACGCTTTATAATAAATTTGTTATTTTAAGACAAAACTTCTTATTAACAAATTTTAACAGTTGTCAAAAAAAAGAAATTAATAGATTTCATGTAATAAATAATGCGATGACATACCTGGTTCAATTTAAAAAAAAGCTACAAGTAAATACAACCAACAATTTCCAGAACAATACACAAATACAATAACTGGAGTCTCTTATATGCCACTGTTTGTTACTAAATTTAATTAAGAAGCAACGAGATGCACAACATTAATTTCAACTTCAGAAATCATTTTAAGTCCTTAGGATTATTTTGAATAATAATTTTGTGACATGTAGGGCCGCCCTGCTAGAAATAAAGGTTTCTCCCGTCTATGGTACTCACTTTTGGCAAAAAGGCGAGACAACAAGTCACGTTAACGTACATCATTTATTGAAACTACACCAGCATTATTTTAAAGAAAAAATTCTAAAAAGCGGACAAAGCCAACTTTTTTAGAATAGATATGCTTCTCAACTATTCTCTTGGATTATCAGACCCCCAGATTCCCCAGTTTTATTTATTTACGTACCCAGTGAGCTTCCATCAGTCAGGACAATTTTTATTGAAAAAACAAAAGTGAGTTTCTTACATTTACAACACCCAATTAGCAAATTTACGGGAGTGTTTAAAATTTGCTGGCATAACTTTTGGCATTAGCTAGACTTTAAGATCTTTGTTGCAAACGCTTTGAAATTTAGATCTTCTGTAACATTTTTAACTACAGCGGCGAAATGTCCAACAGGTCGAGATGGCCAAGCATGCTTTGGGTTCTTTACATCCTAAACTTTACAAAAAAACTAGAATTCTATTAGTTTCACAATTAATGTCTCAGTGAGATTTCCACCATTTTTATAGTAAATTCACAATTTTAATGTTTTGTTAACTTTTGTTGACATTATAGTTTTTACTTCCAAAATATTGAAGAATGGCAGCTCTAACATTAATAGTTAAAAATAACGCAAAATTACAATGACACCTCTTAGTGAAAGATCCTTTACATAATAAATCAGACCAAAAGTTTTAAAATCAATAAGGCGGTTGTACAGAATTAAGCGAAGATATCTTTAAAAAGAAAAACTTTCACCATTTATTTCTTTTAAATATTAAATTTTTTTGTTTTATTCCTCTGTTTTTACTTTGTATAATTGTCCTGCCATTTAGTTAATAAAACGGTTATTTAATTTAATTAGATAAAATAACTCGAAGCAATCCCTTCATCCGGACAGACAATTTTTAAAATAATTTTACCAATTAAAACTTGTACCACTTAGCTACTTAGAAACACTGATTACATTAAAGCCTTTTATAAATATTGGTGTTAAAAAGTTCAAGGCGAGTATTAATTATACAGCGAAAGAATTATCGTAATATAAAGTCATTGCTCAATCAAAAAGTGACGAATAACTATGTAGAGTAATGAAATGTAAAAATACTTAACGAATTGATTTTATTAGAGCAAAACAAGCAAAGCATCCTTTTGTGTGATTTACAATTTAAATTTTTCATAACTCTAAATAGCTAAAATTTCGGAATGTTCTATTTAAATTAAGTTATTACATAACGGTTTCGGCTGGTTTATAAAACATTCATATTCGCATGAAGCTTCTCATTTCTGGATGTCAGCGTATTTTCAGCAATATGTGCAAATTGCACGTTGCACAGCCGTTAATAAAGCAGAAGTCGAGCGGCTCGAGAAATAAACACGTCCATTAGATCCGCTCTTCCAGAACCAGCAGGACACGGAGCGAAGCTCATGGTCCGCGCTTTCCGCGCTATTATTACCCCGTTCGTTCATAAGCGCACGCCGAGGATAAATCTGCCGGAGTTCATTAATGCCCGAACGGGCGGAGAATTAAATGTTAAAAGACGGGCCTTCGTAATTCGAAAGGATGTATTATTAACGGAAGCGCTCCTGAGTCAGCCGTTATTAACGGGCGCTGCGAATAAAAAGGAGGCCTCACTTGCAATTTCCAGATGCGGAGTGAAGTGAAAGCCAAGGCGGGCGCGTCATTAGGAGCTGACGGGCTCTTCGGTTTGATTTTTTAATTGGGAGCCGTAATGGCGGCGCTTGTTCGAATTCAGCAGCCCCTCCGTTTGCGTTTTCGGCGATTATGGGAATCGCTGAAAGAGCTAGTACTGTCTAATGTTCGAATTCCTCTTTGATGAATTATTATATGTAAGTGAGAACATTTCACGTAAAAATGCTGTATGTATGTGTTGTGGGAGAGGGGTGGGGTACGAAAAATTGATGTTCAAACGAAAACTTATCGGTTAAAATTACGAAATAGCTAGTTCTGAATGTGTTAACCTGGTAACATAAATTCACTACTACATGATGCTGCAATTACTGAAGAAAATTTAATTTTCTTTGAATTTTCTTTAATAGCTTTAGAAATTTAATTTTTTATTTTCTCATAAACAACTAGTCCAAACAGCAACCAGCAATTCTTATCTAATTTAAATTGTTCGTTGTTTATATACAATGTCACCCATCGACTATGTTCTTAGTTTTGATATTCTGGCACACACTTCTTACGCGTTAACACTTTTACCTGCTTTTACAGTAATGCCTTTGTTGTTTTACACTAACTCAAATGGCTTTATCCTCTTGAGTCTTTTTTCTAATTGTGCATTATCTGGGAGTCGTAAAGCTTCCTTGTTTACATGTTCGTGAAGCCTGATATCGTGCTTCTATTCAATGTTCTTTACGTCCTCTAATATAGTTTTGATTCCTAGATCCTCGTGAATATCACTGTTTCTGACCTGATAGAGTGCACTTGTAATGTTTCTTAGTACTTTTTTTAGATATTGGAATTTTATTTATGTTACTTTTACTGACAACTCGACAGTCGATAATTGCATGCCCATATTGGTATTATTACCTGACTATAGAACCACATCTTATTGCAGATTGACAGCTGGAACTGGAACAACTCTTCTTTTTTCTTCTTGATGTACTCATCCCATCATAATTGATCATCTAGATTTATTATCGCGTACTTTGCTTTATTAGAATGTGGTAAGATGTTTTTTTAGTGTTACTGCTAAATATTTAGCCTTCTTGTTCATGAAATTGGTCTGCACAGATTTGATGTCACTTAATTTTATTCGACATCATTTTGTTCATGAAGTTATCTCACTCAAAGCTTGCTGCAGTTCTTTCATCTTTCCTTGTTGTAGATTTGCAGTGTTACCTGCGAAAGTAGGTAAAACAGTGACCTCAGTACACTGCCCTGAAGTACTCTTGCCTTAATCTTATTTAATGATCTATCTGGAATGTAAGACCTTAGTAATTCGAAAAATTGTCTGGGTAGTATTTTTCTACGTTCATGGTTCAATAATTAATAACAAACATTATCAAAAGCCTTTGCAACATCTAAAAAGATTGTTGAACAGACTTTTTCCCTTCAAGACTTTTTTCGATGATACCCGTTAGCCTGTGGACTTGGTCTACGGAAATATGTTTATTTCTGAAACAGAACTACAGTGTTAGAATCAGCTCTTTTCTTCCCATTGTTGGTTTTAGCGTTTTAAGTAACAGTTTTTAATTTTTTCAAATTTTGAGATATGATATTTCGTTTGGTGGCTTTTCGGGCTTCTGTTTTATTACTACTTTAGCTGGCTTGGCTCGTATTTCAGTCGAAGTGCTATATTTATCAGGTTTGTTAGTTTTATTCTTTTTTTTTAAATAACTGTTTCAATATTGCTCCTGTGACTAGGACAAATCTAGGAGATTTTTTAAGTTTGTGTTTTCTTTAATATCTTTTATGGGAATCAATTTTATTTCTTATTCTTCTATTCCATCTTCCGCTTCCAGTTATTTTGTTTTTGTTATTCATTGGCTTAAAAATATTTTCAAGCGAAATCCTCTGCTTTTTGCTTGTTGTCTCCTACTCAACCGCTTTCAGTTCCTATTGGCGGCGTTTGGGTCATAAGTCGTTTGATTTTTTGGCCTTCCTCCACAAAGAGCAATCGCGTCTTTGTCCTTTAACAGGTTTTTTTAGATAATTGTGCATTTTATTTCTTCTTTTATTTCTCTTCTTAGTTGTTACATGAATTAACCTAGTCTTATTTTACCCATCTGGGTTTTCGCTATTGTCATTTCTTCTTAGATCTTCTCATTTTGGTAACAAGTTCTCTGATATCCTTGATATAATTATTGCCTGTTGTTTTCTTCTGGCGTATTATTCCGTGCAGCCTGCTGTATGTCTATTGTAAGCTTTTCAAGTGCCAATTATTCTTTATTTCTCAGTAGTACGTTGAGCTGAATTCTGCTACCCAACTCTCTATTAAAGAATTCCCAAATCGGTTGGTCAGTGCTGGGTTGATTGTTTCAAATTCACTTTTTCATTTAATGTTAATATTATCAGATAATAATCGGAGCTAAGATCGAAATGTTCCTCGATATCAATGTAGTTTTTCAATACTTCCTGAAAATGAAAAGTCAATGAGGTATGGTGTTTAATTTTTATCTGCGGAGCAGTAAGTAAGTTTTTCGTAGAGTGATAGACACATGCAACTTAGCAAATTTGCGGCTTCGTGCAAATATTTTCTTTTAGTTATGGTCAATCTTGAACCCTGAATTAGATTTTTTGCATTAAAGCCCCTCCAATTAGAAATATTTCCTAGGCTTATTTTAGATTATGTCTCATTGTCAGCCAAAAACGTATCGTTGCAATTGCAATATTCTGTCCTCCTGTTTTGACATTTATACCTCCAGCTTAAATTTCGCCCTTTCGGATTTGCTTTGTTCGTAGTGGCTTGTTTTCTTCCTCCTTTTAAATATGATTATCTTGTAAGATGTGTGTCAAACTTTTGTGTTTCTAAAAATACTTGCAGTTCGTTCTGTCTTTGTTGGACGCCGTTGGCATTCCAAACTATTCTGATGTCTGTTAAATTAATTAAATCTCCTTAGAAACTGCAGCTTTGCTGCTGTTTTCTTTTAGCTTTATTAAGCATCGTATTGGTCGAAATTTTTTCCTGTCGCTTCAGTTTGAGTATCAGGCGTGGTTTATCGACATCTTCATTCTGCAAGTATTCTTTACTTTCTCTAATTTTTGGTAATGCTGGAAATACTTTTAATTTTCAACTGCATATTTTTTTTTTATTGGCATAGCTTTCTATATTCTATATTTTGTCGTGTGGTATTTACCAGCACGTTTTACAGAGCTCAGATCTCTAGTGCAGTAATTTTATAGCGTTTCTAACTTCAGCATTTCTTGCAACGTGATTTTCTTAATGGTGCTATTTCAACGTTCATTCTTAACATCCCTTTTATCTCATATTTTTTAATGTCTTGATAATATTTGAAGGCCAGCAAAAATACCTGATGTATTGTTTTATCTTTTTTCTATGTTGGATCCTTCCAGTACTTAACAAACTTGATGATATGGATCACCTACAATACTCTCTGTAATACACGTTGTGTGTAATTTCTTTGCTATTACTTTAATGCATCTCGTTCTTGCAAGTAACAAAGAAATTTTTCCAAACTGGGGTATTTTGTTAGTTTCCTATATTTTTCTTTACATTATACATTTAATTTTGTTTGTTCTTCATTTATTATAATGGTACGGCTCTAATGCCCCGCGTGGGAGCACGGCTTGCAAACTGAGAGGTTAAGGCTCTCATATATTTGCTCAATGTACCCGGTCGTCGCGCACCATTTCTGGTGCGGGGCGATGTAGCAAGCACCGCGCCTTAGACGACCGCCATTATTACCCCTTGTTCGAGTGAACGCAGGTACTCAATTATTTTTAGTGACTGAGTAGGCCACCTGCCAGGCTTCAGAGAGCACCGGGAATTGAACCCGGGTCCGTCCGCATCGCAGCCCGCGCCTCAACCACTGGGCCACTCTGGCGGTTCATTTATTATAACTGATTTGAATTCAAACTGTCCTGCTTTTAAAGTGAAGGGCTCTATAATCTTTAATGCGAATTAATATAATTGATGGTGGTTTCTGTAACTCAAATGACGTTTTATTTTCGGGGTGCTGGTAAGGCGACGTTTCCAGGGTAGTGTTTAATTTTCTTTTTTATTCTTTTTATTTAAAGTATTTTTATAATTTTAATTTATTTCAATTGTTCTACCACCATTTGCATTTCCTGCATCTGTTGCTATAGTCTGCAAACGGTTTGTTTTAGTCTTATTGAAGAATTATGCAAAAATTCTTCGTTTTGAGTTTTAGTTTGATTTTCCTGAAAGAAGACTTTTGTTGGGTTAGCATAACTTCAGCTGGTGTCGCAGATTGAAATACTGGAATCTTGATTTGCAGGTTTTAGTTACAACCGGGCGATTTCCGTTCAATCTTGTATGGTATCACTTGTGGGTTATGGCTGCGTTCCCAAGAAACTTTTATTTATTGACTAAAAAATAAGATGAATTTATAAAAAAAAGTTTGTTATTGTATTTTTTCTGTAAAGAATGTTTTTGTTAGTTTTACTAAATATATATTAAAAGAAAAATTCCAATTCGACAGCTGCAATTTTTTTTTATTTAGGTAATTTAACACACGAACAGTTAAGCATAAAAAAGTAACCTTCAAAATCAAAGTCACTAAAAGAATTAGCATTAGAATATCAAGAATGTTGCGAGAACATCTGTTTCCCTACGCCACAATGGTAGAGAACCAATTCATTCTCTTAACAAAACATTGTATTCATTCACAACACGTTAACAATATACTCTTCAACACTAAGGAATAAAGATTTTAGGGAGCGTGCACTAATCCCAGCTTAAGTTCAGTTGAAAATTTGTTCAAGTCGCTTGAAATAAAAAAGGAATCGCATATTAGTTCTCCATTTCGATCTTTTCATATAAACACGAAGTTCTCTTCGCAAATTGATTTTTGTCCCTAATTGGACGAAGCCTAAACCTGAAACCACCGAAACTACATGTTTATCCCGAGTATTAGCAGCGGCGCAGTACAAAACAACGGCCAATAATGCACCCTCCTTTGTCCACGACGTAAGGGATGAAGATCATTATCTAAAATCAGCGTAGCGTGCACTTCTTTGTGCGCGCATGGGGAGCGTCTGGATTATACGGGTTCGTTTCCAGATTTATGAAGACCGTTTTGTTATTCTGTTAGGCCAGGTTTGCCGTCAAGCCGCCGACCCCAGCCAAGGATTCGTACTTTAATCAGCGGCGCGAATTGGATTTCGCTGAAAGCGGCTCTCACACGATCTTGTTTACAGGGAGCGTTTTTAATATCCTGGCAACGGCAGTGCGAGCCGGCTCTTCTTCGAATGGTTTAATCGAATTATGCTTGGGATAAAATAATTTCCCGGCGAAATTGCTCGCGAAGTGTTAATGCTGTTAAGGCCGCTTAGAGGACGGGAGAATTGGACTTTTCCTGGAAATTAGAAATTTGTGCTAACGAGAGAAATTGGATGATTACGGGTAAGAAAGCGCGCAGGGCTCGGAAAAGAGAGACAGGCGTTGAATTACATAACATGACAAGGCTACAAATTGTATTTCATTGCTGAATATTACACATAAGGCAAAATTAAATTAAGTAAAATTTACTGCTCAGACAATTTGTATAATATAATGCAAATATGAATTGACATTTTATGAATTACATTTTAATGTTACGTTTCCTCTAAAGATTTGTGCATTCTATTTATAATAAACATACGCGCAAGGTTACAATAATATCTTTTATGTTTGTTTATTGCATAGTTTTCATATAACAACTGCAATTCTGACTTAAGAAGATATTTGTCGAACAGATGTGGCTGAAATTGTATTGACAGCTATAAGATTTACTAATTTGTAATAATTATTTTGAAGGGATCTATAATGATATCTATTAAGAGGTCTTCAGTATAGATATTAATAATATAATGGTGATATTTCCCACTCCGCAAGAAAGTATGAATTGTAAACTGGAAGGTTAAAGTCCCATGTGTTCGTCCTCACTAGTAGACAATTTGAATGCTGAACATCCTGCATAAAACAGCAGCACAACCAAACCAAACGTCTTGACTGCATAGATACGTCGAATAGCCGGACCTGGTGGTAGATCCCCACAGGAACCGATAGATATTTCAGATAGGCATCTTTAAGGATGTGCCTTTGTAACATGCATTGGATAACCTTATGGGGCTATATTTGGACCATAACCCAATTCCTCTCACACTGGGGAGCCCAGACGGAACTAACGACGTCTCCTTCAAAACGTCAGTTTCCTGCCATCCTATACGACCCATCTTTGGCAGACGATGGATCGGTTTCAATTATCGGCTTCAAAGAGAATCCGAAGAAGACAATGTAAAGACTCGGAACTGCCATACATAAATCAATTCAATTCACCACAAACAAAATTCCCAACAACCATGGGAAAAATTTCTGTCCTGAGAACTTAAGAAGCGGTTAGATGAAAAGAATAGGCCCCGAGGACGTACGAACATACAAAAAGATTGTTGCGGAAGTCAAGACCGTAGCCACTAATTTCTGCCAAACCGCCTGGGAGAGCAAGTTGGAGACCCTGAACGTCGCCGACAACTTACTCTGAAGAGTGGACAAGGTGCTGCGCAAGAAGGCTTTCCTGGTCCACAGCAAAAACGACATTGCATACACCGTCGCGTAGAAAGGAGAGACGTTGGACAACATGCTTGAGCGCTAATGCGATCTCAACTACCAAAACCCAGACCTAGACCACATTTACCTCGTTGACTAATCAAAGAGTCAAAGAGGTTCTGCAGGTAACGCACACACTGAAGCCTCGAAAAGCACCAGGGTTAGAATAGCATTCCCAACCTCGTCATCAAAGCTGTCCCAAGGAAAGCTATCCTCTGTGTGACCACAATTATCAACGTTGTTTTTAAATTAGTGGAAATTGGCGGATATCGTAATGTCAAAGAAGACAGGCACTTTTCCTTGGGACTACCTATTAGCTTGCTGCCACCCCTGAAGAAGGTTCTGAAAAGGATCATTAACCACCGTTTGAAGGCATCGGTCTAAGGTCTCTAACTGATTCTGGAGAGTTGGTTTGGATTCTGCTAGGATTCTAGAACCCATAACCTAGCAATATAATAAGAAAGAAATCATGGGTGCTATGAACCAGGCGTTCGATAAAATGTGGCACAAGGATCTGTGCGGTCCCTAATTTTATTCTGCAAGAAGAAATTGATGCTCCTGAAGATTTAAATTCATCCAGAAAAAAACTCAGTGAGAACTTGGATTCAATGACTATCTTCCGGCGTAGTATCCATCCCCTGGACGAGTAAAGCCAAATATATCGGAGTAACCGGGACGCCAAATTAACCTGGAGCACGCATTTCGAGGAAGTAGCTAGGGAAGTACCAGCAACAAGAGCGTTCAACGTCCCTAAGCTCGGGGAGCAAGCTATCCACAGAATAAGCTGATGATCTATAAAACAGTTATTAGACCAATGATGACAATGTTGCCAAAATATATAAATAGATTTATTTTGACGCTTCCTAGTATGTCATAAAGACGATTTTTCACAGGGATGCAGAATCTCCAACGATGAGGAGTTTGCGAAAGAATATCCGATCTAGTTGTATAAAAACACAAGAGGTCACCCCAACCCAACGGTTAAAAGACTAAGAAACTGTAACCCGAAAACGCGCAATTGTTACAAGCGCTCGAAGCAGGTGATTCTTCCGTAGATGACAATGGAAGCGGCCGACACAACTTCTCACCCGAAAGTCTTCAAATAGTGAAGAGGAGATTAGATCCCAGGACCCAGAGATCTCAAAACTAATGATGAGATAAATGAGCAAGTTATCCTTCACTATATCTGGTAAGAGTCAGTGTAGCATGCATTGCATTATCACTTGTTTAAAGTGAGCCTAAGTACTTATCTATTTTTACTGAGTAAGCTGTCTAAGCCCAAAATGGAAGGTTAGATATAAAAAAAGTCAATAATTGGATTTGAGCCCTTTGAGTAAATTTTTATCCCTTCTTAATTCAATTTTACTCTACCAAAACTATGTTTTTTGGGCTAACGAACCTCTATTACGTCTAACCCTGCCAAAGTTTTGCCACTTTTGAGGAGAAGGACACGTAATCTTGCATTAAGAAAAATATACACATAAATTGGTGAGTTCTAAATTAGAATAAAAAAATGTAGCTGTTAAATAGTAGCAGAAAAAAAATTACCATGTCTACTGGTAGTGAGTTTACTTTAATAGCCTATAACAAACCAAATTCTATTTTAGTTTATTACATTGCATTGTATGAGATATAGTTGTCTTGGGGATGTATAAAATATGTTCTGGTTTTAGATAATACTGTAGATAGACCTTGACAAGTACTACGTATGTTATTTGTGAAATTTTAGTGCATTTAACGTGTTTATGCATTTTATGGGCGGGATTAGGCGTTTCCAATGTAGTAATCTGTTATGACATACATGTTAGTTATATTAGTCATTGAAAAAGTTGCAAATGTTTTTAACATAACTACATAATTTTTCTTAAAGTTTAAATAACGATTGTTGATATTGTGAGTATTGATATGATATACTTGTCTGGTACGGAGAAAAATTATCAGTTTCAAAGTTTAAGGTTTAATAAATTTATTAGCTAGAAAATTAAAGTAAATGTTAGACATTAACAAAAAGGTTATTGCGTTTTCAAAGTTTAAATGTATAATAGCATACGACGTCAAACTTTAGTTCTACTTATGATCTAGACAAGCTGATTAATTAGGAATAGTCTGAAAATTATCTAAAATAAATTTGAAATTTATACGCTTATAAAATATAAAGCAAAATATGCCAAAACTTCTTTTTGAAGAACGCAGGCAAAAAATTTACAATTTTTATTTATACAACACTATTAATAAACAAATTCTTTAAGATTGATTTGTTAACACTAACAAACAGTAATTTTAAAATAGCTTTTTCCACTACACAATAATATATTTTGGAAACACTTTTGTACAAAAAACTCCTTTAGTGTCCTTTAAAAAATATGGAATATTACTATAATTGTTAAACTGCCATACATATATTTAAAACAATAAACCGAGATAACAGTTTTAAGGTTTTTATTTTATCCAGTCTTGCAGGTAAAATATAATGTAATAATTCATTTTGTAGTAGTACAACCGTTAGAGAATTTTCTAATTCAAAACAATTTCAAACGCTCAAGAAGCGGCACCGCTTCAACATACCTGTGAGTTCATTATTGTTTATCTAAGTGCAGAATAAAAGCTGTCAATTAGGAAAACTTAAACGCCCCTTTTAACGGTTATAAGGTTGTTACTTGTAATGCTTGTTAGCTAATACTATAAAATGAAAGGCAGCGGCTGAAAATGACATTTAATATCCGTAATGGAAGCTGAACAGCATTACTTGCACGTTCATGTTGTAGTAATAATTAAATTAAGTGTAACTCATCGCAATTTCATTATTTAAATTAAGTCGTTTGATGTTACTGTACAACACTACGCTACCCTTCTCTATTGCCAACAACACCGTACTGTTTAACAGGCAGAATAAACTTCTAAATGGGAATTTAGCAAATTACCTGATGACGTTACAAAAACTTTAAATAAAAACTTTATATATGCTTAATATGTTAAAGTCGATAACATCTACAAAAAATAATTGGGTTTGTGATACAATAAACATCTATAAAAGTCTTAGTAGAACTAACACAAAACATATTTTGCAGTTGTTCATTTCAAAGACCTTACTCTATACTTGTTTACGTCTAGCTTATATCTACTTTTTTATTGCCTTTTGTTTTATATTGCGTTCTACATTTTTGTTGATTTAGTTAGAAATCTCTAGAATTACGCCTGCACTAGGGCACTTTATAAGCATCATATTCGTGATCAGCAAACCCAAAAACCCTTATGTAGACTTAGTTAAACTCAAAAAACAAACAATTTGAGGTTTTCGCAAATTTCCCCCAACCCCAGAATTATGCTCCCCTTTAAATGTATTGGAGCACTTTTTAAACATCATATTTGTTATCAGCGCCCCAAAAACCCCTATTCAGACAGTTTAAACTCGGAAACAAACAAATTTGAGGTAATTCTTTAAAAACACCCTCATCCCCAGAATTATGCCCCCAAGTTCATCGACCCAGTAACGGGAATAAGCGAGAAATAAAATATTCTTTTGGGTCTGCAAAAAGCTCATCAAATGAATGCATTTTTTGCGTGCACAAATGCACTTTCGCATAATAACAAAAAAATATGTGGTAACATTTTTTCTGATGCTCTTACGAATCGAATGTGCCTTGGAACGTTTCGATACATGTACCCGCTAAAAATTTCGAGCTTTCAGCGTTTTTCTTGCTAATTTGACTTACCTACTTTGAACCAAAATTCAATTAAATGAATATTTCCAAGGTCCTGCTTAAGCAGTTTCAGCAAAATCAGTAGGGCTTTTTGCGTCGATTTATCACTGTAGGTGAAACTTGAGTTCACCATTACAGACTAAAATAAAGGAACAATCAACACAGTCAGCTGAAAAGGGTAAACCTGTTAAAAAAAGGCGAAGACGGTTCCATCGGCCAGAAAGGTGATGGTGACTGTTTTTAGGATGGTCAGCGAATTCTTCGTCGGCTACTTAGAAGAAGGAAAAACAATAACGAGGTCGTATTACGCATCGTTATTAGACTAGTTGAAGGCAGGAACTGCCGAAAATCGGTCCCATTTGGAACGGAAGAAGGTGATCTTCCATCAAGGTGATCACTATGGCCAAAGTCACGAATTGCAGTTTCAATTGATTGACCACCTAGCATATTCACCAGATGCAGCTCGCAGAGACTATTTTTTGTTTCCTAAGGTCAAAGTTTGGCTCTAAGGACAAAAATTTTCATCAAACGAGGAGCAAGACGGCTTAAAGAGGTTGGAGCATTGCTGGATAAAGTGTATCGACTTAAAAGGAGACTGTATTGAAAACAGAAAAAATACTTGTGTCTATATTAGGTCTAAAAATTTTCAGACTGCCCACGTAGTGTTAGAACTATAATTTATCTAAATGTGCTCTAGAGAACGTTGTTCGGAAGTAATGGAACGTGTCAACCCCAATGAATCAATGGGCAGAGTTAATTAAGTTATATTATTGCCAAATCTACTTTAAATTACTGCCAATGCCATAACATACTTTGCAAGATAAAATAAAGTCTTCACTAGAAACACTTTCTGTAAGTTATTGTACAATAATATCCTACTTATACTATTTTATTTATTGTTCAGATGAACAAATTGTACGTAAAGAACGGTTAAGATAAAAAGTTTATACAGTTTACATTTTGGTCTATTGAGTAACCCGCATATGATATGAATTTCGTTGGTACTTTTTAGTTTAAACATAAAACTACTAAATGTGGGGGGATACTTCAAAATGTGTATAGACTCGATATTCACATTGAAACAAATAATAGTAAAGTGGGGAGAATATATTTAGACTCAAATATGGCCTTCACAGATTATATCAAGATTTTTGATAGAGTAAAAACGTGTAAAATATTAAAAAACAAAAAGTTTTGATACTCATAATAGAAGTATGTAAAAACTTATACAAACACATTTCCCTTATTGTTGAAAATAACCTTTGTAACGGTACATAATCAGGACATAAGGCTGGGATGTTGTTTGTCTCCTCTACTATTTATTATATACATAGACGATCTTAATAAAAAATGGAAGAAGGAACCACCAGCTGCAATCAAATTACAGCATATCAAAACAGTAAATACTTTAATTTTGCTGACGACAGAGCGGTACACAAACTAAACGTCCTTTCAAAGGAATATAAATGCAAAATATTACAATCCAATGAAAATTAATGAATTTTGTATTGGTAATATTTGTTTAGAAAAAGTAGCGCATTTTAAATATTTAGGATGTGATGTAACCTATGACTAGGACCAAGGTAACGATAGGCAAACACTCAATGAAAGAAACGCTATTAAAACATTGCAAAGGTAATAACTGTACCAATTCTATATCGTAGTGAAAAGGACGTAAGCCGAATCCAGGCAGTAGAAATGAAGTTTCTGCTGTCGGTACAGAGATGCACAAGAACAGATTTAGAAATGTGGATATCAGGAAAGAACTTATAATATTCGCAATTAACGACAAAATTAGTAACTAACGAAAAAGTGAAAATAATATGTCCTTAGAATGGATCACAGTCACTCTACAATTCACTAGAAAAGAGAAATATAGGATGTCTTAGAAGAAGGTGAAACATTGAATCGGAAAAGGTCAGAGGGCATAATCCATCTAACTGAAGATGATGATGACTTTTAAATTAATATATTTTTCCTGATATCGTTAACTTGCTTTTTCCTGATCTCCCGTTTAAGTCACCAGAGAACTTGCACAAGCTGTTTGTTTTTCTGTTATTCCAACTTTAAATGTTCCTAATTAATTATCTTTTTAGCAATTTTTTAGTACACATTTTTAGTCAAAACTCACTTCCTTATTCATAATAACACATTACTAATATTTCGATGCATTTTTTGTAGAACGATTTATCTTCGATCTTCAAAATAGACTTCAGTTTCGGCAATCACTTCTTCATTGGAGAAAAATCTTTTTCCGTGGAGCATTCTTTTTATGTTTGCAAACAGGTAGTAGTCGCTGGGAGCCAAACCCGAAAAATACGGTAGATGCGAAAGCAATTCAAAGTGCGGTTCGTGCAACTGTACCTTTGTTGCGATCGACTTGTGACACAATGCGTTGTCTTGGTGAAGGAGTACTTTTTCTTCTTCCTTTGGGGTCATTTTTTTACAATTGTTTCCTTCAAACGCAGGAGTAACCCCATATAATATTCCCTTTGATGGTTCTTTCTTTCTTAAGGTAATAGATGAATAAAATACGGTGTCCAAAATACGGAGGCCAAAACTTTACCGGCTAGCGTTTACGTTTTTGATCACTTTGGGTGGCTTTCGCCCTTTGCTGTCTATTCAGCTGACTGCGGATTTGACTCTGCAGTGTAGTAATGGATCCATGTTTCATCCATTGTCACAAACATCATAAAAAATCCTTTTATTGCGCTAAAACAGCTCCAAACAGCACTCTGAATTGATCGACTGTGAGCTAACGCGGTACCCACTTTGAACAGAGCTTTCTCATGGACAAATAATCATGTAAAATGGTGAATATACCGCCTTCTGATATCTATAAGGTGTCAGCTATCTCATGCAACTTCACTTTATGATCGCCCAAAACTATTTTGTGGACGTTTTTATGTTTTCTGGAACAACTGCCGAATTTGGGCGACCAGAGCGTTTAGTATCATCCGTGTTTGTACGGTCGCGTTTAAAATCAGCTTACAACATCTCTACCATTTGCCTCGATGGAATAGACTGCGAACAAGCCATTGCTTTGCTTGAACGGCATTTTTCTCATTAAAAAGCAATACTTTATCAACACACAAAATTCAGATTTTTCCATTGTTTTAAAAATTACAAAAGTAGCGACACTAAAACCACTGTAACTTGTGAACTAAACGTCAGATTGCCATAAAATTTTGCACGTATCATATGGATTTGTCAATAATGGCACCATCTAATAGTCATCCTACGAACTTATTGAGCGAATTGTATATCTTGCATTAAGGTTCTTCACGACCGAAATAGTTGCTTGCTTGTATCAGCTCGACATTTCCTGCTCAGTTAAACATGTTAACAAACCAAATCAAACATTTCAAATCTAAGATGAGTGCGTCGCGATAACTCCGCGCGGTAGTTAAAAGGTGCCCAAAAACCAATTACCGGGTGTGTTGCAGACACTTAATAAACGCCGATAAAAAATAACGCCGCCGCAGACACCTGCCCGGCGAGTACGCGCAAACTAATTCGAAGGCTGTTTCCTTACGGCACCTGTAATTTCCCGAGATGGATTACAGATAATTACAGCCCCGGCGCGTTGATGACCAGCGCTCAAAAATCGCCCCACTTACCGGCCCGGTAAAAAAGCCAAAAGAAACGGGAAGCGCCGTCGGTCTGGCGGGGCCGCCGCGCCGGGGAGTCATCGGAAAAGAATTAGGACGTGTAAATCCCGTCTGTGGGCGCCGATAATTCGTTAAAGGCTGATTTGTGTTGCATGATTGTACAAAAATCGAGTTTATCGGCCGGTGTCACCGGCGCGCGGGGAACCGTTCCGCGCCGCCATCTTGAATATTTATCGGAGGGTGCATATTTTACAGTAACTTAGCTTAACGCGCTTAAGATTAAATTAAAATTTGCATTTCTTGCTCTGAATTTAGGGTTTTGTTATGCAAAGGCCCCGCCAAACACGCGGATCCGGCGCGGATGAGAAGATGTAATCTCCATACAACTTCATAACAAATCTGGTTACATTCCACCTTTAAATTTGCCGGTGTGGTTGCGTGCCTCGCATCGTAGGCGGCTGGGGATTCTCGGGGCGCATTTTTAAGCGAGTCTCCCCCGCGCTTCATAACCCAGCCCCGATGATAAAATGGGCTTTATGTTTAATAAACTTCCAATTTGATTAGAAGCGGCGGCGCTGCGAAGGCTGTGTTTCACATGCAGTCGGAGATTTCCTTAAACAGAAGTAGCTCGCGTTTTATTGCCACTTTGTTTGAGCATTATACGAGGCTGTCAGGGAATATCAAATATCGTACGATATAAAATTTTTGTTGTCGCGGAACGAAGGAGAACCGCCCGCAGACTTCAAACGGTGCATTTGTGCGTGTTGCAAGGTTATAGTCTTGAGAACTTAACTCGAGCTTTCAATTTTCATAGCTTATGGCAGTATACAAATTGGTATATTTTTAATACTATATTTAGCAGGAAATACACTTATTAGTATTATAAAAATCAGATAATTACATTTTCTTTCTTTTATTAGACGAATTTCCGACGGCTTGCTGTATACAGAATAAAAATTAGCTAAGATGGCTACTTGTCAAAAACAAAGAGCTGTTTTGCCTAAAATATAGATGGTGTATCAATATTTTTATATTTATAAACCCCCACTCGTCCAAGTCTTTTCTGTAGAACTATTTAAATCTATTTAGAATCACAGAATCTTTTTTGAAGTTATTATATTTCTTTATAATTTCCGTCAGTTGCACGGAGAACTACGTAAGGCAATATTAGGAGAACTGTAGAAGAGCAGAGTTTAGAAACAATAATTTATAAAATAACAAAAAGTTAAAATAAAGAAACTTCAGAACAAGGATAGGAGTAATATTGTGTAATTCTCTAGAAAAATAGAAATAATTGTAAGATACCACAAAATCCCATTAAAAAAATATTTACAGAAACAGGGTGTCTCAGTACAATGAAACAAAAAAATCTGCTTCTATATATATCAAAAGTAATTAGAAAACAACAAACTGTGATGTGTGTGTGTGTGTAAGAGTAAGACAAAAAAAGAGAAAAGAGGGATCAGAGAGCAAAAATAGTGAAAAGAGGAGGAGAAAGAATAGAGGGGTGAGAGAAAAAGAAGAGGACGGGAGAGAGAGGGAGAGGGGGGGAAGAGATTGAGTGTTGAAGAACGTGCGTAAATGTGTGTGGTGCACATCATGTTTTATATTACACTGAACTGATTGCACAAAAAAATATTTATTAATATAAAAAAGAAGCACGGATTAACCTTGAAGTGCAATTCAAAAGCCATGCAAAATTTCATAAAAAGTGCTTATGTGCTGAGTAATTAATGAAAGAGGAAAATACTCTGCTTTTATTGTACCATTAGGGCCTTGCAATTATTAAAATATACGCTCAAAAGACTATATTCATTAACGACTCACCTCATTCATTATGATACGTTGTGACAAGTGGAGTATATTTTCTGGTCATACATGGCAATAGTAAATTACGCCCAAAGCATGATCAATCTTATGAGTAATTTCGACTTTCATATATTAAACCAAATAAAACTGTTGCTACTGGATCACCAATTATTAGGGTGTCCCCAAAAATTGTTCGCGTTTTTAATTTTTACCAACTAAGTTGGTACGATTTTGGGCTCACTAGAAACTTAGATATGCAATACGTGATATGTATTTCTAAAATAGTCCATCTTTTCAACATACTTTACCAATCTCGATATTTTGGGGCGAAAAACTTATAGATGATGTCCTCAGCCTTGCCTGAACCACTAACAAGCTCTATCCTCCTTTATCGTACCTCAGCTCTCAATAGTACAGATCTCTATAACAGCAACCTCGGCTTTCGACTCTTTCTTGAAGTGGTGGAGCAAGAGAACGCGTATGTAAATTTCTTTGCATGCCATCTTAAAACGGTACGACATTTTATATATTCAAATTCTTGGGAGAAAACGAGCTTTCTTCTTCTCTTCTTCAATGAGGTTACAGCCCAAATTGAGTCTTGGATTCCTGTAGTTTGTGCATTCATGCCTGTCTGTTTCTTACCACTCTCTTCCAAACTCCGTCTCCTAAAAGATCTCATACGTGTTCTTGTACCTCGTTTTCCATCGTTTCCGTAGTGTCCTCACTTTTGCCGTGCATTTTGGTAATTTTTTATCAAACATTCTGACCACATGTTTCAACCTACTATAGCCAATGTAGGCTAATAAATTCTGATGGTTTCTTAAAATGGCTATATAGTTCATTTTTGTATCTGGATCTTCATATGCCATTTTCCCTAACTGGTCCCATCATCTTCCTCAGTAATTTTTGTTCTTTCTGTCATGTCCCACACTTCACATCCGTAACTTACAACAGATCTTATTATTGACTTGTGCACTCTTAGCTTATTATTACGCACCGTAATTTTTAATTTAAATACGTGGGACAGAGCGAAGTAGGCTTTGTTGGATGGGGTTATTCTTCGACGAATTTCTCCGCCTTCTCTTCCATTTGCATTAAGTTCCACATCCAGATGTACAAATTTTTCTACTGTTTCAACATTTTCTTTTACTATAATTTGTACTCTTTTTTCGTATTAACGTTTTGATTTTTTCAGCTTAATCTTAAGCCCAATATTTTTAGCCTGCGTTTTTAATTCTGCGTAGACTTGGTTTTGAGTTTTTTTTGTTGTTTTTATCAGTCTTATTAGTTTATGCGGTATTTTGATTTCAAGCAATATTTGATCAAGTTTATTTCTGTTGACAGAGTTGTACGCCTGTTTGAAGTCTATGAATAGGTTATATACGTAAATGTCGTACTCCCAAGCTTTTCGTAGGATTTCTGTGACCGTAAATAGTTGGTCTATCGTGGATCTGCCGTGTCTGAAACCCGCTTGGTATTCACCTATTATACTTTCTGTTAAGGGCTGTATGCATTGACTGATAATGTATGTTAGTATTGTATACGCAGTACATAGTAGGGGAATGCCGCGGGAGTTGTGGCATTTGAGTTTATCTCCCTTTTTGTAGATAGGGCATATGATGCTCTTCCTCCAATCATTAGAAATAGTTTCTTGCTCCCAAATTTTTGTTATCAGTATATGTATATGTTCTAGTAATTTAGTACATGCCCGATTTGAAGATTTCGGAGGTATCTCGTCTACTCCTGGTGCTTTGTTATTTTTCTGGGACTTAACTGCTCGTTTGACTTCTTCTAATATAAGTGGTTCTATCCTCACCTCCGTCCCAACCCGTAAGTTTCCATCCTGTTTGGTTTCATCTTTCTCTTGTGCCGCAAGTATAGTTTAAAAGTATTATTTCCAAGCGCTTTTAGTGTTTTGGGGGTCACCTTCTATTTGTCCCGTTTTGTTCTTACAGAAATTGGTTCTCTCTAACATTTTTAGACATCTATATGTCCCTCTTGGGTCATAATATTTAAAATATTCTTCTATTTTTGCAATAAGATTGTTTTCGTTTTACTTTTCGTGTTTCTAAATGCCTTATCTGCTTTTTTCTGGTTTCTCGAATTCTGCTCTTCTTTCTTGTATTTTTTATTCCTTTTTCTATTACCTCCTTACACTCTTAATCAATCCCAGTTGTCCTTTTCCTTTTTTTTTGGTTACATATTACTGCTGTTGCTACATCTTTAATTGTTGCTTTAAGGGAGCTGCAATAGTCTCCTACTGCATCAGTTTTTGCGTGATTTTGTTCGAAGGTCATTCTTACTTTATTCTATATATGAGTTTGAATTGTACTAGATGATGATCTAACCCACAACAGGCTCCTCATCTTGATCTAACATCCAATATGCTGCTAGACACTTTTATCTATTGGTCGTGTTGCTGTCTGGCGACGTCCATGTAATTTTATGAATATTTCGGTGGGGGAAGCATATGGAGCTTATAACCCTATTTTTAGTAGTGCCCAACTTAATTAAAAATTCTCTATTTCCGTGGGTTCGTTATGTAGAGAGCGTCTTCCTATTGTTCCCATGGACTAATCTTCTCTACCTATCTTGGCATTCGTATCTCTCATAATGATTTTAACATCGTTCTTTGGTGAGCTATCATGCACTTCTTCTATGAGCATTCTAATAAGCCCAAAATCGTGCCAACTCAGTTGGTAAAAAATAAAATCGCAAGCGACTTTTGGAATAGCCTAATAAGACGTTTCAATATGAAAACAAGTAAAAAGTTATATAAAAATGTTGGCTAGGAAAAAATATCGACAATTGATGTCTTGGTCAAATAAAATGTGGCCAATTTACAAATTTTTGGTTTAGATTCTACAAAAGTATAACCAAGCAGATTTTGTATTTCACATTGAATTTAATACCACTTTCTCAATGTGTGGTCATTGTTTAATAACTTTTACTTAATCAAAAATTGTGCCGGTTTTTAGTTGACAATTGCATATTGAAAATCGTTCCCCAGTTTTATTTCACTGTCCATCTTAGTTAATTTTTAAATTTTTTATTCTTCTATATATGTCAAATATATTTACCATTTTAATTAATTTGCTCTTTCCGGTAGAACACACATTATGCCATAATGTTAATAACAATAATTTTTGAGTAATAATTCCTAAGCTTTATGAAAAATGTAAAAATTTCCATATTTTAGTGAAAGTTTCTTTCTGTATGGTAATGGTTATAGTCTTAAATCACCATTTATATTTATGACATATGCAAATTTAGAAATTGTTTTAATGTGTTTTAAGGGTCATAGAATATAAATAATTAAATTAGCATATTTGATGTAACAACACAAAAATGATTAACAGTTTAAACAATATGATGCAGTAACTTTCGGTCTATAATGTAAAACAAGGCTATAGGGTTTTCGCTTTTTAACTAATACACTATATGGCCCCAAGTACCTGGACACCTCTTTGAATAAGTTATACAACGAGATAAATGTGCAAGTAGTAAGTAGCATGTGTAGGTCATACATGTGGGCTAGACAAACAATGGATAAGTTGGCAGAGCTGAGTGATTCAAAACGTTACTTACATTGGTGCAAAACCTACTAGCATTGGACTGTGAAACAATGGAAACAAGTTCTGTTGAATGCTAAATCTGGCTACACGATCTACGGATTCTAGGTTCGGTGGATGCTAGAAGAAGAACAGTCAAGTTTGGTGTTGGAAACATCATCAGGTGAGGCTATTTTCCAAGGTTCGTTCTGGATCCCTTAAGATAAACGCTAAAATGTATTTTAATATTATTAACAACTCTGTGCTTCCAACTCACTGGAAACAGTTCACGTAAAGACCCTTCCTGTTTTATTGTGCTGTCATCAAGCACGCCCATTACTTCAAAAGACAGCGAGTATTCTGAAACTCTCAGTAATATTTTACATCTCGCATATAATTATGAAATATAAAATAAATAGTAAAAATATATGTAATCTTACGTTTAATTCGTTTTTTATTTTATAACAGTTTCCGCTTGTGTACGCAGCTGTTGCTCTTCTCATTTCCATGTTTCAAATTATAACATTTGACCTTTGGCCAGAATAAACACACGATTTAATTTTAATTCCCTAATAGTCGTTTGTCATGTATCTTACGCACACGTGGTGGTAACTATTCTGTTATTTCTGACTTATGTTCGGCACACCACATTTATTTATTATTTAGATGCCTACAGTACGATTTATGACGAATTTATAGTGGGATATTCACTTTCAAATGTAAATTTTATCCGAATAAAACAAGCGCCCGAGCAACAAAGCCCCAGCGAATTTAATCGAGGTATTTATGTTCATCCGCTGTTTACTCGTGTAAGCGCGTGATTTATTTAAAAGTCTAAGGAACATCAGGTGATTCTGTATGCACCCACTCACGGCTCTTGGGCCTCCTGGCGCATGCAGCAGGAACATGGCGACGGCCCGTTGTGGTCAATAAAGGGACAAATAGATTTGTGGCCCTGGGAAAATGCGCAGCTGGCGCGAAGGGCCCCGCCGACGGGCGGGAGGGCGGCAGGTTGTCGCGGCCGTATGGAAAATGGGAAAAGAAGGATTTCCGCTCTCGTGTTGGCTGCGCCGATTCCGGCTGGTTTATTTTGTTTCCTGGACTTTCACTCCCAAAAAGTTGCGTCGATGTTGACAAAACGACGAGCGCCAGCAGACGCTTTGCCAAGATGCAATAAAAGCCGAGTTTGTCTAATTTATAGCTGAACATCCGGTAACGCAGAATAGCTTTCATGCTGCGTGCAGACGGCGCTACGGCGGGCTGCATAGGGGTTACATTCGATTTGGCCGAGATTATAAGGCAAGGTACGGTACCTATTCCGATTCAGAGCCTCCCGGCAACGTTTCCTCCGCTGCTGCATAAACAGACTATTATGGAGTAGAAATAAGCTGCGGAGCTGCGAAGAGCAAAACATCTCTCGCAGCAAATCCCTTATTTGGAAAAGTTGTGGTGAAAGGCTGGGTTGTTCCCGAAGTCGCTTATACATTTAAATGTTAAGTGTGCTTAAGAAGGTCAAATTAGGGCCCATTTTCTAAAACGTAACGAAAGTGAGATCGATTAAACGTGTGCTTAAAATCTTGATTGTCATTCCGTCTTATAGCTTTTCGTGATTTTCTAATTTAGAATTATATATTTTTAAATTTCTGCTGCAGGTGTGTTTAGGATGTCTTTATTTTGAAAGACTTACTTTATGATACGGCTCCATTCATACAATTTTATTACTGGACTTGATAGACCTAGAAACGTCTTTTATTTATGAAACTGTATATTTTTTAAAATTGTGGTTCTTCTTGTTAATGTGCAAATATTTACTCTTATTGTTTGCATGTAAGATTAACATTTCCTTTGTGTGTTTAGTTACTTTATCTATTGCATGTTTTTTTTTAAGTTTGATATCAATTTCATTATTATTATTATACCAGCCAAAACAGCTATTGTATCCGTAAAAGTGAAAATGTATATATTGCGGATTCTTACAAGATAGAAAATCTCCGCAATATGTTGCCTTGGCTATTTATATTTATTTTACTCAAGAACATTCTTCCGTTTGTTTGACTATAAAATGCTAATATTTCTGCGTACTCTTTTGGCATTGTGACTACAAATATACACAGTAGACTTTCACATTTTCCAAAATTTGGGTTATGTTGGTTCTCTCTTGTTCTGTATGTTTTGGAAACTAGATATTCTGCAATCTTAATCAACTGATTTTTATTTTTCACTTAAATCTCTTTAATACAGGGTTGTACAGGTAAATTCAGAAAATGAATAAGCAACGGGAAAAACATTAAAATACAAGAAAATTAATTTTATTTAAGTAAAATTGAAAAAATAGCATTGAAACCCACAACCTTCTCAATCTAGAATCTAAACGTGCCAACACAACTTCTTCTTTGTCCATATGTGTCAGTATCTTCATAATAGAGGCCCTCAAGTTGTTCTTGGTGTTATGATGCCTCTCATTGAACTTCGCCTTAACCGCGCCCCACACGCGGTAGTCAAGAGGATTGTGATTAGCACTGAAGGATCCCCACAAGTCAGGGGACCAGTGGTCGTGCGGGGGGTCTTTCCTGCCTTATGAAGTGGGCAGAATCTTGCTGAAACACATATTCTTGCCCTGCAGCCACATTCTCTATCCAGGACTAGTCAACTATCTCTAGCACGTTGATACAGCTGTCAGCGCTCAACTTTAGGGCTTTCTTAAAGAAGCGTGACGTCATGACATTTTCTTCGTTACTCACAAGCCCCGCATGCATCACAGGTGCGGCAAACCTTGTTATGCATGACGGTAGGCACTTCAGACAAAACATCTTGACAAATCACCCTCCTGACCTAGATAAAGTTCTTTTCGTCCAAAAAGAATCTCAGGAAACCAACGCTGTAATGTTTGAGGTTCGGTAGAGTTCGAACTTTTAACATCCTGTTTATTTTGTTTTTCTTAGTAAACAGTTGGGGGTTCCTCAGGACGAAATACTTGGTAGTGGAGTCTTGGCTTTGCCACGGCCATTCCTTTTGACAGGTCAGTTATGCTCCGCCCAGGATTCTTTCAATTTGCGCACGATTTCTCTTGTCTGTCAGCAGTTACCTTTTGCTGGTAGTCAGATTCCTTGTACAAATCACAATAATTTCTGTAGGTAATTTTTCTGTGCGCATTTTGTTTACATTCGTATTATGTGAAGCTAACCTGTTGGGTGACATAATAGGGCTTATCGACTTTCCCGGATTGTAAAATAAAAAATTCCGATTTTACCTTGACGATCTTGTAATAGCGTTTAAATAGTAAAAGTTTTTATTTTCAGGTATTCAGTTATAGACAGAAATAATCCAATTTTTTTAAATTAACATTCTGCGACTTCTCTGAGAATAATTGGATTATTTTGCTCATCTTTTTATATTCGTGAGTCAACGAATGCTTAAAGTGACTGATTGGTTTAGGAAGTCACTTTTTGTCACCATTTTGTATTTGTGAATTTTGTGTGTGTAATCTCAATTTTTAATAATTTTCTAAGGAAAATATTGCCAACACTTTCTGCGACGTATTTATAGGCCCATTATCAAATTCATAATTTAAATTGTTCTGTTCTGGAGTTGTATGGTTTAGACTATTTTTTACTTTTAATGACTTTTTCCTTAGTTTACCTTTTCAATTAAAATCCTTAGGTCTTGTCTATGAGATATTTTTCTAGACAGTTCGCTACAGTTATTAACCTTCTAGGCGCAGAAATCTAGATACTAGCTTCTTCCGCCAACATTCATTTTGATTACATTTTTTATTCAGCCAATTAGCAGCTAAGCTTTCCGTATTGTTCAAAGCTATATTTAACTCTTATGGTTAGTTATAAACAATTTAAGAAACTATTAATGTATTTTTAGCACTCACATTGTAACAAATTAAAAATTTATGATCTTAGCAATTGATTGGTTACATTAAAAAGAGAAACTTACTTACAATAGACCTCTGCTGCTGTTATACAGTTTACTTGATGTTTTCTATTAAAGTTTTCTTAGTGACAGATGTATTTCTGCTCTGCCCCCACATTATAGTATATAATACAAATTGCTGATACATACCAAAATATCTGGGAGATATTTTTTACATTACCGTTACTATTTTACATCGATACTGCAAGTATTTAGATGACATTTTGATTTTCCAATTTTATTAAATATCTTAGAGAATGAGTCATACTTCTCTTATCGTATGTTCGTCAGCTTTATATCTGGAGAGGCAGGCGTGTAAATAGCCGCTCTCGTGGATGCGGTGTTGGATACGATACCGATGCGGCTTGTAAGGAGCAAAAATGGAGAGGCAGGCGTGTAAATAGCCGCTCTCGTGATGCGGTGTGAAAACGTAGTACGGCCCGTTTGGAACGTCAACCGAGAAGGCCCAAATCGTCCCTTAAACGGCCGTCGCGTAAGCGGATGGGGGCGGCTACCGATATCCACCAACGAATATTGCCAAATCGCTCACCTGAATTGGTTTCGGCTTCGGCTTCGTCGGCGATTCCCAGGTGGCCGCCTCTGCGTTGCGGATCGGGTTTCTGCGGGTAGCGAATGTTCTTGCGGGGTGAAGACACGGCCGAATTGGTCGCGCTGCGGATGGCGAGTTTCTTGCGGGTTGAGACACGACCAAGTTGGCCGAGCTGCGATGCGTGAATGTATGCGGGTTGAGACACGGCCGAATTGGCCGAGCTGCGGTGCTTGAATGTGCGGTGTTAAAACACGACCAAATTGGCCGCGTTGCGGATTGCGACTGTATGCGGTGTTAAACACGACCAAATTGGCCGCGTTGCGGATTGCGACTGTTGCCGGGCTTCGCGCCTGGCTTGGCGGTAGGTATTTTCGGGCAATTTGCATTCGCCAGCACCTTTCAAATCAAAAGGTGCCGCCGACGGCGTATGCAAACTTGTCGGCTGAGCAAAAGCCCATATGCCGTTTTGTGTGCGACGGCAAAACGTGCAGACATCACAGCCGCCATCATGCCGCCGCGATATAAGCGGTTCAAGGGCGAAAAGGCCGCCACACCAATATCTTTATATCAACGAGTGTTTCTGTAGGATAGTTGGCTGTTTAAAATTACTCAAAGATTATTTGCTCCCCTTCCTATTCGAATGTATTTGCTCTTTACGATTATTTTATCTCTACGTGCTTAAACCGCTTTTACAGTTTGTAGTTGATAGATGTTGCATTATGCAATTAATTCATATGTTATCTTATTTGTTGTGTATACAGTTGAAGCTACATACCTAAATTGGGGTATTGCTTTTAATTTTACTGGGAGTTTATTCAGAGTTTTTTGTATTCCTATATATGTGTTTCATTTCTATCTAGTATATTTTGTTGCTTCTTTCTCTAGTGTGTACTTATGCAGGTTCATCTACTTATAAACATAAAAAGATATTAACTGCAATGTAACATATGTTTTACAAAAGAGCTATGTATAATTCAAAACTATAATTCATCTTAAAAATAAATATTGCCAGAGATATGAGACGTGCATTTTAAAATTACTTTAAGGGGAAAGAGAAGCGGTGAGTATAACAAACACTATGTTTTTAGAAAATAACCACTACAAAAATAAAAAAGTCTCCTAATTTACCATCACTCTCTCTTACATATTTATATTGATAAATATATTTTGTAGTTGTAGTTTAAAGAATTATTTGCTCTAAAAATGGAATTCAACTTCTTTGTTTCAGTCTTTCAAATATGACGTTTCAATATAGAAGAAAAAGCTTTTACTTATTACTTAATGACTTAGAACTCATTTGATTGTAAATCACTGCAGATAAACTTAAAAAATCAAAGAATAAATAACAATTAGAAATTGCTGAAATTTTCAAATTGATACTTTGTTAGATTTTTGCCTTCAGTACAAAACTATTAATTATAGTACCAACTATAGTTACGAATTATTAAAAGATTTTATATAAATGATCCTAAAGCACTAAAACGTTATGACACATTTTTAGTGTCTTATATTTTAGGAGCTTTACACACGAAAGCGCGTTATGTGGGATTCTATCCAATTACTGTCGCTGCCCCCTTCAAACCACTTTAAAAATCAGAAAAACATGATTACTGTTGGAGAACAATTCATGTAGAGGTATCCTGAACAAGGAGAATTACTTTTTTGTTATTAATCCTATCAGTCAGTTACCATAAAAAACAATTATTATGGTGTCACGTTAACGAATTAGCATAATTATTCGTTCGCTTGTGTCACTGATTTGTATTTATGCTGTCTTAAGCCGGCAGTAATGTGTTAGAGTGTCAATTAACTGTTACATAATCAAAATGCAAATATCTACTTCTGAACGGAGAGCATATTAGTAATTATTTTAATCCGATAACGCAAAGCAGCATTTCACAATGTTAAATATCTGCCACTTTTAACGTTGCATTTTCACTTCATACACTATTATTATCGTTAATGTAATTACTCAACTATTTATATTTCACCATCTTTCAGCCTAACATCACAAATAAGATGCAAATAAAAGGCTAAATATTTTTTAAAACAATAACAATTTAAGAAATTATAAAAGTGTACTAAAGCAAATTCTTTATATAAGGTTTGTTGTCTGAATTAGCAACTTTTAGAAATAAAAAGCACATTAGCATATACTTAACATACCTTTGCCCCAATTACCACAAGAAAGGTATTTTAACTTCTAAATTAAAATAATTCCCTATTATTGAATACAAATTGCTGCGCCGCTTTTGTATTGAGTAGACAAAAATTCTCACATTTAAAGTCATTAGAGCGTTTATCTATCCTGTTCCCACGTATTTCAACGGCTCTTGAAAGAGCTGACAAAAATGTATTTTTAAGTGTAAGGCATTTGCAGGGTGCGAATTTAGCAAAGCCTCTTGTTACCTTTTAAATTAAGTGCCACGTCAACAAAATTCACTCAAAAGCGACAAGAAATGTTGTTTTAGGCGTCTTTTACGCGAAACATTTCTCAGCTAAGTGTCCAATTTAGCGCCTTTCCAGCTTTCTAAATTATCTTGCGTGAAGTACTACATTGTTTTTCCATTTCAGGGGAAATTTCGTTTTTATTCGAGAAGTTTGTTAGTACAATAATTATAAATATTTTTGTTTTGCTTTATTAAGCACTATGTTTCTTTTTATTATCTTTTTTAAATAGAATTATGCACTCTAAGATGTGTATCGTGAATTGCATTGTAACTACGTTTATACTTGTCACAGATATACACTTTTGCCTTTTTGTCCCAGAAACTAGGGTTTAAATTTATGTCGATTTCAACCTTAGTCCTTTCATGTAACACTCTAGGAGCCATAAATCAGCCACGCCAAAATGGCCCCATTCTTACTGTTTACGGTTCGATTATCCTAAATATCGAAACTGTACCCGCAGCTTACACAATAATCTTTGCCTACAAAGGCAACGAAACGACTTTTCGCATCTGCTCGCTCTTGCTGCAGGTAGCAACAATGCTAACAATGGCTGCTTCGTTTTGGACGCTCCGCTGATTGTGATCAAGATCGAACCAACATATCGATTGCGTCGATCTTGCGATCTCGCGATTGCGTCGGAATTCGCTAATTTCACACCTGATTTAATTGATGCGGAAAATAACTTGGAGCCCGATTTCACGGACAGAGATTTAATTTAAAAATTAATTTTGTTTATAATGTCCAGAGTTGCATATAGAAAATATAAAAGAATTTACAGGAGTTTTATCGGGTATTAATAAAATAAAAACCCAACGAGAGCCCAAAACGAATTAGCGTAAGTAGAGGGCGAGGGGCAAAAATAAAGCACTCGGCTGTAATAAAATGCGGCACTTCAATTTTTCGCATCCGCCCTCGCAGGAAATGAATTCGAGCAACGTGGTCTTCGGCGCATATCCGCCCTTTCTCCCCTGCCCAAATAATATCGCACGTTTTATCAATAACCCTTCGGCCCGCCTCGTCCACTCTATAGAAATTCCACAGCAAATCATAGTTATAAAGTGCAGGAACTGCCAGCAAATTTTTTAAATTACAGTCACCTTATTTGGCATTGCACCTAATTACCCAATAACTCGTTAAGTAAGGTTGCCCACCGAGCGCATTGTTTCCAAATTAAAATTCCGACTAGCTCGCAAGCCTAACAACGGCCGGCTTGCGAACGACCATTTGAAACCCGGCGTTATTGGTCATTGTTAGCCGGAGCTTTGCACTACAAATATTAATTACAGGTTTCCAGGAGCGCTTATCGGAAATCAATTAGCTTACTAATATACTCGATAGCCCCGCGGCGTAAAGGCAATAGCGTTATTGACGCCGCGCGAGGGGTAACAACCCCGACCGTCAGACAAAAAGAGCCCCTAAGTGTTGCAAATGTGGAGTTTTCCCGCGTCCAGCAGCTTACACCTACTAACCTACATAATGCATGAGGGCTCATCGATTCCGCCTCGTCGTCCTCCAATCTTTCTGAAATCTGCTTCCGGCCATCTCGTGGGATTGCTCCAGCCGTAATGCCCGTCTGAACCTCCTATCGGCACAAATTGCTTCCACAATTTCGCTTAGTATTCTTCGAACGCAAAGTTGATTCTCTAAGGACTGCAAGATTCAATACTAACAAAGGCCGCGCGGGTATTGGGCTAAGTTTTTTCATTCCTCTCTTATTCCATGCTGCAGCGTTGTAGGACTAATGGTAGACCCTTATATAAATAATACAGCCAAAATATTAAGAACTGATCATAGTTGTAGTATTTTTCTAGTAGAAGATTAACTGTAATATTAAATATTAATAAACAATACAAATAAAATTCAGTTTAGTAAAAGTAATTTAGCAATAACAACAAATTTTCAAGCAGAGAATTTTTGAAAATTATTTTAAAAGTAAATATATTTGAAGTAAAAAAACTAAATTTTTTCCATTATTCTTACCGCTTCTTTTCTATCTATTTCTAAGTATTCTTCTTTTGGTATTGCTTTAATAATTTTTTTGATTCTTAAATTTTAATTTCTCCGATATTCTATATCACAAAAGACAACAGATAAAGAAAAAGAAATTTTAATTCCATTTTATGACTATTTCAGTTGTTATCTCTTTTTACTATGTATGTTACTTTAGTGGTAATTTCGTATTATATTTTACTAATTATTTTACAGTTCATTAGATAAACTTTCTTAGCAAAGTTTTTTATATTTTATTTTTAGAACCACTTTTTAAATTTCAGGAGTAGGGGAAAGAGAATAACGTCAGAACTTGGGGAACTAAGTTTTGGAAGCAACAGACATTAATAAAAAAATTGTCTTTTTAGGAGTTTTTCCTGATATAATTTTGTATTCCATTATCTGTTTTCTTTTTACTTTTATTATGTATGTTTATGTATGTAAAATTGATGAACCTAAGACAAAGTACTTGAAACTTTTTATGATAATGTAAGGATGAAGTCAAATAAAGAAAAGATTTTACGAGACTTTGTGATACCTTAGCATAAATATACTTAGCAACTGTGTCTAGGTGCACGCTGAGTCTCAGTCGTGTCAGAGCTAACAGTACCTTTTGTTTTGAATAGTGCTGCCTTTACACCTCGAGCCCCCAAGCCCAGGAGATTTGAAACCGAAGACACAGCCGACGACTCCGTTTGGTAACCGTACCACCTGGAACATCTAGACCATTTCCATTTTTAAGCAACCAACCACATCGAAGGGGATCTGATTTATAAATTGTAAGTATGTAGGAGTAACCCAGGATAAAAAACTGGAATAGTTATAAAATGTTTTTCTAAAACTACTTACTCAAAACAAAAAACGTCTTAGGAAAATGACCTTCAATAAATGAATTGAATTAAATACTGTGTACGGGCCTTAAAATTTATTTTTTGGACCAAAATTATATAATGCTCACAGTTATTAATCGTCTCATCTTCGGTGTCCGGTGATTTATATAAAATTGATAGATTTTTGAGTTATTTATTTAAACGAGAATGACATTAGCAATTTATTATACTTCAATCGTCGAGTATCTGTGGGATGATACTACCTTCTATAGTAAATACAGACCTCAAGATGATTCTTTGATGGTGCAATAACTTCCAAGAACTTGTAGTCACTGACACTTCCGACTGAAATTTCTTCTGCATAGTCAAAAGCAAGACTCTGAATGTTTTGATAAAAAATATTGCAAATAAATTATGCGTTCAGGTTCATCTTTAAGAACTAAAGTTATTACTGTAGGTACTAGTAATCTACAAAAATACTCCATATTGAAAGTGAAATTATTGCTATCGTCATTAATGTCCAAATAAACAAAGAAGAAGTGTATGGACGATATCTTTAAAAAAAGGAGCTGAAAAGGCCAAGGAATCTATGTGATGCACCAACAGCACTTTTCTTGTTTGAAGGTTTCGAAAGTTCGCAAAAGCATAGATTTTAACGGAAAAACATTTCTCTCCTTCTCTCTGATAATAAACTATCCAAAATTATTTATATAGACTGACATTGGTACAATTGTTTCATTTATCTATTCTAATCTCATTATTATATTGACAACCTTTAATTGCTTTCTAGGAAAATAATCATGCATTCTATGATTGGTTTTGCTTTGTTTGCCTATTTTCATTTTCTCAACCATAAAACGTTTAAAAAAATCTCCACCCTGCATTTTAATGTCCATTTTAAACTCATTATAAGGCGTCTTGTATTTATTCTTAACGCTCAAATTCTTTACACAGTATGTTCAACTTAAAAAGAATGAGGCTTCTTTGAAACCCTTAAATTTCACAAAAGTTTGAAACTGCTATCCTACATAGTTAAATAACAGATATTCTTGTCCACTTCACAATCATTTCACCTCTCTTTTGTGATTTATTTATTTGTTTTTAGCTCTGCCATGTTCCTTTGTCAGGAATCATTTAATCAAAAGTTTTCTCCAAAATTTAGTGTAATTTTGTTATTTAGATTTTAGTTTCACTGATTAATTCTTCGTCTTCTTTCTTTTAAGTAGCTTGTTTCTAACCGCACAGTCGTGAGGTACTATAAGCCATGTAAGGCGTACCCCGGGCAATTGGATAGCCTAACTCGTTAATTTAGAAGAAGAATGTGCCTTACTGTGTATGACAGCCGGATTTGATGTTTGCCATCATTATTGACCCGGGAGTCGAACACCAGTGTGGCAGGTCGAGACCTTTACCTCACAGCTATCCTTTTATCCACTAGTAAATTCAAAAGATTAATTGATTTAGGGATTACTAATTCTTCGAATAACCGAACTTCTTTTTTCTTTATTTATTGCGTCTTTAATTAAAATTGATATGAGTTGCTCATGTATATGTAGTTAAAACATATTCAATCTCAATTTACGATCATCTTTATTAAATGCAAAAAATCTTTAAATCATAACTATTAAACTTTGAAATTATAGTTTCATTGTTTGTTGACATATAATAAATTCTTGGAAACATTTATATTGTAAAAGAAATAACATATCATAAAGAAACTACTTAGAGTTTTCAGAATTATTGACCACCATTCTCACCATTTCTAACGGAGTCATCAAGTTCAAATTCCAGAACCTTCTGATTCGCTCTATAACAGCACGCTTCACGGCAGTCGCATGAGAAATCATACAGCAAATTACAGTGGTGTATTTAAATTAGCGTTGTCATAGTAACGGTTGATGGTTGCGTTACTAGTATTATAATTATATCTTTCAGTTCGCATTTCATATATCATAAAGACTGAATAATGAGTGGGACAATGTTGGGATGCTGTAATCAAGAAAACACCAAAACTAAATAGTTGTTTTTCACGTAGTGTGCATCAATCACAATCGTCACCATCGACTTCAGTGACTTCAAGTTCTAATTGTAGTGCGTCAAATGTATAGCTGCAAAACGGCTCTGAAAATATTCTCAAAATGGTAGACTCAAATAATTACTGGATTCTGTGGTAAAATAGTAGAAATGTACAAGGAAGAAATTTTGTATTGGCAAGATATTCTCTTAAGAGTTGTTGAAGTGTTTAACCGCCAATTCACGAGAATAATGAGATATTAGGCTCTGTAGGAAATAACAACATTATTGGCTATGTAGAGCTAATTTCAAAATTCGATACTTTGATAACCGAACTCTTATATTTATCAAGTATAATGGTCAATAAATTTATTATAAAGATAGAGGACCAAATTATGGCAGAGATTGTCTAAGAGATTGTAAATACAAGGCTTATTTTTTTAAGGTCCGATTGGTCGCTAAATGAAAATCACAGCCAGAATCAAGAAAATTTTATATGGAACAATGTAATACAATATTAAGCTACTTTTCGACGTAATCGCCGTTCCGATTCATACATTTGTCGTAGCGTGGTACCAATATTTCCAATACCTTCTATCATAGAAATGCAGGCCAGCCTGTGTTTGTCTAAGCCAGATTGTAAGTACGCTGATCTTTTCAAGGTCCGATTGTCTGTCGCTAAAATGAAACTCACTAGCCAGAATCAAGAAAATTTTATATGGAACAAATGTAGATGACAAATCTGAGAGCTACTTTTCAGGACTGTAATCGCCGTGTCCGATTCATAACATTCTATCGTAAACGCTGGTAGGAGGATCGTTGTTGCAATACCTTCATCATAGAAAGCGGCCGCGCATGTGTTATGAGAGACAATTCCTGTACGACAACATCTGCAGCTCGTTGTCTTGTGGCGAAAATTGTCCTTCGACCAGTCGTTTCTGGCAAAGAGATGAAAATGCTGTACGAAGCTAAGTCAGTGATGGTGGGTGATAAAAACTTCTCATCCAAAGACGCTGGAGGAGGATCGTTGTTGCATCTGCAGTGTGCGGCCGCATTGATGAAGACAATGCCTGTACGACAACATTCCTCTTTCTTGTTCTAGAACGTGCCCTTCGAAGTCGTTGAAGAGTCTTGCTGTACGAAGCTGCAGTGATGGTTGTGCCACTAATTGGATTGCTCTTTCGTTTCTTCAATTTCGTAATAGACCCATGTCTAATCTCCTGTGACAATTTTGTCCAAAAACTCATCTCCGTCGTAACGTTAGCGCTGGAGGAAGGTTAATGCAGCTCCCATTCGCTGAGTTTTGTGATGGTCAGACAGCACCTTGGGAACCCATCTCGCGCAGAGTTTGTGGTACTCGAATCTTTTACTCACAATTATATAGAGAGCTGACCGTGAAATTTCCGGAAACAAATCACTCAACCCAAAAATTGTGAACCGACGATTTCCGCGAATCGCCTGATCCACGCGCTGAACAAGATCATCGGCTGCAACCGGCTTCCTTCCCTGGCCACCTGCATCATGAATATCTGTACGTCCAACATCAAAGTTCCTGCACCATTTCCGCACTTTGCTGTCACTCACGACCGTTTCTCCGTACACTTTACTCATTCGTCTATGAATTTCAGCTTGCAAAAATCGAATGACTGAACGCAATTCACATTTGGCGGAGACTCTATTTTTCGAAGCATCTTTATGTGCTCCCTACGTACTCAGAAATGACAACCGCGGATCGACGCGTTCCCCGGGCCAACTACAGACACAGCGCAAGACGTCTGCGCACAGATCCTGCGGATTTTCCCCGAAGCTTTCCTTTAGCGACCAATCGGACCTTGAAAAAAAATAGCCTCGTATTATTCCATAATTGTGCATTCAATGCCATATGTCTCGCACACAAACAAACTAGTTTTTGTGGTACGCTATGTGCTAGCTATGGGAACTCCTGTTGAACGATTTTTGACGTTTATTCCTAAGTGTGGCCATAAACGTAAAGATATGGCAAATGTTGTAATGAAGATCGTATGATAATCCCAGTAACATGTCTGAAGGCTACAAAGGTATTCAGGCTAAAATGAAAAAAGTAAATTCTCTGCCCACAAACATCCTCTTCGTGAACTACTATTTAGAAAGCTGCGGAGAGTAGTAAGTATTCTGATTATTTTTTTAGAACAACAAATCTAAGACATTTTTAGGCCTTCGACCAAAAGATGAAATATTTTGCAGTATCACCTTAAAAAGGACTTCTTATATTTAAACACTTTGTCGATAATCGAGTGCCTGTGCTGATGTCAGTCAAGTATTATATAAATCGTACCATGAGGTTTTTGATGCTCTGACACATTATCCATGACATTGATCAGACTAAGGACGCCCAGTATAAAGCAAATGCAATATAGAAACTTAATAGTCTTGTATGGAATTATTCTAGTAAAGTTTTGAGAAAAAAGTGCAATGTTTTAAGGAAAAAGAACATACAACAAAAGTCATTACGTAGTACAGTACTTTATAGGCTTTTCTAGTGTTTAAGGCTAGAAAATAAAGCAAAATTAATATGTAAAATTGACGTCTACAAAATAGACATTACAAGAAAGGGAAAGAAAAAAGTTTCTTTTGGTGAAAACAAGGATGGAAGTTAGGTGTTTTTCTAGACAAACTCTGGTGGTAGAATCATATTATTTTACATTTAATTTTGTAAAGCCTAACTTATACGAAAGACAACAATCTATACAGAAATGTGTAAGGATTTTCGATTTCTATGGAAATCATTTAAATGGAAAATGACAAATACGACAAAGGGCAATTCAACTATTAGAAAATTGTGTTTCCGGTTTAGATAAAATACTCCTTGAAGAATGTGTGCATCTAGCAGTATTTGTAAGAATTAATAAGGGTATCGACACGAAAATAAGAAACCAAACCAAAAAAACTATTAGAATCACAAAAACTCATAGTATTATTGAACTAATGGGAAGTAGAGTTTACTTTTTCCAATACTTCCACCGTTCTAAGAATTTTTATAGGTATGGCGGTGAGTAGCTGCAGTGGAGAACGATGCACTTCTAATCTTAAGGAAGTAAAAAAAAAATTTGAAATCAACGTTAAACGAGAAAAATGAATTTTTATTTGAAAGTATGTTTCTACAGTCTTCCTTTTGACGACATAGTCCAGAGATTTGCTAATTTTAAAGTCAGAAAAAGTTTTTAAATTAAATGAAATTTGTTCTTATTTTTTCCTCATTGATGTGTATGGCACGAAAATTGAAAAAATTAATTAAATGTTTTATTTGAACCATCAAATTATTTATAATTTTTTGATAATGTTCCAAACATTAAAAAATTTGAGGGAAAGCGAGTAAGAAATTATAAGGTTAGGGTGTCAAAAACCTTAATCAGGCCTTGCTTACACACATGACTGCATACACTTTATTCAAGTTGATTTTGTAGAAATTGTCATAGAACTTTAATTTTATGTACATTTCTTCTGAATTTTAAGTGTTTTTGTTCTTATAAGAAATAATGTAGCCAATGAGTGCCTTTTGTATTGCTAATACATTTCTTCTAAGTGTTTAATAGCACACAATTATTGTTTAGCGACGCAAGTCTTAGCAGCAACAATACCGCCCACGTCTCCATGTGAGTGGTTTCCCATATTATCATTGCACTCGGTGTGCTCGTGTGGGCCACTACAATAGTATTTTCGAATTACATCTCCATACAGCCATTATGGTGAAAACGCCCGGGTTTTACGGCAATCGCTCCTCTGCAAACCGCTGTCGGACAGGCAAACGGCAGCCCTTTTCATTTCAGCGCACCCATAAATTCAAAAACGACTTCCTCTAATTGTCGCGATGTTCCGTGCGCGGACTCCGGAGCGGCCGCTGAGAAATATACGTCGCCATGCCCGTGGTCAGTTTGATCGGCGTGCAAGGCACGTGCCCACCTGACACAAGGCCCCTGAATGCTTATGGCTGCCATTGTTTACGGGAATCGCGGCAAATGAGGATGTCCTGCAGCGCCGGCCGGAGTCCTGCGACGTGTGAGGTACAACTGGCTGCTAACGCCGTAAATTTCTGGGAACGAGGCGCCGGCGACCTATCCTCTTCCACTTTTATGTTCCCGGCTCGTAGTCTTAGAACTACTTAAAAGTTGGATGCATTGAGTGAATTCGACAGCTGCGCACTGAAATTACAGGTACATCAAACAGTCGCAATGTTTGAAGGATTCTTAACTTTAGTACAGCTCAAGTAATTTATATATTTTTTTATAACTCTTCTTGTACCTTTTAAGAGAAGAATAAAGTAATAACAACAGTTGTAAAGAAAATATTTAGAACAGTGTAAAATGCAAGCAGCAAAAATACTTTTGTATGCCGTAATAACTATGCTGAATCACTTCTTACTTTCGTACGAGACATTTATTACATTACAGCAATTTACAGTTCATATCTACGCAGCTAAATGCTATAATAAATAACGACCTGCAAAAGAAACTACGTATCTTGTCTTCACGTACACTATATTAGCATACACAATAACAGTGCATTAAAATAAGAGAACAAACGCCAAAAGCGTACAGAATTACAGCTTTTCAGCTGCTACAGCTGTGTTACTATATACAGGAAGTTATATAAAGAACAAACTCCAATTTTCGAACCTGGGCTCGTTTGTTGGAATAACTAATGATGATTCTCATTATATATGGAAACCTAAAAAGACCAAATAATTGTTTCAAAAATATTTCCACTGATTATAATTGAATACAAATTACAAATAGGGTTTAATTCATATTAAACACGTACATAGCGATCAATGGCATATCCAGATATCAAGACTAAATGGTGTTTAACCGATAAAATCATAATGAGCGCATTGATTAATCTCAATATACAGCGAGAGGCTACTATAAAAGTGTCAAAAATATGTTTCAACTCAGCTGATCAACTTTATTTATAAACAAAAATATTTTAAGAATCAGGGGTGTTTGCCCTTATATTCTTATCATCACTAATTTTTTGATTTTGCAAAAAACACGAACAATACGACACAAAACTTCTGAAACCAGTTTTACAATTGCAATACCAAGTAAGAACGTCGTTTTCTAAATGACTGACCGGATCGTACATCACATAGCAGAGATTGTTCTTATTATATAGATGTCTTGATGCAATTTTGAATTAAATTCTTGTACATCAGATAAATCAGTACTTTCCCCATTTAGGCTTTCTGCAAAGTCAACCTTCCGGTTGTGCTCTAATAGGGTTAAGACGTGATTTGCAATTGAAGTTCTGCTCATTGATTGCATCACCCAAATCGTTGTGGACGTGCTATCACCTTGTCTGTGTGTTGCAGATGATAAGGACTTTCATATCCCTGTTACTAAGCGTGATAGATGACTACACAATTTTTCACATCCACGATGGTATTATTCAGCCCTTTATTTTGGACTTTGTATAAAAATCCTTTGAATAAATTCTTAAACTGACCATAGAAAGCTTCAAGAACATATCTTAGATTGTCATTCTTTTTTAGCAATAAATTGCCTCTGACCAGCTGGTAAGAAATGAAACATACGTACAATGAATTTTTGGCCCATAATATGTGGCTTGAGGTCACAATATCCTCTATCGGAAATGGAGACACGTGAGGCTGGAAGATCGTTTGATCTCGTATCATCAATTGCGTCAAAATGTTTGTATCACTTAATGTCGTGGAGCTGACTTCTCAACGTAAGTATGGTGCCTCTGCGTATACATTCAAAGAGTCACCAGCCATAAAAGAAGATACAATATTAAATTTCCCGGTCTAATATCACTGGCTCTTGAAATTTCGCCGATTTTTCTACTGGTCAACGATGTCTCGTAGTTAAACTCGTTATAAGGCGTACCTTTTAGGATAAACTTTTCCTTCTCTTTCTAAAAACGATTAAAAGTTTTATATTGCTGCTGTACCTGACTAAGCAGCATTTTTGTCAGTTCAGCAATTTTAGCAACATGTAGTCTTACACCGAACGGTACATAAATTCCTTTTCGACTGGAATACCACTTGGGATTTCGTTATGGATTGAGCCTGGGCAGGACAGTTACCAATTGCACAGTTCGTTTCTTTTGCTTTGAAAAAATCAGTGACAGCTTTGTCTAATGTCTTCAACAGCTTCAGTTCAGACCTTAGGTGACCTTCATTGATTTTTTACATATTGTTCGTAATCCCAGCTTTTCTCACTTTAATTCACACGATCACATTATTCTGCTACTAAACGAAGCAGTTGAAGATAATGGGCTCATCGTTCGTAATTAAACATGATATAAAAGTTAGTAATTAAATGGATAATTAGGAGACTCTCCTTTCATCTTTAACTGAATGCACTAAGAACAAATAGAGCTGATCGAACTTTCAATAGCAAATGACTTGTTTACAATTTACTATAAAGCTTTTTTATAACTGCCCATTTCTAGAGAAATTACGCCTAAAAACAGAATGCGCAACCTATTAAATCTTTATTTTTCAGTTACCAAGTACCCCCAGATGCCAAGTATTTAGTATCGAGTCCCGTGCGTAATAGTCTTGATGAATCTTTACGTTCATTTTTACGGTTATTAGTTTCAAAGGTACGCTCTCCGATCACTTTAATCATGTTTCTCGGGTTTATGTAACAGGTGTTGCCTGTCAAACGAGAACAGATAGGATCGGCCAATACGCTCATAATTTGATCGAATAAACACGCTCTTGTTTTCACGAAATCAGTTTTATGCCTTTATTATCACCTGAAATCTATTCTTCCGCGTTTATTCAGTCATACTCGTTAAAAAAGTTTTCAAAAAAATTATTATTTTGCCTTTTGTCAGCGATAAAAAATAACCCTGGGTTTTCATATATAGTTAGAATCAGAATTAAATGAGCATACTCTCAGCACTACTTCTTGCTGGCCTAAGAAACTTAAAAATTGGATCTTTAGAGTGTAGTTCTGCTTAAGAGCAACTTATATTTAAGTGTACGAAAAAGTTTTAAAAATATAGATAAGGAGACTTAGATATTATCAGATAAAAAGACAAAAATCAAATAGACCATGTCGTAATAGATACACGTTACGAAATCAATATTTTATACTTACGAAGTTAGAGGGGGGGGGCGACTGCCACACAGACCATCTCTTAGTTGAAGATAAATTAAATAAAAAGTGAAAGGCACGAAAGAGAGGTACTTAATAATATTACGATATTGAACAACTGAGAGAGAAAAAATAAATACTTAAACAGGGTGTAGCAGAAATTAAAAAAAGAACACAGAATAAAACTGGAAAGAAATAAGGAGAACAACTATTGAAACAACAGAAGAAAAGACAAAATAAAGGAAACAAATGATTCGACGGACAAGAATGTGAACAAATAGAAGAAAAAAGCAAGCCAAGATTTGGGGATGTTAAAAAATGCTTCACAAGAGAAAGTGGAAAACTTTAAAAGCAAGAGAAATTAACACACAAAAAATGTATAAAAAGAAGAGAAATTACCGGGGTATTTTATAAAGAAATAAGAAGACAAAAATTTGATTTTCAACCAAAGTCGAAATTATGCAAGGATGAGGAAGAAAAGTTAAAAAAGGGAGGCTAAAAACGACGAAAATAGTTCTTTAAAAAATTATTAAGCCCGGATAGCGACAATGCCCAAACAATAACAAAGGGGGAGACTCAATAAAACCATCTACCAGAGAAGAGTTTAAACAAATTATAAAATAACTAAAAAATTATAAAGCAAAATCATTAAAATATAAAGGATCGATGGTAACGAAAGCAATATATAGGTTAATACATATAGAAAACATCTAGAAACAGGAAGTATTACCACGAAAATGGCAAGTAGCTGTTATGAACCTGGTACATAAAAGTGACGACGAGACAGTGTGTGCAGTAATTATAGAGACATAACTTTACTAAACGCAAGCTACAAAATACTAATCAAATAGAAAGGAAGCTGAACAACTAAATGGAATCAGCAATAGGTGATTACCAGTGTGGTTTCAGAGTGAATAGAGGAACCACTCACCAAATATTTACCGTTAGACAGACCCTGAGAGAATTTTGAAACTTCAACATAGATTTACATAAAATATTTATAGACTGGGGTTCGGGGTGACGCTATCATGAGCTGAATCCAGGGGTTGCAGATGTGCAACCTTATTAAGGCATAAGCCTATCCGCAGCCAAAGACTGTCGTACGTACACGACAGATCTAAAAGGAGTAGAAAATAAATCCAGCTTCCGAGATCGGGTCACTAATCCCAGTGGAGGAAGTAGCACCACTCGCCAACTCACAGTAGGATAGCATGCCGTTTAAATCCTCCCCCCCCCCCAATAAAAATGGTGAATTTTAAAAATCCAGGAAGAGTACCCTAGGTGGGCGAATCACTTAGTTACCACAAATCCCACACCTCCAAAAAGGAGGTCAACCTCATGAAATCTGGGGAAGGCAAAAATTCACTAGATAAATTACAACATCAATAACCTTAATTATAGCAACATACAAAAACGCTCCGAACTACAGGCGGAGCGTAGGAAGACCTTTATGTAGATGGTACAATGATATCAGAAAAGTAACCGAGAAGAAGTCGATTACAAAAGCACAGGACCGCAACAGATGGAAGGAGATGGGGGAGGCATATGTCCGCATGCTGGTGAAAGAAGAAGAAGAAGATTTATAGGCTTTCGACAAAAATATGATACAATAGTCAAAGCAGAATTGCTTAGAAGCTTGGACGAATTTGAAATACCCAGAAAACTAATAAGATCATTGAAAATTTGGTTAGAAGGCACTAGAAACAAAATAGGAATATAGGGACAGCTATCAGAAGATTTGGGGTATGGAAAGCATTAAATAATCAAGAAATAAGAAGTCAGTATGCAGAAACAAGCATATCCATAGATATGAAATGTAAAAAAGTCAGTTAACTGGAGCAGGTCAAGCGGCCGCAACCTACAAGGGAATTAAAAAGATTTTAATTAGTAAACGAAAAGGTATGAGAGAGAAAAACAGACCAAAACAAAGATGGTTAGTAGAAGTGGAAAAAGACCTAAAAGCCGTAAAAGTAATGAGATGGAAATAGAAAAAATGGAGAAAGACCATAGCGGGCGTAAAGAAGCGAGAAGAGTAAAATAACCGACCATCCATATAAAGTAAAAAGTGGTAGGACTCATCGGGATATGATCCCAGAAGATTGGAAAGGGGGTGACGACCGCACTTGTGTAAAGACAGGAAACAGTTAGGAAACGCTTAAGGGAAATTAAGGCCCTCTCTAGTCCGTAGAAATAAATCTCTGCCCAACAATATTTTAAAAAAATATACTCTTACTAGCAAAAGTAAAGAGGCTTAATTTATTTAAAAGTGATAAAGAAATAAAAGAAGAATATTCTGAAATATTTGAATATGTGGAATTCTTAGACAACTAATATTTAACTGTCATAACTTATGCAAGTATAATGTGCAGAACTCTCCTTTGCTGCTGCTGTAATTTCAAAATTTCTAATTATTAGTTTAAAAGTAAATTCTGTGCATTAACTAGTAAAAGTCAATGCATGCTTTTCTCTAATGTCCTTGGCGGGATTTTCTTAAAGGTTAAAATGAATTTGTAAACCAAGCACGCGCACATGTGTCTACAAATACTTTTACTGTTTAATTCTTTCAAATATTTCAATTAAAATTCCAATTTGCGCCGTGCCGGTGATTACGCGGGGACGGTTTGGGAATTAAAGAAAAATCATCCCGGCGCTCACTCGGAGCGGCTTCCACTTCCACTTCCTCACAGAAGCGCATAGGCCGAGTCCAAATTCACGGGCACTTCTGGCGCAATTACGGAGTTAATTAATGAATCGTCTCGGCCCACCGTCTGCAGCGATAAAACAACTTGACACTATCTGCTCTGCCTCCCAGACGCTGAAATTACTCACGACTCTTGAAAGCCGAATTTCGGAGAGCGCGACCGGGGGATGTCGCCGGGCCATTATCAGCGCCGATAGCGCAGATATTGCGATGCGGAGCGCGACATGCGATTGGCGTTCCCTCACACGCACTGTCAATAACAAGAACAAAGCCGCAATTGCGAGTTCGATTGAAGGCTCGTCTGAATTATTCATGGGCCACGAAAGCAAACGCCCCGAGGGCCGGGATATCACTCCGGAAGATTTCTCCAGGCATTCGTCATGTCCTCCGCTGAAAGCGCAGAGCCAACATTCGCCGAAATTCCGGGAGGCGGATTATCAACCTGAAAATGCCGCCGACATGCCGAGCGAAGATTGAGTCGGAGCATCGCAGTTGGGTGAGCAAATTCGAATAAAGCACCCGTTGCAGGTAAGTAACAAATAACCGTTTTGAAGTTAATGGGCCGTCTAAGAAAGCTTTTCGATTAATAACCCATGGCTGGATCACCATTCGATCCTGCAGATTTTCGAAAGCTTGACAGTTTTACTTCTTTCTTACCTTACTAAATGCAGATTTATCAATTATAATTTTTATAGCTGCAGTTAAACCATAGGTGATATTTATTTTAATAATTGCTTTTCATTTGTGGGCATAAATTCCGTAAACATTTTGTAGGCGCCTAAAAGTCACTAGTAATTCAATTAAGTGTACACACAAATAATGGGAAGAAGGTTAAATCAAAACAGAGCGTACATATATTTCTGTTCCATTTTAACTAATACTTCATATTCTAGAAAGAAATACAAAGCTACTGCTCATGTAAGTTCCCACTACTGTGTCAAATAAGGACTACATGCAGCAGTTTATGCATAGCATACAGATGACTCATATTAGAGTTGGTTAAATAAATGTAGAAATATGCAGCTATGTGCATGATAGAAATCTACCACGCACTAGAAGAATAAATCTGAGCAATATTTCAAGCCGCAATTTAATCACAACACTAGCAACAGAGGAAGCCTACGTAATTAATGTTACTCAAGACTATTTAGCAATTTCAAAGGATCTCAACAATTTATGATTCTTAAAAGTAGTAAAACTGAAGACCACGACAAATTAATGAAAATTCACATATAAAAGTTGTTCATCTGCGATGCAAATCTGTTAAGCTTTTACTTTATTGCGAAAGCCGCGCATACTAAAAGACAAACTTGTCCAAAGAGCCTTTCTTCATCCATCACCCGCGGCCGGGACTAATCGTCCTGCTTGTAGTCATTTCTTCGACGTCGGCCGGCCATGTCCCTGACGGCTGCTCCAAACGCCGTTTTGAACACAAAATGTATCGTGCTCGTTCGCGACACAATGCGCGAGTCCCGGCGAAGACACTTCTCCATTGTATAAATTCAAATGACTTCGTATAAATGGCAAACACAATGCGATCGAGACACTGCATATATGTAACGCTACGGCAGCAGCACAATAGCGCCTTAACAGCCATTAGGAGGGCAAAAGGCCCGGCTTTTTGATCGCATTGCAATTGGCACATTAGCGGACGCTTGCACAACCCGCCGCTGCCATATACGACGCAAATGGGGCTCCATTTCTGGTCCATATAAAGAGCAGCAGACCATAGTATGCAGATTACGGGTAACGCAGACGACGCGCCTGGCTCCAATTACTTTCGCTTTCGTCGCGAATGCTGTAGTAGCGGAGTTATTTACTAACAGTAATTATGGGCAGATGAGACAACCTCTAATGTGCGGAACAAAAACATTTCTTGTTCCATCCAATAAAAGAAGTGCCAGTGCAGTAACTGCAAAGTTCTAGGCCAATATGTCAATGAAATAAAATTTCAGGTGAATTGAATAAGGTAACAATCTCACAGTCAACATGATATTTAAAAATTCATCTTGGTTTTACAAAAAAGTGAAAGTGATAATGCAAATGTGGCAGCTAAATAGTTTGAGGGATATGTGAACAAATTAAAAAAATTGTAAGATTTTGTAGGTTTTCGCCCCCTTCAAGTTGAATTGTTAAAAGGTTCTATACCCTATAATTTAAGTAGAAGGATAGGTATCTGATCGCAAGGGAAGTGATGAATTCGTTCGCGAATTGAAAGAGAAGATCGATTACGATCCTGGGCGCAGCAGGGCTGACCTAGAAAAAGAAATGGGCGTAACAAGGTTAACAGTCAGTCTAGAAGTACACCAGGACCTGAACTACAAATCTTTCGTCCTGAGAAACCGCCAACTGTTGAATGAAAAAATAAGAAAGGAACTTTATCCAGAACGGGAAGGTAAATCACGAAAATTACCATTGATACTTCTGAAATGGTTGTCGTCATGCAAGTATAATTTTCTTCTTCTTTGATGATGCTGGAGCTTGTCAGCAACAAAGGGGTTGTCATGAAGCTCTATTTCTTTGAGAAAGCCCTGAAGGTGACCGCCGATAGCTATTTGAACGTGCTGGAGGCAACTGTTAAGCCCTAGATAGAAGAAGTGATAGTAGTACGTGTTCCGGTAAGACTTCTCCTCATCCCACAGGGCAAGAAGAACAAACAAAAATGTATTTTCCCCGACCTGTGATCACCCTCGAGCCCCGATTGCAATCCTGTCGACTACTACGTGTGCGGTTGGGTTGAGGCGAAGGTCACCATCATTACCTAGCAAATCATGTTTTCCTTCATTTTGTTGGCGATTTTGTTATTCATTCTGTCACCAATAGCACTCTCAAATTTCTGTGAAGGCTATAGTTGCAAGTTTTGCCAAAAGTATTACAGAGTATTTCCCAACACTTCGTTTTAAAACTATCGTCTCTTGTTCTCTCTTCTTTGCCTATAGGTAAAACAATTTGTAACAATGTGTACAAGAAGTGAATTGAATCAGATTCTTGTTTTTGCAGTGTTCGAAAGAACTTTAATAAAATCGGTTTCCCTGTAATTCACAACTGGTCGATGCTAAATAAAAATGATATAATAATAAACAAATTGTATAAAAGATTATAGATTAAAATTAAAAGATGTGAACTAAATATACGAAGGCAAAAAAGATAAAATATAATAAGATAAAAATATCAAATCCAAAAATATCAAAAATAAATTATATCTAAAAGAATAAATATAGGTTTGAAAGTGACATTACGAAAATAAGTTATTCAGCCAGAAAATCTAGTTTTGTTATAATAACGTACGTTAAAAGTAACTGAAAATGTTTCTAATTATTACAAACAAGTTACTGTAAATAATAATTATTAGTTTTACTTTACTTGAATTGTAGAGAAAAATAAGGGTTTCAAGTAATAAAACCTCAATTAATCAGTTTAAGTTATGTGTATTTTCACAAAAAAGCTTTCACATCTAAACAGGCATATCAGTCTTCAGAATAGGAAAATTGCTGTAAAATCCCATAAAAATAAAAATACACAATGTATTATATACACTACAACTCAAAATTAGTGAATTGGGGCAGTAAATAAACTACCTAAGCAGAGAAAGGGTTATCAAAATTAAAGAAATACTACAAGAACTGGAAGAGCAAAAAATAATCATTAGGTAATTGTAGTCAAATTGTGACGATATTATGAGTTTCATTTTAACTATAAAATGACACTGTAGCTCTTTTATAAGGGAACACTATGTAGTACAAGATCTGATTGTATATTTGACTGAGTTAACTTCACCTGTTTTGTTAAATTAAGATATCAGTAAAAATTACGCCATTAAAATTCGAATGAATGGTTACAAGAAGCTTTCCCACAGACAACATCGTTTTGACTTTACTGGTACAGGTTTGTCTGTAGATCACCACATTATACATGCTTGTTTCGACTTGGAGGTGTAATAATAGAGACAAAACCTCAGCATACTTTAGTATCCGAGGCAAAACCTGCGCTTTTCTTTTGCCTCGGATACTAAAGTATGCTGAGGTTTTGTCTTTATTAGACCTCAAGAAATATATATATATATATATATATATATATATATATATATATATATATATATATATATATATCGCAGCCTTTTGTTCAACATTAAAAAGGCTAGAGACCCATCTTGCAAGCTGCTATCAAAATTTAGACTCATTTTAAATCATTAACTGACAAACAATTATTTCAATAGCATTCTTTTGACGTTAGTGGTGCAAAATCAAAGCAAATGCATTCATTTTTTAGTTCTACCACTGCAAAACTTTGTTTCATTTGAACTTGGTTTTTCCAAAGCTACAAACTCTGGTAGGACACAGGAATCTACTTTCCATAAAAATAGACCGTCTAAATCAAAATGCAAAAATTAATAAGGAAAATTAAAGGTACTGACCTAAGATGTGTGTATACAAAGTTTGAAGTGAATCCGTTGAATAGAACGGAAGTTATAGTGTCTCCAGACACACAGACAGACATGAATTTTCGAAATCGTAACGGTCACTTCCGGTTGTCGTTAACCGTTTTGACTGAAAATCAATCCCATGTAAGGTACTGACCTAAGATGTGTGTATGCCAAGTTTTAATTAAATCTGTTGAATAAAACGGAAGTTATAGTGTCTCCAGACACACAAACAGACAGGGTGATAATCTCATTAACTTTCTATAAGCTCCACTGTAGAAAGTTAATAAACAGATCTTAGACAGGCCACCACTTTTGAATATCTCGGCAGTATTATATTAATAGAAAATGAAATTGGATATATAGCCAGTAAAACAGGTAAAACGACTAGATCAATAAAATCAAAACTAAACTGATGGTAACACAGTAAAAATACCAATTTTATTATACGATATCGAAGCATGTGTAGTCCAACTGAATCGAAGAATTAAAATAAATGCAGCAGAAATCAGATACCTGAGAAAAAGCTAGACAGATTAAGAAATGAAGACATATAACATAATTTAAAGCAAGTATCGATTATTCAGAAAATTGAGAGAAGATAAACGGAAAGGTAAGGACCTCATAATAAAGGAACTGAATAGACTACCAACGAAAATTCTAAAAATAAAGAGTAATAAAAACGATAGGCATCAGAACAAAGACAGGCGAACGGAATGGGAAAAAGCAGAAGAAATAAAAATACTAGCAAGAAACAAAAACGAGTGCACGAATGATCAAAAAAAGATTAAATTACGAGACTCCTAAAGGCATAGGGATTAGAGAAAGAAGAACTTATTTATTCAATAACACTTGTCTATACAGAACTGTCGATGTATTTTAAACATAATGTACATAGTAGTTATTGAGTTATTGTGAATGTTACTGACAAAACGAGGTGAAGGTCAAATTTTATCCAATCGCAGCATCTCAGTGTTGGCGTGTCAGCAGTAGTACAGGGATGTATCCAGAAGTAGTAGGACTGTTTTTTTCCGCCCGCGCGGAGCGATGAAGGGGGGTCTGCAAGGCCGGATGTTATGGAGGGGAGCCTGGGGAACAGGTTTCGACCTGCGACAGTCGCCCGCGTGCGTTAGTTGAGTGTGGACCACTGTTTTAATGACCTCCTGTTGTGACGCCTCGTCGTCAGTTGTGATGGAGCGAAATTTGGAGCAGCGGAACGCCATCAAGTTTTGCTAAAAATACGACACGGAAACAAAACGTCAGAGCAAAGAGTGGCACACCGCACAATCACCCTGTAAAAAAAAGGCCAGAATATCGAAATCGAAACTGAAATCGACGTTGATTGCATTTTTTGACTGTCATGGCATTGTCCATAAGGAGTTTGTACCTCCTGGACAGACTGTAAATGCAAGATTTTACGTGGAAGTGCTCACACGGCTGCGAAATCGGATCAGACGCATGCGACCAGACCTGGTGAGGAAGGGGAAGCTCCATCACGACAACGCGCCGTGCCACGGCGCGTGGATTATGAGGGATTTCCTGGCCAAATTCAGCGTTTCCACGTTGCCCCCCTTCAGCCCTGATGTGGAACCGCCGGACTTCTTCCTGTTCCCCCGGATCAAGAGGCAACTCAAGGGGCATCGTTTCAACTGGAAGCAGTTCAAGCGGCAACGACGAGGGTGCTGAACAGCATCCCGGAGGACGACTTCCAGAAGACCTTCGCGACCTGGAAGGCTCGCTACCAGAAGTGTGTGGATGCCCAAGGGGCCTATTTTGAAGAGTATTAAGTCGATGTACCAAAATGTTCAATAAATTTTTGTTGTGTTTTGCCGTAATTATATAAGATACGACAAGTATTACATCAAATTGGGAAAAAAGAAAGCAGCTTCAGTTTTCTTAACAAAATCACTTTTGTCAATGGTTTTAATGCACATAATGTGGAATGATAAAAAATTATTACTAAAAACGTGTTCCCACAAAAGTTAACTCTAGTTATTGCCTAGCTGGAGTAATTGACTATACCGTTAATTCTTATTATATGAAACTCCTTATTTGCCATTCCCGTTATTTGTAAAACAAATTCGATTTGCTGGTGAGATGATAGTGTGGTCGTCGATACCTACGTATATATATCCAGCTTCACATCAGCATCGCTGTTGATGGCATCCAAGTAATTCGTGCGATGTTTACTGGTTAATGCTCAATTTGCTAACCGGCGCTCTTGAATGTCCGCAATATACCAATAAAGCCATACAGAACGATCTGCTCTCGAGAAAGCGAGCTGCTATTAGGTTATTTATTGCTGAAATAGTTGCTACTTATCGCACAGGCGTAATCTAATATGGACATGCAAATAATAGCCGCACGGAACATTCCGCGCAGATGAAGCGGCATGGGTGCGAAATAAAGACGTTTGTGTTTATTTCAGCCTGACCTACTCTTCGCAGCGATTACGCTGCCCGATTAAATTTAATTAAATTGTGGCATTTATAATGCTCAATGTTATCAGCCGCGCAGAATTTATTTCAACCAAGACATGAATGTTATCATTTTAATAAACTCGTTTATCAGAGTCGATTATTTTAGTAAAGCAAAACCGTTGAATGTTTAAAAACACAAATTTTGTTTATGAAATTCAAGATCGTTAGAAAACCTATTAATTGATTGTGGAGCAAGCAGGTTTCCGTAAAGAATTTAGAACTATCCACCATTTTACACTTTAAGAACTCTAATAGAAAGGAAAAATGAATACAACATCCCTATTCACCTAGCTTTTATAGATTTTCAAAAGGCTCTTGACAGTATTGAGAAGTGGGCAACATTGAGTTTGCTAGAAGACGCAAGAATGGACTACAACTATACAAAAATGATTGAATACATATATAGGAAGGCGACGCTACAAATAAAAATTAACGACAACGTGAAAACTAAAAAGATCCAACTTAAAAAGGGAATTAAACAGTGTGATACAATGTTGCCAAAACTCTTTACCTTTTCGTTTGGTCAAAGGGCAAAAAAATAGATAAAAAATATCTGAGCCATTTCAAATACGCGGACGATATACTAATATCCTCTGATCTCAATGAACTGTAGCAGATGATAGAGAAACTCAATCAAACAATCGACAGAATAGAGTTCCAAATGTTATTCTCAGCAAAACCAAAATAATAAGTAAAGACAACGTCCAGATTAGTATAGAAGAATGTTGAATATTTCTATAAGAAATGGAACTATAAATGTGGCAATAAGATAAAGAACATGAACAACAGATATCATGGAACATATCACAAAACTGAAGTGAAGCTGGGCAAGCCACATCGCTCCGAACATTAACAACAAATGGACGTCAAACATCACCCACTGAAGACCAAGAGAAACAAGGAGAGGTAAAGGACGACCGCCAATGAGATGGGTCGACGTTATAAGGAAAATAGGTGAAAACTGGTATTAACAAGTACGAAATAGAAACAGATGAAAGAATTTAGGCGAGGCCTACAACCAGGAGTAGATGGAGAATGGCCAATGAATCTTTTAAATAGTCTCAATTTTCTGCTTCGCAGAGATGAGCTCTTTCTAGTGCATGTTCAATTATAACCGTTGAAGTCTTAGGCTATAGTCTAATTATGTTGTCTCTCAATTCTGCGGGAATTCAAGGCCCATTTATATAGACTTTCTCTTTAAGGTAGCCCCATACAAAAGTTTGGGGCTGTCAAATCAGGCGGCTGTGGCAGCCAATTAATTTCAGACCTTCACGAAATTAATCTTCCAAACATTGTGGCTTCAGCAGTGTGACAACTAGCTTTATCTTGCCGAAACCACATATCAGGTCTGTCATTAATCACAGACTGTTCAAAATTATTGAGGGATAACATTCCCCGTTTACCGTTATTTCGTCAGTGGCAACATCGTCGAAGAAGTGGGGTCCAAAAATAAACTGTGAAAGAACATTGTACTACACTGTGCACATAAGTTCATATTGGTGAACAAGTCTCTTCCAGTCCAAAACCTGGAGTTTTGTTTATTAACATAACTATTAAAATAAAAATGTGCTTCATCCAACATAATCAGACGGTGAGTAAATTTGTTTGGTTTCTGCCTAATTCTTGAAATGGCGTGACATGCCTTAGTTTCTTGGGTGAAGTATGTTTTATAGTGATACTCGGTTTGGCAGTGGTTCCTCCAGTTTGACGTTTCTAGCTTTTCATTCACATTTTCTTCCACACGGTCGATGTTATGCTGTTTCCTAGCAGAATGTGGTCTACCAGAACGTAAATGGTCGTGTACACCACCCTGTTCAGCTAAACGACGAATCATTGACTTGTTGTTTATTTCTGACATTTAAATGCCGACCATAAGTTTGTCGCGTGGCAATGATTAAATGCTAATTTAAAAAATAAAATTATACAGATTGGCGCACTATATAGTGGTAAATTCCCAAATCTTCGCTGAATTTTCTAAAAATAAAGAATGTTGTGCGGCAATTATTAACACAATCATAAGAATTTGAAGACTTTTGAACCACTGTATTATTATACATATATACATTTTTCTTATTATTCTAAAAAATAACCACCCTCTTCTGTTTTCATTTCTACAAGCATATAAATTTTATGTTGTACTTTGAAAAATGAAGTGGTAGTAACTTAAAGGTAAAGTATCTTATATTTCTACACTGTAATATTATTCGAAAAAACATTCATATGTCTGTAGCGTTGAATTATTGGTACAAATTCACGAAAAGCGTCTAGTAAAAAAATATTGTCTCTAATTTCTTAAACAGGATCCCATCATGTCAGTCTTAATCTGACATTATTTTGCAGATAAGCTTGTAAGCTTAGCAGTTTCGCTTTTTGAGCAAACAAAGTGTATTGCTTAGGTTTAGAAATCCCCTGCAGAGTTGGAAACGTTCCAATTAGTTGAATAACGCAAAAATACATTAAGATGTAGGATTAAGACGTCACTTATCAAAAAATATAGCCTTAAAGAGCCCCCCGACGTCCCAAAGGAACCTAAAAAAGAAAGCAGCTGTCTCGGCTAAAGCTCATCCCCGTGATGCAGCCGAGATCTGAATCTCCCTACCTCCCCGGCTCTTCGTGTTTTAAACGACCAACACAAGGTTTGCTGAAATAAATCTCGATGCACTATCTCGTGCATCAACCGAGCAAGCAAATTCTATCGCAATTAGTCATCCGTGTGTATGCAATGCCTTTGCCTTGTAATAACGCGCTTAAATCATGTAAGCGCGGAGCAGAAAGCCGCCGCCCTCATTCGAGATGCAGAAAAAGGAGAAAACTCCAATAACAACGGTCTCGAGCAAAAAAGGAAGTTCTTAAGGTAAAGAGATGTTCCGTACCTACATGGTACAAGGCGATACACCGGCGATAGCACAGATAGCACCAGATAACAGAACAATGGAGTATCCCGGATACCTACAAATACACGGCCTGGCTAATGCGTTGGCTGAAATGAGAGGATAAATAACGTCAGTCCTCGTAAACTTCGAGGACAATGCGGCCGTATCTAAGCTCATACGTGCGCGAGCCGCCCGGATCCCACGCGCCGTTAATAATCCAGAATGTCTTCGGATGGACTTCCATAAGCCACGGAGGGCGCGCCGGCAGGACGGCCCAAAACCTAATTAAGCCCCCGGCGATAAATTAAACGGGAAAAAGTTTGACATCACAATGGCGCGCCGGCTCCATGTTGGGCTGGAAGGGCCGCCGCGGACCGTTTTTGAACAACAAAGGCCTAATTAATTATTTAGTCCGCAAACAGTATGTAAAAGCGCTACAGATCAAAGATAATGCAATATTGGATTACTGGCCGGCGAATGCGAACGGTAGCCAGCGCGCTGGCCATTGTTCATGCTGTCTGAGTGGGTGGCGCCGCTGCATGACCTGCTCCGGGAGCTCCGCATACGGCCCTGCGTTTTTCTTTTTTGAAGTTAAGATGGTAATAATACCATGCTGCGATAGCAGAAACGCGGTTTTGTTATTACGAGTCGATACATGGCGATCGTAGATTTCGTATGACGTACAGCTACTTCAATTTTTTTGGCTTAATCATAAATTAGTGAACCTAATGGTTGTAATAGATGTCAACTACCAAATAACGCGATTCTGAAATATCGAAGACCACATTACCAGAAAATTCAATTCAATTACAAATGGGAGAGAACCCATTGTTGGTAATTTGCAACGTTATTAATTTAATTTTATGTAGATCTACTTAGTCATTGTTTATTAGTGGTTTCAACGCTGGTAATTTATGCTGTACTATCAATACTATATTACACATAAGACCACTTTGTACGAGATGCGTTCAAGTTCTAAGGTCTGCAAATTTTCTTAATCTTAAAAGACGTTGGAAATATTTTCAATTTAAAATATATAGATACCAGCACCATACAATGTACACAAATAAAATTACTATCATTGCAGCGAGTGTTGTTTTGTATACTTAAAATGGCAATGTTTAGTGATCAAAAACATCGTGTAATCATCCCTTTTCTCCTCTTTCGTGGTGAAATGTCCATCGTAATTTATCGCCAATTGAGTGAGAAATGCCATGTTAAAAATATGCGTTCGTGGATGCGAAGTTTAAATAAAACCTGCCGGACTTAAACCATAATTGCGCGAGTGGGACAAGTTGTTATGAAAAACCGTCGATTAGGTGTGCGTGACATTGCCTTCAAATTTGGCATTTCCTCTGTGGAGTCCATATTGCATGATGACCTAAAAATGTCGCAAATTTCTTCAAGGTGGGTCCCACGAATGCCGACCAACAAACACAAGGCTGCGTAGGCTGACAATTAACACGTAATGTCCCCATGAATTTCCGACCATGAAGTGTTCCGTGGCTGCTAATTTTCTAATCGAGCCGCTGTTGCATCAGCGATTTTCAACGGGCAAAACACTCATAAAGAAGTGTTCTCAGAAGCCCTGGAATAATGGCGCCGACAGATCAGAAGTCTCAACTTTCTTGGACAAGTACTTTTTTAGAAAGAAATTTGAACCTTAGAACTTAAACGCGCCTCGTACGTGTCAGTCAAAGTAGTGTTGTAGGTTTCCTGTTGTTACTTGGTGCATTTTATGACAATAGTATTTATAGTTGATAAGTTACAGGAGTAGAGAAGTGGTCCCAGCACACTACCTTGGGGAACTTCGAACGTAATTAATGTTATTCTGAACCCTCATTGTTAACTTGGAAGAACCGGTCATCAAATTACTATTTAAGCAGTATATAAATCTGACTGGAAAAGTATAATTTGAGTTTGTACAAGTGGGTCTTTGTGCCACACATTGTCGAAAGCTTCTTTTCAATCTACGGGGGTTTTTGAATGATAATCCGATAAGATAAGGCTTTGTGTCGTGGCCTGCTGTTTTCTTAATTATTTTTAGTAGCAATCTTTCGAATATGTTTGATATTAGGAGTAGGAAACTTATTAATCTGTAGGATGACTATGATTTGGGTGGTTGTTCAGACTTGGTAATTATAAGATAATAATTATTAAGATAAATTAGTCTTAAAATAGTATATATAGTAATAAGGGCGCCTTAGTTGGCAGGTGTTGCAATATTTTTTCTACCATTACGTTATAAAGGAGAACTTTTTGGGTGTTTGTTTGATTTGCTGACAAATTTTAGCCCGGAAAAATGATTCAAATTCGTTATTATTATTGCCTTAAAGGGAGAGCGTGTTAAAGTAAAAACAATGGCAAGATGTTTTCCAAAAAAATCTGCTATATCTTTATCTGTTATGCCCCAGCTATTGGGGCTATTATAGGCCTTTTAAATTTTCTCATATAGTGTATTCAACAGCAGAAAATTTTGATATTTACTCTTTGAAAGATTCATCGCATGTTTTATGTAGTTCCCTTGTCCGTTTTTAGTTTTTTGCTATTTTTTCAAGATCTACTTTTCTAGACCATGGAATCTTTTATAGAGTAAGAAATATTAGTGACTTTAGAAGTGATATTTGCTGGCTTGCCAAGCAGCTTCTTGAAGTATGGTGGTTAAGTATTGAGTAGCAGCATCGAGATTTTGATTAGCTTTGATTCTAATGGCTAGACTGAGGTTATCATCCAAGTAGTTCCCAATGGATTCCAACCCTATGCTTAGTGGAAAGACTAGGAAACTGTTATTTAGTGATAATGGTTATGTTAATGGTAGAAAATGGAAGGTATATGTGTCTAGAGGTCCGATTTTCCTTTAGTATATGGCATGCTGGTACTGGATAGTTGGGTAAGTCCGGGAGTTGTTGGGATCACTCAATAAGACCGGATTGTCCGGTCAAGAAATAGCCCAAGTTATTTTTTTGTATTGCTCTTAGTAGCCATGACTATAAAAGTGCTGTTCTGGTGTAAAAGTTAAGAAAATATTGTTTTATATTCTACTAGAACGTTTGATAACAACTGTAAATGTTCATTTGTTGGCTATTATTTGGCGTATTGCTGCTACTTCTTGCCCATGTTTGAGAGTCAACTGTATTTTTAGACCTTTTTAGTGTTCGTTATTGGGGCTACTGTCTTGATTCTGCGGAACAGGACAATCATTTGCTGCAGATAAATTTTATTTGCAAATCCCAACAAACTGTGTAGCCCTTTTAATTAGCCGGGTGACCTTCGCCACATAGAACACATTTATCTGGAGCGTTGGAATCTTTCTTGTAAATTGAGGTTTTGTGTCTAGCGCCGCATTTAACGCAAATAAAATATTATTACAATATGTTATCGTATGAATGTAACATTGACATTTTAAGCATCTGGAGATTAACATTTTTCTTTTTCTTTGGGGAGTGGTGGTCAATTAAAAGAATTATATTACTATATGATAAGAAGTTGCTTAATTATATGTGCCGAATTTTTATGGTAAACTTTGCTCAACATATACTGCAGTAGAATAAAATTTTGGATTTTTCTTTAAGCTAACATATATGGTGAATGATGTTTTTACCTTTAAAATTTTGTGTTCATTTTCTGTAGATATCTGCAGTTAGATATTGATTTTTATTGCCTTGTTAGATAGTATTGCTTTTTTGAGAACCCGAGTTAGAGGTTCCATCATTTCCTTATAATTAGTGATACCATAAATATATAAATGTACTGTCGAATGCACTACTTGCTTAAATGGTAAGAAAATGGACAAGAATAGAGGACGGTAATACCTCAGAGTGCAAAATATTTCTTTTAGTTATTCGTTGTATTTACCACATGGATTCCACTGATTGGAATTGAAATTTATATAAATAATCAAGCAAGTTTGTATACAAACTTGTGAAAATCAGAAAAAAGTGTCACTAATATGAAACAGATACATTCTTTTTACAAAAGTTGTACCACTTTATAATACTGCTGGTATCTTAGTCTAAACATTTATCTAAATAATCATAATAGCATACTAGTTTGCATATTGTTCCACAAATTCAAAGTCTGAACAGAAATTATTGTATGGATAATTGTTCAAGCCCTTGAAACTCTCTATGAGTATTTTAAAGTAGAATTAAACAAAATATCGAGTTAAAAATAGTCAAATTGTCAATTTTTTGAACTGAAGAACTTAATAGATATGAGTGATAAGAAGTATAACATTTATACTATAGAATAAGGTCTCTGGACACCTCAGACAAGAGGATGATTAGTTGTTGATATTCAAATGGAATGTAATTTTACTTAGATACTCTTACTATACTTAGTTTATCGTCAACAAGGGCGAGTACAGAAAATAGTAAAAGAGCATAAACAAATACACAGTGCATATTAATTTAAAAATACTGAATTGTCAATTTTTTGAACTGAAGAACTTAATAGATATGAGTGATAAGGAGTATAACATTTATACTATAGAATAAGGTCTCTGGACACCTCAGACAAGAGGATGATTAGTTGTTGATATTCAAATGGAATAGAAAGGTATTAACCAGAACTCTTACTATCTACTTAGTTTATCGTCAACAAGGGCGAGTAAACAAATACACAGTGTGTTTAATTTAAAAAATGTACTGAACTGCTACAACACATTTACAAAATATGGAAGTTAAGAAACTTTTGGATAATGCTATATATTTAGGCTTTCATTGTTTTTAAAAAGCAAACTATGTAAATATAACTGATTTCCTGTATTTTTCTCATAAAGGTGAGGCAAATAAATATTTGCACAGAAAAACAAAAGATAATTACAGAACTGGCCATTTCACTTTTATGCCAGTGAAATTGTTGAACAGGCAAATAAACTGTTATCTTATTCGAAATAAGCTTGTCAAATATCTCTTGTACCTATACTTAAAACCTGCTGATAACTCTTAATTTAAATCTCTACCACTACCATCGCGGTAAACTTGTGGTTTAGAAGGTTTTAGGGAGTTAACATGAAGTTTAAGCTAAAATAAAGGTTTTGTTATGAAAGACAAAGTTCTAAAATTCCAACCTGTTTGATACGTAATATACAAAATTGAAGAGGTTCGGGCAGAATTACCAATTAAACAGAGCCGAAATATGTGCCGGCATATATGAATCCCTGTGTTTACGCAGGTGTCGTTCAAATAACATAATTAACTACACAACTGCTAGTTTCCAACGGCACGGACATCATTCAATTTCCGTTACTTAATCGAGATTGTTGCCGCTGAGCATGTAATAATATAGTCTTATGACATTTAAAGTGCAATCTGTTGCCTTCAGTTTAAAAACCGACCTCTTTATTAAACATTGTGAAATTATTTCTACCTCACAATTTATCGACGCTCCAGTTGTGAATATGATCTTTTCATGACATGCAACCACACTTTTTATTTATATTACTAAAAATTATGTTTTGAATTTTGAATTAGGGTAAACCAACCAAATACATAATCAAAAATCTTAATAATACCTATATAATTTCAAATAAAATAACGGCAAAACTTGTAAAAACATATAATAATTTTCATTAGAGAATAAATTAATGTATGTTGTATATCAATATTATACATATCTATATAAATTTAATATATAGCAATATAAACCCCCTTTTGGGGTGTAGGGACAGTACTGTTATACTCGAAACTGTCGGATTCTAGGGTCGTTCTGAGATACTGGTTCCCAAATGACTCTCAACTCTCACTTGTGGCTCCAAGAAGCTATGCACACAAGAGTGTAGCGCCCACACCCCGGTAAATTGTGTCGACACACAGACAAAACTAAGTGAGGGGCTACTAGAGGCAACCTTCCAGCGAAATTTAATGGCTCTAGCAATAATTGCAAAGGGGTAGCAGCTTTTGCAGTATCAACTGCAGGTGGAGATAGATGCATAGGTACAGCTCTAGATTGAATATCAGTAGGCGAAAATTGCATCCATCCAACCGATGTGGAAGGAAAAAGCCACCACATTATTCTCTCGTGCCAGCTTAATAGCTGCCGACCAATCCAAGGATTGAAGAGCAAAAGAAGAAAACCCCCTTTGGTATCTGGCAGTTTTGAGTTGAAGATGGTTTCGTTACAAATTTTAATAGTCTCTAAAATCTAAAATAAAAAATAAGAGCTTCTGTTGCAAAAACATATCAAAATTTTCTGTACGAATAGTTATAAGATTTTGTAAATCAGATATCATTATTGTGTGTGTTACTATTTAAAATATTTGTATCCGACACCCTGAAGGGGTATAAGGAAAAGAAGAAGTATACAACAAAATTAAAAATGGAACTTTTTATCTAGATAAAGTATCGCATAAGTCTATGTCACCACTTTTCGTCGGTCTAAACTTTCAATATTTAAATATTTTGCTAACATATATTTGATGTTTGTTTTTTACTTTTATGAAAAGTTTTTGAAATTTGACAATTTAAATTTTTATTTAAATTTTTTTATCTTGACGAGAAATGGTCAAGTAGCGCAAGTGTCCAGAACAATAATGAAGGCAAAACTGCAAATAGTAAAGAGATCATCAAAAGAGTTCAAAATTATTACTAAGAAACTTCAATGACATCAACGAGAAGTACATAAAAAAACCATAAGAAAATCTCTAGAGTGAATTAAAAAATTTTGGTATATAAAATTTAATTTCGTCAGCCGTTTAGCGACAGAGCAATTGAAAACCAACATCGATTAATCATTACTTTAAGTAAATGATTTATTTGAAGAAAATTGATTATAGAAAAGTATAACATTCAGACAAATGTAACAATGAATCCCAAGGATTTGTGAACACTCACAATTTCCATATATGGCAGTTAGGTGGCCCATTCACTCGATTTGAACCCTTGTAGTTATTTATTATGGGATTTAACTAAAGATTATATACGACCCAAGTCATGGATATCCGAAGTTCGTCCAAGTCCTAACAGAAAGTATCACCCAAAATGTGAAATTTGATTTTCGAAGAAACCCGGTACAAAATCACTGAGCAATTTTTGTAGAGACTGCAGTTTCCAAAAGTAAAGAACGGCATTTTACAAATACATTTATCTAGCCCCTTCTTTTATCGATTAGTTGCAATTTGAGCGGTTTCAATATCTGTTCTAGTTTTTTTCTAAATAAATATCTTTCCGATTATTTTGGGGCAGTCTTGTGGTCCTATCTCTACAGCGTCCCATTAGCTGTGATCTAAAATGTAATAAAAACGGACCATCCCAATAAAAATGAAAACTTTAAATTATATGTATAATTTCCAGTTATATGGAGAAGTAACCAAAGATTAAAATAAAAATGCTGGCTCAAAATCGTCAAGTCATTATATAAATTCATTTCTATTATAATATAATGCAAAAAATCAAAAATAGAAACTTTTACATATTTTCTAAAATAAAAATATATATCAGTATTGTTTCATACCCTTCCCTTAATATACCTATGAATTGTATTATATCTTACTTAACTAAAAAGAATATTAAATAATTAGCTCTGGTAAGTTTTAATTCTTCTGCATTTATTACCAAATTATTAACGCCTGTTTTATATAAACCGTACTGTTGATACTTTTTAAGTCACACTAAAAAATCATTTGCATTTATTGTAAGTATTGTATTGTATGTATAGTACGTAAATAATTTTAAATAATTTTACTGCAAGGCTCTGCTAATTCTTTAGCCTTAAATAATAGTTTAATAACCTAACAATAAATGACAACAGGGTGGCAAAATGATTGAAGCATTTAGCTGTGTTGCGGATGGGTCAGGGGCTCAGTTGTCTGACAGGTGGGCTACCCAGTCTCTAAAAATAATTGACTATCCAGGTTCACTTCGAATGAGGAGTATTAATATGGTCGACTAAGGCGACACATCACCCCATATCAGAACTGAGAGTGAGGGTGAATATATTGGAGCCTAAACCTTTCAGTTCGCAGGTCATGCTCCCAAACCTCACTATTACTGCTAATAATATTTACGAACACGATATGAGTATATTCACGTTCAAACGAAACTTTACATCACGTAATGTGGTTTACCTATAACAAAATGTCAGAACCTTCACTGTTGTGTTTTTGTACAGACCATTTCTTTAAACACAATCAATATTTATGGTTTTGATGTTTTATATCAAGTGTTGAAATCGCTATAACAACGGGTAGCGTTAAAATCTCCAAAAGGATTTCTCATTTTAGGTGCCACCAAAATTTATCTCGCTTGTTCCTGCAGTTCTTAAATTCTCTTTTCAGCTTGTTCTCTTTGCTTCGCTTTATATGCGATTTATTTTTCCCTTCTACAGAATTTACTATCGGAGTCCATCTGATAGATGAGGCAGCTCAAAATTTGCAACAACTTTGATAAAACTCGTTATTCTTGAGAGTATATGTATAAAGATAGTTACATTAACTGTCTGATTACAACGATGATTAATTTATAATTTATTAGTTATAAAAATGATTTACCATTAGAGATCTTATAAAAGAACTTTATAAAAAAATAAGTTGTTGTTTTAACATATAGGGTGATCCATATTAATAAATGTGTAAACATATTTTTTCCCGAATAAAAAATAATATGCTGAAATTGAAAATTACGTATGAAGTATGATTACGGCCAAATGGTCTCCAAAGCTCCGCTGACATGTAGCTGTCCTTTTAGTGCGGTATTCCATAATGCTTTCCCATATATGCGGCTCTGTTTCAGCAACTACATGTCTGGTGTTGTCTTTTGTTAATATATGTAAACCCTGTTCTTCAAATGGTCCCAGAGCAAAAGGTCCAATGAGGTTAGGTCTCAAGACAAAGATTGCCAATTTATGTCATGCCTCTGCTAGATAACACGATCAAGAAATTGTATTTGAAAAAGTGAGTGTTTCATGTGCTCTATTTTGTTGAAACCACATGTCTTTCAAGTTCAAGTTGTTAATTTCATTTGGAAAAAAGTCTTTTAGCATCTACCACTAGCGTACACCACTGACAGTAGCAGCGTTGGTAGTTTTGTCCTAAAAAAAGTTTAATTTCTCCAGCCCACAATGCATACCAAACGGTGCATTTTTACAGATGCATTGGTTTTTCGTAAATAACAAGTAGATTTTCACTAGCCCTCCAGATACAATTTCGATAACTCACAAAAAAAGGTTTAAAAAATAGGCTTTAAGTTTTTTTTTTACAAAAATCATCATCCATTTTTGTGTTCTCTAAAATCCATTACACAGAAGTACGGCGTTTATGGTGGTCTTTGATGGACTATGTCATGTGTTTAAATACACACTGCACAAATGCAAATTACAACTTTAAAACAACTCAAACGGGGCGCAATTCAAATCCTAAAATTCAATTTGAGACACGCTACACATGGATGGTAACAATAGTTCTTATTAAACATATAACTCGACCGCTAAGTAATTGTTATGTTCTTGTAGCTTTACTATAGAATTTTTGGAGAACAAAACCTTTATCCGATGTTATAAGTCTGAACAATATGGCACACTCATTAACCATGATATTACAAAATATATTTGTGATTGTTCCCTATACATTATGCACGCTGCTAATCGCATTCGAAAACAGTCAACATCTAAACTCTCCAACGTACACATGTACAATAAAACTTTATATCAACAGCAGAACAATAAAATCTCCAGCGATTAGATAGTCGTCTTTATTATTCGTAGAAGAACGATAACACGGCGAGCCCGGAAGAGCGCGCCGTGTCGATGGCCTTAGAAAAACACACAATTACTGGCGGTGCCTAATCCGTAATTATGGGCAGGCGTTTTGGGCGCAAAGCGCCGCGCTTGTGGGCGTCGTGCGCCCCAGTCGCAAAAATCCTCCAAATTAGAAAGGCCAACAAATTGAGAAAACACTCCGCGATGTTGACGTGCCGCGTCCCGGGGAATGCATGACTACATAAAGGTGGGTTTGCTGAATCCACACGATTGTTGTTTGCTTTATCTCAGCGAGCACATTTGGTGCCTTAATTATATCTCGCCTTAAAATAACACAGATAACAGAGGTTCGCCGAGAGCGAGGTGAGACGACGAAAAGCGGCCGGTATCATTAATCGTGACGCTACATTCCGCCGCAGCAAGGCAAACAGAAGAATTGGATTTCGGCAGCCCTGGGAAGCAGATAGCATTCCGGCGGAGTGAAAATCTATCAATTAACTGCAACTTCACGCCAGCCTTGTGCAATCTTAGACTTCCTGCCGTTGTGAGAGGTTTAATTCAGATCACGACTGTTTAACATGTAATTATTGCAAGCAATGCGTCATATCTGCTTAGATTCTTTTTATTCTATTACTCATCAAACTCAGATAAACACCATAGCCGGACGACTTATTTAAATTCTTTCCTTGTATTAATGAAGCAGTTTATGCAGTCACAAAGCGAAGAAATTCACTGTGAAATTGTAGATTTGCCTGATTTATCACATTTTATCTCAACTGTAACGTAATTCAGGATATTCTTTTTTAATTGCCTGCATTAAATGACAAGGTTATAAGATGACTAAGTCTTGGTTTTAGCGTCTCTCACGGAGGTTACAAATCAACATGGCTATTCTAACTTAAGAGATAGCTGTGTGAAATAGTTGGGACGATGAAAGGCCAAACTAATCACAATTACGCAACCAGATAATTCTGCATCCTCCGACACTTCTTTTTCTATTTTACTTTACATAATGAGCTCCAGAATTTCGTTTTTTAAATTGGATATGCCTAAGGAATTCCAATTTTCTTTTTTATTGGCGAATTACCAGTTTTTATTAGTTTTTTTAATGCCTATTCTTACGAGGCCCTCCCTACAGCCATACTAGGAGTGCGTAATATCTGACCATTACGACCCTTAATGCAGTTTTCTCAATTCTATAAATATATTTCAGAGCTTAACTTGAGTTTAACTTGATGACCTAATCTTTTTGAGAGAAGAAAACAGGTAGATACATAGTATTTCATAAGCCTCGCGAGTTTCAATCTCTATGATGTTTAATCTTACTTAGTTTTATGTTACTACTTCTGCTTATAACGAATTATTGGTATTTTACCCAAAACAAAACATATTTAAATTTATTATTAGAACAATATTGCTACCGTAGTCTACAGATCTGTAGGAACTGCGCAAACAGGACGACTATATGATTAGCCGACAACCTGCACTAATTTGTTTTTCCTTGTAGATACATATGAATGGTATCAATCATTACAAAACTAAAAAGGAGAATAAGTTGAATTAAACTCTTCCAGCAAAGAATAATAGTGGAAATTTTGAAAGTTGTAACAACATATTATATTTGTCATGTTGTCTTTGTTGACCAACGTCTTTAACTGAATGCACCCACCATCTCATCAACCAATGCTTCTCAAAATTTTCTGAAGCGGGATTCCTTATTTAAGAAACTATATGCTTTGCTCAGTTTTATTTATAAAAAAATAATAACTGTACAGGCTAATGATGGGAAAGATCTGTTACCAAGTAGTTCAATTTGTTTGTTTCTGGTGCCATTTGTGTTTTCGGATCCTTCAACTAGACTCGAAGAAGTGCTAGATGGCACTAGAACCACCTCAAAATTTTAGTTTAGCCTTGAGATATCATATCTAACCAGTGCGCTGTGCTGTTGGCTACTAGATGCAATATCAAATATTTAATAAACCTGCAAAGCGTGCAACGCATAGGGAAGTGGCGAAGCAGTCTCCCAAATTTGAGAACCCTCTAGTCTGGCTGACCTTTGACCAGTCAGTTTCAAAATCACTAGCAAACAAGCCTTTTTGGTCACCTGTCGACTGGTGAAAACAGAATTTGGAAATTCCCAGCGCTTCTCGAGTTTTTGCTCGGAGGGATGGACGGACAACATGAAGTTAGTAAGTGATTCCGCTTCGCTTCGCCACTTAATCATATGTTAAATATAATAATTTGTTAAATTTAGATAGATGTTAGATTTAGATAGACCATGTGCGTCTGAAAGTAACAAGAATAAAAAGATTACTTGTATGAAGATGAGAATTTTAAATTTGGTTTTACCAGCAAACCGCTGTCTGTTGTTTGTCGGGAAGCTTGCCAAGAGAAATCAAAGTTACTTTGATATTTAAATGTCTAGACAAAAACAATAAGCTTGTAGAATTCTTTGAAAAAAGAGAAGCTCTAACCACAAAGAACAAGCTACTAATAGAAACGCATTACTAGCAATGTATTCAATTTTATCCTACCCCAAAAACAGTAAGCGACATATAATTAATAAAGATCTAACTTTACCAGCAACTGTTGAGATTGCGCAAAAAATGGTCCAAGAAAAGAAACCACCAAATTAAAAACAATACTTCTTTCCAACATTAAAAACAAGTTGTTTAAAATATTAAGAAGTGCGCGTACTTCTAGCTGCAGATGAATGATTCCGCAGATATTTTTTACTGTCCAGTTGATAGGAGAAACGGTATTACAGAAGACAATTTATTTTGTACGCCATTAGAGACTAATACGACCAAAAACTGTTTATTGACACTTTTAAAACAGTTATAATTACGATACTAATCGGGAAAAATGTGTTGCTACATGCAACATCGATTTGGTTTTATCAAGTTTCCGACATCAAGAAGTTCTTGAGCCAAATCGCTATTTTCTAAAATGGATTGTGCGAGTAGAAGTACTATTAAAGTAGTAAATTTCATCAAAGAAAAAGGGTTACAGACTCTTATTTTTAGAAAGATTTATAAATGCGCGAGTTCTTGTAAATCTTCTTTATCACAAAGAAGCAAGATCGGTTCTCGAGGGGTAGCGTCTTGAAAAGAGTAGTGTACTTGTAAGATGACAAATCAAAATATGAGAACTTATTTTCAATTTTTAGTTTTTTAAGGCTGACTTCCCCATGGGTTATTTTTAAACACTTTAAAATAACATCTTTGAGCATCCTGTTTGGAAGTCTAGATGTGGAATCTCTTTTAGAACACTCATCGCAACAGCTTGGATATTTTTAACAGCCTCAAAATAGTGTCCTGTCAAACTAGAGTTAAGCCGGGGAAAAACCCGGGAGGGGTTAAGTCCGACTTGCAGGAAGGTTGGGGGAGCATTACCATGATTTGTTTCGTCAGAAACTCTATTATTAGTAGCGATGCATGGCTCGGTGCATTGTTGTGAAGAACTTAGGTCTTAGCGATCTCTAGGCGGAGACTTGCAACATTTTTCTTTAGCTGTTTAAAGTACAGATTTGATAACCAAAAAGACAAAAAGCATCGCTTTCATCATTGATTTCCTCACTCGAGCGTTCTTTAGTTCAGGAGAGTTGGTAGTGGCCACTCAAAGCTCTGTCTTTACGTCTTTGGGTCGCCACGTTTTATCACCACTCATCATTTTAAAAAATCACTTTTCACGTGGTCTAAAAGCTCACGAGATATTGGCATACGGTTCTTCTTCTGCTTGTTGATCGAAACCTTGGGAATAAACTCACATAAACTTTCCACATTTGCAGTTCATGCTTTTGGAAGTCTTGTGATGCTTATTCTCAACGATCTCTCCTCCTTATCTGAATACTTTGTATCACTTGTGCTTTTGATAAATCCATCTACAGATGTCCACTTCGCAAGAGACCCGCACTCTGTAAAGGCCCAAAGGTAAATCAGCTGGGATGGACCGTTTACTTAATATCCCCACAAAAACACATTTTAGTAGTCCCAATATAGTGTGCCATTTCAAGCTGGGTTTGAACTCAGGAAAATCAACAGTTTTCCTACTGTTTGTCGGTCAAAACTTTGAAAACCAATTTAGCGCAAACTTTCCGTCTGTAATTCTGATGACGATTTGGTGCAAATGGATTTTGGATATCCCACTTCATCTGTTACCAATCTAACATTCAGACGATCGTCAGAGTCCAAAACTGCTTTCATCTTGGCAATTTTGTCAAAGTGTATACATTAATGGACACCCTGCACGTTGCTTTGCGCCATCCTACCACCTGTGCTTTCTATAAAGCATACTTTTCGTGGGCTTTCTGCATCATAGCAAGTGCATCAGTTGCAACATTTAACATACGTATATCATTAATAAATGTAAATCTTGAAATGAATTATCTTTGACGCCCAAAGATTTTGAAAAGTCTTAGTACTGAAAAGATGGTTTTCTATATATATTTTCCGTTTTTTCGCAACTCCATAAAGAATAAGAGTCCTTTTTAGGGTTAAACTGTAGTACGGTTTCATTTAACTGGAAACTTCACTGAATTAACAGGTCTTGAAAACTCTAAGTAGTGCTAACATGTTAAAATACAAATTCTGTTTTTCTGATGTTCTGTTTAAATCAAAATAATTATTTTATCCAAAACCAGCTGCAAATTGAAAAAATACTTCAAGACTCTATTTATTAAAAGGTTTTATAAAAACTTTTTTTTATAAGATACTAAAGCAAAATTTTGCTTTCCTTGTTTTCATATACAAATAAAATATTTTCAGTAACAGCCATAACTTTTCGTTTCAAAGAAACATCAGTGCATTACATTTTATAAGTTTTGGTTACTTAATCATGTATATCACATAATTATTTTACGTTTGAGGTGTATTAACCAACTCTCATAGATATATTAAAGCAAACACGAAATAATAGGATTCCTGCGAACACTTAGTCAAACTAGAGCTTCATTGGGGCGCACCTTCACGACCTTTAAACTTTGAACAGGGCTTATCTCGGCCAATCCGGGCCACTAATGGATACTTCAGCTCCACACTCGTAGCTTACTTCACCACGCAGCAACAGTTCCTTACGGAGCGGCAATTCTAGTACATGTCGAAATGGGCCGCTGCGTTTGCATTATTTATTAGATAAATAGGAACTTTCACGACAACAATGCAGGCGCTTGCCTATTATGGGAGGAAATGAATTTGAGGTCCGCACAGAGAACAACAGTGGCTACTCATCACTTTATATAAAAATTCGGTGGAGCTGATGCGTCCCATTCCTGTGATTCTGTCAGCAAGGCAATTTTATTTTATTGACAGGACAAGCAGAAATGCTACCCGATAAACGGAAACTCGGATCGTTCTGCCGTTTACACAGAAGGTTACGCGAGTTCAAAGTGATTACCACAGAACCCGCAGGAAAATTCATTATACATGTATAATGCCTTCAGCAAGGTAGCTTGCTTAAACATGTCGAATAATCGGTTGGTATATTAGAGGTAAATTACATTTAAATTTGGATGCCTACCTTTCGGAATAAAAATATAATAATATTAATTCAAGTGAATATTAAGCCGTTTGGTATTTTCAGCGTTTTATGCTTAAGAACAAGTTATAGTGTATTCACAAGGTTACCTAACTTAAAATGGAAGTAAAGGGTGCGCTGACCCTTTTCCTTCTCAATGTAAAAAACGAGCGACCCTTCATTATCGAACACTTTGTCCATGCGATAATGGAAAAGCGTGCTGCGTGCGCCCTTCGCGCTGCCCATCCATTTAACACATTTAACGGCATAAAATCACAATGCGCCGCAGATAATGCCTCGATCCGGAAACGGTCTCTCCCATTTTCCCATCCGCAATCGACGCCTTTCATCAAGCTTCGGCCGCGGCGGCCCCCGTTGCGGGCAGAGCATGGGCGGGGGCACCGTCATGCTGAACCAGCACGCAATTTTCACCTGCTTTTCATAGCAATGGCGCGGTTAGGGAATTTACGGCGCGATTTACGGCGCCATGAAACGCAGAAATGACGCGCTGCCATTGTGAACGGCAACTGCGGATTTATTTCGGCTGCGTCTAGACGGCTCGCGGGCGGAAATCGCCGTTTTGGCGCGAAATGGGGATTGTTTCGCCGGCGCGGCGAATAGAAAGTGCGGATGCGCCGAGCAGACCGAATTTGATGGTTTCATAACGGGGCGATTACAGCGCTGCGATGTTAAAACGGGAATGATTATAGGCGGAATTGGCACTAAAGTCTAGCCAGTAAAATTGTTTCGCATATACAAACACATGTTTTATTGCGCCCATAAAGTTCTTCCGCGAATATGAAATTGGGGGCGCGATCACGAGGGTCGTTAATCTGAAAGCTTTTTTCTAAGGCCATTTCTTGCTTTTGGACAGAGGTGGACGCACTTGTGCTATGAAACGATTATAACGTGGCAATCATATACAAATTTTAATAACCACATTCTGTAATCTTCCTTATCAGAACGAATTTGACATTTTTGAGAGTTTCAAGAAGAGAAATGCCAGTTTTTCAAAACATACTTTGGATAGTGTAAAACGGCGATTTTAATTGGCCTTAATGAATTTTTACAGTTAGTATCTCCTCGATCAAAGCCTTGCTTATTCCCTGCCGAAAAAAATACCTGGCCAGTCGTTATAAGCCTATTAAAACCACGAAAGCACTAATGACCGCGCCGTAAATCTGAGGAACAGAAAAACTCCGCGAAAATTAATTTGAGCATGTTAGGATCTCCCAGACCTGCCATTAGTTTAATTCTAGGTTTGCTATGAGGCTGGCTCTAAGCCGTAATCAACAGGACATACGATCGCCCAGATATATTTAATGGTTAGCAACGCGCGTTTCCGTTTCCAAGAAGATGGGGCCGGTTACTCGAAAACAGCCGTTCTTGTGTTTGTCAGGAACAGGTCATTGAGATCAGATATTCCCTGCGCTTAAATAGGAAAAACGCTATTTGGAGGATTATTACCATTACTCACATGGCTCGTTCGAGGTGTAGATAAATGAGGTGAAACTAAGGCGATTTTCTTTTTGCAGGCTCTAAGCGCTTGTTCATTAAAGCATCCTGTCAGCTTTAGGCAACAGTAAAAAATGGAGAAAACAGAAAAACAGTGGGGTGAAATTTAAATAATTTCAGTGTTCGTCAAATCAATTTCAACAATAAATTCTACTAGCATAGAAAATCACTTTAACCTTTCACAGAATTGTCTAGAAACGTGAAAATAGCATATTGTACTAAAAAAAATTATTTTTGGCGACTTGTATACAATTTTATTGTTACTGATGTTATAAATATAACATTTGTAAATATTTTAAGAAAAGTTAAATTAAATATTCAATACGAACATCTTAAGAAGATAATATTTCTTTGCAACTTATAATTTAATATATCTGCAATGATGCAACAAATTTACAACAAAAACTTATTATATTTTTAAGTTTATTTTAACAGTGCACATCCCTCGTTTCACAATGCTCGTGCATCCTGCAACATTAATGTTGTATTCTAGTTATCTAAAAATGTTTACATTCCCACCTAAATCTGTTTGTTTAAATATATCCTATCGGGTATTTAAACTTTACCTTAGGCTGATGTGATAACCTATGGGAACGACTCTGTTTATTTGAACAATCATATCAATCTAGCTTCATGTTGCAATTAAAGCAGCAAGTATATGTTCACGTACAATTGATTAAAAGTTTTAGATCCAAATTTTTTGGTTTTTATACACAAGTACTAGAAATATAATAACAAAATAAATTAAAAAATATAGCGTCATCAGACATTGTCAAAATACCAAGTTATAAAAAAGTCTCATAATGCAAAAAATTTGATTTTTACATATTCCTTGTTTTAATGTTTGTGGTGGAGTAACAATCTTTACCTTTGGATTCCAGATGTCAACTGACAAAATTAAACTTTGTGTTATAATCCGTTATTACTCGAAATGGAATTTGTCACTAAGATGCTGCAAAGGTGATTTGCAATGCCGAAGAACAAGGGACCGCCAGCCACGTGATTGTTTCGAAGCGGTAATAAGCAATCTGATTGGAGATCGAAACATCTGTTTTGGATCAAAGATACTTAAAATCTGCCTTGAATGACGAACCTTTATCAAAATGTGTGATTTGCATCAACTCGACCTTATGAACAAACAGCCAAGACCTCGCGAATAGACTGAAGTACAAGCCGACAAGCGAACCGCCAAATGCTGTTGGATGGTTTTAGAAGTTTGTTGACACGTGACGAAAAATAGGCTTTTGGCAAGAAAGCTACGGTTTTGATCTGGTGGACTATTGTAACCTTCAAATTGGTTCCAAAGAGAAAAGCCTCAAGTGCTAAGCTGCGCGGCGAGCAACTGGGGCGTATTTACGCTATCAGGCTTTGATCAAGCGCAAAGGAGTTCTTCTTCAATAAGCAAAACACCTGTTATTATGCCACAAAAATCAGAAAAATTGCCGAACTCGATGAAATTAAGGTGTTGCCGCATCTTCTGGAACACTTTCGCGATCGCTGTTTTGGTTGGGTCGAGGTGCAGAGCGTTGGTAAAAGTCATTGATCATGATTGGCTGTATTTTGAAGACAGTTGTGTTTGTCTTCAATTCAAACATGCTAATCAAATTTCCTACGTGTAATTAGAAGCTTCAAAACTACTAAGATAGCATATTAACGATTTATTCATAAAATAAAGGTAATTACATCTAATAAACGTTTGAATATTAAAGAAATCAAATTATAGTTAAACAAGAAGTCCAAATTTTGATTACAGCACTGCAAAATGCTTTGCTAATTAACTTTCTGTTCCATCATGTCAGATTTTTCTAATGTAGAAAATCAGAAATGGCGTGGCGCCAAGATTTTAAAATGCAACACCACATACTTAACAATCATGTTTAAGACAAAAATTTAAGAAATCTATTCTACAAAATTCTGTGATAATTTTCAAATCAAGGCAATTCCACACAATCATTAAATTAATCGCAGTTGTAAAATTATAAATACTTATGTAATACAAATTTAAGTATTTCACAACATTTTTTTCCCATTAAATAATGAACACTTCCAGTGTTTGGTAACAAAGTGCACTCTCGAAGTCATCTTCGTTTTGGTGAGTCAGCTAATTACTTAAAAAAGGAATTCTTAATCGTTCAAAGCATTATTACCTACTATATATATGATAATATGATTTACGACGACCAATGACTAAGGAGTTAATAATTGGTAATTACTGCTCTCATTGTTAGGCATATTGATACTGTCTTTGTGTATTGTGGGTTTTTAAACAGCAAACATTTAAAATAAACACAACCGTTAATTGAAGCTCACACCAAGGTGCAAAACAGATTAACACATTTAATGGCCTTAAAGCCAAAGATATGAAACACATCTTTGCGGTTATTTATGGTTCTGTTGGTTTTTTTTAAATAAACAAAGTAAAAAATTATAAAAAAGTCATTCTTCGAACATTTCTTTCAATAAATGCTAAATCTAACTCAATACAACCTTGCAAGTTTAAGAATTTTTTATTTTTGTTCAATAAGTACGATGTAAAAATTTGTGTGTGTCGGTTGCACAAATATGTCCAAAAACCGAACTTAAAAATTATTTCAATAATAATAAGTTTTGTTCAGTCAACAAGTTTTAACATATTTGGCTGAGTTGCTAGTTATGGTTCCGATTTAGTTATTTTTCTGATCAATACAAAGACTTAATGGCATACTATATCTTACTTAGTTTGTCTGTCTGAAACAGAAGAGGTAAGTCTGCCGGTAAAGTTAGTTATTACTAAGCAACAGCATCCCAATACTCAACATTAAATAAATGACGATGTTGGGAGTGTCAGATATAATAAAATAGCTTCGATACTGTGACTGCAAAATTTAAATCTGTTTTTTTTTTACATAGAATTTTACGAGGTGCTGAATGATCTGGTTAATTGTTTTACGACCCTTTTTATAAAATAAGGCAACTTCTTAAATTGAAACTCGCTCACAAGTCAAAATTTAGATTTTTTCTTATTTTTGCACAACCTTCAGTGGCATGCGCTCCTAATTTTAGTTTGGTATACCACACAGTTTATAAGTTACAGCAGCTTATCTACATCAACTTTTTGCCTCGATTTCTAAAATGTCTAATATTGCTGGACAAAGAAGTTGCATTAAATTTTGTGTTAAAATGAAGTTTTTGCTATGACAGTTTAAAATGGCGCAGAAACCATTCGGTGAACAATCTGCATCGAAGAAACTGTACATCAGTGACATAAGCTGTCCAGAGAAGGTTGTAAATCCGTGTAAATAAATTTCGTTCTGGTTGTTCACCAACCGAAGAAAATATGGAAAAAAATATAGAAAAGTAATGGGAAATCGCCTTTCATTGTAAGGAAGCTTTCTGAAGATGTTGGTATATAAGTAGATATTTTGGACTTAAAATGTTTGTCAGCAAAACTTAGCAATTATTATTGGTCAGTTTTCCATCTAAAATTCAACAAACACCATATACTCCAGATATGTTACCATGCGACTTTTTCCTGTTCAGTCAATTAAAATAACCACGTTGAGGAACCCGATTCGGCTCAACCGATAAAACAAAAATTGAAGGTGTCAAGGAAGATTCAAAAAAGTGAATATGAAGTGTTTCCGAGGTTGAATTATTGCAAAATAAAATTGGGCGAACAAATAGTTAGTATGTGTTTTGTGCAAATAGTCCCTTTACTTTCTAAACAGGGTAGTATAGCAAGTTAAGAATTTTTTAAGAAAGCCAGTAATTAATGTAAAATATATTAAACAAAATCATAGGTTTTCTTCAACGTTTGGATATCAAAAAGGTGGTGATAATGGACCTACCAAAAATAATTTAACAGCTTTTATGCGTTGGTAACGCGCAGCAACGAAGGATTAGCCCGATCCCACAATTTGTCGCCCTTTACATCCCTGCCATAAAAGCGCAATCTGCTTCGAAAAAAGTGAATGAAAGCGGGCTCACCGTAAACGCCAAAGGGTGCGAGGGCCATAAAACCCACGAGCGGCAGTAAATCCACAATTAACGCCATTCCGCCGCACTGTATTACAATATCATATCACAACACTCCAGAACGCGCGCACTACTTCACTGCGAACGACGGCATGCCGCACAGACCCAGTCCAGAGCGCCCGGGCGCGCACGTGCGCGCCTTCCTGAAAATCGCTGAAAAACCGCCTGCGGCTGCCAAGTTTCTCTTAGGCTATATCGATACCAGTTTCTGATCGTTCACTTCAGCTTAGACGAAGCGAAGCTGCATTTCGAATAGTTCTCTGTCAGCAGAGGCGAAGCGAAACTTCCGAAGAGCCAGCCGGAGCGCACGGTGCGAGTTCCCAAGAGCAGCGGCAGCACAACTCCCCTCCGAAGGCCTGCGCGCGACTGACTCCGGCGCGATCGCGGCGCCAGGCGGCCCTCCGTCCTGCGGCCGGCCTACGCCGCATGTCCGTGGGCCGATCGGGAAAAATCCGACCCGTTCCTGATTTATTTATATTTGCCGCGGAGGAATGCCCCGTCTAATTGCGACGCAGGAGGCGCGAGGGCTAATCGTATTAATTATCCATCGCGGGCGCGAGCCCGGCAGGACAATGCGCCGCCGCCGCGCCTGGTCGGCGGCTAATAGTTTTTCCGTAATGGATTAATGGTAATTGGACAAATATTGATGGGTCATTAATGGGGCGCCTCCGGCCGCGCGCCGTAATTGTTGCCAGATTGGACTCGGCTGTTGCAATTTGCCAGTCAGCGCAGATAAAAAGGTGCAGCTAGATAATCTGACTAATGATAACTTCGAGCGTGTGTCCGGTGACTAAGTGACGAAGAAAGTGGCCCGGGCTCTACACCCCATGGTAGTGTTTGACACTAATTCTCTCGAGAATATAATTAGTTCAATTCTTATACAAATATTAATTCTCTAATAACCACCTCAGAGTCTTACATAAAGCGGTGTTCCTTGTTTTTTATGTTATGATTTTTGAACATTGCAAAAATAGAAAATGTTGAATACAGCAAGTACCTGATAAAAAATAAAAAAGTACAATGGGTGTTTACCCAAATTTAAACTTCTTACCTATGTTAATTTGCGTTTCACATCTTTAACTATACCTTATTCCAATCTATTATAAATCGCGTTCATTAGCAAGAAAACACAATCAAAGTGATCAAAAAGATTGGAATTTTTGGCACAAATTGTTTGATCTTGTATCAAAATCGGATACATATGTTAATCAGATACATTCATAATTTGCTACAAAAAAGTATGCCATCAAGGACATTCTCTATCCACAATATGAAGAAATGTGTAACCTAGATAAACAAAGGACATACTGTAATTGAGAAGACTAGAGAAGGGCTCCTGATAAAGGCCAAATATTGAAGCGAATCGAAGCCTGTTTATTAGAAACAGGATCACACTCAGTTGCCGAGCTTGACATGTACATTAATGTATAAAAAACTAGCCTTTGTGTCTAATCAAAATATTATGGGAATATTCGGTCCATATGAGGCAACATTTAATGATGCACAAATTATCGACAAAATCCTCGTCGAAAACAAACGACATTTCAAAAGAGTTTTTGTTAGTGAGGACACATTCATTGTCGATCGCGGATTCAGAGACGCCAAAGAACCGAAGACAAATACGGAGTTGTGATGCCGTGTTGTGTGCAACGTAAAGCGCCTGAAGAATTGTCTGAAAAGCAGGCAAACGAAAATAGATATCACTAAGTGCTGATAGAAAATCGAAGTTCTAAAACGTTTCAAAATGTTGGAAAACACAAGACCTAACCCAATGATTGACTTGGTAATGGGTAATTTGAGGATAGCCAGTGCACTATACAATGAGTTTTTTAAACCTCTTGAATAAGACATCGGTGAACAAGACTTTGTCGTCAGTGAAATGAAACGTCCTTACGAAGTCAAGTGCACTCTAAAAGATTTGATGCTTAAAATCGACCGAAAGCCGACACTTTTGAGAAAACTCGATCACTAATCACTGCTAAATTTCTCAAAACTTGATGAGAAAAACACAAGTATTTCACATTGGAATCCTTCCAAATCACACTCGGTCAGAAATATTTAATGGAACATCTTTCCCAAAACAAAGGAGACTTCATCGTTGAATATTGTGTGTATTGCGATGAGAACATTCAGAATATCTTTTGCGTCAAAATTCAATTTATCATTATGTCTACATCGATATTGAGAATATTCATAATTCCTTAGCTGCACCATGTCCAATGACCCTCCCAATCAATCCGTTGACACCATCTGAAATAAAACATGAAAGTAACAATTGTAAAACACACAAAGCTCCTGAATTTGATCTTATAACTGGCCAGATTCTTAAGAAACTACCGAAGAAGGCAATAACAATATTAACTACTATTTACAATAGTATGACAAGATTCCCCTATTTTCCCATTTCTTGGAAATTTTCCCAGATCATATAAGTACCAAAACCTGGTAAACCACATAATTCAATTTCTTCATATTGTCTTATAAGCCTACTTCCTCTGCTATCTAAAATATTTAAAAGATTATTACTAAAGAGACTGCAGACTGGTATCAAGCTGAACGAGATACTACCTAAATATTAATTCGGATTCAAAGAATGACACTCTACAATTCACCAGTGTCACAGAATCGTTAACGAGATCATAAGAAGTCTGGAAGAAAAAAAGGTTTGCGTAGCAGCATTTTTAGATATTGCTCAAGCTTTTGACCATGTTTGGCATAAAGGTCTTTTATTTAAGCTAAAACAAATCCTTTCTACCTACTATTATCTCATCCTAAAGTCCTATCTCAGCGATCGCTTTTTCCAAACTAAATTTAATAATGATGTTTCCACAATCCACCCAATCGAATCAGGAGTACCACAGGGTAGTGTCCTAGGGCCATTCTTGTACCTTGTATTTACGGCGGACATGCCAACTGCTGATAGCACAACCATTGCCACTTTTGCAGACGATCCTGCGATCCTGTCAGTTGACAATGATCCTCAACTAGCTGCTGATTGTGTCCAAACTCATTTAGACAAACTTGAAGAATGGCTTAGTTCCTTGTGTATTAAAGTTAATGCCACTAAGTCAACACAAATAAATTTCAAAACTAGGCAAATCGACTGCCCAAATGTCTCTATTAACAATATCCAGATACCTGTCCAAACCGAGGTCAAATACCTAAGACTAATACTAGACTCTAAACTCACATGGAGGCCACACTTAATATCCAAAGAGAATCACATAAACAACAAGATTCGACAAATGTATTGGTTACTTGGTCGTAATTCTCAATTGAAAAGAGAAAATAAAATACTTCTATATAAATGTATTATAAAACCGATCTGGACATATGGGATTCAGCTGTGGGGTTGCACGAAGGCTTCAAATTCAAAAATTATACAACGACTACAGTCCAAAATCCTACGGCTTGGTATATAAGTAATAAAACAATTCACGATGGCTTAACCATTCCTACAGTTGATGAAGAAATCCAAAGATTCAGCACCACTTATTTCCGCAATATTCCAGGGCATCACAATGGGGAGGTTATTCACCTAATGAATGAACTAGCCGTACCTGGAAGACTGAAGAGGAGACGCCTCACTGATCTACAAAACTAAATTACTTGAGTATCACTTATATTACCTTTGTCATACATAAATAAAAATATACGGAGAGTGGTCGCTGGATCACTTCTCCCCTCATGTTGTACCTACTAATTATACTATTTACTAAATGTTCTTATAGAACAGATTGTAAATTTCTAAATAAACAAAAAAAATAATTATGTCTACATCGAATACCGACCGAATGGTGAAAGCTTCGAATTGATTATTACCAGATATTATTGTAAATGTAAAATTAGACGTTGTACCATCGGATGTTGTTCTCATGTCTGCAGCGTTGTTTGGTATCTCGCTTTTGTGAGACATTAGAACAAATAGAAAAATTATTTCAATTTGTCAGGTGTGTCATAGAACAAAGACGAAGAAAATTCTACTGTTAAATTCACTAAAATGCGCCTCCTGCTGGCCGGATGTGTTTAATATTTATTATACATTTAATTATCATCATATTCCATCACATAGAACCATTTTCTAACGTGAAATCAACAAAACATGTTAAATGTTTTACGCCCTCTGGCGGCCCTACTAGATGTTGACGGAACTTTACACTGATCCAAAATTGACCTTACCTCACCTCCTTGCTACTCTTAAAACCTTGCTCAAAAATATGGGTGGGACGGGGGTTAATTACAGGCTCAAAGTACATATTTTTACCATAGGCGCTATGTTAAGAAATGTGATTTTTTGCCCATTGTGAAAAATTGTACGCAACGAATTTTATAATAATTTACCACTAGTAGAGATTCACCAAGGGCTACCTTTAAGAAGTCGAATATCAGGTCTATCGGAGTCACAAGTTAACTGCGTTTTTGTTGGGCTATGTTCAATTTAGTAAACACTACTGGCTGCTCAGCAGAAAGTCTAAACTATCCATACAAAATAAACTATTGGTGTACAATATCGTATTTAAATAAACTTGGTCGTGCGGCATTTAGCTGTGAGGCACAGCAGCGAACTTTAATATCGCAATTATAGAACTATTTCAGGCAAAAGTGCTACAAGCTATGTCTGACGGTCCCTATTTTATTAGAAACAATGACATTTCTAGTGATTTGAAAAATGACTTAGTGCAATAGACAATTAAAAAGTGTAGTGAAAAATACCTAACCAACTTGGAACATCACAGTAATATCTTAGCCATTAATCTCCTTGTTAACAATACGAACATTCAACGCTTAAAAAGATATAAACATCTGGATTTACTCGATAGATTTTAAAGTAGTTATAACATGAATGATTTAGGAAATAGTTAAGACATAGCGTTAAGGTTTTTGTACCTTGCTCTCTATAAATTCATGTCAATTCTATATACACATCTGCTTATTATACTGATAGTATAGATTACAAATAGTAAAAAAAGTGTGGTGGGGTTGTTAGTCCCCTATCGGGCGCCTTCCAAGGTGCCGGATAGGGGAATGCTCACCAGATATGGCGGGTACCGGAGAAATAAAATACCAGGGGCGGACCAAAAATAGCAGCAGCGTCTGACCCATATTGGGCGGCTGCATCCAGAGGATCAGCGAGTAAAGGACAACTCGCCAACACACAAGGCAAGCGAGGCGTTTTAATTGCCAAAACCACTCAAACCAAACCAAATGTCGAATTTCAAAAGCCACGGAAATAGACCCTAGGTGAGTAGAGTTAAAAACTCATAGTCTCACACTGAAATATCAGTCAGCCCCATGGATTCTGGGAGGGAGCAAAATTCGAAAAACTGAAAAGAAGTTTACAAACAATTTATATATTGCCACATATAACATACAAACAATGAGATCAGAAGAAAAAATAGAGGAATTACAAAATGAACTAAAATCTATAAAATGGGATGTAGTCGGACTGGCAGAAACACGACTACCGGGAGAAAAAACCACTGAACTGAAAAGTGGCCATATACTTTATAACAAAAATTCTGATACGAAAGACTACATAGGAGGTGTAGGTTTCATAGTGAACAAAAAGATTAAACATAGAGTAATCAAATACCAGGCCATATCGGATCGCGTCAACTACATAATAATTAGACTAAACGTACGTTATACACTTCAAATCATAAATGTATATGCTCCAACAAGTACAGCGGAAGACGAGGAAATTATGCAATTTTATGAAGATATACCAACGGCGAAACAACAGGAAAAATCTCACTACTTGGTCATTACCGGAGATTTCAATGCAAAAATAGGAAAGAAAACACAAAATTATATGGAATTTATAGGCAATTATGGCATAGGTATTAGAAATAACAGAGGGGATACACTTTCCAACTTTCTTCAAAACGAACGGCTATACTGCCTCAACACATTCTTTAAGAAACCACCACGGAGAAAATGGACATGGCGAAGCCCCGACAACAAGATAAAAAATGAGAGCGACCACAGGATGGTCCGAGCACTGATAAGCATCAAAATTAAACAAAAGACATAAATTAGTTAGACAACAACGTTTTCTCACTAACACAGAAATAACGAAAAAGCAAGATGAATACAAACAAGAACTCTCAACGAGACTTGATACAACTATACTATCAGACATGGACACTAACCAAATAAATGACAGAATTACAACTACTATACAAATAACGACAAAGAAATTGTGCTCAAGAAAAAAGAGTCAAACAGATCAAAAACTCAAAAATACCACTATAAAACTCATAGAAAAAAGGAGAAAATTGGAAAAAGGAACAGACGAATATAAATCAATAAACAAAAAAGTAAAGAAAGCAATAAGAAAAGACAGAAGAGAACATAGAACTAGAACAATTTTGATGACTATTGAAGACAACGCCAACATGAGAATACTAACATCAAAAATATCCAACGGGCGGCAGAAGATGACAAAAATAAAGAACAAAGAGGGAATAGAAGTGACAAAACCGGAAGACATCATCAGAGCAATTGAACACTTCTATACCGAATTATATGCAACACGTACACCGCATAGGGAATCACAAACACAAAGAAATATACTCAATGCAAGGTCTGAAGATATTCCAGAGATATCCATTGATGAAATTAGACTAGCTCTGAAACAAATGAAAAACAATAGATGCCCCGGAGAAGATCGCGTAACAACAGAGATAATAAAACTTGGAGGAACAAATCTCGAACGTGCAATACATATTTTACTAAACAAATGCCTACGAGAAGGAAGAATACCTGACAGATGGCACAATGCGGAAACAGTACTCCTGTTCAAAAAGGTGCGATTACTAACATAGAGAACTACCGCCCAATCATTTTACTATCACAACTATATAAACTGTTGACGAGAATTATTACCAACCGACTGACAAACAAATTCGATTACTACCAACCAGTGGAGCAGCCTTCATAGATTACTACAAGGCATTCGATTGTATAAGTACGGCTCATATATTAGAATCAATGAATAACGCAAGAATCGACAGTAGATATACTACTATAGTAAAAGACATCTGCGAAAAGGCAACAATGCACGTGAAAATAAATCAAGACCTTAAAACGGACAAAATAAACATCAGGAGAGGCGTACGACAGGGGGACGTTATCTCCCCAAAACTTTTCACGCTAGTTTTAGATGTTTTTAAGAAACTTCAATGGCAAGAGGAGGGTTTAAAAATTGACGATTGCTTCATCAGTCACCTACGCTTTGCTAATGATGTGGTGGTTATGTCTGAAGACCCACAGGAACTAAAAACCATGATGCAAGAACTCAAACAAGCAGCAGAAAAGTCAGGCCTGAAGATAAATCCTGCTAAGACTAAAATCATGAGCCAATACAATATGCAAATTACAGTAGACGGCCAAACGCTGGAGAACGTAACAGAATATATATACTTAGGACACATTATCAAATTAGGAAAAGAAAACCAAGGTACTAAAATTACAAGACGAATATCTCTGACATGGGCCGTCTTTGGCAAGTTGTCATATATCCTAAGGAATCCAGATATACCGATCAACCTCAAACGTAAAGTTCACGATAATTGTATCCTACCAGTGACTACATACGGTATGGAAACGATGGCTCTTACAAAACGGAATGCAAATAGATTGAGAGTGCTGCAGAGAGCCATGGAGCGTGCTATGCTGGGGATATCATTAAGAGATAAAATCCGAAATGAAGAAATCCGACGAAGAACCAAAATAACTGATGTCATAGAACGCATAGCAAACCTCAAATGGAGATGGGCCGGACATATCGCGAGACAGGTGGATGAGAGATGGATAACGAAATCACTATTATGGCGCCCCCGTGAAACTAAGCGAAAAAAAGGTCGACCTCAGAAACTATGGGTGGATGACATTCGGAAGATAGCTGGTAGGAACTGGACAAAACCAGTGACCGACACAGATGGAGAGAAATGGGGAGGCCTACATTCAGGAGTGGATGGCAGAAGGCTGAAGAAGAAGAAGAAGAAGAAAAAAATTATTACATGTTTTTTATTTTATATTTAAAATTTGCGTTTAATTTGGACCACTCTGTATGTTTTAAAAGCATAATTTGACAGCTTTTTTTAGTTTAGGCTTAACATATCTGACCTTTAAAAATATTAAATTCTCTTTTAAAGAAGCAGATTTATCGATCTCAGGAATTACAAAAGATTTTATTTTATTTGTGTTTATTTTCATTAATTGTTTAGCATACATCTTAGATGTTTGTGATGTGGCACATTTTCTAAAACCACATTTCAAATCTGCGTCCTGAGTGTTGTTGTCATTTATTGCAATTATTAATCTGTTTTTAGGATTTATTTTGTTTTGTTTTGTAGTATACATATAAAAGACTCATTTCCAGATTACGACTAATTGTGTGTAGTGGTGTCTATTCCATAATTATTCTCTGTGGAGATGTTTCTTGTTTTCTGCATAAGTGTCCATACCATCTAATTATTTGTGCCTTGTGTATTCGTACTATGTTTTCTCCATTTACTATTTTTTTAATCTAACGATTCATTAGTGGTCTTATCGCACCTTCCTGCTGCGTACATTGCAACTGGTTCTCATTGTCTTGTATACTTGTATTCTCATCCTTCTACTAAGCCTCTTGTTCTTCAGTAAGCTTTTGTGTGCTATGTATCCCTGCTGTATTCTATATTTTATGTTCACTCTTTTATTTCTTCGATGTATCAGAAACCCAAGGTTTTATATATTTATACTTCTTAAAACTGGCGCTTATCAATTTTCATTTCTCTCAATATTTTTTGTTTCCTGTTGTAATGCGTGTATTTTGATTTATTTTCGTTAATTTTTAGGAATTTTTCTGTTGGTGCTTTTTCTATTATGTTGAATGCATTTACTAGTTCCTCTTTTCTTCTTGCTATTATGCGATGTCGTCTGTTTAGGCTAATATTTGTACTAATTTGTTTTTTATTATAGCATTCTGCTTTGTTTGTTTAATGATGCCATCCAGAGTTATGATAAAGAGCAGCATTAATAGGGCATCGCCTTGTCTCACACCTCTGATTACTTCAAACTCTCCTGTTGTTCCTTGACTGAGTAGTACTGAAACTCGTGATTCCTACATTGTCGTATTAGTTTTTCTGGCGTTTGCGTTGTTTCTAATTTTTCTATAATTTTCATTTTTATTAAGCCGTCGACAGCTTATTTATAATCAAGAATAAGATATGTAAATCTATATCATATTCGTAGCCTTTCTCGGTTATATGTCTGATTGTGTGGATGGCTTCTGTTGTTGATTTATTGTTTCTGTATGCTACTTGGTAATCTCCCTCATTGTCATCGTTACAATCTTGTACGTGATGGTTAATAATGCGGTTGCTCTGTATTTTGCACGTTTGGGCTTGTCTCCTTTTCTGGTATAGTTTTTATTAATCCGACTCTCCATTCTTCTGGCATTTCTTTTTTTGTCGAAATGTTTTCTATTAATTCATGAATTCTTTGCTGTAGTTCTTTCCCTCCATGCTTTATCAATTCAGCACATATATTTTTGCTTCCCGCAGCTTTTATATTTTTATCTTTGTTATATGTTCTTTTACTTTTTCTAATTTTGGTACTCTTTCTAAGGTTTCTAGTTGTTCTTTCGGTGTTGTTTCTATTTCTACTATTATATGATTTTCTTCTTCACATAAGTTGCTGATATAATTTTTCCATTCTTCTTCTTCGATTTTGTCCAGTGTTCTATTATTTTTCTTGTTTTGTCTTTCCATTTTCCCTTTCTGTTTCCTCCAGGACACAACTTGCTTCATACCGTGTAACCCAACAAACACGGTATGACGCAAGTTGCGTTCTATTAAAAGTCAAACAATTCATTAACTTACGTTTGTCGCCATTTTGCGCGCTCTTTCTTCGCAATACCATTTTCGGTCAAAAGATCACTCTTTTTCTGCTATTATCTGACTATGGATTAGATCACATTCAAAACATAAGCGCACCCCGATTTCTCAATACAAATCTAAAAAGCCCCCAATCATTAAAATCGGTTGCTTTTTTGATTCGCAGCGTGTGTTTTTTCTTGGCGCTTTAATAATATGTATATGTAAATTTCTATAGTCTTACTGCCGTTTTTCGCTTCTTAGAGGCCACATTTTGCGATCTTCCCAATCGCCTTAATTCAGATTTCTTGCTTGCATTGCTATTGTAACCTTGTCTTTTCATCTGGTTTGTGCTCTTCCCTTTTTTTTGCCATAAAACTCATTGGTATATTCTTTGAGGCTATCTTGCGTCAGGTATCCTTTTAGGGTGTTCGTATCAGTGCAATTTTTTCTGCTCAATTACGTCGATTATTAATTCATGTACATCCATGGTTCTCTAATATTTTCATTACTTATTATATCTGAATGGAATACTTCACAACTTCTTCTCTAGTAGTTCATTTTCTATTGATTTTTGTCTTCTTTTACATTTCTTATTTATCGCCCACACTTCCGAACCGTATGTGGATATATTCTGTATAATTTTTTTTAAATAATATTTCCTTTGTTGTTTTTGTTCTTATTATTCCATGGGTTAAGTAACTAAATTGTTCGAGTTTCCTGAGCTACTCTGTTTAAGATACTCTTGTTTTATGCCTTCATTCGTTATAGTGGTAGCTAAGTACTTATACTCTGCGCAGGCTTTTATAGTGTCTTTGTCTGTATGGATATCTTTCTTTTGACTATTTAATACCATTGTAAACCTCATTTGTTATACTCGTCTGTCAATTTGCATATTATATATTCTTTTTGTCGTCAGCGGTAATAATCTGGTTATCCACAAAGAGTAATGTATGCAAAATGTTATCTCCCATCGGTATCCCCATTCCGTGATACTTTTTGGTCTAGTTTTCTGGTGCTTGTATATGTATTTCGAAGAGAGTGGGCGATATCCAAGATTCTTGTTTTAGGTCTTTGAAAGAGCCAAATTCTTGTAAATGTCTATTACTCAATTTTATCCTATTCATACTGCCCTTGTAAAGTTGTTTCATTGCATTCACGTATACTCTCTTTATTTTTCTTTCTTTAGGTGCTTCCCATAGCTTGTTAATTGGTACGCTGTCATAGGTCTTCTTAATGTCAAATATCAAATGCATTTTTCTATTATGTGCTATAGATTTTTCTGAAAATTGTGCTAAGCAGAAGATATTATCTACGTAGGATCTCCCGGAACGGAATCCGCTTTGTTCTTCTATTTCCATTTCCAATCTTGTTTTTATTATGCGTCCGTATAGTCGGCCAATAGAACTCTTGTTTTTGCTGTATGCATTAATTGTGCTTGCGTTTCTAATCTGTTGAGCACGTCTTTATTTCAAATTTGTCTTTCCAGCTTATTTTCTATATACTTCTGTACTGCCACATTTTAAAACTTTTTAATAATTTTAAATTCGTTTTGTTAAAGTTTATGTCTCACGTGTGCCTAATAATAAAGGTTAAATGTAACATTTAAATTTTCGTAACCTGGTACGTTTTGATAATTTTAAATTACATAATTCTACGTGTTTTAATAAAGACCGCTTTGGCAAATTCTATATGGATTCTTATTTCTTTTGAGTGTTCATTTTTTTCTAAGCATATATACCGGTTAAAAATATATCAATCTTTATTATTTTTGCCATAACTTTCTGGTTTCTTTATATTTACAGCTGAAATTTTCGGAAAATCTTTTTCAATGTATTTCACACGGCTGTTCAACCGCTTCTACAAAAAAAAACACAATTCAATTAGAAATTTTTTTAGTAACACAGCAAAAAATGATCAAAATGTAGAAACGAAACAAACATAAATAAAAACACCGGAGTAATTATAAATCAACGGGGATGAACTAAAAGTAAACAATAACAGTCTAATACTTAATAACGACGACCTGGCACCTGTAAGACATGGAGTTCAGAAAAGTATGGATAAAGAAGAGGGGGACGTTCTTTCATTCTTCCTCAAGTTGGGCATACTTCTCATTTGCATTCTTGCCATTTTTACCAAGCTCTAGCTTTTCTCAGAAGCCCTCGATAATATTCATGTTGAGAAAATAGCCCCGTCGAGAAGGGTCACGTGTTTCAAATTTTGTTTGGGATTATAGTCCTACTGTAGCCTCGGCCCATGTTTTGCATGGCATATGGATGCATTGCTTTCTCGAGGATGTCCTTATAGATATGCCGATTCATAATGCCTATGATTCTCCTAAGGAAACCCGTTCGAAAACCGGAGACAACCCAGGCCATGACACTTCCGCATCCGTGCTTCACCGTGGAATTTGGTATTTGGAATTAAAACGAGTGCCTTGTGAATGACGAATCTACTAAATCCCGCCCATTCTAAACAATATCTACTCGTTTTTGTCACTCCAGAAGACATTTTCTCACTCTTTCCTCGTCCAGTTCTTGTATGCCAGTCCACGCACGCCTCTATGTTCTTTTCCAAAATCATCAGCTTCTTGAACGGATGACGTCCGTTAAGCCTAGCTTGCTGCAGACGACTTTTGATAGTATGAAGAGATAGTTTCTGATCCAGGGGTCACACAACTGGCAAGAAATATCGACTGCCGTGAGGCGGAGCTTGTCGCGAAACATGCGAATGACGTTTCTGTCGAAGATTCTTGAGGTAGTCTCGAAACAATTGGTCTTAGATTTCTTCACAACACACTTTGGATCCTCAAGCGCTTCAGAAATTGGGAAATGGCACTTTCGTAGAGGTTGTACTATGCTGCAAGCTCACAGAGAGTTTGATCTTGAGGACGACCATTGTCAATCACCTTCTAGATATCTGGGAGCCAGACTAGTTACCCATATCTGACATGGGCATTTTTTTAAATGCAGAATATGCTAGAAAAAACAATGAAAATAATGTAAAATATGTTTCAGTTCTTCAAAAATAAATAAAATAGCGATTTTTACTGATTACAGTGATTTGCACGTAATTATTAGCAGGAATTTGAAGAGGTCAAAATTTTTATTTGCATATTTGTAGAACAGGTGTCAAACCATTCTTCGAACATTTGAGAAAAAAATCATCAGCACATAAAAAAGTTATGAGAGAAATACCAAAAGCTGATATATTTTTGACCCGTTCTGTATGTAGCTTTTGACATTTTTTATATGTATTGTGTCTAACTTTATATATTTATATATTAACTGGGTTTAATTATTTGCTAAACCCCATTGTTTCGTTTTGGGTTTGTTAATTATAAGTCCCATTCCCTTGCTTTCGGTGTTCAGTATTTTTATTTATAACTGTTTTCTGTTTTAGGAAAAGCCTAATGAAATCGGTGCGGACGTTTTTCTGTCCGTCGCGACTTTCAATTCGGGAACAACTGAAACTAAAGACATAAGGGGGGCATCATTCGAAAGCTTATGGCCTACCGGGTTTACATCGCGAGCTGGCGTAGGTGGGATGTCCTACAACGATGCATAAGGATTTTTAGCGAACCCAGCTTTCAATATGTTATTCCTTATAATTTATGATCAAGGCAGTTTCTATTTCTGTCATTTTTGGCATCTGTCACGCCTTAAAATTTTTGATCTGTTATAGATAGAGAAATAACGTTTTCAGTATTTAACTAAGTACCACAAGTTAACTCCAGACGCCAAAAATTAGTCCGATCGGAAAATATCGAGATTGGTTTGATCAAAAGTGTCCGAAAATTTTTATGTATAGAAGCCCCGGACATCTGTGGAACCGGAGTTCCACATCTGTACTTGTTTCATTCTGATAACTGTGCCATCTACATAACAAATGTTGTTTATTCTTGTTCTATTTATGGTCACCCTTTATTATTTATATATTATCCATTATTAGTATGTATTTAGCGTGGATTCCTTTTCGATTAATTTCTTTGCATTACAAAACTAATACTCCGTGAGATTGATAGTAGAGAGATGGACTCGAAGTCATTATATTTAAATAATTACACGCAAATATTGATTTAGAGAAGGTTGAAAGTTGTGTGACAATGAATCCAAGCAGTTTCGGTCACAAACCAGCCGAACCGAAATCATGATTGCGCGAGTACAGCAAGTTGTTATGGGAGACCGTCGATTAGGTGTGCGTAGTATCGCCTCTAAGCTTGATATTTCTGTAGGATCTGTGGAGTACATTTTGCATAAGGACTGAAAATGTGGAAATTTTTTTTAAGGTTGGTCTCATGAATGCTAACTGACAAACACGAGGCTGCGCGAGTAGCAATGTCTTGGGACATGTTGACACGTGATGCCGTCATGAATTTTTGACTATGAAGGGCACTCTCAGTGGCCGTTTATTTTCGAAGCTATTCCATAATTTCTCCCTGTACTTCTATGTTTATTTTGAGTAAACAACTTTTTTAATGAAACAATTATCACTTATTTTAGTAACTAGTTAGGTGTACATGTATTAAAATAATATCAAGTAAAAAAGTAAGGTAAATATTTATTTTCCTCCCTGAAAATAATGAAAGAAACCTAAGGCTAAAAATAAATAAAATAGTGACAAGTATGATGGAAATATGTTACTATTTTATTATAATTTATGCACAGAAGCTAAAAATATAATTTCAGTGACCTTCGTTAAACGTTTTGTTGCGTCTATTAGAAAAATAAATTGTTTAGACTAGCTACGACTAGTTTAGACTTACAACGAAGGCAAGGCTGGACTTTCTACAGATAGATGTAAACAAATTTTTCCGTAACACTTTAGCATAATTCAACTCTCTCAATGATTGAATAAAACAAGTCTCTTCATAATGTGATCAGATTTTACTAGAAATATAAATCTCATTAAACATTGTGTATATGGCCAGTTGTGGCGGAGAATTAATTGCTTGAGTGAAAATTCGTATGTTTGTTGTGATACTATAGCCTACGTCTAATTTTTATTGTTTATTTTTTTTAATGAATAGCACGATTAAGAAACGTCGTCAGAAATATATCCTTATAATTTATTTTAAACTATTCCCTATAAAATATTAAAAACTACAAATAATTTTGTATTAGTGAACTCGTTTGCTTGTTTTAATGTAATATTTTGTGCGTTTTTTGGAGTTACATCTAGTGAACTTCATGCATTCCAATAATATTTGCAGTAGTTCTGTGCAAGTTTTGCATTAATCCCTATATTTTAACTAAGTGGTTTTTTGTGGTTCTAGTTGTCAATTACGTTTACGTCAAAAATAATGTAAGACGGAACAATGTAGAATATAAATATTAAATCTAATTATGAAATAAGACTGTAATAATTATTCTCAAATAATTCTATGCTAATAGTTTGTGGCCTGTTTCTTTATTACGTTTGGGAAGTGATGGAGAATTAGGACTTTTCGATACGAACAAAGAATGTTCATATATGACACTCGATATATACTTGTTTAACTTACTTAAATTCTTTGGTTTACAAGGTATTTCGTATAGTTTTTGATGAATCTTAACGGAGTAAATCAAGTTGACTGACTTGTTGTTGGCTTGAAGTTTGTATGTTTTTATTACGTGACTAATAGATGGCTTATTTTATCAATAGTAATTCTAGTGCAAGGCTGATAGTTAGAAAAGTCGTAGGATTATAAGAGTAAGGTTCTGAGGCCCCGAATTAAAGCACGGCCTGCGAACTGAGAGGTTAAGGCTCTCATATGTTTGTTCTCGCTGCTTGGTCGTCTCGTACCAGCCCTGGTGCGAGACGATGTGGCAGATAACCGCCATTATTACCCTCTAAGTTCTAAGTGAACGCAGATACTTAATTATTTTTAGTGACTAAGTAGGCTACCCGCCAGGTATTGGAAGGCTCCAGGAATGAACCCGGTCCGTCCGCAACGCAGCCCGCGCCTTAACCACAGGACTACGCTTGCGGTGCGTTGTGGGATTAGGATTTTTTTATTTTTTCTGTAATATTTGTAATCAGATGGAACAAGATTATATAGTAGAGTTCTTTCGGTATTGCTTTAAAGCTTTTTTTGTCCTTGTTTATGTCAAAAACTATCATGGTGTTAGGAATAATAGACTTTTCAAATAAACGGATGAAGGTAGACTTCTCTTATCAGATTCAAACTCTCGATGCGGGATTTTTTTGAGTTTCACACAACACTTATCGCTTTAACATTACTCTAGCACACGCTGCATGTCGAGTCCGCCAATTGAGCCGGATCACATTCTTTATCTAAGACCCCACCATTCATTCCGCAGAAAACCACATCTCTCTAGCTCTCCCGGTTAGCCAAAAAAATTATTCCCGATACTTTCCGGCTAAAATGTGTATTTATGGTTAAAGAGTTAATAATAGTATCAGTGAAACAGTTTTATTTATTTGATTTGGTTTAATTTGAAATTGAGTGAAGTTGACTGAATACTTAATATTGTAGTAGTGTTTGTACTTACGTAGCTACTCCAATATGTTGTAAACTGTGACTGTAAAAAAACTTTTATTTATTTACAAGGTGCGTTCAAGTTCTAAGGTATCCAATGTTTTTCCCAGCAGTAAGAAAAAGTAGAAAGATGCAGATAATTTTATAAGACGCGGGAAATATTTTTGAATTTGTAATATAGATGGGAGCACCATATAATGTGCATAGGTCGAATTACCGCTATTGCAGTGAATGTCGTTTTGTATACTTTAAAGTACTTTTTTATAAAAAGAATTGGAGACCTTAGAACATGAACGTACATCATACGTTGGGCACATTTGATTTACGATTTTGTAACAGTACTAAGTAAAAGAATTTTGGAGGCAATTTTGTTAAAAAAGAAAAAGTAGTACATTAGTCAAATTAAACTCTCACGCACTACTGTCACCCCAAAAATGCGTCTTATAATACAAATCTAAAAAGACAGTTTAAAATTTTGTTAGAAAAAAGGACGTACTGTGAATTTTTTATCTAATATTATTTTGATAATAATTAGTTTAACGCTCAAAATAAATCATAAAAAGAATTCTTCTGTTGAGTAGTTTTCATATCTTTTCTACGCTAAATTAATTATTAGGAGTAGTAGTTGAAAAATCTCGTTAGTGTAGTTCTAGAAAAGAAGAGATTTTTAAGAAATTTTTGGTATAAACGAATCAGTTGTGCAGTTTAATGAAAATTCTTATTATTTGAAATTATTTTTAGCTTTATAAGAAATAACACTACCGGATATAGGAAAACAATACGCAAATTACAGCAGTAATTGAAATATTCTTAGATATCCTCATTTTTGTGATATTAGAATTTAAATAAATATATGTATAAAATTAGTTAAATATCATGGAATAATTAAAATAAGCAAGTTGTTAAATCATAATTAACTGATTAAATTTTAATTTTAGATGAATGACAGAATCATTCTTATAATATGTTTGCATGCATTTCTAATGAATTATTAATATTTGAATTTAAGTTAAAATAACGTAACTGTTAAAGAGAAGTGCTATAATATCGGTTAGTTAGTAGTATTACTGAGCAGAAAAACAGAAATGATCATATTACAATGTGGGAACAGAAGTAGAAAATTGCAAATGAATTTATCACTTAACATGTAGTAGATAAACAAATACAACACCAAAAAAATAGTAAAAACAAATACATTAATCGCTATTTGGAGCCAAATTTTGGCTGGCAGATTTAACGATAATAGTGATAACAAGGAATATTGAAACTAAAAGCAAGACAAAATCTTAACAAAAACACAATGTACTATTATTTGATTGCAGAAACAGATTTCTTCGGTGGAGCGAAAAAAAAACTTTACTTTCTATCGGAAAAATGGAGAGTAACATATAGATACAAGCTTTTAAAACATTTGAATATAAAATTAAAAATTCAATGAATGTAGTTAAAGTGAATTGAAAGAACAAATACAATCTATTTAACGTTCAGTATTTGAAGAAAGTGGAAATTGGAAAGAGGTAAAATGCATAAAATAAGTTATGCATTTGAACTGTCGTTTCAGGTTTTGCCGAATTACATTTTCTTAAATTAAACTTACCTACCCCAAAACAGAGTAGAATGATTCTAATAACAAAAAATATATCAAAATCACATTCTTAGAATATATACAGATAAAGAATTATATTCACGGCTTGAAACATGTCATGTTTTGACGTTTGGTGTCTATTTTGATGTTATTATCAAGAGATTCGCGTTAGTTTTTTACTCAGGGCCCCAATTTTCTTTTTCTAGCGTCTATTGTTTTTTTTAAGTAGACAAATTTAGACTTTGAGTAAATAAATAACTGGAATCCTTTTTTTTCTTTTATGATTTATACTTCTCCTTCGGCACCAGGCATGAGACATGAGTCTTGCATGATAATGTCAAAAATTTTCTAAAAATCCACGTGATTCATATCAAAAACCTTTCCTAAAATATATCAGATTATATTTTATGTATATACATACATACATATATATTAAAGCAAAACAAATAGGAATTAGTAGGAGTTAAAGTTTGTACTTAACAGTTGTCATCCCATAAATAACAACTAATAAATTCGCATGATTTATAATCTTTATTGGCATCAAACAGCGGTTGTAAGAGTAGAAGGCAAGACCTCGGAGGAGTTCGGGATTCAACAGCGAGTTTCGACAAGGGTGTGTGCTATCTCCGTTACTTTTTAACCCAATCCCGAAAGACTGTTTACTGATTGTGAAGCACTAGAAGAGACTGAAGATGGCATTCTATTGAATGGCGTTCTTATTAATAACTTGAGATATGCGGACGACACAACGTCAGAAAATCTGCAACGACTTATAGAGAGAGTATCAGGGAGTACGCAATATAACATGCGTTTAAATACAAGCAAAATTAAAGACATGGTGGTAAGCAACAATAAGATCAATAACATCATGTTTTATGTACATGGCTCCCAGATCAAAACAACACCATCTATTATATATTTAAGAATGAAACTGAATGAAAATTGGGATCAAGCTAAGAAAATAAGAATAAGAAATGAAAAAATACGAACCTCTTTTAATAACATGAGAACTACGCTATGCAACAATATTCAACTACGAACTCGTATTCTAAAATGCTACGTGTTCTCGATATTGATGTATGGTGTTGAAGCTTGGACGTTGACGGATGCTGCGTGCAAACGATTAAAAGCGTTCGAAATGTGATGTCACGAATATCTTGGACACATCAAGTAACAAACGAAGCTGTCCTGCAACGTATAAATAAAGAAGAAGAGTGATGAAAACCGTTTTGCAACTGGTTATGTAAGGAAAAAATCCAAAGAAGACTCCAAACATCATTTGCAATCTGAGACCATATAATAATATATATATATATATATATATATATATATATATATATATATATATATATATTATATATATATATATATATATATATATATATATATAAGAGAAAGCCCTCATTCACTGACAGACTGATTTATCAACGCCCAGCTTAAACCGCCAAAACTAGAACCTTTAAACTTTCGAGTTTTATTCTCTGTTTGACGTAGGGACGTACTAAAAATGGATTTTTCAAAATTCACCCTCCAGTTGGGTCTAATAGGAATCCAAAGTTTTAGACTTTTTCGAAAATTAAACGAAATTAAACGAAAATTAAACGTAAAACTTGGCAGGAATGATCCTCGGCCAAAGTGAAAGGACCCGTGTTTCTAATGACCCAGTTGGTTTTTAAAAATACCAAGTTTTAGTAATCTTGTTCAGAAGAAACAAATATGTATTACAACTTTTTTAAAGACTACCTTTGGATAGATTAAATATCTTTTTCTTAGCCTATCACCAAAAAGTCTCAAAAATATTTATTTTTTTACCTTGCAAAATTTTCAAAACTTTAATTCTATGTCTAATAATTTATTAAGGGATAGGGTTTTATTGTTTTTTTTGCAGTTGGTATAGCTATAGTTATTGTCAGACAAAATATTGTTTCAATTTCTTATAGTTACTTTAGCTCACCATAGCTTGAGCATAGTTTCTTATTTTTTTAAACAATTTTGCTTTCTGTATTTCTAAGAAAGTTTGATTTGTACTGTTTACAAGTTTAATATTAAAATTAAGGAATTGTTTCTTTTGTTACTACTACCGCTACTTTAAATTGTATGATAAAAATTTTTGGTTACCGATATATTAGACAATACAGTTTTTTAATTATTTTCTTATTTTAAACTAAAAATAAGATTCTCTGAGTTAATTTACTGATAAATATAGTAGACTTGATCTGTCCTTCATGCCTGAGGCATCGAAAGCTAACGCCGGGCCTGGGAAATAGTTTTTTAGCAGCTCCCAAAATATTTTTGATATTTTTACATGTTACTAATATTACAACAGTTGTTAAATAATGTTATATTAAAAATCTGTAGCACTTCTCCCAAGTTTTACAATTCACATAATAAACCAATTTAAATTGTTACTGTCTTGAACTATGCTGCATACGAATGTACAGGTAACAAACAAGTTCATGTTAATATAAATAAATACATTTTGTGGAATTGTAGTGCAACCTGGTAGCAGATGAGAGTGGATTGTAATGTTCGTGTGTAAATAGTACATTTTTATTAATTCCTGTGTGAAGGTAGATAATATGTTTGCAAAACGATGGAATATTCAAGCAAAGCAAAGATAGATGGGGATTTGTTATGTAATCCATGTTTTTGAAAGGCCAGTAACAAGAGGATCATCAAAAATGTTGAACTTGAATTGATACAATCAGCAAAGATCAGCGATTGTTGACCAGAAAACTAAAAGACAAGCTGAGAATTCAAAATTTAAAGTCTGTCAAATTTTGAGGAAACTACTGTTACCCAAACCGAGTGCGGCAGTTGCTAATGACTTGCTTAAAGAGCTAGCAGTAAGCCTAAAGCGCTTACTTTAAAGGTGACTGAGGTTACGTACAATGTTCTCGTATCTTGTATCATTTTTACTAAATATATAGAGCTTTTCAACGAACTTAAAAAGTTGTTACTGAATTCTATATATTGTCGGTCCGTCACAAAATTTGAGATTATGAAATTTGAAAATGGATTCTTATAGAAAATTTTACGGAATTCGAATTCGAAAAATTCTCGAAAATTTTCGAGTATCATATTTCAAATCGAGTACGTTTAGTTCTTATAGGATTTTACGCTGAATTCAGAGTCGAAATTCTATGTCGAATTTTTCGAGATATTCAGAACAATCTCTTCGCCGGCTTCATGTTTGTTATTGTATTTGTAATTTTATTTTTGTCTCAATACTTTTTAAACAGACCACGTATTTCACTCGGAATGTCATTTTAAACGGTTTTTTCTGCTGTCCAAGTAGAAGAAAAATTATGAAATTGTGTTCCAATATCAATCACTTTTTGAATTTTCGCAGAATCGAATTGTGCGCTTATTTATATATATTTCAAAAATTAAAATTTGTGGTAATATAAAGAACAATGTATTGAAGTTTTCTCGGTCTCTTGTAACCATAGGCCCGAGAAACCATACCCCATCTACGTCACCCTCTCAACATGTCTACTTAAAGATTTCTATGCGATTCTGGCTTGTAGCAAAATTTACGTTGGTTCGTGGGTTCCAAAATCATCCTCTTTTAATGTCCAAACGTTAGATTGTAGCGTTAGTGGCTCTACGATGTTGTTCGGGTGGTTTAGAAGTTTACTATACCGGCTCGTTTCCTGTTCTATAATTATATCACGCACGTATGGGATGTTGGACTCTGTATGTAGATTGAGATTCGTTACGTACCACGAAGCTTGCATAAGAGTTTTCAGTATATTGTATTGAAACCTCTGTATAACGTATATATTGGAGTAAATATAGCAGCCCCATAACTAGTATTTATATATCTAGATAAGGTAGAAAATGTGTTTGTTTATAAGAAGTTTGCTCTCTTTTTGTAGAAATGATTTCTGACTTATTAGCTAGAACATTAGTTACAAGCTCATAATTTTATTCCTAACTGTTATATCTACAAATTAAAAATATTAAATTGAAATATTATTTTTATAAGTTTATTACGGAAACAAATAAAATATAACGTTGGTCAAAATGTCAAAAGTGATTTTTGTTTATTGATGTAGAACAAAATTAGTATGGAAAATTAAAATTTAATAGAAACACATAACAATAAAAACAAAGCAGTTTTTAATTCAGAAAAGTCTTCTTATATTTTTTCATAACAAAAATTAGTCATTAACTTACTTTACAACAGATTCACTTGTAGAACTATTTTTTACAACAAAAAGAAATAAGTATAAAATGTATCGAAAATAAAAAAGAAATGCAAAAGAAAGCTGTAACTGGTTTGTTTGGATTTGTTCGGTAGTTAGTCTGTATTAAACGTATATTTTATCTTTGTGTAATATTTTCTGTGACATTATATTCTCAATTGTGTTTAGTTACTGGAGATGAGACTTTAATCATCTTTGGGAATGTTAAACGTAAAAGATTTATCCAGCAATAAGGAAGTTTTTAGGTCGTTTTGGTAGAACCGAGAGAGTGTTAATTATTATGAAACAATTAATTCAAAGGAATACTATTTCCATCTGGATAAATTAAAGAAGCAATTAATACAAATACCACAATTAACAAACAGACAAAGCGTCGTTTTCCTACAAGATCCACGTATCTTTTTTTATCCGTTAAAAACAAATTTGTCAAAATAAAACAGACATGTTTCATTCTTAATTTTTAGATATTTATCGCCCATTCCCTTTATTAAAAAACTTTTTTGGTAGTAAAAGGTTCAGCTTAATAAATGACAAAAAATGCATTTGAAACAGTATGTTGCTAGCAAACATAAATTTTAGAAAGATGGCATTATGCGTCTTCTAAGGAGACAGAAAAGGGTCATAAAGTAGAATTAATTGTATGTGTCTTAATAATATAGCATAAAACAAAACAAAGCGAGAGAAGCTTTTGGAAAAATATCGTAGAAGTTTTACTGCAGTTTTAGTAGTAGCTTATTGTATGTATATGTTATATTACGCCGCCACATATAAAATATTGCCACTGTAAGCTTTCGTGTACAACTTTGTTGCTTAATTTTTAATTCAAAGCTATAAACATGTAAAAATCTCATCTATCATTATATTCAAAATATTTTTTCAAACTTCTGAATAATTTTACTTGCGTGCGCTTGTCTGTCACAAGCTCTTTGAAATTCGCCGATCCGTATACATCTGAAAACGCCAACCGTAACTAAACTCAGACATTTAGCTACAGTTCTTAAGTGGCTTAGTAAATATTATATATTAGAAAGCAACATTTTCATTGTTGATAAAAGTTTGAAAGCAAAAGCAGCTGAAAGTGCTGTACATTTTTTAAATTCAATTTAGTTTCTGGCCCGAACGGGTTCAAAGTTGGAAACTGAACTGCTACCAGTAAAAATATTTATACATAGGGAACAATAGCTCTACATATTTGATTTATTACAATAGTTACAATAGTCACAAAAGAGCTAAAATATAGGAACAGAAATATATTGAGAAAAATAATATTAACAAAGGCTTGTAATAGGCTTATTAATTCCATTTTATTTATTAAAAAACTGTTGTCATATTAATTAGATACATAATTACTATATAAATAAATAGATACAGCCGTAGCTGTATGAGGCACTCTTATATCTGTATGTTATCTTAACAATTAAAGGACAAAGAATTTCCTGTAGTTGTTATGTTACTAATAGCTAACTATATATAAACAGAAATGTAAATTCTGCATGCTTTCATGTAAAATGTGTCTTGTATACAAATATTTCAAATGACAAAAATTGCTTTCAGTACATGCACGTGGCTTGTTATCGCCAGTACGTAGACAAAGTTTGTTAGTGCACAATAAAAATGCATAAAATAATGTTATGCAAGAACATTTACGGATTCAGTTTTTATATGAACAGAGCAAGTTTCGGTTAAAATTGCGAATAAGGGAAAAACGTCATTATCGAACATTTCACTCAAAGATTTAATAACAGAATTAATGATTTAGGAACTTGAATTAAATAAAAACCCGAATTATAAAATATAAACAATTTCATCAATTGATTGTTGGATGGCGATGATAATCCTTTATTTCAGATATATGGTAAATTTAGGTTCTCCAGTCACTGTAAAAATTCTCAATCCTAATGTGTTAATCAAATCAACGGCTTCCTTACACCAAGGACCCAGAGTTTCCACCGCAAAAGAGATAAAAATGTGGTTGTTCCTCACAACTTCTCTGCACTTGTTAATCTTTTTCAAAGCTGCTCTTGATGCCACTAAACTAGCCGCTTTAGAGCTAATGTCAAAATAGGAAGGAGCAAGAGTATCAGCACAAGTAGAATTCCAAACAAGAAGTTGGCCCTATTTCCAAGAAGTTAAAGTCGTCCCATCTGGTCTTTTTCATCGTCTCTGTAAAGGCCAGTTGGTTCCAGGAGTTATGGAATCTTTGCAGATTTTAGGGATCAACAGATGATATTATTTAGTTCTTGGTGTCGGGAGTGACGTCCACCACTTTTAAAGCAGTTTAGACCATGAATCTCCTTTTCTATCACGGTTTCACCACAGATGCATTGACGGGGATGACATATATTAGTGCCAATATGAAGGGCGACGGAAATACAGAAGAAGTTGTTATCCAATAGGGTTCCAATGCTTCTAAAGGGAATACGTTAAGCCATTGGTTTGATTCTAGTTTTTCAGATGCTATGATTATTGTTTTTAAATTTGGATTTTCATTCAGAAGAAATAATTCACATTTCTCTGGGTTGATAATTAAACCGATCTCTTTAAACTTTGAAATGATTTCTCTAAGACTCTCGAGGTACCAGATATTTAAATCTGAGTTTAAATATAATAGAACTTTATGTATTGTTAGGCTAAACATAAGTGGGCCACAGGGATCCCCTTGCTAAGCCTGACTTGAGATTCAATTGTGTCCTTTCCGAAGAACAGTAAAGGTGGTGCCCAAAACATTGCCAAAAAAGCAGTAGAGTTCTGGGGTCAACTCTGTGACTTTTGAAATCATTGAATCTTTATGAATAGCGTTAAAAGCGTTACGGCAGTCGATTTTGAGGAGTACAAAATTCGTATCTCTATTATTTTCTATATAAGTCCTTGATGCGTGCACCGCTGCCTCACAACCTTCCTTACAGTTTACACCGACATGTAATGGCTGAAGGTAGTTCCCAATAGAAGTTCTAACGTGGCGACAAGCGATTTTTGCCGCTAGTCTTCTAAATGTGCAACATATTGCGAATTATGTTAAGTGTTCTTGTTAGGCTGCTCAAAGCATTGTATACTATAATGTGTATGGTATGATAAAAGTTTGGAAAATATTGCTGTGCTAAGAATGGTTCTGGATCCATCGTATACAATTTTTTTGTGATATTAATATGTATGACATCAAATTTCAGCAAAATAATACATCCTGCCATAAATCTGCAAGCGTTATGCATTTGATACGCTGCACTCAAGTATAGCTGTTAAATTAAGCAGACTTAACTTTATTAAATATTTCTGGGGTACACTGAAGCGGAAAATAAAACAGCATAATATGATAATAAATAACGCGTTTAAGAAATCTTATAGAAAAAATGAAACGCTATTTCTTCTGAAGAGCGTTGAAAATTAATTAAAAGTTTGTGTAAAAGAATAGCTGTCGTCATTATATTTAAAGGTAAGCCAACAAAATAATAAATATTTAACAACAGCTAATAAATATTAAAACAAAACTGGTATATGTTTTCTCACACACAATAAATAATAGAGAGTGATTATTATGGAGCGTCTTAGACTTTTGGCCGTAATTGTATTTTATTAAAATACAAATACTTTAAATTAGTGGTTTAATAAATTTTTAATTATTATAAACTAAAAAAACTGCAACTAAAGGTAATTTGGAATGCTGCATTAATAATCTTTAAAGTAATTAAAAATTAAACATCATATAGAGTTAAATTTAAAAATTATGTGCACCCCGTGATAATAAATTATCACTGGTCAATTACTGTAGGTGTCATTATATTTTGATTCAAACTCAGTCAATGTTGTTGCCCCGCAAGATGTTTACACTAGTGGCTGTTAGACAATACGTGAATAAAATCTCGTCGCACTATTCATAGAACAGTTCTATCAGTTAGATTACGAACATTATAAATCTTTCATTTAAATATTAAATATTGTAAAAGTTTTAATTGTTGCTTATTTTCTTTTTCAATTGTTTACATTTATTTATACAGGCAATAGAATTTTTGCTTTGGGTGCGTATAAATATACAAGCATAGCTTTTGGGTGTATGCGGGGTTTGTTTTTAATAACCGCAAGATTTGGAAGTACTTATATAAAATGCTTTAGAAATATTTATCGAATTTTAAGGTAAAACTATGTTGTAAAACCAATTTAAAGTTATACGATGATTTAATGTGGACCAAAATTGGTGCACGCTATATGATACAGCTAACAATAAGAAACGTAAGAAACTACTAGTTAATAGAATGTGTGGATACAGAAAAAAACAATTTCTAATGTTAGATACAAGAGAAAGTTTTATCATCTGCATAATTTTCATGATGTACTTTCACCAAAACACGTGGTCCACTGCAAATAAAAATATTGAGTTTATCTTGAAGAATAGAAATTGGCACTTGCATATTTTGTATCGCCTGTACATATCTTAAGCGTGTTCAGTAGATAACTGTAGTAGCCATTTTTTGTGTCAGATATCCCCTGCTTTTAAAAATAAAATTATTGATTTGCTTAGTCAGGATGCGTATTATTATTCATACAAAGACGAATGATTCGTAATAGTCTCGATATACTTGGACAGCAACAGTACAAGGACCCAGATAACGCCATAATTTATCTAAATACTAGTGTCGAATGACGGTTACCCTAAAAGTTTAATGCTTAAGCAGAGTTCTTGTTTCTGGATAGTATTGCTTAGATAATTTCTTTTGTATAGTCGGCTAATCTTTTTCTTATAATTTAATCAGCTTAGAATACATTTGTTATACATGATTCTGTTAAACAAAATACTTCTTCTTTTCTTCTTAATCCTGTCCTCTTGTACCATTATTGGTGTCGAGATGTTCCGTCTTGGGTTGGGCGTCTTCTGACGAAGTTTCTCCATACTTTCCGGTCCTTAGCCAGTTCTGCTGCTTCTGTCCAACTCTTCCCTCTATCCTGTAGGCTTTTCCCTATTGTGTTGTTCCACTTGTTTCTGGGTCTGCCTCTTGGTCTTTTTGTCTGTGTTTTGCAGTTCCATATTATTTGGGTTGTATTTTGCTCCTCCATCCTGATTAGGTGTCCGAACCATCTTAGTTTGTTTTCTTCTATGTGTTGTCTGATTTTATCATTTATGTATCTGTCTAGCTTTGTTACTCCTCTAATTTTCCTCACCACTTTCATTTCTACTGCTTGAAGGCGGTTATACTGTCTATCGCTTAGTGTCCATGCCTCACTATCGTACGTGAGGGTGGGTATGTATACTGCTTTATAAACTTTGCTTTTAACTTCTTTAGAGATTTCTTTTTTGTTCATAAGGCCTTTATAAAGCGCCCCATGTAGTCTGTTTGTTGATTTGATTCTGTTGTTGAGCTCATCCTCTAGCTTCCCATCGGCTGCGATTGTTGTTCCAAGGTACTTGAAGCTTTCTACCTGTTCTAATATGGCGTTCTTTACTTCTATTGTGATGTCTTCCTGTTGCCTTGCGATAACCATTGTCTTTGATTTTTCTGCGTTGATCTCCATGTTTCTTCCTCTCAGTGTTTCGTCCCATATGTGTATGTTGTGTTGGAGGTCCTGCTCATTGTTTGCAATTATTAACATGTTGTCCGCGTAGGCCATTTCTGTTATATATATGGGTTTCAACTTATAGTATCCTGCATGGAATTTCTTAACTTGTCCTTTAACTTCCTTGATGATATCGTCTAACACTAGTATGAATAATAGCGGGCTTAAGGTTCCTCCTTGTGTGACTCCGAATCTAGTTAGGAACGTTCCCGATTTTTTGTTGTTCGATCTTATATAATTCCGACTGGTTTTGTAAAGAGTCTGTATGCTTCTTATTAATTCATCGCTTACATTCCTGTTTCTTAGTACCTTCCATATTTCTTCTCTATGTATGCGGTCGAATGCCTTGATTAGGTCTATAAAGCAACAATAGATCCTTTGATCATATTCTATGGCTCTCTCTGTCAGTTGGCTGAGGCTGAATATTAGATCACTTGTCCCTCGTCCGGGCCTGAAACCGCATTGCGATTCCTCAAGTTGGTGTTCCACTTGTTTCCTCAGCCTGTTTTCTAGTATCCTTTCATATAGCTTTCTAGGTACGCTGAGTAGAGATATTCCTCTATAATTTCCACATTTTTTACTGTCACCCTTCTTAAATATGGGCAGGATAACGGCTATTTGCCAGTCTTCCGGAATCTTCTTGTCTTGCCACACTTTGTTCATGATGTTAAGTAACAATTTTAGCCCGTCTTCTCCCATTGTTCTTATCATTTCTGGGTAGATTCCATCGTGGCCGCTTGCTTTCCCGAGTTTCAGTCTGTTTATTGCTTCCCGCAGCTCTAATTCTGTTATTGGGTCTTTTTGGGCTTCCGTCCGACTATTGTCACGGTTCGCTTCTGACCTAATTTCGTCGCTTCCCGTGTTTTCTTCTCTGTTTTCATCTGTTTCTGTACCCTCTAGTAACGCATAAAGTATTGTCTCCATCTGTCTATAATTTCCGTAGAGTTTGTGATGACCTTCCCGTTGTTGTCCTCTATTTGCGGCAGGGGGTTTTTATTTTCTTTTCTGAAGGATTTCATTACCTTGTAGAACAGTTTTTGGTTGCTTCTGTAGTTATTCTCCATGGTCTCGCCAAATTTCTCCCATGCTTGATTTTTGGCATCTCTTACGGTCTGTTTTGCTATGTTCCTTTGCTGTTTGTATAGTTCTAGGTCTGTCTGCTGGTTGGTGTTTAGATATCTTGACCATAGTTCTTCTTTCTTTCTAATCTCGTTTTTTACCTCTGATGTCCACCATGCTGTCTGTTTTTTGTTGGGCTTAATCCTGTTTTTTCCGCAACTCTTTTCTGCTGCTGTTAGCACCACTCTCTTGAATTTTTCCCACATTTGTTCTATGTTTCCGTCTTCTTTTCCTTTGTCTTTATCTACTTCCTGTTTGATAAGCTCCTGGTATTTTTGTATGTATCCTGGCTCCCTTAGTTTATGTATCTTGATTGTTTCTGCTTTTGTGCTTATCCGTTCTACCGATTCTGATTGTTTAGTGTTGTGGTTCATTTTAATTTCTGATACTAAAAGGAGGTGGTCACTGTCTATTTCCGGTTTCCTCCGTACTCTGGTATCTCTTATGAGTTTCCTAATGTTCTCTGGTACAATTATGTAGTCTATTATTGATTCTTCGTTCCTGCTGATCATTCTTCTAGTGAACTTGTGAATTGCTTTGTGTGTAAATATGGTGTTAGTGATAATCAGGTTGTTTCCGATGCAAAACTCTAGGAGTCTTCTTCCGTTGTCATTCAGCGTATCTTCCCCTTCTTTGCCAATTACGTCTGCATATTTTTTGCTGTTATTCCCCACTCTCGCATTGAAGTCTCCTATTAATATACTCGTGCCTCTTGTGGAGTCCCAGGCCTCTTGTAGTTCCTCATAAAATTTTTCTTTACTCTGTTTTTTCGCGTCCTCGTTCGGTTCGTATACTATTATATTGAGCAATTTTTCTTCTTCGATTGCTATTTCCAGCTCTATTTTTAGTATTCTTTCTGAGTAGCATTCCCAACTCTTTATCGTCTCTTTCCGTTCTTCTGCAATTAGGCATGCTATTCCTGCTTTCGCTCTATCATCTTTGTTTACGCCGCTATATATTAGGATATTTCCCTCTTCCGTTTCTGTACATCCATGTCCTTTCTTTTTAGTTTCTGTTATTCCCAATATTTTCAGTTTGGTATCTTTAAATTCTCTCACTAATTCTACTTATTTCCCAGTCATACTCTTAACGTTCCAAGTCCCTATTTTGATCAATTAATATTTCCTTTTTGCATTGTCCTTGTTCGTGCCCATTTTCGTCTCCATGTTTCCGTCCGGATCCTCCTTGGTTAGTTTTTTGGCGTGTCTTCTTGTGTCAGACTGCCTCCTTTTTCATCCGACCATTTGAATTTCACTCCGTCCACTGTTAGCTTTCGATAGCCTACTTGGGTTTTCTTCCCTTTATTTCTTTCCTCTCTTGCCACGTTCCGTATGGCTGCTTGTATTTTTTGTTCATTTTGCGTAAGGTCGCTATCAATGTATACTTGCGGGGGTAGTTTCGGTTTTTGTTTTAGGATTTCCAGTTTTTGCTCGAAATTGTTGCATTTGACAATTACTGTATTGGCTTTCGCTTTCTCAACTTTGTATGCTTCTTCTATCCGGGTCTTAATTCCCATCTCACTCTGTAGGAAGTTTGTGACCTGTTGCGTTAGATTGTGGTCCCCAAAGTTGGCTCCTTTAATCAATAAGTTATTTCTTCTATGTCTCTTTTCCTGCCCTTCCATTTTTAAATTCAGTGTCTTTATCTCATTTCTTAATGCCGTCTTTTCCTGCTCCCATTCAGCTTCTCGTTTAGATTGTTTTTCTTTCATCATGTGAATTTCTTCTCCATAAAAGTTCAATTGGGTATTTATGGTTTTAATGTCTTCTTTCGTGTTTTTCACATCCACTTTGATTTCCGCTAGCTGTGTGTTTATGCTCGCGAGTAAATGTTCAATATTATCCATGTTTGTGCTTTGTTCTTCTTGTTTCTTGGGAGGGGTCCTCAGCATTCCTTTGTTGCGTTTTAGCTTTGCTGTATCTTCTTGTGCTGGCTTTTCCTCTTGATTGGCTTCTATTTCTCTTTTCCTTTTTTGTAGGTACTCTCTTAATGATCCGGTACTGGACGATCTACCTTTGGTTGTGTTGCCGTTCATTTACTTTATTTTATGCTTACTTGTTCCGGTCGCTTTACGTGACGTACTTCACTTGCCGTACGCGCTGTGCTGCTCTGTTAATCGTTCGTTATCGATCGCCCGTCTGTATATGTGCCGAAATTTACTTGGCTCGTTACCGGTACAAATGGCCGACACTGTTATCTCACTCCGTACCGCACTCCCGTACTCGTCACACTGACTTTTTCTTTTTAAACCTGCACCCGTCTCGTGATCGCACTGTACTTCGTGCACTCCTTTGTGTTCGCAAGTTCACTTACCGTGATCGCGCTGTACCTTGAAATTTGAAATTGCCGCTCTTGTGCTCTCCCAAGGTCGCTGCTCACTGTGCTTATCAGCTGGTGTTTAGACTTGTTTATTACAAGATTTCTCGATTTATACTTGCCCTACATCTTGTTCTTTATTATATGTGCTTCTGTATATCTTGAAGTGTCCACCTGTGGCTTCATTAATCACTTAAAACTAAACACTCTCTGCAATTTGCTTAAAAACCTGCGCTCGCGTAGGCGGGACCGACTTGCGGTTATCACTCACCGTAGCTATTGTCAAACAAAATACTTAACACATAATAAAGTCATCATTTGACTCCTCTGTGCCGCTACCACTGTATAAGAGGTAATAAGAGTTAGCTAACGTTAATCACGCCTAATTGTAACTAGTTAAATAATGCTAATAAATCTTGTGGGAGTTTTCTTTTGAGTCTCTGATACTGATTCCTCTGGCCTAGGTTATAAAGCACTGCACTTAAGCACTCCCGTGTTTTGGCAAAAAGTCTTGTACACAAAATACTTATAAAGGTAAGTTTAGTTCACTGTATATTTGTTTATTTCTGACGAATCATCTGGCGTTCACTACAATTCTTGTGATTTTGTTTTGTAGGTCTTGGAGCTTTCGTAAGTGAGTCTTAGCTGTAGTACTCTAAACTGGACACACATACGTCATGATTGGGTGTAGAATGGTCTTGTATATTAACATGGTGCACTCTATGCGCAAGTGAGATTTCCTATTAATTAACGGGTATAGTAGTGAGAGTCTCGCATAATATTCATTTATCTTCTTAAAAACATGGATGCCCCATCCAAGTCGGGCGTCCAAGTAAACCCCTAAGTATTTGACTGCCATATCTCTTGCGTTCAATTTTATTATACGTTGATTGATTGTTACGTTTGAAAGGTCTGAGATTTTTTTCAAAGTGAAAACTTTCACCTGGCTTTTCGTTAGATTAATTTCAATTTTTAATTTGTCATACCGTGTGCATTTTGTGTAATTACTGCTGTGTCATCAGCAAATATTGCTATGGTGGCACTATTTGTGGTTTATAGATCGTGTGCGTTAGTGTTAAACAGAGTTGGTCCTAATATACTCCCCTGTGGTACTCTGGGGTTAATAGTTCTTTTAGTAGATACTGTACCCGAACAGCGAATACTCTATCTGTAATGAATGAGGTGATGATGTCAATGAGATAGTGTGGGAGTTCTAGTTTTATCATTTTATATCGAAGTCCATCTGCCACATCCTATCAAATGTCTTTTGAAGGTCGATGAAACAAATAACTGTGTATTTCTTGTTCTCAAAGCCTTGTTCTATTATTTCCGTAATTCTTAATAGCTGATGCGTTGTCGGGTGTTTTTTTAAGCCAAATTGATATTCTGGTATGATATTCTTCTCTTCCAAAATTTTGTTTAGTCGTGTATGATCGGCTAACCTTGTTAATATCTTAAAGACCTTTCTATATCCTTGTCAATTCAATTCGTGCCACTATTGCATAATTAATTTTAATAAAAAAATTTATAAGTTATTTATAGTATATACATAATGTTTACAGCAATAACTTACATAATATGTGGATTCCTTGGACTTTAAAATAAATATGGTCTTCTTCTTATTGCCAACAAAGGCTTATATTGTATTATAAGTGCTATCATATGTTTTAGTAAGGTATCAAATACGATAGGTTATAATATACGGTATTTAGAGTCATATTTCCTTTGAAATTTAATTTATGAATATGTGTGTACTATAAGAAATATGTTATAATAGTTGTTCATATATTAAAATTTACCACGATGATTGGATGTTTAATATGAACGACACTATGTCAATTATGCGCAACAACGAAAGGGAAGTGACAGTGGTTAACCTACTTGGACCAAAAAATATTTTTTGAGAAAAACAATCAGGAACTAGAAATAAAAAGAAGATGGGCAGCATATAGAAACCCTAGTAGTATTTGTAAACAGAACGTCCCACAACACCTCGAAACTTGAGTTTTTAACCAGTGCGTCTGACCGACTATGACTTATGTAGCAGAAACGTGGAGCTTAAATAAAGGACTGATAAAGAAATTAAGGTTTGCAGAGAGAAAAATGGAAGGATCAATGCTGAATGTAAGATTGCAAGACAGAAAGAGGAACTAATAAATCAGAAGGAAAACAAAGGTGATAGAATATGTAACAAGATAGAAGGAGATATGGGCTGGACGTTTGATGAAAAAAGGAGATAAAGATGAACCAGAAATGTGACAGAGTGGCGACCACGAACAACTAAGAGGAACCAAAGAAGACCAAAAACACGATGGAAGGATGACGTCCAGAAAGTAGCGGAAGTGTAATGGATAGCAAAAACGAGCAATAAATATAAGTGGCGAAATATTGGAGGAATGTATATCCAAAGATGAAGTGAAACACTCTAAAAATAACGAGTTGTCCATGCTATTAGATATTTCGAAAATTCATATTAATGGTTGACTTGAAACCCATGTATACTTGAGCTATTCGGTTACTTTCAGAAAAAGTAAATAAGAGATGATTGAGACAAAACTTCTAAGTTTTTAAAGTAAATATCTGTATATACTAGACTACTCAATTGGTGCAACTTTGTCAACTTCATGACAAAATTGCTAAGACTTTCCGAAGACTGAAAGACAAGCTGTCACCAACCAGGGAATTTTAGAAACGTGTTATCATACATTTATTTAAAATATTGCTCTGGAAGTAATTTTATTACTAATGAGCAATTGGTTCTTTGTAGGTCAAGTACCATTTCGGTAATGTCTATCGAGCAAGACAAATATAGTGTTATTATCCTCTATGTGGTTTATTTACGCCTATATAATTTAAACTAATATTAAATATTTGTTAAACAATTATATACATAAATTTAAAAGAAATAAACTTTACAGTTGAAAGTGAATGTAACAAACTCTTTATACAATCTAATTGTACACAATGTGTCTCATAAATCTCCCGCTGTATAAACCAATAATTTTAACTATCAAAAAGACATAAATTTTAGTAACACCAATTTTTATAATACAGTGTATTGTAATCTGTGTTCAACATTTGGACAATTTTTATATAGCGCGCTTACACCATGTTTTGCCTTTAGAAGGAGCAAATTCTTATATTGCAGTTTCTACCTCCTTAATATGTTGAAACTGTCTACGGAAAGAAAATTAGGTCGTTGGTCGTAATAAGTAGTAATTTGATGATAAAAGATCAGGGTTATAGGCAGCTTTCAGATTTTGGTTTTTATGCTTTGGCTGTATTGAGTAGATGCTTGTCCAGTAAGATCTGTTGTTTGTTTTTTAAGAACAAGGTAGCGTGAGGCTAAAACGACGTAGATACGTTATAGTTGAGTAGAATTTAAATTTTTAGTCATGGGATTTTTAAAATAGCATAGCATGACTTTTGTTCAATTTGCCACATTTAAGAACAGACTGAAGTATTCGCACGTCTAGATTATTAAAAAACTCAGTTTCTGTCATACGAAATAGTTGGGCACGGTCATATGTACTAAGTTTGCGACAAACTACCTTTTTTTGTTTGCATTTTTTAATTCAAATCTTACAGTACAACTCCATAGGTTTCTTTTATCTATTTAAATGCACTACAGAGGCCAACACATGATTTTATTCCTTAATTTATCTGATAATTTACGTATTTGTAGTTAGGTTGACTTAAGCAGCTTAAGATGCACGACCTCATAATTTAAAGCACTAAATGAAAGCTACGCAATGCTGACCTTGGATCATTGTATTTGCATTTTTTGAACCATGCTTTCACTGTATCGTAATTGAGACTGTGGTCCTGTTTAGCAATGTAAATAGGTTGTTACGCTTCTCTGACCCTGTAACTGAATTGGAATTTTATATAGTGAAAGCTTCCGAATCAGCATAATTTGCCTTTTCGTTTTTAGATTTTCCAAAAAGAATTAACAACAACGCACCTGAGAAAACAAAATAATTAGGTGTTTTATCAAACTTTCTAAACAACGCGGTTAAGTAGGGTTTGCTTTATTAAAAACAAAAATAGTAGTAAAACTGGAAATAAAAATAATGGAAATGTAGGTATTACTCTCTAGGTGGATATATTTTAAATAAGGTTCTTGTGGTTTGAATTACCTGTTTATCTCAAAAAATATAAATTGTGCAAAAAATGATAAAAAACTACAATTTGCATATTAAAACAATACATAGTAGAAATCTAACATTTTGAAATTTGAGTAAATTATCTTTATGATAATAGAATAAGCCGCACAAATTATGCAATGTAGATTAAAAAAATAATATTTTGGCTACATAATAATACTCTATTAATTTTCAGTTTCTATATACTGTTTACTATAATGATTTTTTAGATTTTTGTTATTAATAATAAGAACATACCATATTGAATGTGTCTATTTAGTACACAAATGATGCGGCATATAAAATATATACATTTAGTGCCTAAAATTGTATTTCTCATTAAAAGTATAAAACGCAGAATATTCAAACTTTAAATTTAAATATAAAAGTAAATTTTTATTTCCTAGCAAACAAAACATGTGACTAATGAGACTATTGCAAAAAGAAAATAAATTTAAAAAACTAAAAATTAATGATTTTTCTTAAATACAAGTTGTAGTAGTGCTCCAGTACTGTGGATTTACGATATATTAATTTAATCTATAATTGTTTATCTATTAGATTGTATTATTGTATATGTTAAAGCTAATCTTATGAAAAGTTTAAAAATTTTTCTGTGTAGTATTTCCATCATTTTGAAATATTTAACACCGATATCTCTAAATTTTTCCTATTCATAAATACGAGAATTAGTTAAAATGGCAAATACGGTAAACACTCTAGGTGTCCTTCATATACTTTAATAACCCATTATTGCGCAGTGTCTCCGTGATACAAATTCTGTTGTTTAAATAAACAGGCATTTAAAATACACCAGTTTTTTTAATCTGTATGTGTGATAATTTATTTTTTTAATAAAAGGCAGCGGAAGAATACAAAGAACTGCCAATCATTCAGACTAAAGATTAAAATTAATTAGTTGCACAAAGCAACTTTTAATAAGAGCAATAAAAAAACATAATTTTAACTATTCCTATTTAATGGGCTGCCGATGTAGATAAAACTCCAAATCTACCAAATCTGCACGTATTAGTGACAATAAGAATAAATCATTCAAGTTAAATTATAATCTGCTAGGTGTATAAATAAGTTCTCAGTTTTAGATTTCACAGGACGCAAATCACCGTTTACATGTAACGTATTAGTCCGCCCTCTTGCGGTTTTAAAGCAATGGCATTCGGTCTTTCGAAACATCATGCGATTTGGCGTTTGATGCATATAACCTCAGTAATCAGCTGTGTTCACGATAGCAATCACAAAAGAGCATATTCGATTTTCTATCCACTTCGCGTTTCATCTTAAGAAAAACGCTGCTGAAGCACCGAAATGATTTGTGCTGCATATGGTGAGAATGCTGTAAGTCATGCAACGTGCAAAAAGTGGTACCAAAGATTTCGCGGAGGAGAGTTTAGTCTTGAAGATGAACCACGCGCTGGACGCCCTCAAACATTTGACACGCATTTGACGCGGATGAGCTGCAGACATTGCTGGATCAAAACAATGCGCAAAATGAAAAAGAGCTTGCAGAACAGCTTGGCGTTACGCAGTCAGCCATTTCCATACGTTTGCATGCAATGGGTAAGATACAAGAGGAAGGCAAATGGGTTCCGCATAAACTGTCCGAAGACAACAAAAATCGACTGCGTGACACCGCACTCCATTTGCTTTCAAGGAACCGAAAAAAGGATTTTCTACATAAAATTATTACGGGCGATGAGAAATTGATCTTGTACGACAATCACAAGCGCAAAAAATCATGGGTAGACCCTGAAAAACCTTCGACATCGACTCCAAAGCCCTATATCCACGCCAAAAAGAATTTGCTCTGTATCTGGTGGGATTGGAAAGGTGTGCTGTTCTATGAAGTCTTGAAACCAGGTGAACAGTTACGGTGGATCGCTACCAACAGCAACTCATCAATTTGAGCGACGCAATCGAAGAAAAGAGGCCATTTACTGGACAAAGAAGTCGCAAAGTCATCCTGCTCCATGATAATGCCCGACCACATGTTGCGAAGGCGACGCAAGAACACATCTTCGCGTTAGGCTGGGAACTTCTCCCACATGCGGCGTGTAGCCCAGACATGGCCCCTTCCGATTATCATTTATTCCGGTCGTTACAGCATCACTTGGCTGATACGCACTTCAAAACAGAAGAAGAAGTCCGAAAATGCATCGATAACTTTATCGAAGCCGGTGAGCTTCTATCGCCAGGGAATTCGCAAGTTACCCGAAAGATGGCAAAAGGCCATCGATGCCAACGGAGAATACTTTGATAATTAAGCTTTTTTTGTTTGTTTTTAAATAAAACTTTAATTTTGCGGAAAAAAGCTGAGAACTTATTTATACACCTATAAGTTTGTTTTTTATTATTGCTCTGTAATTATAGTTGTCTGTTATATAGTAGATTAATCGTCTGCCAGAAAGCGTTATAATAGCTAATTGAGGCTTTTTGTAAAGTCAGGTATAGTAAAGCGTAAAAAATATGCATAACTTGTTGAAGGTATACCACATCTAGTGCAATAACTAACATATGTATTGAAAATTTGCAATTACTATATACAGAATTATATTAAAACTTTGTGTACCTTCGAAACTAAATGGTAGTAACACCTTTAATTTAAAAAATGCAGTATTTATACACTTGCTGAGGTTATGATACCATCTAGATTAGTGTTACACTTAGATATCCTTGAAAACTGTCAATTTTGCTAAAAACTCATTTATTAGTTGAAGCTTGGCAGTATTCGTAAATAGTAATCATAAAGTTTTACTTACAACCGTATAGCAAGTAAAATAAACTATTTTTTTTGGATAAGCCACAAGAGGATGCTACTTTTTACAATTTAGAATAGTATTATTACATTAAGTTATTCACGAACGTTGCAAACTATGTTAAGTTATTACGATTTAAAATTTGCAATTTTAGTTTTTTAATAGTTATTAACAATAAAAAAAAACAATAGTTTTATAGGTTTTGTCATCAAGTTACCAACAACTTACTAGTATTAGCAAAAGGAAAATGTATTATAATTTGACTTGAAATTTACCTGTTTCAATCAAAACGTGTGTGGTACAAACACATGCTCCTTTAAAATATCACACATAACTGTCTCAAAACATTTAGCATAATTAACAAAATTCCAACCTCCAATAGACTTTTAATCAAAATTTTGCCAGTTTTAGAAAATGCATTTATTTATATGAATATAATACAATTATAGCATAAAACCTACAAAAAAGTAAATGTGTAAATGTGTTGGTGTAATTTCTTCGTGACATACTTTTATATTAATCACTAATTTAATTTTTTAATTATTCATGTTGTCATATTATTATTAGGTGAGGTACCAGGAAGTAGGCGGAGAATAGTTCCGAAGAAAGAGAAATTAATTTGAAATTTTATTTAAAAACTAATATAATGTTATTAAAGCGAGTTCCTGATAACTCCAACTTATATGCAATGTAAAAGTAGAGCGAACATTGCGTGACTAATCGTGAGCGCATCAGGTGGTACACAATAAAATGAAAAAATACTAGAACAAATGTAATCAAATACTAGGTAAATTAGGTTATTCTATATTCGAGAACTCAAAACACGCATAATAAATTAGATCACATTTGCAAAGAAATTTAATTGAAGAAAATAGAAAATGCCTCTTTAAAAAAGGAAAACGAGAAGCTTAACATATTACAGGGCAAAATAAACGAATAGAACTATTGAAAAAGGAAAAAAAGAATAATTACATCTGGATTAAAGGAACCAATAAAAAGACGGAGTTAATGTTGAAAAAAGCAATTAGGATATTATTACGAGATATAGAAACAGAAATAGATATAGAAAGGACAACTCAAGACGCTAAAAAATTGCGGAGAGGCAGGCGTGCCCTCGTGGTACGGAGTGGGGAACTAAGTGCGGCCCGTTTTGAAAAGTAAAACACTGAGGCCCAAATCGTCCCTTAAACGACCGGCGCGAAAGCGGCTACCGATATCAACCGATGAGTAATTGCCAAATCGCTCACCTATAATCGGGTTCGGCTTCGGCGACGTTGGTTTTACGGTGGCCACCTTGCTGCGATGTCTTCGTGCCTGGTGCACGACCGGGATGCGATGCGAAAGTCTTGTGGGGTGGTTAAATGTGGGTAAAATAAACACGACCGCACTGGCCGGTTTGCGGTTCGACTATATCAGGCTTCACGCGTGGCTTAGAGGGAAATCTTAATTCGACAACACTTTGCGTCTCAAAGGGTGCCGCCGACGGCGTATGCAGACTCGCCGGCTGAGCAAAAGCCCATATGCCGTTTTGTGTGCGATAGCAAAACGTGGCGGCAGATATCAAAGCCGCCAGCACACCGCCACGACGCACAGGCAGTTCAAGGGCGAAAAGGCCGCCACACCAGATTGGGACATTAACTTCAAGAAAGGCAACGAGATCGACTAGTAGTGATTAAAAGCAGGCAATAATCTGAAGGGGAGATAAATTTAATCAATAAAGCTTATGAAAATAAATCTATACGTATAAAAGAGAAAGCCCTCACTCACTGACTGACTGATTCATCAACGCCCAGCCAAACCGCCAAACTTAGAACCTCGAAACTTTATGGTTTTATTCTCTGTATGACGCGGGGACCTACTAAGAAAGAATTTTTCGAAATTTTCCCCCAAGGGAGTCTAATGAAGGTCCAATGTTTTAAGTTTTTTCGAAAACGGCTCGAGTTATAAACGTTAAACTTGATAGGAATGATCTTCGGTCAAATTGAAAGGATCTGTGCTTCAGAAATTTTTGATCCGACTCCCCACAGGTTGCTAAACTTTTTATCTGCGATAGATAGAGGCATAACGTTTTTAGTATTTAAATAAGGACCATAAGTCAAGTCCAGGCTGATCGGAAAATCTCAAGACCGGTTTGACCGGAAGTGCCCGCAAAGTTTTCGGTTCCGACGGCTAAATTTTTGCCGCTATTCACTTTCAAAAATAATAGATGGCAGTATCTGGGTTTGTTGTAAACTTCTAAGTCGTGACAGGTTATCTCTTGACTCTTATAATTATTTAATTTCTCTAAACAGAGGGATATTCTCCATCTATATACTTATTAAAAATATTTGGCAGGAATAATCTATAGTTAAAATTAGAGAACTTGTGTTTTAGGAAATTTATTAATTGCGGATTAGAAATATAAATTAGATATAGGAGAATTACAAGAAATAAGATGGAAAAAGATTTGAGCATAGTAGACTATACTACAATGTATAGCACGGTAAAAAAGAGCAATGTGTAACTGATCTCATTATAAATAAAAAGGGCATATATCCGAATGTACCATTTAAGGCAATAAATGAGAAAATAGCGGAGCTGATTAAAAGAAAAATTTATCAGTGAAGAATTGTAGTAAGGAAGTGGGCGGAACAATAAATAAAGTGTTTAATTTGGAGTCTTTAAAACAAAATGAACAAATTGTAAAAAATACATAAAGATAATTTTGTCAATTAAAAAAAAAATAGGAAGAAAGAAAACCCATAGATGAAAATTTTGAGAAAATACGTAAGATATTATTAAGAGTAATGGTAGAGGCACTGGAAATAAAAAATAGAAAAAGCAAGAATAAAGCGTCGTATAATATAGAATCGAAGCAAGCAATACAATTCAGAAATAGAGCAAAAACAACACTGTTTAATAATGTCAATCAAAAAAAGAGTTATACAGTACGGAAAAAAAGAAGTGAAGAGACAAGAAATGCGAATGTACAAAGATAGCTTATAGAAATAAAAAAAATGATATAAACTAAACAAACGATAAAGTTCTACAGAAATGTGAGAGTAAGAAAGTATTTCAGAATGGGCAACTTTTTATAGAAGTGCAGAAGAAACCCTTATAGCAAATATATATGACATGAAAAATGCTTTAAACAATTATTAAATACATGAGAAAAAATTAAGGTAAATATTAAACAAGAGCACATCAGTGAAGACATCAATAAGAAGAAAATGTTGAAATACCTACAAAAGAAGAGGTTGTCGGAATGCTTAAATGCGGGGCCAAATATATAAGAAAAAAAATAAGATTGTAAAAGATATACAGGCAAAGGTTCAAGGTACTGTATCATAAGAGTTTGTAGTTAACCTTGTCCACTGAGATTATAATGGATAATAAGTGGATAATAAAGCAATACAAGCGAGGCTAACGACTGACAACAAAATGCTACTACGTTTTATGGCGACCTTTTATATTAAGAAATATATCAATTAACTTAGAAATTATAGTAGAAAACTTATGAAGGGAAAACGTAGACTTTAAAAATGTCTAGGAAATAAACAATTTACGAAAAATATATGCTTTCGTTTTAGAAAATTTAAATAAGAAATAATAGAGTGAGGTGACTAAGGTGTCTAAAGAAGATGACCTTATGAAGGGGCAGTAAAATTAACTATGAGAAAAAACTTGAATTAACAATATATAATCACTGACACGGCTGATACCCAATGTAAAAAGGGTCTTAGAAGTGGTTGGTGTTAACAATTAGATAAAATTAGCGTTAGACAGGAAAAGTTAGAGAGAAGTACAGAAATGAAAAAGTGATTTAATCAATTGATTAGTAGTAAGAGTAACTAACTTATTCTAATAGAAAAAACATTAAAAAGGTGTCCTTACAAGAGATATTCTATTGATGATAATAAATTCAAAACGTCTACTATAAATTATTTCAATAGTAAAATAGATGCTTTATAAAAAAAATGCCTAAAATATTTTTTTTTACATTTGGACGCACTTGCCGGCATCGTAGCTTCAAGCTTATTAAGTGACTTAACTAATTCAATACTAGGACGTTACATATACCCATGAGTTAAGCGAGACTTGAACTCGCCTGTGTCCTGTCGCGAACAGCGACTAGCCTCTTAACAGCGAAACCACGGAGACAGCCCACCTAAAATATTAAATACAATTAAAAAGTACGAAAGCATTTTTAGAAAGATGAAGGAATAAAAATAAAACAAAACAAAAAACTTTTCTTATCGGTAAAATTAAAAATGCTTCTGCTAATAATTCACAGCTGCTTTTCTTCACTAACAAAAACACGACTACCGTTAGTTAGCATCTAACACCATAAATTAAGTTAAAACTCTTTCAGCGCTCTTGACAACAGCGCTATCTTGCCAAACATCTGCTACTTTTTTCTCCTGGTAACAGCATACACACTCATAGGTTTTTTGAACGTGCCCATTCATTGCTTGAAATGTGATCAAATGTGCCGTAGGTTAATGCTCCGACATATTGCGCTATACTAACAAATCACGCCGAATGTGTAGCAGTTGGATAGAAAAAATTGCGTTGGATACCCTTCGGCATATGGTTAAACATTATAATCACCGTCTTATTAATAAAGCTCTGCTCTAACGCAAGGCCTGTTTGATAGAACAAGTTATTATATTATATCGTTTTTATATGCTGCATCAGATATTAAATACTTTTTGTGACTGATGCCGATATTTATATGCTTTTTAAAATATAGTCATAATTTCTTTGATGGAAATAATTTGTTCATTAATAACCGCGCCATTAAATTAATGTGTGTACATAAAATCAAAACCAGATACGAGCATATTTTAATTTAGTAAGTCGGCGTCATCAAAGAATCCTTGAGGTATCTGTGCCTTTAATTGGAGGTTAATAAGCTAAATATTTTGTTTTTTATATTTTAGAGTACGTTAGCTGCTAAATTATATCATAAAATCTGGCTAATTAAGCAAGTAAGCGTCCGTAATAAAATAAATTGCCTTTTTTTCTAAAAGCGGTAAATTGATCAGAAACAGCATTAAGTTTAAAAATAAAAAGCAAAATAATAAATATTGTAGTATAAGAAATATATAAAGACGGGTTTTCTTAAAAGAAATCATTTTATAGTGTCAAATAAGCAAGTGTAATTGTAATTTATTACACCTTACACTGTAAAACTTATGCGTTCTGCGCAACTACTGGATGATGAGTTTCACCATGTATAGGATATTACTTCTATGAAGACAAAATTTGACTTTATTATTGAACACTTGGGGCCATCTATAGCCTTCTCAGAAATGTGCACAACAAAGAAGACCATCTCTATCTCCTAAGGCAACTTGGAGAGAAATTTATATTCTGAGGAGACCTAAAAGCCGAATGTGCCTATTAAGAAATAGAACTAATTACCCCAAAAGGTAGAGAATTATATTCTTGCCACTGAAGTGACTTTCACTCCACCGGAACACCGACTTACTGACCTATCGCTACTTTCAATATTCTGAACCTGCTTGATTTCTTCGCTTTCGGAAATATTTCTCATTACTATGCTAAGGTTGAACAAGGTTTAAAACTAGCGATAAATTATTCGTCGGTAGTTATGACATTGAGAAACAAGGTCGTTACCAAAGAAAAGTTGCCATTTTTAATAGATGAGTCAATTGATTGAGAGAGTTTTAGATTGAATTAGATCCAATTGAACATCAGACTTACAGCTTCTGAAAAATTATATTTGTAGACTAAAAAGTTTGAAGACGACGTACAGCAGGCGGTATGGGGTTAGTGCTAAAATAATCACAGTGAAATGAAGTCTGTCGTGATATAAACATGGAACCCTACTTCCCTAAAGGAGGTAGCGTAAGAGATTAAACAAAACCTAAACCCCAAAAAACATTTAGGATATGATCTCACAAATGGAAAAGCCTTAAAGCAATTTTCCACGGAAGTAATAGTTAAACTCACTGACTTAATATTTAGCTAGTCGCGTTAAAATATGGGATTCACAGAGAGCTCTTATCTGATCGGCAAAAATAAAGCAGATACAATAAAGACAAAATATATAATTTAGATTGTGTACTGGTATGTTTGCTTCGGTATTTAAGTCTAGATTGGACCGTATAGAGCTGTTTAAAAGCGTAAAAAGGCAGGAAGTGAGAAGACAGTAGGAGACACAAACCTTAAAAGATAAAATACGCCAGGTAGAACCCTAATTAGTGAGTAAAATTAAATTTTTTAAACGACTGGAGGTTAAGGAAATAATATTAGAGGTCAAAATTGCATGCTGTAAAGCGATAAGAATAATAACAGCACACATATTACAAGTGCGCTCAAATTCGTGGAGATAGGCAACACATCGTACACAAGAGGAAATGACTACAGGAGCGATGGCAAATATGGAAGAGCTACTGAAGCAGATAAATGACAGGCTAGATGGTATAGATAAGAAGCTAGGACAAATAGGTATCGATATAAACGCTATAAAGCAGGAAAACAAACAACTTAAAGATAAAATCGAGATCCAGGATAAAAGAATAGAATTTTTGGAGAGAGAGGTCAGCAAAAACAACCTTATGATAATGGGAGTGACGGATGAGGAGGGTGAAGGGGAAAAGGAGATGCTGCATAAAATTATATTGGTAATGAACAACATAGGGGTTAGGATGGATAAAGAAATGGAGCTAGAAGATTGCATAAGGTTGGGAAAATATAAAGAGGCAGGAACGCGACGAATATTGATTAAATTAAAAAAATTTAGTAAGAAAATGGAAATCCTAAGGCAGGCCAAGAATTTAAAAAACACAAATATCTGGATAAATAAAGACACAAAGAAAGTGCAAGAAGAGTGGAAAAAATTAATCTCGATTATGAAGGAGGCAAGATTTAAAGAACAGAAGGCACTGATTAAGTACAATAAATCAATAATTAATAAAAAAGTATTCGTTACAGAGAGAAATGAATTAGCATCTCAGCAAAACCTGCGAAAGGTATATAGTGGCGAAGCCAGCGCTAGTACAAAGAGATCGGTCAGCGAAAGGTCACTCAAAGAAGATACGTTAGGAGCACAATTAAGGAATATAACAAAGACTTCGTGGACGAAAAACTAATTAAAACAGTAACAGGCCGGAAAAAGATGACGACAACAGCAATGGGCATGGAAATGAAAGATTGAGAGATAAGCAAAAAGTAATGGAGAACAAGAAAGTAAGGATAAACAAAAGTACGCGGAAAGAAAACAAAATGGGAAAGAAATTTTTAGACAATGGAATGTAAAAACATTATACCAGGAGGGCAATTTAACACAAGTTCTGGATGAAATGGACAGATACCGCATAGATATCTTGGGAATAAGTGAATGTAGATGGACAAGATATGGGAAATGCAAAACAAAAGAACATAGTTTCATCTACTCTGGACTGGAAAAAGGAAGCGAGCATCAGTATGGTGTTGGAATTATCTACAATAAAAACATAAGAGAATTATTGGTGGAATGGAAGCCGGTCTGTGAAAGAATTATTATGGCAAGGATAAATTTTGGTAGTAAGAAAATGACAGAAACACATTGTTATGCGCCGACGGAGGTCGCTGAATACTAGTTAAAGGAAAAGTTTTATGATACACTACGCAAAGCCATTAAAAATGTCCAAAATGGGTATATAATATTATTGATGGGAGATTTTAATGCTAAGGTGTGTTCAAATAATGATGGACTAGAGGAGATTATGAGTAAAGAAGGTATAGGGGAAAGAAATGAAAACTGGGAGTTACTTATAGAATTATGTGGATTACATAAAATGAGGATAGGTGGTACAATATATAAGCATAAAAATTGTCATAAAGTAACCGGGTTGCACCGAGCCGAACAGTGGAAAACCAAATTGATCATATATGTATAAACCAGAATTATAACAGACTGATGTTAGATACAAGGAATAAGAGAGCCGCTGATGTGGGAAGTGACCATTACCTGATAACGGCAAAAATAGCTATAAATATGGGAAAGACAAAGGAAAAAGCAAGAGGAATGAAAAGGAAGCGAATAGAATATGACATAAAGCAGACTGATGACGAAGAGAAGAGACAAAAATTTAGTAAAGCGTTAATAAACAAGGAAAAGGATATTGATTATGGTAAAAGCGTTGAAGATACGTGGAATGACTGGAAACAAGCATTCCTAAATATCGCGGAGAGTATAACGGGAAGAGCGAAAAGAGATAGTAAGAAAAAGTGGATGAGCGACGACACCTGGGAGTTAATGAGAGCAAGAAGAAATATTAAACAAAAAAGATTAGGAGAAAAAAATAAAGAAAATCAAGAAAGTCTGCAGGAAGATTATAAGAAGGTGAGCAAGGACATAAAAAATACAATTAGAAGAGATAAGCGCAAATATGTAGAGGACCTAGCCGGAAAAGCTCAGTATGCTGCTGGTAGAAGGGACATGAAAGAGATATATAAAAACATAAAGAAGCTAACTAATAAAAGCAAACAAATTTCGATCATAAAAAGCAAGAATGGGGAGCAACAAATTGCAAGATGGGTGGAATATTTCAACGAAGTGTTGAATGCAGAGCAGGAAGAAAATCTAGAAATTACCGAGGAGATAGAACAAAGGACGGAACTGAGAGTTAGAAATGATCCACCTACATAAAAGGAAATTCGAAGAGCAATTAGCCAGATGAGAAGTCATAAAACTCCGGGGATTGACCAGATTACACTAGAGATATTAAAGATAGATGTAGAACTTACTTACTTCCTCTTCTCCCATTGTACCTCACGGTGTCGGGGTTTTGAGCCATTGTTTAAATGAGTGTCTATCCCTTGCAAGGGTTCGGATTTGTGTTAGGGTCTGTCCTCTTTCGCTTGCTGATTCGTTGATGTTGTCTTCCCACTTTCGCCTGGGTCTTCCTCTATCTCTCCTTCCATCACATCTCATTTCAAAAACGGTTTTTGGGTATCATTCATTGCTCATTCTGACCAGGTGTCCATACCATTGTAGCTGTTTGGTTTTTATTTCTTCTGCCAACGGTGTGATTTCTAGTTCATCTCGTATGGATCTGTTAGGGACCCTATCTCTTCTTGTTTTGCCCACTATCCGCCTTAGATACCTCATCTCTGCCGTTGTTATTTTGGATTTATGTTTGTCTGTTATCGCCCATGTCTCGGAAGCGTATAGAAGTGTAGGGGTATATATCTAGTAATAGATGTAGAAATAACGGTAAAAATATTAAAACCACTGATGGAAAAAATAGAGAAAAAAGGAAAATTCCCAAAAGATTGTAGAGAAGGAGTGATCATAAAAATACCAAAGAAAGGATATCTCAAAAAATATGAAAATTGGAGGGATATCACCCCGCTCAGTATTGTTAACAAGATATTCTCTAAGATTATACAGGAACGATTAGTAGCAGTACTGGATGGTGAGCTAAGAACGGAGCAGTGTGGATTTAGGGCAAACTAATCATGTATTGATCACATAATAACCTTACGAATTGTGGTAGAGCAGTCTGTGGAGTATAATGCACCGCTATACAGACTTTTTACTGATTACCAGCTGTTGACAGCCTTCGAAACAAAGTACGGTGTAAGACAGGGGTGTACCGTTTTTTCTCTGCTTTTTGTGCTGGTTTTAGATGAGGTGTTGAGATAGGCCATGAGAGAACAGCAGGGAGGAATAAGATGGAACTTAACAAAAACACTGAAATACCTAGATTTTGCAGATGACATCTGCCTCATTGCTAATAACGGTAAACATATGCAAGAAAAGTTAAACAGTCTAGTAGAAGAGTCAGCAAAAGTTGGATTAAAAGTAAATATCAAGAAGACAAAGTGTATGTGTCTAAATGTAGATCGACCGAAAAATCTATTAATAAATGGTGAAGAAATAGAAAGAGTTTATGAATTCGTCTACGTAGGCAGTGTAGTGGCAGCATCAGACGGAGGGCTCAAGGTCGTAAAAAATAGAATAAATAAAGCAAGGAGGGCATATATAAATTTGAGTGCCGCATGGTACGCAAGCAATTTAAATACCAAAACTAAAATACAAGTGTTTAATGCAATGGTGAAGCCGGTTTTGTTATACAGGTCAGAATCGTAGGCGATTACGAGAGTGATAAAACACAAGCTGCGGGTGTTCGTAAACAGATGCCTTAGGGGTATACTGAAGGTGTAGTGACCAGAGACCGTTAGTAAGGATGAGCTGTGAAGAAGAACAAATTAGGTGGACATAAATACGGAGATTAGAAAAGAGAAAATATGGATGGTTGTGGCATACCTTGCGAAGAAGTGGTGGTGAAATTAGCAAGAGGATATTAAAATAGAATCCAGAAGGGAAAAGAAAAAGAGGGCATCCAAAAAATACATGGAGAAATACGATAAAGGCGGAAACAAAAAAGTAATTTCCAAAGTTAGCACAAATAGCTATGGATAGGAATAATTACATCAAAACCCTATAACCCATAAGGGTATAATGGGACTTGTTATTATAAATAAAGACAAACGTTTATATTTATTAGAAAATTAAAGTGCAGCATCTCAACCTAACAAAAACATAAAACTTCCAAAAAATAACTGAACATAAATTTCAAAATCAGTCTCTCAAAAATACTTAGTAATTAACAGACACAAACTGCAGACTTTGATATGGTGTTTATTGCACATAAATTTGTTGTTATCTACGAGTTGTCGTTTCATAGAACGTGGAATGTGGAAAATTCAGCTCTCTTGGCTTTATAACTTTCTAAGAGTTCCGTTGACAGTTTATTCAGAAATTCTCTTTAAGTGATTTTCGTACTGTTATTTATGTTATAAATGATCTAAGCATTCATTGTTGCCAAATTGAAAAAATGTAAAAAAATTACCATAGGCCATCTCTTGGTACGATGAGCAATGTTATAATTTCACACAGTTTGTCGTTGGTGTCAATGTCGCCTTTAGTCCTATTATAAAATTCTATTATTTCTGACCATTATCACAGTGCATTGTAGGCAGTATAATAACAGTCTTGGATTTTTTTTGGCACATATGAAACAAGAGATAATTCGATACAAAAACCAAACTTTGATGAACTCGCTTCAGCTGTCTTTTGAGGTAAAAACTAAGCAAAAACTTCCTTTTTGTTTTTTTTTTGCAGAGTACTGACCACAGTAAGCTTTTGGTTCAACAAATGTTCAGTTAGAGGAACACTTGTGTACCAGTTGTCAAGCGTAATATTACGCCCCGTACCTTTGATTGGATCGGCAAGTTCTTTCACGATGCTTATTACGTCGTTTGGTTTTTTATATAAAGCATCTGGTTGAGAATCTACGTATATTTCAAATGTTTGTAAATAAGCTGTTTTGGCGTCAATCATAACATGGAGTTTAATCCCGTATTTATTTGGTTTGCTTGTTATGTAGTCTAAACTAGAGAATCTGGCTCTAAATGCTGAAAACTGTTTACTTATAGTTAATATTTCGACACTGTAATGTTTCTTGAAGGAATCACCAATTAGATAGCAAAATTCCTAAATAGGTGCCATTTTATCAAGCTGTAATCTATGTTCTCTAGACAACGGAGGATAAAGAGGAAACGGTGAAAAAACTTCACATTAAGAAAAAATTCTAATCCAGTCCTGTCTGTCATCCATAAATCCAGAAAGTTTAAATGTAAAGATTTAAGGACACCGAACGTGATTAGTAAACCACAAAATGCTTGCAATTCTTCAATTATTTTGCGTCACGCTTTCACTGGAAACGTGCGCGTATATTTGGAATATACTGGTTTGTATATCTTAGAATCAAATCTACTGTATTCTTATCAAAAAATAATTGAAAATAATCTTACTCTTAGCACTTCGAGCTTTTCCTTTTGGCCTAAGTAAATGTATTTTTTGCTTGAAGCATTTTTGAACCGTTTTGTATTCTTGTCCTTACTTAAACAGTATTCTGAAGCCAGTAGCACTAATTCATGTTCTGATTCTTCTCCACTCTGCTGAGTATCAGAATCATGATGTTCTTGATCAATACACACTTATTCTATGCCCAACTTGTAGCCACTTTCCTCAAAAAGATCCACTTTATCTTCGTTGAGAATAGAATTTATTTCCTCTTGAGTTAAGTGATGACGGCTACCCATTGTTATAGTTTACCAGTAAAGATCAACAAAATAATAATCAAAATAAAAATAATAAAAAAATTACGAAAAAAATAACATGCTCACCAATAATTTACTACACTATTTGTCGCGCGGGGTTTGTTGAACTCCAAGCACCTCCGCATGACGCGTGTGATTGAAGCCGCAACTAGCGAAGCACCGAGAAGGAAGGAGCGGGTGAGCAAGGAAGCTACTAAAAGATAGTCGTTTACGCCAAGTATTTGCCGAATTATGGCAAAACAAAGTTTCTTGGGGTCAAATGGACTCCACGCTACTAGTTAAATGTTAATTAATATTTTGTTCTGGTTTCAGCACGTGCTACTCAAAAATCTAATAAATGATATGCATAGATCCATCTCACTGTTTTCACGGAAAAGATTTAAGCCTTTTATTGATAAAAAATCATTCCAAATCATCAATTTGGATTTAGAAATAAAAATGCAATTTTAAGGTCATCAACAAATTGTTTGAAGGAAAGATTTACTCGGTTATGTTCTTGGATATAGCCCAATTATTTGATAAGGCTTGGCATTCCGGATTGGTTTAGAAATGAACAAAATGGCTATCTAAAATCTAAAAAAATCATTACAAATACTCACATTAGTAACAGCCATTTGTGCATTCGATAAGAAACCGTTTAGTTCTAGTTAAGATTCTGGGCCCCATATCGTACCTTCTATACACTTGAGATATACTTCAAACTCCTAATACCCCGATTGCGACATTTGTAAACGTTATAGCTATTTTTGCAACTGGAGCCAGTAACAACTTAGAAAGAGTGATAAGTAACCTTTTTGGACATAAGTTGAGGCATAAAACTAAATGAGAATATATCTGTCCAAGTCAACTTTACCTATCATAAGGCCAAACAGTTACCATTGACCATCAACGGATATGCCGGCTATATGTTAACATTTCGATATATCTAGGTGTAAATCTAAATGCTAAACTAAGGTGGAAGGAACACATCAAATAGAAGAGAAAAGTTCAAAAAAAAATGTGTTGACTGATGGGCAGAAGATCTATTATGCCAACACACAATTTAATGATGTACAAGCATATGTTAAAACTTGTTTGGATATATGGCTGCCAACTATGAAGATGTGCTAGCGATACAAATTAAAAGCCATGGAACTTTTTAAAAGAATACCACACACAAACTAAGCGCACATGTCCTACTGCAAATAAACAGTAGTCCATGTTAACACTTCTACTCTAATTTATGTAGTAGATGTTAATGTTATTTTATTGTTGTTCTTAAAATGCACTAATCTTAATATAATAGCTATACTACAAAATCGTATGCAAAGTAATCTGCGGGTATATCAATATTTGTTCAATTGACTGATGCTGATAATAGAAGTAATACTGAGACGTATCCAAAGCTATAAATAATAAGTCAGCATTATTATTCAACTTTTTTAAGAATATAATGGAGCCCTTATTTTACGATTACGATCTGTTACTGTTACTGCAGTTTGTAAATATTTTTATACCATGTGTAGCTGAATGGCTTTAGAAGTACGCGACAGTAGTCTTTACAATACTAAACGTAACAAACCATTAGCTTACAGATTTAAGAAAGTGCTGAAGGTTTTATGTTAACACTAAGAAAAATCTCGTATGCATTACTAACACTTGATATACGAAGCCTTAAATACGAATTAAAAACGTTTAAAGTCAGCGACCTTCGATTGTGACAAATATATATGAATACAAACAGTCGTCTTAAATATATGTAATGATAATGATAATGATTACGAAAAATTTACCTACATTTCTATTCAGACAATTTGATAAAAATGTGAGTAAAATGGAAAAAAATTTGTTAAAATACTAATTTTCCTTCAAACAACGAGATAAGAAAAAATGAAAATAACGCATTATTATAAAGTAAAAGCAAATAATACTTTATATTATAAACAATTTATATAAATAATTATTCTAAAGAACAAAAGTCGGTATAATCCAAGCTTCTTATAAAATTTTTGCAATAACTGTTTCATTCTTATAAAACGGTTAAGAAAATATACGATATAGCTATTATATTTATTAAAATAAGGTTAAAAGTATTCATTAACATAAAGGTAACATTTAATGAAGGTAAAATGACTATTCTATCGTGTTTGTATATATAATAGTCAATATTTGCACGGAATATGTTGTGCGCTACTATTATGAATAAAAATAGATTGAAACAGCTAGGGATTCAAAAAGTAGAACAATTTGTTTAAAATAATAATAATTTTACTCTCTTAAGAAATATATTTTAAAGATAGAATAGGTTTTTTTAATGTTGTATTGTTGACTAAAATGTTACTTTTTCAAAGAAAATATTTATAACATTGAACTAGTGCTAAAAAGAAATTGCTAACGAGAACGTTGCAAAGATACCTTATTGCAATAAATACATTTGTAATAGTTATTCTCAGAAAATGATTGTTTATAAAAAATGTAATAAAAGTTAAGAGGAAAATGAATAAGGTGGAAGAATTTTTTATGACGAGTTTCTTTTAATTGTTGTTACACGTTTTTATTAATACAGAATATTTGTGGAAGGTTCTGATGAGTAAAATTCTAGCCACTTCATATATTTTTACTTACAAGTTTTCAGTTTAATTAATAAACACAAAATGTAACCCACTTACCACGTTACTAAAAAATAATCATTTAATGTTTAGTTTAAACCAGAACATCGTTGTAATTCAAAATTTGCCTATGTTAATTTTCCTTCTTTTAGGATTTTAGAGTAAAATTGAAGGAGTCTTTTTGGTTTGAATAATATTAATCTAAATTAGTTTGTAATAATTAAAAAAAATTTTTTATTAGAAAGCTATTTATTATTAGAACTATAGGTATCTAAATCTTTGCTAGTCTCAAGCCTAGATAAAGGAGGAGGGATGGTATGTTGGCCAACGACCACGTACCTTAAAAAAGGCATTGTTACGAAAACTGATCTACAGCTTCGGAAAGATGGACAGTCTAATTGGAGACAACTTTTGCAACGGAAGAAGAATCAGAATATTGGATCTTGGAACGTGTTAAACCTCTATAGACATGCTGCTCTCTTTGATTTAATAAAAGAAATCTCTAATTACAAAATAGGGATAACAGCCTAACAAGAAGTAAGATGGCCGGGGAAAATGAAATGAAAACTCATACTATAATGTACAGTGGAGACACTGGAGGTAGAAATGAGTGTGGAAAGGCTTTCTTAAAGGAAAACAGTCTGCTGGATAAAGTGATTGATTTCAAGGGTATTAACAAGAGGCTCTGCAAAGTCAGAGTGAAAGGCATCTTCTGTAATGTAACCTTAATATGTATATATGCACCCACCGAAGCAGCTGAAGTTGGAGAGAAAAAACGGTTCTATTGTAAATTAGACGAAAAAATACAAGATTGCTGTGATAATAATAGGAAAATCATTCTTGAGGACTTTAATGCTGAAGTCGGCAAAGAAAAATATTTACAACCTACAATCAGCAAACATAGCCTACAATGGAATGCCAATGGTGGACCTTGGTGCTACTCATGGATTACGGGTAGGTGGAACTTTATTTCCGCATAAAAACGTGCACAAAGGATCCTAGACCTCTCCCCACAGAAACACCGTGCATCAAATTAAGCATTGTTTGATTGATGTTCTGATTGATGCTACAAGTTTAATGGATGTGAAAAGCAAAAGAGTAGCTGATTGCGCTTCAAACCATTTCTTTCTAAATGTAACAATTGGATGGAAATGGGATGTAAGAAAATTAGAAAACAGTGAGCAACTTAGTCGATAGAATCAAAAATTTTGCAAAAAATTAAAATTTCACCAAAATTAATACGACCCACTAAAGCGATGTTGACAAATACCAAATGTGCATTTAGGATTAGCCAACACATATCCAGGGAACTTGAAATAACTAGGGGCGTGAGACGAAGAGACGTATTGTCTCCTATAATTTTTAATATGGCATTAGAAGCTACCATTAGAAAATCTCGTAAGAGTCGAAAATACTCTGTATAACAGAAGCTCACAACTTCTTGCTTATGCAGATGATGTTGTGATACTAAAAAGAAGGGAGCGAAACGTAATCAACACTTTTACAAGTATCCAACAATTTGGAAGGTACGCAGGGTTAGTAATAAACGTTAAAAAACACGAACACTAACAACGCAACATGAATAACCACAAAGAGAGGATGATGAATTTGTAATAGGCAAAGTGCGACTTAGCAGAGCTAATAAATTTAAATAAATGGGAACAACAATAAACCGAAGTAACGACATTAGTAGCGAAATTAAACAAAAATAATGGCGGGCAGCAGATGTTTGTTTAGTCTCAACAGCATTTAAAGCCAAGATCAGTATGTAGAACGTGTAAACTACGACAATGTAGAACAGTCATAAGAGCTGTGGTGACGTATGGATGCGAAGCATAGACACTAACTATAAAACCAGAAGAATTACTAAACCGTTTCGAAAGAAGGGTACTCGGGTACTCGGTGAGCCGATCTATAATAAAAATGAAAATGGATGGAGAATGCGCATAAACCATAAACTACTAGAAGTATACAACGATCAAGACTTCGTAGGGTAGATTAAAAGACAAAGGCTAAAATGGTTAGAACATGTGTTGAGAATGGCTGAGACAAGTGTCAAATATTTTCACAAGGGGAAGATCTCGTTTAAGATGGCGGGACAATTAATTAACTAATCTGAAAAAATTAAGGGTGCAAAATTGGACTAACTTAGTACAAGATCGACAAAGCTGGAAGACAGTTGTTAAGACGTGCAAATTTACTTAAACTACTTATCTATTTTTCTTAGTGGCATTTAACACAAAACTTCTAAAAACGTTGCACTAGAACCATATGGAAGTTTCGCTTTGTTTGAGTCCACACACGTGTGTAAGCAGTAGCTGGAAAGGCATTATGTCGGCCTCCTGAGCTTGACGGAGTGCAACAAAAACTACAGCCGCAGAAGACAATATCTCTACGAAGTGTGTTCAAAAATTCGTTACAGTATTAAGCCTAAGGCTCCTGCTAATAATAGAGGAAAAGAAGGAAAATCACAAAATCCGACTGAATAAGCAAAACTCCAAAACATTGAAACAATGGCAAATATTATTATGTATCTTGCTGCTTTAATATTTGTAGTGGGGTCTATTCAAAGACACATAATATTATTAACTAGCTAGCATAAGGTATTACTGAATACTTTTGCTTTGACTGTTTGTGGTTTATAGTTTACCACATAAGACTATATAGTTTTTAGATATACTACTACTTCGTAGACCGGAATTTATTTAATTTAACCGTATTGCACAACTATTGCGCATGTTTTAATAAAATACTGTTAATAGCCTACTGTCAACATTTTTATTAGAGAATCTGACTAAGAATCAGTTTCTTATACTATAATTATTTTTTTTATTACTAGCGCACTTACTGGCACTGCAGTCACAATGGCTTATTGTGCCTACTAACATGCACACTTAAAGCTAATACATCACATACACCTATGGGTCGAGCGAGACTCAAACTCGCCTGCGCCGACTCAAAACAGAGAAGCGATGATCTTGACCAGTGAGCTATTACAGCCCTTGCTATAACTAAAGGTTGAATTTCAGCGGCCGTGGAAATAAAAAACAAATTTATTATATAAAGTTGAAGTACCAAAAGTTTGTTTGAAAAATCTTATTATTCTTAAAACTATTCACTTGTCGATCGTACTATCAGTTGCTAATATATTTCTTAAAAGACTAGTTACATATTATCTAATCATGTTATAATAACCAGCTCTAGCATACCGGACCTTCCTCAAATTTACAAGAGTGTTAACGATGAGCCTAGATAATGAGACTAACGGCTTGATGCGAGATGTGGTAGAATTTCCGCAAACAGATGGCTATCAAAGTTTTTCGACAAACCTAGGACGCCGATTTACAGTCTGATGTATTGTGGTGCGCCTAGGTCACGAGAATTTTAAAATTCAAACAGCAAACGTACGGGTATGATCAACAGTTGGAGTTACAATTTACAGCAATGAAGATCGATTTTCGGAGAAATAAATAATGTCGCGTAATGTGCTTTAGTTAATTAATGGTCTTACGATTAGAGGAATAAATGATTAGCACAGTTTTAACACTAAACTTAGTGGCACTTCATGTATACTTATTTTTATTACGACTTGTTAAATGTTTTTTTCTACAATTTGACTTATTTTAGTAATAAATTAAAAAGAAACAACTGCCATAATTTATTAAAATAATTTTTTATTGCAATTGAAAATATTAATTTTGTAACTTAATCGCAAATCGGTAAGATTATATGACAAAGATACTCATTCCGCTTTTTAATAACCACATCACATTCATCCTACCGGGCATATAATTTTAGAAGCGTACATATAACCTTTCAACGTGTCAAATTTATTGGCAACAGTAGATAAAGCAAGTTACATATATTTCTATAAAGAAAAAATAATAGAAACGAGACAAGCAATCAAAGTGACGAAAGTTAGTAGCTGCCTAAGAGAAACCATATGGAAGAATAAATAGAAAGTAAGATAAAAAGTATACAAGGTAACTATGAGACCAGTCCTAAGTTACGCAGTGGAGACAAGGAGATACACAAATAAAAATAACACAAATAAAACAAAACAAAAAATTAATAATGTAGAGATAAAAGTATTAAGAACTACAAAAAGCATAACATTGAGAGACAGAGAAAAAACAGTGTTAATGAACATGTACACAAGATGGGACCGGACCGAATAACAAATATATGTAAGAACAACAAACCCTACAATAGAAAACCAGTTGAAAGACCACTAAAAAGGCGGAAAGATAATATACAATCAACCACAACAGAAACGGACTAAAAGGCTGACGAAGCAGGAGAAATTCGAATCACGCAAAGAAGAATGAGAAGAAGAAGAAGAAGAAATAAACTTAAAAACATTTTCGATATCGGATCAAGAAGAGTTTACGTCTATTAGTGAAAGGGTTCTTTAGTCTCTTCGGATACTTTTCAAATACTACTCAAATTAAGGGCGTAACTTTAAATCGGTCTTTTTAGTAGAGCGTCGAATACTGGAAATAACAAAACAAACCCTCTTAGTGCTCATAAAAACCCAAAAAAATTTGAATTTGCATTATGCTTAGCAACAGTTTGATGAAGTCAAAGAAAAAAAAGGAAAAAAAAGATCCAAAACTTTGTTTTAAAATATAAACAGTGCGCACAAACATTAGCGGATAGTAAGCCACAAAGAAAGTACACATTAAACTTTTACATCTTGGGTTGGAACAAACGGTGTCGATTAAAAAAAATCAACTTAGTAGTTAGAAGGCTTAAAACGTAGGTTGGATGGTAGTCCAAGATATGTTGTAAATAATTTTAAATGGCAAACAGAAAATATTGTATGCAACTTTAATTCCAACAATACATGAAACTTCGGGGAGCAGGCTGATCTTTTCTTAATCTGGCCTGTAGGTGCCAGAAGATATTACGGTTTTAGAACAAAAAGACTTTAAGAATAGAATAATGTAAAAACCGGCTCCAGAATGCATAACAAAAGGATGCAATTTCCAACCACATGGAGATGATCTTTCGTAAACAGCTAGTTCTATATGGCTTTGATTAACCCCGTACCCTGGTTCAACATAACCTACATAGGTTACTACAGGCTCTGTACACGAGCCACAAATACCTTTTAATGGAAAAAATTGTATTTCAAATACCTACGCCGAGAAGTATGTTTTTTTTGGATATAACCACTTTAATAAAAGTAAGACTACATTAGCCAGTTAATAGTCTTCCGAGTGTAAAAATAAATAATTAATTGTATAATTAGTATTATTTTGATTTTTGTGTAAATTACTGAACTCTAACTAATTTAATATGTTATAGTATAAGTAATAGTTAATTTACTATATGTTTTATGCGAAATTAACGAGAATCGTTAGTTATATGTAAGGATAGAGTTGAATAAAAAAATAATTTGAAGGGAATTTGTAATATTTGATTATTTAGTAACTGTCTACGCGAAAGCGGACTCCCACCCGATTTGTACTCAGTCGTGTCAGAGGCTTGTTATTTCGAGCAACGCCACCTCAATGCCTGGGAACTCCGTCAAAATCTAGCTTAGTCAGTCGCCCACATGTGGTCAGTTGTGGTCGGAACCGAAGGCCCTGCTCATAAATTCGTTTAGTTGCCAAACCCCCTGGCCTATTTAATCATTCTTATTACACGAACGGGGACAAAGTAGCTGCAACCACAAAATGTGTCTTGCAAATGGCTTCTCGTTTGAGTAAAGAGGTAATAATGTTTACAAATATTACAATTTTTATAAATTAGATTTAAATTAGATAAAGAAATACTATTTTAATAACGTTTTTACTTTACTGTGTATAATGTGTGTCAAAATTTACTTTGTTTTTCAATAATCCGTCTATAGTTTGTATTTATTCAACTTTTTTAATTGATTCTGAATGATCATCTCCCTTCCATATTTATATCAAAATTGCGGAAGTTTCCAATTTTCCGAAGATTCAACGTCTGATTTAACTGATCGAAGTTGTAATATTTAATAAACGCATAAATCTTGAGGTATATATTAGTTCAATGATCATGTTTTAAAAATATGCTAAAATAAAAGAGTTCAAATTTTTTTTAATAGATTTGATCTACTTCTTGTACTCATGCATATATTTAAATATCTGTTATTTCAGATATCTCATACGTGGTCCGTCTGGATTAAATATTAATGTAATAAAAAAACTTTGCGCGGTCGGGATGTAACTTGGCAGCCAATAAAAGTAAAAGCTAGAAAACCAAAACATTGAAGAAAGTTTTGAGGATTGTAAACGACGTTGGGAGAAGTATGTCTTTTGTGTCATACTATTTTAGCTATATTTATGTATTTATATGCATTTTTTTTTGTAATTACAGTTTTCAGCAATATATACACTTGAGAGCAAAACTATCAACTTAGCAGTATGCTTGGGGTTTGGAAAAATGTGTATCCACTCCTACAGCATTCCCAGTAAAATTTAGTATACTGTTTGAAAGTTTAAAAAGTGCGTTTTCAAATGATACTAATTTGATTGAAATCGGACCTGTTTTGAGGACCTAAGAATTTGTGTAACACAAAATAATGAAAGGAAAAAGTGACTATAAAATGGGGGAAAATAAAATCGTCAGTTGAAATTAATTTAATGATTTTTTTTAATACATGGTGTTGCCACCCCTACTCTTAATTGCACTTTCCAAGCGATTATGCACGGATCGGATGACGTTTCCTATGCGTCTTGAGCGACTGCTTCCCACTGTTCAATAAACGCCGCTTTCAGTTTCAACACGCTCCCGGACTCTTTGCTTAAGCTCATTTTAAACATTCTCAATTGGGTTCAAGTCTGGGCTACATGGCAGCCAGACCATTTTTGGCATACCAACGTCAGTCAAGTAAATAGTGGTCACTCGCGCATTGTCGTACATTAGCATAAAGTCCTCACCAACAAATTCGTTAAACGGAACGTGTTCTTCCAGAATGTCCCTGATGTAGCAGTCCGCTGTTAAACCTCTGCGTCCTCCACTATGCACGAAAACCAACTTAGTTTTTCCGTGCATAGAAATGCCTGCCCAGAACATGAAAGAGTTACCTTTATATGCGACAGTTGTTTTGAAAACAGCAATGAGCAAATTGCTCTCCTGGCCTTCTATAGACCCAATGTTTCCTGTCTTTGCCGTGTAGCCACATCTTGAACTCATCGGTGAATAATATCTGACTCCAGTAGCCAAGGCTCCAATCGAGATGTTCGTGAACAAATTTCAGTCGCATTTGCCTTTTGACTGAACTCAGCTTGGGACTCGTAGGTGCCTTTTTTGAGGTGAGGTTGGCTGCCTTCCGTCTTTTTCTCACTGTTCAAGTGCTAGTGACCACACTTCTGATCACACTTCTGATCGCACTCAGGACTTGCTTTAGGTCAACGCCAGTCATATGTCGATTTCCGAGGGATATTAAAACGAGAAATTAATCGTCTCCCTCCGTTGTCTTCTTGACGGCGGACATAGCCACCGGTTTCCCAGTACCGACGCCACACTCTCGACACAGCTGATGGACTCAGATTTAGTCGATTTGCCACGGCCCTCTGACTGAAGCCCTCTCTTAATATCATCTGCCCGGGTTGCTTTGACGGTTGTGATGCATATTTCTTTGAATGCGTCATCCGATTAATGCAATAGCAACAGTTTTTAAAGCTCAATAATAAAGATACTCCTTGGACATTAATGTTTTTATTTGTACTTTTCTTAGAATGAAACAGGAGACGAAAATGTGCATGCAGCTAGTGAGTCGATTGTTTTGTTCGTAAGTGTATAGTAGCTCGATATTTTTGAGACAGATCACGTATAGCATCTACTTAACCACTCAAGGGCTTGTTTATTTACGTTTTAATAAAATAATGTATGTTATTTTGAAATATGTAGCTACTTTTGGAAATGTACATTGTAGTAGGTGTTTGTGTATTAAAAGTTTGAACTGTATTATAATCTACCATTACAACTGGCATGCTGTAAAAAGCACTAAAGGAGAGATAAAGCTGAACGTTAAAATAAATTTTATTTGTTTTGTTAACTGCATGATAGCTTGAAATTCATTAAAATAGAGTAGTATCAGAAATCAATGTCAATGTTTACTATTATAAAGATATGCAGTTGATTTACGATGTCAATAAGCGATATAGGTTCCACTGGATGCAGTAAATCAAAAAACGGCCATTCATTATGTATTATCAGTGTTTATAGAAAAATATGTGCTTCAATAAATAATTTAACTATGTTTTTTCATAAAAAAGGACAAATTGAACGCTCTTTAATATGTTTTAATACAAAAATGTACCTAATAACTTTTGTAAAATATTTTAAAGGTCGGTGATATATTTCGGATCACGCAGCGCTTCATTATGCACCCATTATCGGCGTGATTTATTTATAACTAGGCACGATCATTAATACCTGACAGTGATGAATAATTCAATTACAATTACACAATACGGCTTCGGCGTTGCTTTTTTGGGCCGCGGCCGGCAACAAAGGGTCGTTTATAACCAACTTTCACCGCGAACTGTGAAACTTTGTTGCGCTTTTTACTGGAACATCCCATGACCTTTGGCCCGATCCCATTCTATTATCGGGGAAGAGCTCCGGAACGCGAATAAAACCGACCCGTGTGGTTCAGCTTTTTGCCGCTATTGTGGGGCTGAAAGTTCTACGCCGAATTTAAAGGCTGCACAAAGGCAGCCTCTATTTATATTTCTTTTTTGTTCATTAGGTCAACTACCGAAGCTATTCATCTACAAAAAGCAAGTTTGAGGGTGTAAATAGCTATATTCTTCAACTGCATTATAAACCTTTTAAGTTGCTTTCTTGATTAAAAATTTTTGAATCTTTTCAGAAAGGTAATTATATAGTTGAGACAAATTAGTAAAAAAAACGCTGAAATCTCTAAATTTTTTTCTGGATACACGTATTGAGACGTTGCAAGGCGCATTCGATTCGGAAAAGACTCAGAAAGAAATATTACTTCATATTTTCATGTTATAATGCGAAAGTGCATTTGTGTACGCAAAAAATGCATTTATTTGACGCATGTTTTGCAGACCCTGAAGAATATTTTATTGCTCGCTTAATAAATAAGCTCAATCCCATTACTCTAAGGTTTTTGGGGTCGCTGATTACAAATATGATGCACTTGGCGGGGCAGAATCCTGGGCCTGGAGGCAATTTTGGGGAATCAGCTTAAAGTGTTATGTTTAAATTCTTTAACAGTCAAATTCTTAACGATCCAATTGGAAAGAAGATTAAGACATCACGAACTGCTAAACCCTGCATAATACTTTTAAACTGCAATTTAACGTCTAAGTTCTCATAAATTTTGCGTTTTGTGTATTGTTTAACTACAAAATTTTTTATGAAGGAGGTATAAGAGATTAAGTCTTACAAGTGACTGTCATTTGTAGTTTCATAAAATTAGGCTGTTGTAAGAACATTTTCCAGTACGCGTGATAAACTATTTAGCATCAACTTTGGTATTCCGTCTCAAATGAACTCCTGTATGGTTTTGAGTTTATCCACAAACACTCCCTTCTTTAGATATACCCAAAGGAAAGAGTGAAAAGCCGTTAAACGTAGCAAATAAACGGACCAGTTGAGTTAAATTTATTAAAATATTTTTTAATTTCTTTATCTGGCAGTATGTGCAGTAGCCCCATTTTATTTGAAACGCATCTCTGAATAATCATTAAAAATTTATTTTAAAAAATTGATGCCATTTATATTCATTTATAGGCAATGCCGTTGTTGTTTTTAAGGAAAACAATATAATCCCATGTTGTGTTGTAATTGCATACCCCATAGTACATTTAAGAAAGTGAAATTCTCTATGAGAAAGTGCGCTTAGCTTTTCGTAGTGTATATTCTGCAACCACACTTGTTTATAAAACCATTCATCTTTAACGCTATTTAGTTGATGTTGTGGCGTTCTATTTACTACTCTCTTAACCATGTTAAATATTTACATTACATTGAGCTCAACATGGTTTTTCAGATCTTTAAAGATCTTGTAATGCATTTTGCTGCTGAAAATGTTTCACTAAATTTTAGATCACCAATTAAAAAGATGCATTTCGTTTTGTAGTGTTTGGATTATTAAGCTGCGACATTTATATTAACATTTATATAGTTTCATTTTTTTTTTTGATGATGCCATGTATCTTATTTAATCATCCATCTGCACTTTATAAGTTAAAAAGGAAACTAGAAAAATATTGAATTTAAACCAGTTTTGACATTTTTTCGCCAATCTGTGCAATCAAAACTATGAAAATAAAGAGGAGTAGTAGAAGAAATAAGTGGAAAACTTTTAAACAAATATCATTATTTCAAAATGTACGAATTAGTTCGGTACTTTTAAAAATATTTTGATTATTATTATAATTTTAATAATAATGGTACAGCTCATATGCCCCGCGTGGGAGCGCGGCCTGCAAATTGAGAGGTTAAGGCTCTCGTATGTTCGCTCAATGTGCTCGGTCGTCGCGCACCATCTCTGATGCGGGGCGATTTGGCAAACACCGCGCCTTAGACGACCGACAGGTACTCAATTATTTATAGTGACTGAGTAGGCCACCCCCGCCAGGCTTCAGAGAGCACCGGGAATTGAACCCGGGTCCGTCCGAATCGCAGCCCGCGCCTCAGCCACTGGACTACTCTGGCGAATATTATTATAATTTTAGGTTTATTTAATATTAATCGCGGGCGGCGACGGGTAACCGAACACATCGACTTCGTCACGCTATATAAATTTCTTACTGTTAACACGGCGAAAGTGGATAAAAATTTATAAAAAATTGCATGTGAGTAGAGTAGATACCAGTGAACAAATGTACAGCAAACACTGGTAAGAAACTGATTATTTTTACTGTTACGAATGTTATAACCTCAACAACGCAGAAAGAGGCGTTTGTATAAAACTCGCGCGTGTACCCCATATCGGCTGATGCGAGGTCGAGCCGGACTGTTAAGCCAACAATAAAAATTCGTGCGGCGAAAATAGTATCATAAAATTATACACGGGCATAAATATTAAATGCGAATAGTTACAGTGATACAAAACTTATGAACGGAATAAAAATAGTTAAAAACAGTAAAAATAAAAATGGATATGGAAAGAATTGAAACAATGTTTGCCACTATAAATGAAAACACGAACCAAACGAATAATAAGTTAGATAAGATAATTCAAGAATTAAATCAAGTTAAAGAGGAAAACACGAAACTAATGAAACAAACAGCATAACAAAACACCAGAATAGAAATGCTAGAAAGAGAAGTAAGAGGAAAAAATCTTGCAATGAAGGGTATTAAAGAAGAAACAAACGAGGACGAAGAAATAACTAGAAGAAAAGCATGTGCAGTAATAGATAAAATAGGAGTAATCCTAGATGGAAAAGTCGATATAGATGAGATAAAAAGATTAGGAAAACCCATGGACGGAAAAACAAGGTCAATATTAGTAAAATTAACAAAGACGAGTACTAAGCACGAGATAATACGAAACGCAAAAAACCTAAAAGGATCAGACATCTGGATAGATGAAGATTATACGAAAAAGGTCCAAGAAGAAAGAACAAGACTAAAACCTTTGTTAAAAGAACCCAGAGAAAAAGGACAAACTGCATATTTAAGTTACGATAAATTAAAGATATACAACAAAATGGTTACGCATAAAGAAATACAACAAGAAAGTCTAGTAGAAACCGCAGGGAGACAAAATACTAACTACAAGAGAACAGTAACTGAGAGATCCCCTAATGGGCAAAATTTTACGGAACAAATGAGAAAAATAACACGCACAACCTGGAGAAAAAACGAAAAGCGGAAGATAAGAACATGGGACCGATCTATGGGATAATGAACAAGGCAATGAAAAGGACTGAGAGATGGAAAATAGGAACATGGAACATAAGAAGTATAGCAGTAAAGGAATATGAATTAGATGAAGAATTTAACAAAGCAGGACTACACATTTTAGGAATAACTGAAACTAAAAAGAAAGGGAGTGGAGAGATAATTCTGCCAAGTGGAAACCTACTAATATATACAGGAGTCGAACAAAATCAGAGAGCAAGAGAGGGAGTAGGCTGTATAGTTAAAAAGGAAATAACTAAATATATTACGAAATCGGTAGCAATTACAGAACGATTACTTATGATAGAGATACAAGCAGGTAACACAATTAAAAGCACGATGATAATTGCATACGGACCAGGGGAAAATGACAAGGCACAAATAAAAGAACAGTTTTGGGAGCAACTAGCAGAAACAATAGAAAGCCTAAATGGAAGAATAATTATAATTGGAGATCTAAATGGAAGAGTAGGGAAAAAAGATGCGGAATCAGGGGAGACAATAGGGGCACATGGAGAAGAAACAAAAAATACAAATGGGAAAAGATTAATAGATTTCTGTATATTGAAGAACCTAGTTCTAACAAACTCCTTCTTCGAACATAAAGATATATACAAGTATACGAGAGAAATAGTAAGTAGAAATGAGAAGTCAATCATTGACTACGTAATAATAAATAAGCAATATAGAAGAGACATACAAGATACAAGAGTAAAAAGAGGAGCCGAATTATACACGGATCACTGCTTGGTAGTATCAGAAATGAAAATGGAGTTAGTAAGGGAAACTAAGGGAAACAAAAAGGATAAAATGATTAACACACAAGAGAAGATAAAAATAAGATCCCACAAATGAAGGGAAGAAGAAATAGCAAATAAATATACTGAAGGAACGGAAAAAGAAATGGGAACTCTAAAAGCAAGTATTATGAGTTATAACATAGAAGAGCTTCGGATAAAATTCAAAGAAACTGTAATAAACACAGCCAAAGCAATATGTGGACAGACGAGTGATAACTATATATAGAAAGAAATCGAGTTGGTGGAACGAAGAGATAAAGGAAGAAACAAAGCTAAAGAAAATGACATGGAAAACATATCTAACAAACAAAAATAACGAAAACTATACAAAATTCAAAGAACAGAGACTAAAGGTCAAAGAGATGGTGAAAAGAGCAAAGATACACACATGGGAAGAATTCGGCGAAAAGATGGAGAAGGACAGAATAGGTAACCAGAAACTGTTTTATAAAGTACTGAAAACATTAAGGAAAGGTAAAGAAACAAAATGTCAATATATTAACTCAAAGAAAGGGGAAATATTAACGGAAAACAACGATATAATGCTACGATGGAAAGAATACTTCGAAGAGTTGCTAAACCCAAACACATCAAGTACATGGGATATCGAAGAAGAAAATAGGGAAGAAGAAGAAGACGTGGAACAAGGGAGAACATTTAGTCTGGAAGAAGTAGGAGAAGTTATAAAGAAGCTTAAGAGAGGCAAAGTACCAGGCCACGATAATATAACAACAGAAATGTTAAAGATACTAGGGCCCAACGGTCTAGAAGTATTGACAACAATAATGTTTATTGACAACAATGTTTAATAAAATTGTAGAAGAAAACAAAATACCGATGGAATGGGAAATTGGTATAATATTACCACTATACAAGTCCGGAAATAAGAAAGACTGCAACAACTATAGATGAATAACACTACTCAACAATGCATATAAAGTGTACGAGAGACTACTAGATGACAAATTGAAAGCCAAAACAGAAGACCAAATGGAAGAATCGCAAAGTGGTTTTAGAAAAGGGGGAGGAATACAGGACCACATATTCACAATAAAACAGCTGATAGAGAAGTTCCACAGCAATGACATATAGTGGCGTTTATCGATATTAAAAAAGCCTTCGATAGCATACCAAGAAGAGTTATATGGAATAGCCTTAAGAAGAGAGGAATTGGAAACAGACTGAGAAGCAATATAGCTAGTTTATACAATAAAACTCGAAATCAGGTCAGAACAAATAATATGGAGTCAGACGAATTTGTAACAAAAGAAGGCGTGAGACAAGGGGGACTATTAAGCCCAACGCTCTTTAATATTGTATTAGATAAAGTAATAAAAGAAGTTAAACATAAAATTAAGAAACTGTTAGTGGGCTATAGATATTTGGAACCGGTATATATAACAGAATGTGCATTCGCGAATGATCTGATGATCTATGCAAAAAACCAAGAAGAATTGCAAAGAAACTTAGAACTGTGGAACACAGCACTACAAAAACGAAATCTAATGATAAATACTAATAAAATCAAAGTGATGGTACTAGGAAGAAACAATAGACAAATAAGAATACAACTTAATAATAGAGAGATCGAACAAGTAGACAGTTTTAAGTATCTGGGAATACCAATACAGAAAAACGAAAACGGAAATAAATAGCAGAATTGAAAGTGCTAATAAAGTGTATTACGCCCTAAACAATGCTTTAATTAGGAAAAAAGAGATAAGCAATAAAACAAAGCTAACAGTATACAACACGATATTCAAGCCGATATTGATGTTTGGTTGCGAAAGCTGGACGCTCACGAAAAGACAAGAAAATAAGATACAAGTGTGTGAGATGAAATTCCTGAGAGGAATCATGGGTGTAACTAAAAGAGATAGACTAAGAAATGAAGACATACGAACGGCGCTAAATGTTGAACCAATAAAGGACATAGAAAGACAACAGATGAGATGGTTTGGACACTTGATCAGAATGGGGAATAACAGACAAACAAAAATAATTTGGCAAACCAAAACAATAAGAAAGAGAACAAGAGGAAGACCAAGAAGGAGATGGGATGAGACAATAGCGGGAGTCCTAAAGAGGAAGAATCGAAACTGGCAAGAGGCTAAAACATTGGCACAGAACAAAAAAAAATGAGCAAGGTTCGTACGTACATAACAAATACACAATAAAAAGAGAGAGTAACCAATGTAGTGAAGTGTGTGAGTGAACTATAGATTGGTGCGGTTAAGAATGACTGAAGATCGTCATACGAATCATAGTGTAATGTAATGCAAGTGAAGTAAATAGAATATCAGATAGACAAGAACAACTTGCATAGGAACTGTAAGATAAAATGTATTGTAAATCCAATTTAATTTAACTTGATTTATTTTAAATTAGTTTAAAGAACGGTATTGACAATAATTCTTAGAATGTAAATTGATTTCACGGAAACGTAAATGTATGTAAGCTTACAAACACCCTACACCGTAAGGTAAAAATATATAGATATAGATATTAAGAGCAAATTTTTACATTATAACTTAGTTACCCCACCTTATACTGTTTTTAAAGCCTTAGCCTGTATATATATATATATATATATATATATATATATATATATATATATATATATATATATATATATATATATATATATATATATATGTATGTATGTATGTATATTGCTTGATAATTAAGTACAGTTAAAAGTAACTCAATAAACAAAACAGGAAATAAAACAAAACAGAGCTGTGTAAACTATATATGGGGTAGAAATAAAGTAATAACAAAGTAACAATGAATTAAACAAAACAAATAAATTAACAAAAACAAAACTATACAACTATGACTAAATAACTCCAAATATGGTGGGCGGCAGGTCAGTTGTGCACTCTCTAGACTGCGGGAAAAAGTGTTGTTGGGAACAAATGCACGACGGAACAACTAAAACGAGACTATCTGCAAGTAACGTCTGGCAGCCTGGGCGGCGGATGTCTGCGTGATTTGCTTGGCGGCTTTGGGTTTTCCTTGGCCAGGTATACTGGGGCACCACGGACCGGGCGGAAAGTACAAAAGGCAATCGACAGCCTAGGCGGCTTCAACAAGCGGCTCCGTCACTCACGAGGGTTCGAATAGGAATGCCGAGCGGCGGTATAAATCCCGTTTAGTTGTGACTAGGGTGGGTTAGCGGCTAGAATCAAGGTTGCAGGTAGAGATGGGATTCGGGATAAGGGGGTTTACATACATACATATATATATATATATATAGAAGTAGAGGTGGCAACACCATGTATTGAAAAAATCATTAAATTAATTTCGACTTAGGATTTTATTTTTTCACTTTCCTAATCACCTTTTCCCTTTGAACTCTTTTTTTGTTATACATATTCTTAAGCCTATAACTTTGTCGAAGCAGGTCCGATTCCACCCAAAGTGGTATCAATTGAAACTACAGTTTTTAAGATTTCAAAGAGTACGGTAAACTTTACTTGGAATACTATCTGAGTAGATGGGCATTTTCTCAAAACCCCGAGCATGTTGCTGAGTCGATTGTATTGCTATTAAGTGTATTTACTTGGAACCCTTTGAGAACGAAAATAAGTAGTGTTTTATCTATGGGAAACATCCCATCTCATATTGTAACCGATAAAACATCCTGACTATGCATAACTACATAAGATGGTTTTGGACTTTTACGAGACTACTTACTGTTGTTTTGGATATTGTGAAGTTGCTCAGTTATAAAAATTGTCTCGTTTATATATGCGCAAATCGACCAGCAGAATGCTAAGCTCTAATTATTGCCATTTTTCAGCCGTACACATTTATTAGCATTTATAAGATACTGTCTTTTCGCAAATTGTATATGGTTTCATTTGAAAATTGTTCTTTGTTATTGTGAATGTAGTTTTTCAATAAATTTATTTTGTAATTTCTTCTTTAAAACGTTTAGTATGTGCTGCATTTTACTTGGGCTAATATTGTGAGATTTACAAGTTTTGAAGGTTTGTTTTGTACGTGTGTATTATTTATATTGTTATTGATGAAAATGGCCAACAAATATTAAAAGTGAATAAAAACTACTAAACTTGAGATTGTACGCTATTTAAGCAAATGAGCAAAAACGTTATAAATATAATTAAATTAAATAAAACTTCTAGTAACCAATTTGACCTAATTATATTCTACTTATAGATAAATGCGACAGTAATACTAGAATATAATAAAAAATGAATTTATGCAGCTAAAAATTATTTCCATTATTTTTGTTTAAAGCATTTCTTTAAACTCAGTGAATTTATAAATTTAATAAAATTAGTTATATACCAGTTGCTCACTCTTATTGAGTCGCTTCAGAAACAGAGCTTGTACAGCTTTTCACGGCATATCAGATAATTGCAAATCGTGCACTATTTGTTTTATTCAAGGAACTGTAATCACTAAGTGAAACTGTAAGGTACATTTTTTGGCAGTTTTAACCTAACTTTTTTATTTGGCCGTTGTTATAAATAATTTGAACTATTATAGTGGTGTAGAGCAATATTACTTCAGTGTAGCAGATATATTGTTAGTATCATTTTGCAGTAGTCGCACGCTAATATTTAAGCATGGCATTGGGGTATTCCCCAAAAAATAAATTATTTCTGAAAATAAGTAATTTGGTATAAAACACACAGAAAAATTTGTATTATTTATTTAAAGCTTATAATTTGCATATTGCTAGTAGCGTGATAGGAAAAGGTCGTGTATTATTGGTTGCAGGTGTTTTCCATTTTATTTTATTAGTACTTCTTTCCCTTTTTCGCTTCTAGGGTATTTAGCTCTTTATGCTGTTACGTCACTTTAGGTGGAAAATCGCAAAAAATGTTAATTCTTTTAGAAAATGCAATCTACAGAATGAAAAATTGCATTTTTAAGTGGAGTACCCCATTCTAATACGTGTAACAATTCTTCTTTTAAGTGCTATGTCCAGTCATTTAGACGATGGCGATCACTGCGGTCCATGTTTTATGGTCCTCTGCTCTGCGGCAAATTTGCTCTACAGTTCTTAAACCTTCGATTTTCGTTTCATAATTAGTTGTAGTACATAATATTTCTCTCCTAACAATTTGTGTAATCCAGGTAAGTCATTTTCCTTTGTTTGATGGTAGTAAATATTTCTCTGTCCGTGTTAGCTCTTCTTAATACACTTATTCATTTGACATATGATCGGTCCGTGGAATCTTTAGCATTCTCCTGTGTAAACACATTTCAAAAGCCTCTATTCTATTTATCGTGTTCATTTTTAATATCCAACGTTCTATTCCACATTACTGACCATATGCATCATCTTGTTACGCATTGTTGAAGTTTGAGATTTACTACGTTACTACATAATGCTCTTTTCGTGGAATTAAAAATAATGCAAGCTGTTTTTCTCTTAATTTCATGATATCGAATAAGGGCTCCTGAAAGATTATAGCCTAGGTATTCAAAAGTACTAACTCGTTATATTTAGTTATTATTTATATGTAAATTAACGTTCAAATGCTGTTTTCTACTGAACACTATGAACTTAGTTTTGTCAATAGTAACGCTTAATCCCATATCGATACTATGTGTATAAACCATGTTTAGGAGTTTTTGTAAATCTTTAATGGTATCTGCTAGTAACACAGTATCACTCGCATATCTGATAATAATTTTTACGCCCAATTTTTCACCTCCTGATGCTGCCTTAAATAAAGAATCAAAATTAAATTAAACACAAGGTGGTATTCGTATCTAGTCGTATTGATGCTCTTTGTTTCCATTATAGATTTTTAATAATTTAAAGATTTTTTTATAGCTGTTTTTAATAATTTTATCAGATCTGTATGCATCACTTTGCCAAATTCTTTTTATAACCAATGAAACAAGTGAGATGTTCTCAGCATTTTTGTGATAGAAATGTAATTGCCAACAATGTTTTACGTGTACTGAAACCATTCTAGAAGTCAAACATTTTTATGGTATAGGAATGAATACTAACTTTAGCTAGTCTTCTGACAGTTATACGCAGTCATTTATCTTATTAAATAATTCTACTATTACATTCAAACTTTCTTCATTCATATGATTTAGAATTTTGCAGAAATCTTGTTTGGTCTTGTTGCCCTTTTATTGTTTGAAATCTTCGCTGCATATTTTACTCACACTTTTAATATCTGCGGCCCTTCCAATTTTCCATATAAATGTCAATACATTCGTCTTAAAATAGTTCTCGGATGTAATTTAATCACATGTTCTGTTTATCTGTTACTTCCAACACTGGTGTGTCATCATTGTTTATTAAACGGCATTGTGTGCGTTTCTCGTGCAATCCTGCTATTTCTTTTAATTTTTTGTGCATTCCGCTTATGTGGTACTTTTTTGTGAGTTCCTCCACCTCATCACATTTTTATCTTATCCATTTCTTCTCTGCTATCATTATATCTCTCTTTATTTTACATTATTTACTTGTATATTTAATATCATTTTGTTTAAATTTCCTTCGTTTATCCAGAAATTTTAGAATAGGCTCGTTCATCCAGTTGTTTCTTTATATTTATCTATCTGGTTTAAGATTTTTGCTATAAATTTTTTGAATAATGTTTTTAGTCTTGCCATAATGTCTCTATTTTTGTGTAGCATGTGTTAATTAACTTATCTAGTTCTTCGTTGATCTCATTTGTAGTTTTCTTTTTGACGTTATTTTTTAGTTTGTTTGCATCTATTACTAGATCTCGTTCATTTTTAATAATTTTTTTCAGTCTAAGTGATGTATTTTCCACAAGAGGGTTACAATCTGATTCTATGACTATACTTGGGTATGTCTCTATTTGTTTGATACAATTCTTGTAGCGTTTATTGAAGACAGTGTAGTCAATTGGATATTTTATGGGTTGCCTTTTCTTTCATTATCTTGGGAGGGGATATCTACGGACATAATCTCTTCTTATGATGTTTATACCAAGTATTTGTAATTACCATCTGTTGTTCCTGACAAAACTGATGAAGATTTTTCCCTCTCTCATTACTCTCTCCTAAACTACATCATACTATAGCTTTTTGTTGCTTTTAATGCCTTTTCTATATTTCACAAATGTTTTACGTCCTCATCATATTTCTTATCTGTGGACAAACGTACAATTTTTACAGGAATTATCGAAATTAAGCTTCTTTCATAAAAAGTATCAAAATAGGCACCAATTTCAGCATGGCCATATTTGGTGAGAGAGAAATTGTTAAGTAATAGTAAATAGAAGTTCAATTTTTCTTCTTGTTAATTTTTTTTTGACACACAACAGTTATTTTGAAATTAGCTTGGCAAGTAGCTGAAACCGTCAAATTGGTAAGTAATCTCTTATTTTTTTATATGTACAATTGTGAGAGTTAATTATATTATATTTTTACAAACAAAAATGGTAAATGGAAGACCAATAAACAACCTAAGATATGCAAATGATACCGTAATTATTACTGAAAACTTAGAAGATCTAGAAAGGGTAATGAATAAAGTAATAGACTATAGTAAGGAATACGGCTTATCACTCAATATCAAAAAGACGAAGTTTATGAAGATCAGTAAAAACAATAACAACAACGACAGCTTAAGAATTAGAGGAGAACAGATAGAAAGAGTCAAGAAATACACTTACTTAGGAAGTCTAATTACAGAAAACAACGACTACACGGTAGAAATAAGATCAAGAGTAGAAAAGGCAAGAGCTAATTTTCTAAAAATGAGAAACGTCTTCTGTAGTAAGGATCTGTCGTTACCATTAAAAATACGACTGCTCAGATGCTATGTGTTTAGTGTACTTTTGTATGGTATGGAAGCGTGGACGTTAAATCAAGCCGCATTAAAGAAACTTGACTCCTTCGAGATGTGGACTTACCGGAGGATTTTAAGAGTATCGTGGACGGATAGAATGACAAATCTGGAGGTACTGAGAAGAATGGGAAAGGAGAAGGAAATTACAAATACAGTCAAAGAAAGAAAACTCCAATATCTGGGACATATCATGCGTGGAGAACGGTACAACATACTACGACTTATAATACAGGGCAAGATCATGGGAAAAAGAAGCGTTGGTAGAAGACGAATGTCATGGCTGCGCAATCTACGAGGATGGTTTGGCTGCAGCTCTGGTCAACTGTTTCGAGTAGCAATATCAAAAATTAGAATAGCCGATATGATTGCCAACCTCCGAAGCGGAGATGGCACTTGAAGAAGAAGAAACAAAAATATTTTTGTGCAAACAAATTTTAATTAAAAATAATATCACTGATGTAATAATTAGTAAAACAAAAATCTAAAAGTTAATGATACAATACTTTCTCTCTACGTCTCTAACAGTCTAAAGGTATGCTTGGATTATTACAAAAATAAATTGTAAGTTGTGGTATGGTACAAGGATTTACGCAAATAATTTTAGACAACTTAATAATGTGTTATTGAATTATAGGTATGCCTAGTTCATAATGGAGCTGTGAATTAGTGATAAGCTAAGGAGCGTTGAATGCATTCAGAAGATCTTATTTTATAGGATCTGGATTCGGTTCAGATTGGTTCTTGAAATGTAGGCCTGTATCACATACCCGTAAAGAATCAAGTACTTAACGCATAAGTGATTTGTATAGTAGTCATGCATTCTACGTTGATAAAGGACTTTCTGTTTATGATTTGGTAAAGTTGAATTAATCGCGTATGACCCTCATTCAGTTTTTCTAGTATATGGTAATTCTATGTGAGCCGAATATCGAGGTGGATACCCAGTTATTTTACAGATTTATCATAGGCATTCTACTGGATAGAATGACCGTTGATTGTAATAAAGAATGGATTTTTTATGAGTGACACACTTGGAATAATTAATTAATAAGTTCCATTGTTTAAACCATCTGCTTAGTATACTGGCGGCAACTTGAAATTTAGCGATTGCTTATTCTAGATGTTGATTTCTGGTTAGCACAACCGTGTCGTCTGCAAACATTGTAAGGACAGCGTTGGAGACCTGAAAATTATATAAAAGATGTTGAATTAGATAGCGCCCAGTATACTCCCTTGTGGAACTTCTGAGTGTATAGTTCTAATAGTAGTAGTTATAAACTTGTATGAACTTTGATGGTAAACGCACGATTTTCGAGAAACGAGAACAATAAGAATTTAATGTACTCGGAACGTTAAAGAAGTGTAATTTTGTATTTTAGGCGATCTGTCCATACGCAATCGAAGCCTTTAGCAATGTCTTAAAATAAGGTTGTAAAGTATTGTGTGTCTTCAAAATCCCGTATGATGGTCTCCATCATACGCTGTAGTTGATGACAAGTGGAGTGGCCTTTAATTCCAAATTGATAGTTGAAGAATGCTGGAGATGAATGATCTTTTTGGAAAGCGTCAAGGTAGTTGTCAATAAATTAATAGCGCAATACCTACAGACATTTTTCTTATTTTTGTTTGGTTTGAAAAACATTAGAATGGTTGCATATTTTTATACATTCGGAAAGTAGCCAGTATTTTCACAGGTATTAAAATGCTTTTTGTGAGCTTTTTTATTATAATATTTGTTACTTTATCATATTCAAATAATTTATTTATGGGCAGAATTTTACATATAAAGCAAACTCCCTGGATGTTGTTAGTTTGAAGTTTGCTTCTGCGATTGCTAGTTGTGTTTCTACGTAATTTGTTGCTATTCTTCTCAATATTGGATTTGCGTGGTTGTTGGTGAATGTTTGTTCCAAAAAGAGCTTTACACTTTTCTTCATCGGTCTAATATGTTTGTGCTCCTGGAGAGATTGAAAGTACTTTATGTGGTTGCCGCAATATACGTTTGATTGTTTTCCATAGTCACCTTGTTTGAGGTTACTAATATGTTTGTAGTATGCTTCTAATCGATAGGCGTTTTTTTTATGCGGTGCGACAATTTATACGTGGGAGTGATGGCCGTGTCAACACTGTCAGAGATTATTTTGGTTATCTGTGAGGTTGTTTGATCCTTTTGGTTTGGGGTTTGAAAGTCATTGAGATGTTTAAGCCTCTAGTAGAATGTAACATCAAAGATATCCCAAATGACTAGTCTATTTATAAACCTGCTCGGGAATTTATTTTGCTGGTGTTAGTATAAAAGAGATTATAACAGGTAAGTGGTCTTAATCGAGTTCAGTGAGCACTTGGTGAAAGATTAGTATGTTGAAATTGTAGTATATCTAGTTTTTAGACGGGTATTATGTGAGTTCATCAGGGGCTTCTATTTGGAAAGCGTTAGATGTTAGGTCATAAAGTTTGTTTCTGGTTGGGTTGTTCTACATCCCTATATCGTATTTTTAAAATTATGTCTGCTATAAAAAGCGCGTGGGTTCTCTACTATTAAATATAGTGAAGATGTCTTTATCGAGAAATTATTTATAAACATGTACTATGGTTACAGTAGTAAAATTACTTAGTTTGATTTTGGTTTACACTGTCATAAGATTGACAGTGTTAATGTTATGGCTTTATGATGGATGTTACTGCGTTTTATGATCTAGCCTCGCAGTCTGTACGGCAAAACCAACAATTTTAAGATTTAAGTCCGATTAGTTAAATGAGTTTTAGAGTTGCATGCTATGTCGATGAAATGTTTTACAAAAATTAATTTAAATAAAGCTAATTGTGTTTTAATGTCATAACAGCATTCTAGTAAAGGAGTTTTAATTGAATGAGAGTTTAAAGAAAAGTAAGGAGATTTGGTGATAGAAATGCTTGGTTTATTTTATGAAGGGTGTAGAGGTGTAAGAGAGCGACAGGAGAGTGTTAAGTATGGATGAGGTTTCGCGGGATACAGAACAGGGAAGTGTTGTTTATATTATTTATGAAATAAGGGAAGTTTATCATATTGTTAACAGGTGCAAGCTTGTTATCCGGTTTTGTTGTTAAAGACTTACGTTACGGGGAAGGTTTACTTGAAGATTCCTTCATACAAAGAAATATTTGCATCTCCTAAAATTAACAGGTTTTTTTTCGAAATTGGTGCATATTGTGGCGTTGATTCGAGGCTTATCGCAGTTCGTATACAAATGATTTTCTTAACATCTCACGCATCTTGGTTTTAGTCTGCAATAGTTTTTGTGTGTTAATGCATTGACATTTGTGACACTGGGGAGTTTTACGATTAATTTTACGTGGCCCTACAGTAACTATTAAGTAGAATATCTTTTTGATATTAAAAATTTCGTTTGATTTTTTATCTGTTATAAAAAGTATTACATAAACGAGCATAGGAGTTTTGCCTTTGTTTAAAAGCCTTGGAATTCATGTTATAGGGAGGTAGTAAACTGCAAGTACGGGGTCTTTGTTTAAGGTTTTCGTATGTGTAAAATTTAATTTGGTTTGTCAAGTAATGCTTAGCTAAGTTTCTGTAATCGTTTTTGTTTTGTAAGGTGATTTTCAATGACGACGATATAATTTACAACTTCTTTATGGTTGACTGGACCGTGTAGGAATATAGGGGTATTTTTATTTTGAAAGGTTTATTGGACTTTACCTTGAAGCAGATGGTTCAAAATTTTCAGGTAAATAATATTTGTTTCTTTCAAGTAGTGATTTAAGTTTTTACTGGTATTTGTTTTATAAATCAGTGGTAAGTGGAGATAAGGGATCAGATTTTCTTTTAGAAACGGACATGATAACAGGTACAAATCACCCCCATTTGGAAATAACAAATAATATTTGAAGATGTTACTGCAATTGTTTTGTTACCAGAAATAAGTAATATAGATATTACTGGGATTGATTATCACAAGCACAGGGCGTTGATAAGCCGGGCTCACGTTTCGAATCGCGGAGCGAACGTGCGTACGTCCTTACAATTCGAAAGTAAAACAAGATCAAGTTTAAAATTAAAGAGACTTGCTTATATTAAATATTAAAATGTTTTTTTGTAAAACAAAAGGAGATTTAAAAAATAACTCACAGCAGACCAATTAAACAATAAAACCATAAAGCAGATTATAGTTAATTAATTAGTTAATTATTCAAGAGGGTAACAATAATTTTAAATAATTCTATTATGCAATCAATTCTGAGAAAAGACTATATCGCGTGATATAGATATTTAAACCGACAGCATAAATCTAAATGTGAAATTGGAGTAGGCTAGGTGAACCCTTAGTTGTATTGTGTACAAAGCACCAGACACCTTCCCACAAACAACTCGAAAAAAGAAAAAACTATATGAGTGTGTGAAACAAACACACAAACTGTATAGAGATGTAGAGAGATTGTATAATAACATTTTAATTTAGTTATTATCGTTTCAATGTTTATCAAAAAATCTTTTACGGCGTTATATTACTATGAGATATAAAATTATATGACAGTTTACAATGCAAACACAATTAAATTTCTCTATTTTAAGTTATATTGTATCAACTTGTTACCGTTAATACTCTAATGTAAAATAAGCAAGAAATTACTTTGCAGACATTTTATTTAAAACTGAGTCAATAAACTCATTGCTGCGGCTTATAGCAGATATCCATCTTCCTTCTTTTTTCAGTACAGATGTTTTGTTATTAAAACAGATTTTAACGCAATGTTTTCTATTAAATAATTCATGTTCGCGTCGTGCCTACCTCCACTTCTGCACAAATGTGTTTTCATAATCTCGGAAATTAGAAAAACCTATCAGATCGAGACAGCGACATCCTCGAGCTCAGCGAGCGCACATCTGCAGTTTAATTAGAAACACAATACGCGCAGCGCAAGTTTTTCAATTTACCTGGGGAGCTGCATAAATATCAATTGCGCATTATGAAAGCCAGCCGTAAAGATAATAATTAATGGGCTCTTCATTAAAAGTTGCCGGATAACAATCGGCGGAGGAGCGATCGAGGGCCGGGACGTGGGAAAGAGCGGACGCCCGGTGTCAGTTTACGTACACGCCGGTGCAAGGCCTGCCCGTTAATTCCCATCCAATTTATGAAATGGGTCTGTAATGTATGCAAAACGAGCTCGGCGGCGCCGTCTTTGAGGATGCGGCTCCGGTGGGTGATGTTTGCACCTCTTTGTGCGAAGCTGCTGCGCCGCCCTCCCGCGTGATTCAATTTAACTTTACTTCGCCAAATTCATATCTGAATATAGATGGGTATCGATGAGTAATGAATTCTGTCTAAGGGCAAATGCTAGTTGAAATTTAGAGATTTTATAAACAAAAGCGATGACATAGCAGATTATAATTCGGATAGTGTTGAAATTACTAAAAAACTCACTCAAATTCTAATCTACTGACGTTTTTCTCTAACAAACAGGAAACTAGGTACATCGATAAAAATGAACATGTCATCGACTACTTTATAATATGTACTAGGATTAAATTTATTGGTTTATTATCGGAAAAATATAACACACTACTTTTTGAACTGCTAACACGTGTCTGTAGAGTTTAGGATATTATTTCAATTTTATGCTGAAAGTTTTCATTCTATTATATTTCTTGCGCTTCTGATAGCATCTTATCCAGAATGGACGGCTACTAATGGCATCTGACTTAGAGTGGGTGGCTGGTTCTACAGGGCGTCCAAGTGAGGGGGCCTATGAATGAGAAAGCGAGAGATGAAGCAAAATAATAAAATGATAAAAACATAAAATATTTCATGATAAAAATCCATACCCCAAATGGAGGGAGTCCCATCGAATACAAGCGAGAGAAAGTAATTCTGCACAATTTTCTAAGATCAGTTTTAATCTTAACCAAGAACAGCAACCGGTTCAAAAGCGGAAAAAAGGTAAGTTGGAGATGAAACGAAGAAGAAAAAAATGATTTTAAAAATAGAGACATCGAACGTGTGAGGGATGCGACTAAAATAATGAAAGTAATAGTGCCAACAGAAAAAATAATTTTTGATATAGTAATACTAGCAGGAACCAAGAAGAAAGTAAAGAAACAGGAAACATATATATATATATAAATATATAAACATATATACACTTATGAAGTGACGCAGTCAAAATCGAAAAAGCAAAAAGTAGGGTATCCCTATTAATAACAAATAAACAAAGTAACCAAAAAAATAATAATAAAAATTATTGCATGCACAAAATAAAACAATTGTCGGAGTATATGTTTCAAGTGATGATGCATAGGTATATAGGAAGGAAGAGTTTTCCAGTATCCTGGACGAAAGCATTAGCAACCAAAGTGAGCTGATAGTAATTGGGAACTTAAATAGCAAAGTCAGAAGGCAAAAAAACGATGACATACTTGGACATTTTGGAGACAAAAAGGTGACTGGAAATGGAATGAGGCTACTGATTCTATGCAGAAAACATAGATTAATAATAACCAACTCCTTATATAATAAGTATATTCCCCATTTACTTGAGTCTATTTAACAAAATCTATTATTATGATAATAGTGACAAGAGACCAGAAAATGACAATAAAAGATCTAAGAGCATACCGCTAACCACAATACAGTTTACATTAAGGTACGGTTATATAAACCTTTGTTTGGAAAGGAACAGTGACAACCAGGTACTCGGAAGAAAGTAAAATAAAGCAGTTAGAAAAAATAAATAACCCAAGGTACAAAATAAAATTGTTATATATATAATAAGAGAACAGTAACAAGAAGTCTAAATAAAAATTAAAAACATGTAAATTTAGCATTTACAAAGCAGAATGCAAATATAAGTAAAAAAAGAAGTGAAAAAAAAACGTTTAGCGGGATATTAAAGAAGGAAAATTGTTTGGAACGGCTAAAGCAAGAAAGTATGTGGAATGTAGAAAACAGGTGAAATAGCAAATAAAATAAGAGAAGAGTGAACACTGAGACGAATATACACAGAAGAATAAGCAGTATGATGAGATTCAAGCAGTCCAAAGAGACTGGAGAATAATTTGCAGCTTAAGACAAGGAACAAAGAGCAACTCTAAGTAAAATTTAGTAATACTTGGAAAATGGATAGAATACTACGCGACACACTTGCAAGATAAAAGAACACAACGCCTGATAATTTTGGAAGATACCAAAAGAAATCAAGAAGTTATATAAGAAATAGGATGTGATAAAAGCATTAAAGAACTAAAAAAATAGTATATCAACAGGACTGAGAAACATTGAAATGCAGTTAATAAAATGTGGTAAGTATAATCCAATAGAAATAATAACTAAAATGTTTAAAGAAACAAAAAGATCAGAGAACGTGCAAATAGAATGGAGAAAGTCATATATTGCATAGAAACATAGAAAAGGAAACAAAAAGATGACGCCACTAGAAAAAGATAAAAAATAAAATACAAAAGCGTACAAAAGTATCCAGAGAAGAACAAAGAGAATATTAATCAGGAAGGTTACGTATGAACAATGTTTATTGCATCAGATATGTAATAGAGAAGAACTTATATATATATATATATATATATATATATATATATATATATTGGGCAGTACATTCCTATGCGGTATTGTTGCCGCTCTTCCGAGCTCTTCTGACTTTTAAATTAGTGGAGTGGTTCGTCACTCCTCTCCACTGTTCTTTACAATCCTTTGTGATTCTTTGCTTTCTCTACTATTTCTCTCTATAATTTTCTATTTTTAAATTTTTCGCCCCAATTGTCAATTCTCATTGTTTTTATGTCCTCTATTACTTGGTCTTCCTATCTTGTCTTCGGTCTCCCCCCTTGGTCTCATTTTCTCTGTGATTCCCATTTCATTATCTTCTTCGTAATTGAGTTTTCATCTTTTCTATTTATGTGTCCATACCAACGTATTCTTCTGGCTTTTATTTCTTTTACTATATTTTCTCCTTTAGTAGATCCCCTATTTCTTGGTTTTTTAATCTTATATATAATTCCTCATTTGTCTGCTTTAGTCCATATATTATTCTAATTATTTTTCTTTATTTGTAATACACATGGTTTTGCTTGCATATAATACTGCTGATCTTATTGCAACCTTGTAAACTCTCATTTTTGTTTTCTTGCTTATCTGTTTACTTCTCATAATTTCTTTAAATCTGTGGTATGCATTGTATCCTGCTTTTATTCTTTGTTCTATTTCGATTCTTCTCTCGTTTCTATTACTTATTACTGTTTCAAGATATTTAAACGTTTGGACTTGTTCGAATTTATGTTTTCCCAGGGTTATTTCTAGTTTATTTTCTGGTGTTTGATCTTTACTTATTTTCATATATTTGGTTTTCTTTTGTTTTATTTCTAATCCTCGTTTTCGTACTTCGTCCTCTATTTTCTTTGTAATTTCTTCCAGGCTTCTTTTGTCTTTTGCAACTACTTCCACGTCATCCGCATATGCAATTACTTGTATTGATTTTTCTATTATAGATCCTGTTATTTTGCAATTTCTTATTACACCTTCTAATGCTACGTTGAATAAGGCCGTAAAAAGTCCATCTTTCTGTCTTACGCTTTTTGTTTGTTTTACTGGTTTTGTTAGACCTTCTTGTGTTATTACCATTGCTGATTTGTCCAGCGTCATTTTAATTAGTCTTTTTATTTTTACTGGTATTCCTAGAATGAATATATCTTTCATTATCATTTCCCTTTCCAGGCTGTCAAATGCTTGTTTAAAATCTATGTACAGTATATGCAGCTCAATTTCTCTTTCATGGCATTTCTCTATCACTTGATTCAGTACGTGTATTGCATCCACTGTAAATTTCCCCTGGAGAATAACATAAAGGCATACATAAGAGAAGAACTTAATAAGAAATATTAAGATCTTTGTAGACTTAGAGAAGGTAAACAATGTGGGACGTAATGAAGGAAATGAGGATCAAACATAAATTCGTCAAAGTAGCTAAAGCGTTATACGAAAACAAAATTAGAATAAGGAATAAGCTAACAATATCAATAAAAGTGTTTAGAGGGTTAAAATGAGGCTGTACGGTGTCGTTACTGCTTTTTAATAAAAGTCCTAAACAAGCATTAGCACAATAGTATAGGGAAAATTGATTACATGTATGTTAGAGATACAGGTAGGATGCGAAACAATAAGAGCCTGTGTAAAATACAAGTTTTTAAGCTTTTTTATTATATTAGAGGTAGACGTAGAAGATAAAGTGGCGAAGAAAAAAAAGGACAACAAAAACATTACATTGACTAATCTTGAATAAGAAGTTCATGAAAGATATAAAAATAATTTTTTTAGCGCAATAGTAGAAAGTATGGAAGAGTCCATGAGAAACAAAATAAAAACAGTACAGTTGGACTATGTGAGACAAGGTGCACAATATACACAAAAATACAAAATATCCATAGGATAAATATTAAAAAATGGCCAAAGCCAATTATTAATTAGTTATCTAGAGGCAAATAGAGAGAGGTCAACCAACAGTTAATTGAAAAATCTGGTGTGAACATCACACGACTTTCCTTATCCTATTATTATATATTATACCGGGTCCATCGTCTCCGGCCCTGCGCTGCTTTCGTCCCGGAACTTGTTATTTTAAAAAAGGACGAGGCGCAAGTCCAACACTCGAAAGCTGATTGAAATAAACAGTACACGACAATAATTGACTCATACTTAAAATTTTGCTACGTCACTGAAGGTAACCGTGCGAGCTCGGTCGCACAGCCTTCCCCATTATCGCCTGCGTGTTCCCTCCTAACAGCCAAGCGATACCCCCGTCCTCGCGCAGTCGGCCAGGAAACTCTCCGAGCGCGCTGTGGTCGTTTGGTTAATTTTTAATGGGCTATAACTTATTTATTTGACCTCGGATCAAAAAATTTCATTGTAATATTTTGTTCGTCTCGGTCTGATCTATCCGGTAATATACATTTCCCGAAACATTTTATGAATACTCGGTATATTAAAAATTCTGAGCTTCAATTTTTTTCGAGTCCTATTTTACCAACTTTTATTTTAAATTCATGTTTATCTCGTGATAACAAATCATTTTTATTCTCATGATTTTTTTGTATCTTCAACCGTTTAGATTCGCGACCGCTTTGCGACGGATTTTGCGACCTTGCGACCAAACGACTCTGCCGATGTTTACCGAAAGCTTTGCACTACGTCCCCTACCTACAAGTAATTTGCATACCAAATTTCAAGTCTCTAGATCTTACGGTTCTCCAGATATTCTGTTTACTGACAGACCGACAGACAGACAGACAGACAACTTTTTTAGTGTCCTGAGGCTATAAATCGTCCAGAAATGTGTAAAACTGGGTAGGTCAAATTTCCGCCGATTACATTACTTTCGTTATTATAGGATAAGGAAAGTAAAAATGAGTTTGAGAAGATAAAGAGTAAAGAGTGTAAGAGAGGCGTTGTAAGAGTTGACCCATAAATGAAGAAAAGCCAACTTTCTAAAACATTCTATATATATATATATATATATATAACTTTATGTATTACTTTTTTTTGTAAAATAAGTTATGGTTTAAAATTCTGTATGTTTCTATTTCTGTCTGCGATTTACATTTTCAACATTCTTGTGTTACGTTTATGTTCTACCAACTTATAGATCGGTACCAACTTGAAAAACTTCTCATTTAATAGATAAGAGATAAAATTGGTGTGATATTATTATGAGAATTGCTTAAAGTTTGGTCTAACTATAGTATTTTGTACTAAACTAGCCATATTTCCATATTTCTTATGTGTACTTATGTATTCCAGAATTCTATCGATAGACACTATAAAATTTTGGAAAGTTGTTTATTATTTATATTTGATGTAATTTACACCTTGCAGAAAAGTCGTTGTTTTATTCTTGAAAAACTGTACACACAGATGAGAAGTGGGTAAAATAAACGAAAAAATAATGACTACTGGAGATTGTTCCACAAAAGTCCTTTGAATATTTAAAATAAAAATAATTGTTTATTATTAATGATAAATTAGTAAATCTTTACATTTTAGATGTCTCTTGGTTGTCCCCAAGTTGTTCAAAACAGATTTTCTAAAACATCATTCAAATAATTGTTTATATGGTCAACGGATGTTGCGGAAGAAATAGAAAAAACATGATATTTTAAATTATTCATCTTAATGAGCCGTCAGACACAAATAAATTTGCTTAACAAAGTTTAGTAAAGAGGATATTAGTAACTGACTATTATGTAATGGTTTAATAAGTATTTTTAATGATGTTACTTATGCGGTATTGTCATATATTTCGCGACCTAGCACAAAGAAATTTTATATAGTAAGAGACGATTTAATATTAGTTAAACAATGTTAAGCCTGAAATTACCAGAAGTATAAACTAAGACTGTATTAAAGAAAACTTTGCTAGTAGCGTGTAGTACACAAGTTGCAGTTGTAGTAGCGTACAACGATCATGACCTTGTATTTTAGTCTTTGCCAGTCGCTCGATAGTGCAGCTGTATAGAGACCGTACTTGTATACAAAGAGCATAATTGAAAAAACACCGGCTAAGATAAAAGTAGAAGAAGTAGCAGTTTAAAATGCAGAGAGAAATATAAGAACTACATCAAATACTCTATATAGCCTGAAACACCAGAAAGATTTCAGAAAACTGGAACGCAGCCTTAATAATGTCAATATATAAATGTAATACTAAAAAAAGCTAAATTGAAAAGGTATATCCTTATTAATTGTCGTTGTCAAAATATCTGAAGAGATTTAGAAAAAGAGTTAAATATCTTACAAACTTACAATTCCAAAATTCCCAAAGTGGATTTAAATCTAAACATATTGAACAAGCATATACCTTTACCTTACAACACATAGCGAAACAGTTATTAAAAAAGATGGAAAAGCCTTCTTATGCGTTAGTGATTTAAAGAAAGCGTATGACACTATTAAAAGTGACACCATACGAAAATGCCTAGAAACAAAAATTGCTAAGCCATTAAAAGTATATATGCAGAAACTATTACTATACTAAGAACAGGAAATTTTAATTCTGAAACGTGTAGTACAGACGAAGGTATTTACTTTTCACATCGATTATGGACGAAATCATTAAAGAACTAAAAAATAGTATCGGTTACAAGAACTGGCAGATTATAAATTTAGAAGTTCATATCTTCCGGAGAAAATTATTAGATGGATTTGGAAAATTAGAACGAAGGTTTGACTCCATGCACTTGGAACTTAATATGGAGAAAACCAAAGTTATAGGAATAAAAAGTAAATAATTAAAAATGAATATAAAAATTTGCAATGCATACCTAGAACAAACAAATAATTACAAATATATGATTAAATACATTTGACTAGGCATTAAATAATAAGATATGAACTATACATAAAATCTTCTAAGCATAAAAATTGGATCATCCAAAGTTAAAGTAATTTAAAATTAAAATAAACAAATATAAGAAGAGTAGGAAACAAAAGTGTAGAGTAAAATCCAGTCAGAAGACCTAAAAGAACTTAGAATTATAGTGTGGGAAAGATATTGAAAAAAGACGGATAGCATGAATGAAACAACAAATGTGCCAGAACAGAGAAAATGAGAAACTAACCTTGACATCTACAGGTACTAGAGAACCAGCTTATGCATATAATAATTTGAGTAAAATGTTATTTACATTGTATTTGAGAAGCAAAAATTTACTATTAAAGTAGACATTGTGATAAATAACATATTAGAATTATTAATACATCATCGAGTTTTTCCATGGAAAAACGAATGACTTAAGGAAAAGAAAGTAACAGTAACATTTTCAACTAGGGAATTATTTTTAGTGTTTGTAATTTGTGTAAATCTGGTAGTGATTATAATATTTGCATACCCCGTATTCTTTTTACGTCATATTGTTACTATCTTTTATCATTCGTTTGCTTACTTATATTATTTTTTTAGGTCCAAGAAAACATAAATGATTGTAGTTTTATAATACAACATGGTCAGTTGAATGCAGAAATATTTAGTTGATGATAGTATTAATATTTAAAATTTTTCACCTACTTGATGTTTACATTATGCAGCATGCTACTTATGAGAATGATCACTAAGGTGAACGTACATGTTATTGTAAAACAGGCATTATAATTAAATTATCGACAAAAGAAGGCTATAAACTACGGGAACTTTAAAATGGAATTGATCATAGTGATAAAAATACTTTTCAGAGGTATTTCATCTTAGAATTAAACGGTGTGTTTAAAAATTAAATATTGAATCTCATGAGTGCTTGGCCTGAATTGTCATAACAAGCCTGGACAATGACTGTGTCGCTGTACTTACTTGGAAAAATAAGAAAATGTTAATTGTTTGGGTATTGCTTGGGTTAGTTAGTATCAATAAAAGTAATATAAAAACAATTATCATGCAACAATTGACATACTTTTACATATCCAATAAATCCCATTTTGGTTATTTTCTAAGATAACATAGCTACTCATACAATGGAAACTATTTAGAATCAGTGTTAAAACGTTTCTTCATACAGACTGTTACCTGAGCTAAAGAAGGTTTTGCAATTCTGAAAATGTGATGCAGATCGTTTAGGAGTACTTATAGTAGATGTAGAAAAACTTCTCTTTATGTAGTACTTTTAAACTTTCGTAACTTTTGCTTTCAAACGCAGAGAAGTTATATACAGTAAAAACTTTCATTTTAGACAATGGATCAGTTGCATGTACACTATATAATATAATACATTTTTTGTATTGGTTTATACAGCTCTGGAATAATTATTTACTATTTTTTTTATTATCTTATTTTCTTTCTTATCTATACGTATAAAAGAGAAAGCCCTCAGTCACTGACTGATTCATCAACGCCCAGCCTAAACCGCCGTACTTAGAAACTTGAAACTTTAGAGTTTTATTCTTTGCATGACGTAGGGACGTACTAAGAAAGGATTTTTCGAAATTTGCTTCCCAAGGGGGTCTAATGGGAGTTAAAGTTTTAGGATTTATTAAGACGGCTAGAGTTAGAAATGTGAAACTTGACAGGAATGATCTTAGGTCAAATTAAAGGTACCTATGTTTCGGAAATTTTTTATCCGACCCCCCACAGGGGCTAAAATAGGGGTCAAAGTTTTAGGCAGAAGCTCATTTACTACTAAACTAGTAAAGGTAGACCTTTGATATTTGGCATGAATAATTTTTATTTTTAAAATTAGAAAACCCTTGTTTCAGGAAATTTTGATTGGTCCACTTAACGCGGCTAAATTGGGGATCCAAAATTTCGGTAGAGAGGAGCACTATTTTTCTCCAAAGTCAGTAAAGATAGATCTTTGATGTTTGGCAGGAATAATACATATTAAAAACAAGAAAATCCTTATTTCAACAAAATCGTCCGGTGTGGTGTTAGATAGATTTTTTCGTAGCAGTTTGACGTCTCAATACATGAGGCGTATCCGTAATACGTGGAACAGAGGAGAGGTTTTAGTAAGTGCAAGTCCCTGTAAATTATTTTTCAGTAGCAGGACGTATGTTAGACATTTCCCCTACTATATAAAAAATATATGGCAGTATCTGAGTTTGTTGTAACCTTTTAAAACGTGACAGGTCATCTCTTGACTCCTATAATTATTTAATTTCTCTAAACAGAGGGATATTCTCCATCTATATACTTATTAAAGGTATTTGGCAGGAATATCTATAGTTACAATTAGAGAACCCTGTTTCAGGAAACTTGTAGATTGCAGATTCATGTTATGAAGAGGTCCACTTTCTTAAATCAAAACGCATCCCCGCAGAACTAGACGGGGAAGGGGAGCCGAAGGTAACCTGAGACGGCTAATATACATGTAAAATAGGTTTTTTAATAGATATCTATGGAATAGTACAGTGGGACAAAACTTTCTCCCTCGTTTGCAGGTTAAATAAAGAAACAACGGTAAAAGGTATAAAAAATTATTACTACGGAGTAAAACTACAAAACTGAAAGTTTTACTTCAATCTATTTTAAAAAAGTGGTGTCTTTCATTTTCAATGCGCTGATGCAGTCGTATTCTAAAGTTTTTCATTAGTTTTTCTAATACGTGTTAATGAATACGCTTGATATCTTGACGCTTTGCATTTCGTACAGCTTGAAGGGTTCTATAGCAACGCTTGTAAATTTTAGTATAAAAATATCCCTGTAGAAAAAGCTACACATCGATAGATTAGACACATATAATATATTTTACGCAGCACTTGAATCAAAACTCTTGTAAAGTGGGCTGTGGTAAAATCGTGTAGAAATAAAACGTCTTCCAGTTGGAGTGCAACAAAATTTGGCAATAAATGGTAAATTTTTTTCCGCATATTAATTGAATGTAAGAGTGTGATCTCTTATTTAATCACCGCACACTAAACAGTGGCCTGTTATACATATATAGTGGGTTGTTATCACTACAATAACAAAAATTTTGTTTATTAACGCATACTGACAAGTAGAAATAGGCTTTTTTGATAAAGAAAACAACTATGTATGTATCACGCTTTCCAAGATGCTCCTTCACATTTTAGTAGAGTCAAATTAGTAAGAAAAACGCTAAAAGCACGACATTTTTAGCGGGTACACGTATAGAAACGTTCAAAGGCGCATTCGATTCGTAAAAGCGTCAGAAAAAATTGTTACCACATATTTTTTTGTGTTAATGCGAAAGTGCATTTGTGCACGCAAAAAATATTTATTTGATGAGATTTTCGCACACCCAAAAGAATATCTTATTTCTCGCTTAATATTGGCTAAAATAAGCTCATTCCCGTTACCAGAGGTGTTTGGGGTCGCTGATCACGAATATGATGTTTAAAAAGTGCCCCAATGCACTTGTAGGGGAGATTAATCCTAGGGATGGGGGCGAATTTGGATAAAACCTCAAATTTTTTTGTTTTCTGAGTTTAAACTGTCTATATACGAGTATTTGGGTTTGCCGATCACGAATACGATGCTTGCAAAGTACTCCGATGCACTTGGGGGGCATAATTCTGGAAATAGGGGTGATTTTAGGAAAGCAGCTCACATTTATTATTTTCCGAGTTTAAACTGCCTATATAAAAGTTTTTGTTGTTGCTGATTACGAATATGATGCTTAGGAAGTGGGGCCATAATTCTAGGGATGGGGGTGATTTTAGGAAAACAGCTCAAAGTCGTTTGTTTTTCAAGATTAAACTGTTTATATCTGATAGCATTTTTCTTAAAATTCGGTAGTTTTCGATTCAGCACACGGCAGATATTTTATTTTTTAGCTGATGGAAAATGAATATATATTTGAAAGATTATTATAGCAACAAAGAAGATTGATTGTGAAAATTTAATTATTGTAACGTTTTTATTTCTCAATCTGTTGCTCAAAATTGCTTTATAAAAATTTCAATTTACTTTTATAAAAGAGAAAGGCTAAGAAATCTATATAAAATTCAAATGTGAAGATATTTTATTACTTATGATTTTTTTAGAATTTTTTAGAACCTTGAAAAACAGTTCTGAAACCTTGGAAACCTTTATTTATTTAATACTGTTAAAACGTAGACACTGATGCGGTTGTATGTGTGCCTAAAATTTTTTTTCGTAATGACATCTGAAAAAAATGGTTTTAAAAAATAATTAAAATTGAATAATACTCAAATGAAAAAATGCCTTACGAGTACCCTGGTGCCCCAGGGTATCTTTTCCTCAGGGCATTTTCTCACTTCGGTGCGTTGGAGTTTAATTTAAGAACCAACATCGTTATCCGAGATCTCAAAAACCCTTCTTCAAACAGTTTAATCTCAAAAAACAAACGACTTTGAGCTGGTTTCCAAAAATAGCCCCCATCCCCAGGATTATGCTTCCTTCTAAGTGCATTGGGACACTTTTTAAACTTTATATTCGTTATCAGCAACACCAAAAACTCTTATTCAGACCGTTGTAACTTTAACAATAAAAAATTTTGAGCTGGTTTCCTAAAATCACCGCCATCTCCAGAATTATGCCTCCAAGTGCATTGGGGCACTTCGTGGACATCATGTTCGTAATCAGCGACCCCAAAAACTCTTATATAGGCAATTTAAACTCGGAAAACAAACAAATTTGAGCTGCTTTCCTAAAATCACCCCCATCCCCAGAATTATACCCCCCCAAGTGCATCGGAACACTTTATAAGCATCGTATTCGTGATCAGCGATCCCAAAACCTCCCGAATAACGGGAATGAGCTTATTTTGGCCAATATTAAGCGAAAAATAAAATATTCTTTTGGGTCTGCAAAAAGCTCATCAAATAAATGAATTTTTTGCATGCACAAATGCACTTTCGCATTATACACAAAAAAATATGTGGTAAAATTTTTTTTTGATGCTCTTACAAATAGAATGCGCTTTGGAACGTCTCGATACGTGTACCCGCTAAAAATTTCGAGCTTTTTTACTAATTTGCCTGGATTATGTCTATTTTGTCAGCCATGTTCAGGAAGCTCCTATATAGCAACAATCTTATATAAAAAACAAAGATGTTATTGTTAAATTTGTCATATAGAACGACTAAATAGAACGATGCTTTTTGTTCGTCACGCACTCTGAAATCCTCTTATTTTCCTTCTCACTGCAGAAAAAGTATTTCTAAAGTTCTAAAGTAAAGTAAATATTTCTTGTATTTCTAAAGTTACCTGCTTATAACGCAATAGATTTCGATCGGATATGGAGGCCCGAGACGTAAGTTGAAAACGCGTTCTAAAAACACGTTGTACGGTCACAACAGAATTATAGTGCTAAATTTACGTTTCGAGAGCAAATGATTTCAGTTTGTTTATCCGTGACATATTGGCTACTAAAAGCTCCTCTAGACAAAACTTCTCTTCTGTCTGCATCTAATGAAATCACTTTTTCCACTCTTGGACCACCCTTTGCTTCGAAACCTTCCTTCAAAATTAGGAAGAAAGCTTTGCCCCATTATGTAGTTAAAGCTTAAATTTTGTAAAACTAGATTTGAGACCTAGGGAGTTACAAGTTTTAGTAGAAAAAAAACCGAATATTCTCGATAGTATAGAATAGCGTTAAGAAACCACTTTTTCCATAATTATCGACTCATGAGCTCTGGGAAAAGTAGTGAAGAAGATCACCCATCACCGTCCGAAGGCAGCAGCCGAAAGACTTGGGCTGGCCTCGGAGAATTATTTTGCTTTTCCCCCGGCTCACTCACTCATCTTTCAACTCATACAGGTGGTGGAATATCTCATAGAGAGCTACAACAAGAAAAAATTTTGTCGATGCTGTATTTCTGGACGTCGGCAACACCCTTAATAAGGTATGGCGCAACGGGGTAGTTTATACGGCGACTTCAGTATCCGTACTGCTGCTAACAGTCCGGCTGTTTTGGTCCTACCTGTCGGGAAGAGGTTCTGCATCAACATTAGCAACGCGAGGTTATCAAAGAGGCGACCCCGACCTTTTTAACATGTATTAGTAAAAAGGCCCGTCCATAAATCAAAGTTGTGCCTCGTGCGCTTACTAACGGCAAGAACTAACAGTTGGCATAAACTGTCACAATTACTTCATGATAATTTATGTTTTGACCTATAACAGGTTAACCGCATGAGGGTACTATGCGAAGGTGAATATTAACAAGCTTCAAGTAATTACAGGTCCATCTTTGCCGCTCCTTAATATATCAGGAACACCATCTTACACTTCAATGCCGACATGCCAATCATCCAGGATTATATCTCCTATAGTATTCAGAACCTGTTCTCTAGTTTTAAGGCAACGCCAACATCCGTGCCCTTTACTAGTATGAGCTAGACAGGAGCGTCCGCCGCAAGGGCTCGAAGATTCTGATTCTTCCGTGGTAAAGTTGTGTGTTTCGGATAAACCATGGAGCGTTAACGGCGATTCGTAGGACCTTATTTTGGAATCGTTGAAGTTTGAGTATATTTTTTTTACTCGTGTTGCTCCAGACAGAAGAAGCGTAGTGTCAGGGGGCGTAGAAGGGATTTATATAGTAGGATGATCCATTCGGGTTAAAGTGGGGTTTTACGATTTAAAATGGAATATAATTGTTGGAGTCTGATTTGAAATTGGGTTAGTTTTTGATTTATGTGGAAACTCTAGGTCAATCTTTCATCTAAGTACACTTCAAGATATTTTATAGCTAAGTCTTTGGGATTCCAAGGTGTGCCAATTCCATCGATGATAACAGAAGGTGGGTTGTTCAGTTTCCGCAAGGTGAAGATTTTACATTGACATTTGGTGCGATTGAGTTTGATGTTCCAATTTTTGAGCCATTTATTGAAGGTGTCAGTTGCATTTTGCAGATGTTGTATAGCTAGTTCTAGGTTTGCATTTTGCGTTATAATGGCTGTATCGTCGGAGAATGTGGCAAGTGATGCGGGAATATTTTCGAATATCGGTGGTGTATATATTGAATAAGAGTGGGTCGTGGTAATACCTTGTGGGACGCCCGTTCGTATGGGTTTTATTTCGGAGAGTGTGGTATTTACTTTAATGGCGAAGGTTTTACTTTGCAGGCAGGAGAAAATAATAGCCAGAAGATGGCGTGGGATATCATGAGTTAGGAGTTTTATCCAAACCTTGTCGAAGGCCTGGGCGATATCTAGAAAGATAGTAGCAGTATAACCTGTTTCGATAAGTTTAGTGTAATTGATGACAGGCCGAGTACCCTTTCCTAAAGCTAAAATGTTTGAAAAGAAGGAGAATGTGGAGAAAACAATGGTGGACTTGCATTTGTCGTTCGCCAGTTACAAATGACTTTTCGAAATAGTTTGGAGAAGGGTTAGTCAGATATTAACTAATCGGTCAGGTAGACTTGAGCATTTGTTCTTTATATAGCTTCCCAGGTTTAGCAATAGCATGACGTACTACTGTGCATAGCTTTTATTGAGAAGTAGGTTTTTGGCGCAGGCATGCATTTAAAGAGGCAAGGTGGGAGGCATTGTTTTATTAGTAATGAAGGACTAGGGTTGTGATATTAGGTCGTTGACCCGGTGATTTACAACTTTAGAATAACGTCTTGTAGTGAATTCTCAACTAGTTCTTTTGGTTGATGTGGTGATTAGTAAAATCGTGCAGAGTTTTTGAGTTGACATGTCGTTTCTTTGTAGTTTATTATACGTATATTTGGGTTGGAGTGCAGGATAGTTCAAGGCTTGAAGTGGTTCGTTCGAGGTGTTTTGCAAATGCTCGAGCTGTAATTGTGCAGGACTGAATTGTCATTCCCAGTTCGCGATTAATAGGTTGATTGGGGTATCAGATTTGAAGTCCATATTGGTCTCTTGACTTCTGGGAGTTTTTGAAACGTTGCTAAAGTGTCCTAGTTTGCGTTTGTTGCTTGATTAGGTTAGTTATGTGTTGGGAAAGGAGATTTCAATCGGCTTTGGAAGTCTTGGTTTGGTTGTGGGGGGCGTTCTAAAAGCGTCGGCTGTAATTTCCACGACTGCTGTGTCAATATCCTCTTGGTTAGAAATAGGTTGCATCTTGGTAAGGCGGTAATCCAGTATTCAACGTACGTTGAGAAGTGCTGAATAGAGTGCCCATGTCGGTTGCAATTAATTTTTTGTTTGGTTGCCTATAGGCATTTATAATGGTAAGTTCACTTGTGTCGCATAATTTTACTTAAATTCCTGTGGTTTCTAGTGTGTTATCAAGGGGACCGTCAATGGGATTGTGAGAAAGGTTTTGGTTAATGGTAAATGCCACCCCACCAGATGTTATTCGGGCATTTCTATCTTTGTAATAGACTCGATATCCTGGGATTTTAAAGGGTTCACCTTCAGTCAAATGAGTTTCTGTGATGCAAGCTACATCGACTTGATGCCTAGTTAGAAAGGCTATAAAAGTAGAGCGTTGAGAGGCTATGCCGTTGGCGTTCCAGTTAAGGATTGTTGAAACGTTGATAATTCGTTGCGGTTTAGGATCCATTGAGGAAGAGGGGTAAAATAGTGTGGATTATAAAGGTTTTAATTTGGAGGAGGAATGGCGTTATAAGGTCCGTCAGGAGTTTGATGAGATTCTTAGAAGAAGGAGTTTTGGGCGGTAGGTGTGATGTGCTAGCTGAGGTATGTGGAGAATTGTTTAGGAGGTTTTTTACACGATTGGCATACGTTTGATTGTCATTATAAGTGGCGTTGTTAGGGTTGATTTGAGTGGGGTTCTTGTTGTAGAATTGTTTCTGTTGGAGTTTTTTGTGGTGGCTGCATCCCCTATACCTGGCTGCGTGGTCTCCACCGCAGTTTGCGCATGTCGTTTTTTTTGTTGTTTTTTTGCATTCGGTGTGTGTGATTATGGGAACCTGCACATTTGACGCATTTGTACGGGAGGGTACAATAATTCATAGTGTGGCCAAATTTCTGGCATCTGTGGCATTGAGGTATATTTGTGGCGCTCTTTCGCAATTCTACCGTGACTATGGGGTGACACATTTGTTTGATACTCAATATTCTTTTGCCTTCGTCGTTATTCGTTAGTTCCACTGCGCATACTGGTTTCTTCGTTAACAATCGTGTTACATTAATGATAGGTAGTACTTTTAGGGCTTCGCTGGTTTCTTCTGTGGTGAGGGACAACGGTTCATTTTTTATTACTACTGGGGGATTTACTATAGGGGATTTCGATTAGTATAGTAGGAAATTTCATTAGTTTTGTAAAACTGTGCGAAGTGAGTTTCTATTATTTACAATTGTAAATGTATCTCATCGAGATTTTGATGTCTGCAATAAGCGCGGTATAATTTATCTGGTTTGGCAGGTAGATTGGTGGTATTTTAACTTTTTGAACAACTGTTGTTTGTTGAGGCGCTGAATTATTACTTGACTTGTTTACGATTTCGTCCTCGAAGTTTTGAGATAATTGGAAGAATCTATTTTGCTTTAGTAGCTTATCTTTGACCAGAGGTATCTTTTCTGCACATCGTTGGCGGGTGGCGTTAAACTATCAGATTTACGTTTGAGCGCTTGATTTTGCACTTCGATTTCATTATTAGAGAAAGTTTGATTGACGGTCGCGATTAAAAGTTTTAACAATAAACAAAAATAATTGTTAAATTTTTACTGACAGTAAATTAAAGCTAATGGTTATCTGAAGGTTGAACGTTGCACCGTAAAGCTGATAGAGCACACGCGTGGCGTCTGCACTGCTTCAAGGTTTGCGTTGAACTGCTTCAATTATTAAAACTCAATTAAAAACGCTACGTTTGAATCAAATGTTAAAAAACAAATGCAATAATAAATAAGTTTATTTGTATTAGGGTGGTGTCTTAAATAAAAACGCAACTGTGTGCGGATATACTTTGATGTACACGATTTCCGTGGCAGGTATACATCAACAAACTTGAGTAGACAGAAGTGCGCGTTACCACAGCTAATTGCAATCTAGCAATTTTGTCGTTCTTAATCAAAGGTAAGGATCAATACTTGACTATCTTGAAGAATTTAAAGGGGAAAAATATTTCTTATAATCTTACCAGGTAAAAGAAATCCAATACTCAAATATTTTAGCAGGTGATAATTACGGTCTGTGCGGATCGTCCCAAAGCAATTAAGAATATGACCTTGATAGGAAGACCGTAATAGGGACGAAGTTTTAAAAAGTAATATATAGTGGAAAAGTTAAATATTCTTATGCATGTTAGAGTAGCAAGAAAACGATCGTGCAAAGCAACTACCTCGAAAAAGATTGGTTCCGCTACCATCTTAATACAGCCTTTCTTGGCGGAACGCCGTTTCATGCTGCGCCGCGAACGGTTACCAACCGCTGCCAATTTGCATGCCGCTCTGCGCGAACTTTGTTTCCAAGTTCTACTTAAACTGTCCGATAATTACCGCGATGTTGCTTTCTGAAGCGTGCAATACCTACCGATCGCTGCGCGGAAAAGCCCTGCGTCCAGGCGAGTCACCGAAGCGAGTTATTAACTCCGCGCTGCATTCTCATCCGTCTTGGTAGCCGAAGGTGTAATAACATGGCAGAACAGCAGTGACTGGTGGCAATCCAACCTGTTCCCGTGCAATTATAAAAGTGAGGGCTGGAATGCGCGGCCGATATCGCACAATCACACTTAGCAGGGAAACAATGGGGCAATCTGCATACGGCCGCGCAGGGCCGCCGGTGCTCGCTCTCGCGCCGGTCAACGAGTTGCTTCCTTAACGAGTCCTTTGTGTTTAATTTTTGCCGCTAAATACGGCCTATAAATTAAGAGGCGGCGGCCGTAAACGGCGAGTGCGGTAGCCTTACGGGAGTTCGGTTATTTTCCTAGCGAAATTGCCCAGGTCGTCTGTACTACACTCAATAAATCAAGGTTTGCAGGGTTTTATGGATGTAATTTAATAGAGCAGGATTTACGGCCAACACCAAGCATTGAGGATGTTTATAAGGCAGATTGCTGCTACCACGGAAATCTCTTTTAAAATTCGTGATTTACCGGCATAAGTTGGATGGCTCTTGTAACCTACTCAACATCTTGTTCTTGTTAGCATAGTGATTAATTTGTCACGCAAACAAATATTTATTTTTTTAAAGTTTCAGTTTTAACATTAAGTATTAAAAAGATTGTGATCATTGTAAGCGGTTTCAATGTTGTATCAAAGCTTGGTATAATAAAAACTTTTGGTGTAGTAAAACATAGTAGGCCGCCAGGGTGATTCAGTGGTTGAGGCGTGGGCTGCAGTGCGGACGGATCCCAGAGCTCTCTGATGTCTGGCGAATGGCCTATTCAGTCACCAAAAATAATTGAGTGCCTTAGTTGGATTCGAACAAGGGGTAATAATGACGGTCGTGTAGGGCACGGTGCTTGCTACATCGCCCCGCATCAGAGATGGTGTGCGACGACCGGGCAGACAGAGCGAACATATGAAAACCTTAACCTCCCAGTTCGTGGGCCGTGCTCCTATGCCAGACGTTAGAGCCTTAGAAAACATAGATAAGCAATAAGCGATAATTATAAAAAAAATATGTGTTTGCAAAAACATTTTCGTGCGATGATTTTTTACGGCTTTCGACATAGATTATCTCAACAACAGTACGTCGATAATTTTAATTTCGACTTTTGGTGATGAAATCAATAAATTTAATTGTGTCCCTAGTTCGCTGGCGACTAAATATAAAGGAGACTATCCAAATTCGACTTGGTGCCAGATCGTCATGTGGCTTATTATAAAATTCAGGCATCTCGGGACATTCGATATTGCGTAAACATCTAACAAGGATTTGGATTTGGATCCCGAATAAGTTAACGATCGCTTAAAAACATGTTCGTGTCGATGGGTCGAAAGAAATATGACCACGGAACTTCAAATACAGTTTACAACACTATACAGGTAGCAAACATTGGATTTATGCATATGAGCCCAAAAGTAAACAACAGTCGACTGTATGGGCTTTTCAAGATGAGCCAAACCTAACAAAAGTCGTTCGCGTTCAAAGCACTTCATAGTAAATGGTCACCTGTTTTTTTGAAAAAACTGGACATGTCACATTCGTGGCTTTAGAGAATTGTAAAGGGACCAATTGTGAATGGTACACAACCATTCCTTTGGCAGTATTTTTTGGAGAAATAAGAAATACCAACGCGCAATGCCGGGTTATCCTCCATCATGCTAATGCAAACTCACACATCGACGCAAACACCTGGCTTTTGAGGAACTAAAACATCAAATTGGTATGTCCTCCGCCGTATAGTCCTGATTTGGTCTGATGATTTATTTTCATTCCCACACGTAAAAAACAAACTGCGTGGACATCTTTCTGAGTTACCTAATTCACTATGAAAATTAGTTCCAGCGTGTGCAGCAATATATTGACTGTGAAGGAGAATATTTTGATAAATAATAAAAAAATTCCAGAATTAAACATTTGTTTGTCTTAATCTTTTACAATAGATATTGTGCAACCCACGTAGACTTACAACTTTTGAAAACATAGCGGTTACTGATATTTCTAGTCTCCTGTTCCTCTTTGTTGTTTGCACTCATCTCTTGTTATTTTGTTTTTCTTTATTATTTTTCTTATGAAAGTTCTGATTATCTTTTATGCTTCCTTATTTAGCAATACGATACGGTTTTTAAAAACTAAAATAGATAATTTTATCAGCTTAATTAAATCAAATATCACTATCCTAAAAAATCCCAATAAATATATAAAATACTACTAAAGAATTTGTATAGGTTAGATAAATAAATAAATATCTGATTATATGGGCACTCTCAGGTCATAGGAAAAGGCAATAATTGTTTGCAGCTTGCTAAACACCATAAAAGGATCACAAAACTATTACTCTTATAGAGAAATCCTCCCAATGCTTGAACGCAATAGACACACTGTCCTATTAAACCTCTCTATTACCTTGTATTATTAGTTATACAGCAATTCCAAATCAATAGACTTTTCCGACCTAAACATCTATTGCAAAAAAATACAATTTTATTTCTAATAGTAAAGCAAAATAACTAAAATATCAGTATCATTCAGTCTCATATCCCTCCTTAAGGAGTGGGTAGATTGACGTCTCCTGTAAAAAGCTATTTTTTTTAGAAAATAGCATCAAGTAGATTTAGTAGTCATGGCTTTGAAGTCGGTAACACCGTAGATATAAATAGGTGAAGATTTAGTTTCAGGGTAAGTTTCATTTGAGTTGTTTTCAACAGAATTGTGTACAGTTTCGGTTTCAGTGAGGACCTGATACCTGTTTGTTATGTTGGTTGCGAACGAGTTTTCAGGTGGCTTGGCTTGTACCATTTGTTTTCTTTTTTTGATAATAGTTTGCCAGGAATGTTTACTGCCGCTTTGTTCTTGATCTGCATATTGATCTTCATATTTTCGTCAACGTCGCTTTCGGTGCCATAGCTAACTTGTACAGGTTGCGAGAAGGCTGTTGCAAAAGTATTACTGTATATGGGCGTGCTTGTAGTTGAGATTTGGGGTAAACATTGTTGATAAGGTTGAGGAATTGGAAATTGATTTTAAAACATCGGAGGTAAGTGAGGATTGAGTTGAGTTTGACTTATCTGATTTACGTAGTTTGGCATTGGTGGTGGCTGGTTTTGCATTGGTGGCATCGGTTGAAAATTATTCCAGTTGTTACAGGAGTTGCTGGTTGGTCCGGGTATATTCCCGGTTGGGAACATTTCACTACATTAATGTTTATCTATTTTACAGTAGCTTAAGCGAAAAAGGTTTGCTGGGTTAAATTTGAATTTAAGTTTTATTGAACTCTGTGACCGCGATATCAGTCGCGTGCACTCAGCTGTTGTTATCACTCGGCCGACCCTCAAGCGTCGAGAGCGGCGATCGAAACGTCTTTATTCCGTGAAAGTCAACCGAGAACTATATATTTGTAATGAACACAAAAATAGTGTTGGACTGTTGTGATCAAAAATGTTTTACTTTGATCAAGTAGATGCCGAAATATTTTGAATTATCTCAACAATGCGATCCAATTTGCGAACTAAGTTCATATGAGTGGCTCAAATTTTGGCGTTATTGTTAGAAACTCAGGCTATTTCTTTTAAATGTTGAAATATCGAATTTCTTCAAATTAAATATTTAATACGTCACAATTTTTGCTTAAGACAGGATATCTACCAGAATTCTGCTTAGATTTTTACGTTCACAAAAAGTTGGTTAAAATTTCATAAGATTTGTAAAAATTGAATATTTATTATTTACATCATACAGACCAATAACTCTATTACCTATTCTATCTAAAGTACTAGAGAAACTAATGAAGAAAGAATGCTACCTATATTTGAAAAACAAGGACTAATTCCCCAACATCAGTTCGGGTTCTGACAATATTCCACCATAGAACAGGTACATAGGGTGGTTGACGTTATAGAACAGGATTTCAAAGAAAAGGTACTGTGTAGGCGTTTTTCTAGATGTCAGTCAAGCATTTGATAAAGTTTGGCATCCCGGTCTACTCTACAAAATTAAACAATCTTTGCCTCACCATTATTACCATCTCATTATATCCTACTTAAGTGAAAGATACTATCAGGTCAAACACGCAGAAAGCCTGTCTAACCTCCACATTATTGAAGCTGGTGTCCCCCAGGGCAGCGTCATGGGACATGTGCTATATCTAATCTTCACAGCTGACCTTCCTCAAAAAGAACAAGTTGTTACTGCCACGTATGCGGATGATACGGCTCTATTAGTATCTGACACCGATCCTGTGCAGGCATCGTCTATATAAGCTGCCTCAACAATTTGCAAGAATGGCTAAACAAATTGCGCATAAAAATAAATGTAACAAAATCGACAGCCATAACATTTACGACCAAACACGGTATCACGTCTTCGCTCTACATAAAAGGCGCTCAAATACCAACCAAGGACAAAGTGAGATATCTTGGCATACATTTGGATAAGCGGCTCACAAAGAAAGTTCACATCACTAAAAAGAGAAAAGAGTTAGATCTCAAAATTAAAAAAATGAATTGGCTCCTAGGACGAAGATCTAAATTATCAATAAACAACAAAGTGTTAGTGTATAAAACAGTGATAATTCTAGTGTGGACCTACGGGATTCAACTGTCGGGATGCTCAAAACCCTGATATATTGCAATCTTACAGAGATTTCAAAATAAAACTCTACGCACTATAGCCAATGCAGAATGGTTCATCTCAGGCCTTACTCTGCACAACGACCTGAAGATAGCATGGATTAGTGATAAAATCGATAGATATAAAACTATGTTACCAGAATTCATTCTCACCCAAATGTGCTAGCACTCAACCTATTAGATAACACAAATGTAATTAGAAGATTAAATAGATGTAAGATTTTAGACTAAGATAACTAGCATTAAGCAGCATGCGGGGCCCGCCGCTGGGCGGTTTCACTCTACATGTCATATATAGTCATAGATCACATTTGCTTGTTAGCTCCTAGGCTAGTTGTAAATCGGCAATAATGTTAAAAAAACAACTTTTCAACAATGGCTAGCACCTATAGCATATGGATAGACCATATTGTAAACTTGCATAGCCTAAACACACAAGTGCATTGAAATTGTAATTAGCCCATCTCTTAAACCTATTCAACAGATCTAAACATGAAATTTTCTGTTACGACTAGTTTTCAAAAATTTAGAATGGTTCGGCACGCTCAGCGCGCTGGGCTAATTTAACACCCTATGACTCTAATGGTGTGTAGGGTAATTGTTAGAGGTAGCACCTCTACTTCCAGTACTGTCGGGCTATCCGGGTAACTGGGTAGTCGTACTGGGGTTTTGGTCCTCAACAATCACTCAACTCTCATTTATGGCTCCTAGTAGCTGTAAAGATAAAACAGCGGCCACACACCGGTAAACTGTATCGACATACAGGCTAAACTAAATGAGGGGCAACCAGGGGCAACTTACAAGTATTGAATTTAATGGCCCTGGTTGAAATAACTTTTGAAGATGGAAGCGGGTCTCTCAAAAAAAAAACTGTAAGTGAAGGTGGAAATCGAGGAGATAGGAACAGCTTCACTTATGGAACCTGATGGCGGCAGCGATGGACGCTACAACCGGCAATCAGTACCGCGATACAGAAGGCAACGGAAAACCACTGTATTATTGTTCCAAGAAAATTACATGGCAGCACGAAACTTAATTATGGCCCCAGTCCTCGGCAGGTTTTAAGTAACCAGGGGTGCTAAGAATCCCGAGTGGAAAAATATTAATTCAACCATTAAAATAGGCACATGGAACGTCCGTAGCCTATATTCACCTGGAAAATTAGCAAATCTCATCCAGGAGATGAAAAGAATAAATTTACAAATTTTAGGAATCAGTGAAGTACGATGGCCTGATTCCGGAATTCTAAGATCTGATGACAAAACCATATATTACTCAGGAAATCAAGACAAACATACAAATGGAGTAGCAATTGTAATAGACAGTAAACTAAAGCAACATGTCCAAAATTTTATACCATACTCTGACAGAGTCATGCTCTTACAGTTGAAAGGCAATCCTGTCAACATAAATATCATTCAAGTATACGCTCCAACAACGAAAGATCTAATGCTGAAGTTGAAGAATTTTACTCGCAAATTAGAGACATGACACGTTTGACAAAAAAACAAGATATAAACATCATAATGGGTGATCTGAACGCAAAAATTGGAAGTGGGGAAGTCAATGACATTGTAGGTAAATACAGCATAGGAGAAAGAAACGAACGAGGAGATCGGCTAATCCAATTCTGCCAAGAGGAAAATTACGTAATAAGCAACTCATGGTTCAAAATGCCAATTCGCAGACTATATACTTGGACTTCTCCTCAAAACAGGAAGGACAACATAGTTAGAAATCAAATCGACTATGTGCTTATAAATAAAAGATATCGAAGCAATATACTAAGTGCTAAGACATACCCGGGCACAGACATTGGATCAGATCACAACCCCATAATCATCAAAATGCGAGTGAAAATAATTATCAAGAAGAAGAAAACAAACAAAAACTAAACGTGGATAAACTCCGAAATGCAGAAACAAAATACAAGTAAATAATATAAATAAAGAAATAGCAAGTTTGATAAGTGATGGCTCACAAATAACAGGGAGCACACAAGAAGATATTGAAGATTTATGGCAAAATTGAAAACAACGATACACACAGTTGGAAATGAAAGTCTGAAATTCAAAGGAGAAGAGAACTTTAAACAGAAGTGGATGACGAAAGAAATATTAGACCTAATGGATAGACGGAGAATTGTCAAAATAGCAATGAAACAGAATACAAACAAATAAATAGAATTATACAAATTAAAATTAAAGAAGCAAAAGAAAAATGGATGTGCGACAGATGTACAGAAATAGAAAGCTTGAACGAACAACACAACATGTTTGGTCTATATAAGAAAATAAAGAAGTTGTTGGCACCAACAGAAAGAAAACACAAATGATGATAAGAGATGACAGCAACAAAATAATAATGGACGAAACTGAGAAAATAAGAATCTGGGAACGATATATAGAAAAATTGTTTGACGACGAGAGACCAGAAACAATTATACAAAACAGAGGAGAAGAACAAAAGGACCCACAATTCTAAAGCGAGAAGTAGAGAATGCAATACACCAAATAAAAATAGGAAAACCCCAGGACCGGATAACATATATATGGAACTAATTAAACTAATAAACGAAGACAACCTAAAGATACTAGTTGATTTGTATAATAAAATATATGAAACGGGTAACATTCCAAATGACTGGTTGGAATCAACATTTATTACTTTGCCTAAGAATGCAAATGCGAAATCTTGCAATGAGTACAGATTAATAAGTCTCATGAGCCATGCCCTTAAAATACTCTTGAAGATAATGCAAAACCGAATATATAGAAAATGTGAAGAAGTAGTGAGTGACAACCAATTCGGCTTCAGAAATGGGATGAGAACGCGTGAAGCTCTCTTCTGCATACAAGTAATGATGCAGAAATGTAGAGATCAGAAAAAAGATGTGTATCTGTGCTTTCTCGATTATGAGAAAGAATTTGATAAAGTAAGACACATCAAACTCATAGAATGTTTGGAAAACATTGGCTTAGACGAAAGAGACATAAAACTAATCAAAAATCTTTATTGGAACCAACGTGCTAAAGTAATGGTAGAAGACACTGAAACAAACAACGTAGAAATTAAACGCGGGGTACGTCAAGGCTGCATACTGTCCCCAATGTTATTTAATCTCTATTCGGAAGTAGTTTTTCAGAACTCCTTACACAACTGCAATTTAGGAATAAAAATAAACGGGGAAACGATAAATAACATAAGATACGCGGATGACAGCGTACTAATTGCAGACAACCCTAGAGCATTACAACAGCTAATTAACAAAGTATACGAAGCAAGTTTACAAATGGGCCTAACAATCAATACTAAAAAACAAAAATCATGCAAGTGAGTAAAAATCCGAGGGTATAAATTTTACAATTGATGGCAACGCTTTAGAAGAAGTTGGAAAATTCAAATATTTAGGTTGCTGGTTAAACTCAGATCTAAACTCAAATATAGAAATAAGGAGTAGAATAGAAATAGCTAGGCAAGGATTTATAAAATGAAAACACTCCTGACAAATAAAAATCTAAATTTACAAATCAGATGGAGAATGGTAAAGAGTTATATATGGTCAATATTGTTATATGGAACGGAAGTCTGGACACTAAATAAACACGAGATAGACAAACTGCAAGCCTTTGAAATGTGGTTGATGAGACGAATACTTAAAATCCATGGACAGCCAGGATTACAAACCAAGAGGTACTACAAAGAATGAACTGTAATAGAGAAATTATAACTACCATAAAAGAAGAAAACCGCCTACTTGGGACACCTACTAAGAAATAAAAAATATAACCTACCCCAACTTATCATACAGGGTAAGGTTGAAGGCAAACGCGGAATGGGTAGAAGGAAAACTTGTTGGCTTAAGAATATAAGGCAGTGGACAGGCATGAATGTTCAACAAATATTTAGAGCAGCTGCAGAAAGAGAAACATTTGCCAATGTAATCGCCAACCTCTATTAAGAGAAGGCACGACAAGAAGAAGATGACTCTAATACTAAAAACTATGCTGGAAGTTTGTTTCTGGCTTGTTTTACTTTTAGAGTAAGTGGATTTTCAATTTAGGTAATTTTAAACAATCAAAATCGTTATAACTTATTTATGTTGCATGTTTTTATTGTCATTACTTAGTCTACGAAGGAGCCTTCGGTCATATTTATTTATAAGAACGATTTAAAAGATATAGCAAATTTTTTTTCTTTTGCATTAGAGAAGTAATTAATAGTCGAGTAATTATTATAAAATTAATAAACAACACTATATATAGTTGTACAAAATTTATCTTCATAAAAAAGGAATTAGATAAAAATATAAAATCAGAAAGTCTGGAGTTCAAACCTTACCCTGGCCAATTTAAAAAAAATGTTTAATTTATTTGTTTTTTCTTTTAAATCAATTCGAATTAAAATACATCCTGTCTAACCTCGACTTGGGCCACAAAGATAAGCTTCCAAATCTAATTTTCTTTAAATCATATTATAAAATTAATTAAAATTTAAATATTTTGAATACAAATAAAATGACAAAAGTTAAATATTTAAAACATTTATTGCAAAATTTCAAAAATGCAGTTACAAAAATTAATAAAATTGAACATAATCTTTTCGGTTTATTTTATTTAGGTTTATTAAAATAATAGGTTTTTTTATAGGCTATGAGATCTTTATATGATATCCGCATCATTCGTAATCTTTATTGGAAACAACATGTGGCGATCAATGTTAATGGCCAGTTGTCCGAAAATATTGAGATCCTTAGGGGCGTTAGACAGGGATGTGTACTATCACCTGCCCTCTTTAACATGTACTCTGAGTGTATATTCCGGGAGGCTTTAGAGGACCAACAAGGAGGGATAAAAGTGAATGGGCAAGTGATCAATAATCTGCGATGTGCGGATGACACTGTAATAATAGCTTGCAATCCCGACGACCTACAAAACATGCTAGAAAATATCAACAGAGTTAGCAAAGAGTATGGTCTCAAAATGAACTGTAAGAAAACCAAATTCATGGTCATCAAGAAAATAGGAAATAATAACATCAACAATATAAAAATAAAAATCGAAAACACCGAAATCGAAAGAGTGCACAAATACCAATATTTAGGGACCATAATAAACAGTTGTAATGACCAAGCTACTGAAATCAATAGAAGAATCGAAATGGCGAGGGCAGCGTTTGTAAAAATGAAGCAATTCTTCTCTAATCGCAATCTCTCGCTAGATCTGAGAATGCGCATGGTACGATGCTACGTCTTCTCGATTCTGTTGTACGGAATGGAGGCTTGGACCCTTAAACAACAGCAAATGAAAAAACTGGAAGCCTTTGAGCTCTGGATATACAGACGCATACTTAAAATATCATGGACAGAACACGTTTCCAATGAAGAAGTCCTCCATCGCATGAACAAGGAACGAGAGTTACTACTGACATTGAAAAAACGCAAATTGGAATATTTCGGACATGTCATGCGAGGTGAAAGATACTGCTTGCTGCAATTGCTCATACAGGGCAAGATCTCAGGACAAAGATCGAGAGGCAGAAGAAGGATGTCGTGGATGAGGAACCTCCGGGAATGGTTTGGATGTTCATCAATAGATCTATTCAGAACAGCTACATCAAAAATTAGAATAGCTATGATGATTGCTAACCTCCGATAGGAGATAGCACTTTAAGAAGAAGAAGAGATCTTTATACAAAAAATATCAGAGGACTGAATAATTAAATAGATACATTTTCCTAATTTTGGCAAGCTCTTAATTACAAGAAAATTACGTTAAATTAATTAATTAACATAATTAATTTATTTTGTTTATCTACTTTTAAGTCTCCTTTATTTAATATATTTTTCAATAGTTCAGTTTAGTAGTTCAGGGTGCATTTGTTCTATATCATATATTTTAAGATTTTTATCTGCTATCTGCAGTAAAATGCTTTTTTTATTCTCAACGACCTCACTTAAACTATTGTTCAATTTCCGTTTTTCTATTTCTTTTTTTTTTAATTTCAGCTCAAAGTAACTATACAATATCCCTGGTACAGATAATCGGTATATGCTATAACGAAATGGTCATATCTGGGCGTTACTGAAAGGTCGCTATTTTTTCTCAGAACAAATGGAACATGAGGTGATATGTTTCTATTCACTTTATTATTTATTTGAGTGTTCAGATTTCGTTGTGTTTAAGTTTGCTTGCAGATTTTCTACAGAAATCCCAGGACTAGTAAGCGATGTTAATAATAGTAGTATTGTCCGCAGAAGTGGTTGTGGGGCTTATTTCAAATACTGGTAACTCTGAGCTGCTTTGTGAGGTACCAGATAATATTGCAAACGAGCCAGTACATGAAATCTAGTATTTTATATAATACTGCTTAAAAAAATTATTATTATTATTTCCGACAAATGATGTGGAGATGCAAAAATTGTGGATAAAAGAAGCAATTAACTTATAGGCTTATACCATTCAGTTACATTGTATTTGTTGTTTTGAATAGCATTATAAACTGAGTGAAGATGTATTTCTTTCTTATCTATAACTTCATTGAAGACATATAGTTTTCAAAAATTCCTTGTATTTATTCTGTTATAAATTGTTGTCTGGCTTCAGTTGTGGCAACAGGTTTAGGTAATGGGTATATTTAAAAGCGATCAGCAAACAATTGTTAAACGTCATTTTTATCTTGAAAAGTAGTTTTAACATGCTGTGGATGTAGTACTTTTGAAAGGTGCTCAGTGAACGCGGTAGTTTTGTACGCATTAGGAGTATTTCTTTAATATATTTCGGCTTGGACAGGTGTTTGTTGCCAAGTTGCGGTATTAGTTATTGTTTTAATTACTACTTCTACGTTTGTTAAGATTTTTAGTGGAATGTCTATGCTAACGTGTTTACCTAAGATACTACGGAAGAGACACCAATCGGTTTTATTGCTAAAAAGAGATGAGTCTCTGGGATTCTCGAGTATCTGACTTCACATAGTTATCAGTCAGAGCTGATCTTGAACCATGACCGATTAAGGATTTTTTTATCATGACGTCGTTAGTGATAAAAATATAGCAAATGTTGATGGTTTATATAATAGCTACTACCTTCTCTACGTAGAGTTTTTAGCATTGTAATTTTCTTTAATTATAAACTTGTTTTCAGGTATTTTGAATAAATGACTGAAATGGTCAGATTTATTGTGTGTTTTAGGAGCCAATAAACTGCTGCTAGTGCAAGTTTGCTTATAGTTATGAAGAATAGTGCTAATGGCTTAGATATTTGTTTGTTTGCACTCGGTTTGTTCCAAAATATTTTATTTTTTATTTGATAATTTTTGTAGACGTAAACATTACGTTAATATTATGAATATTTAAGAATAGCACAAAAATTGCCGTTCCATATATGAATTTTTAATACTTCAGTTTTTGCAACTAGCGTTCTTAAGAGGTTAAGTAGCGCTCTCATTTAGTTTATAAGTTTCTGTCATATTTTTTTAATTCGGTTAATTCGTTAGTGTCAGTAATATTTTGCATGTTGTTATTACGCTACATTGGGTATATTTTTTGCTATAGCTGTTTCTGTGTTACGAGCTGGGCGATGTTCGTTATAATTTGCAAAAGCAGTTTATATCCTTTTAGCTGTATGGCTTGTTGCGCGGAGTACTATTATAATTATTACTTCTGGCAGCCTATACATTGAGGGATTTTTCTTTCGGTCTATGGAGCACCAAGCGGTATTCAGCTTAACTTAGTTTTCTTTTAGTTTGAGATTTATGAAAAATAAGAAAAACTCTGTTTTTGTTTTGCGTTGTTTTATATTTCGGTTATTTGTGGCTCTATAGCCTTTTTATAGCCTTTTGGTTAGCTAAGATTGTAACATATATAATAGTGACCGGGGGCGTATTCTTTAATACTACCTGAAAGGATTTTTCCTACTTAGTTTTATATGTGAAGTTTCGTTTTTTTTTGGTTTATTAATGCACTTATAATTGTGGTATGAACTATATTCACTAAGGATTGTACTATGGTTAGATATTTGTCTTTTGCCGGTTCTTCAAGAAGCTCTACAAGTAGCTTTATAATACTGATTTCTGCCATAATTATATCTGGTGATTTTGAATTCCTGTTCTCGTGCTGTGTTTAATTGCTTGTACCTACCTCTTCAACCTGAAGAGCGTCACATTGGTCTGGTTGGTATTAAATCGTCTAATCAGTAGTTTTAGTTTTCAGATTTAGTTCGTATTTCAGTGACCATACCTCGTTTTTTGCTCTATGTTATTGATTTGCAGAATAAAACTGTTATTGGCAAGTACGACACTTGGTTGTAAATTTGACGTTTGTATAGTAACATAATGTTGTAAATAATATGTTATGTTAAGTTGTGGATAATTTGTTGAGTATCATTAAAGCATTGGTATTGTACGCAAAGTTTCATGAAACTCTGGCCATTATGTGTATTTAAGTTTGTTAGAGTAGTTGCATACAATTGCTCCGCTTTGTAAAATATCTCGTACGAAATTCACTGCTTTTCTAGCGGTTATTGCTATTTTAAGGGTTAGTGCACCTACAGATGTATTTTAAGCAGCAGGTAAAATTTTCGGCACTTCAGATACTCATATCGGAACACGGTACATGATACACGTCTGCTTGTTTTAAAATCGCAGTTGAAAATATTTCTGTCCATAAAGCTACAATTGTCGAAAAGGAATGTCATCTCCTTTTATTAATGAGTTTTTCGTCTTTTCTATTCTATTTATTTAATATTTTTTATTTTTGCACTTCCATATTTTTTCGTTATCAAGATGTGTTATTTAATTTTTCTTTTACAATATATGTTGGGTGGTTTTGATTTTTTGTAGAAACTCTTTTCGTATACCTTTTTTGGGTTAATGGTTTTATATTACCTTATTGTGTTTTTATGAAAAATTCTTTTATTTAGTTGTATTCGTATTAGATAGTGACTCAGCTATCTACTCGATCAACTACTGATTATTATGCTATTTTTGTGTGTCTCTTTTTGTAGACTTTGTATCAGAATATAAGCCTTAAAAGTTATCAATTTTCTGACTTTAGTTTTATTGACATATTTATTTCCATTTAATTGCTGTTACTTCTATCTAATTGCAAATAAATTGTTTATTGTTATTTTTAGTTATTAATTTTTTTATATTTTTTCAAAAATACGCATTTTAGTATTGTTCGCGCCAATCTCAAAATTATCTTTAATTTTGAATTTTTAAATTAGGGCCGGCTATATTTTGGTTTTCTCTTATACATATTTGGAATTTGTGGTATCGGTCGAATTTGTTGCGAGCACGCGTTGCGATATAGGCCGGCGGCTTGGTCCGCGGGCCGCGCACTGGCACTTGGCATTTGGTCTTTTCGTTCGCGCGGCACTACGCCTTTGCCTTTGTTCGTTCTCACTTGTTCTCTGACTATGTTCTCGCAGGCGTCGTTCTTTGGAATTCAGTTTGTGACTGAAATTTTCCGTAAGACGAGAACATTTTTAATCGAGAGTTCGCCGCCGGGTTTAATTGGCAGCAGAAGTTTTAATTTTCTGCGAGGCTTTTTGTTAAATGCTAATTTTCGGGGTTGAAATTTTGCCGGTAAAAAACTCGGTCCATTTTCTTTCATGGCTTTCATGGCTCGACGAAGGAACCTTTTGCACTAGGAAAGACGCTACCGTTTCGCCCGCTGTGAAGATTGGGGTAACTTGTCCTATCTTTTCATCCACACTCTTATATACTGTTTTTCTGGAAGCCCCAGGACCAACAGCAGGGACTGATATCTGTGGGAAAGCGCCGTTTCCACAGGTTAGTGTTTTTACTTTAGTTTTGTTTCAAGTTCCTTTATTCAAAATTTAAAATTACCTATAGAGTCTTCTTATTCTGGTCGCACCAAGTATTTTTTCCTATATTAGTGCTTTTGCATTTATTTTGGTTGTATATTGCTCTTTTTGTTCTGCATCTCATAGAAGTCGATTGCAACTATTTTCAAATAATTAAATAAAATGAAATTTTTTGCTTCATAGTTTTTAGATAAAAACGTTAATTATATAAAATTCAAAAAGTAATAAAGTATAAACCAAAATATAAAAATTAAGTACATTAGTTTAAAAAACTATTCAAAAAATTTAAAAAAAATGCCAAAAATAAAATTATTAAAAACCGAAGTTTAAAGAAGAGTAAACGCAGCCAGTTGTATTATAAATTAATAATGTAAGATGTCGAGGATTCGCGGCGGCGACGGGTAACCGAACACATCGGCTTCGTCACGCTATATAAATTTCTTACTGTTAACACGGCGAAAGTGGATAAAAATTTATAAAAATTGGATGTGAGTAGAGTATATACCAGTTAACAAAGTACAGCAGACACATGTAAGAAACTGATTCATTTTATTGTTACGAATGTCATAACCTCAACAACGCAGAAAGAGGCGTTTGTATAAAACTCGCACGTGTACCCCACATCGGCTGATGCGAGGTCGAGCCGGACTGTTAAGCCAACAATAAAAATTGGTGCGGCGAAAATAGTATCATAAATAACAGTATTGGGCACAATTAAAATTAAAATTATACACGGGCATAAATATTAAATACGAATAATTACAGTTATACAAAACTTACGAACGGAATAAAAATAGTTAAAACAGTAAAAATAAAATGGATATGGAAAGAATTGAAGCAATGTTTGCCACTATAAATGAAAACACGAGCCAAACGAATAATAAGTTAGATAAGATAATTCAAGAATTAAATCAAGTTAAAGAGGAAAACACGAAACTAATGAAACAAGTGACAGAACAAAACACCAGAATAGAAATGCTAGAAAGAGAAGTAAGAGGAAAAAATCTGGTAATGAAGGGTATTAAAGAAGAAACAAACGAGGACGAAGAAATAACTAGAAGAAAAGCATGTGCAGTAATAGATAAAATAGGAGTAACCCTAGATGGAAAAGTCGATATAGATGAGATAAAAAGATTAGGAAAACCCATGGACGGAAAAACAAGACCAATATTAGTAAAACTAACAAAGATGAGTACTAAGCAAGAGATAATACGAAACGCAAAAAACCTAAAAGGATCAGACATCTGGATAGATGAAGATTATACGAAAAAGGTCCAAGAAGAAAGATGAAGAATAATACCTTTGCTAAAAGAAGCCAGAGAAAAAGGACAAACGGCATATTTAAGTTATGATAAATTAAAGATATACTACAAAATGGTTACACATAAAGAAATACAACAAGAAAGTCTAGTAGAATCCGCAGGGAGACAAAATACTAACTACAAGAGAACAGTAGCTGAGAGATCCCCTGATGGGCAAAATTTTACGGAACAAATGAGAAAAATAACACGCACAACCTGGAGAAAAAACTAAAAGCGGAAGATAAGAACATGGAACCGATCTATGGGATAACGAACAAGGCAATGAAAAGGACTGAGAGATGGAAAATAGGAACATGGAAAATAAGAAGTATAGCAGGAAAGGAACATGAATTAGATGAAGAATTTAACAAAGCAAGACTACACATTTTAGGAATAACTGAAACTAAAAAGAAAGGAAGGGAGAGATAATTCTGCCAAGTGGAAACCTATTAATATATACAAGAGTCGAACGAAATAAGAGAGCAAGAGAGGGAGTAGGCTGTATAGTTAAAAAGGAAATAACTAAATATATTACGGAATAGGTAGCAATTACAGAACGATTACTTATGATAGAGATACAAGCAGGTAACACAGTTAAAAGCACGATGATAATTGCATACGAACCAGGGGAAAATGACAAGGCACAAATAAAAAAACAGTTTTGGGAGCAACTAGCAGAAACAATAGAAAGCCTAAATGGAAGAATAATAATAATTGGAGATCTAAATGGAAGAGTAGGGAAAAAAGATACGGAATCAGGAAAGACAATAGGGCACATGGAGAAGAAACAAGAAATACAAATGGGAAAAGATTAATAGATTTTTGTATATTGAAGAACCTAGTTCTAACAAACTCCTTCTTCGAACATAAAGATATATACAAGTATACGAGAGAAATAGTAAGTAGAAATGAGAAGTCAATCATTGACTACGTAATAATAAATAAGCAATATAGAAGAGACATACAAGATACAAGAGTAAAGAGGAGCCGAATTATATACGGATCACTACCTGGTAGTATCGGAAATGAAAATGGAGTTAGTAAGGAAACTAAGGAAACAAAAAGGATAAAATGATTAACACAAAGAGAAGATAAAAATAAGATCCCAAATTAAGGGAAGAAGAAATAGCAAATAAATATACTGAAGGAACAGAAAAATGGATGAGAACTCTAAAAGCAAGTATTATGAATTATAACATAGAAGAGCTTTGGATAAAATTCAAACAAACTGTAATAAACACAACCAAAGCAATATGTGGACAAACGAGTGATAACAAATATAGAAAGAAATCGAGTTGGTGGAACGAAGAGATAAAGGAAGAAACAAAGCTAAAGAAAATGACATGGAAAACATATCTAAGAAACAAAAATAACGAAAACTATACAAAATATAAAGAACAGAGACTAAAGGTCAAAGAGATGGTGAAAAGAGCAAAAATACACACATGGGAAGAATTCGGCGAAAAGATGGAGAAGGACAGAATAGGTAACCAGAAACTGTTTTATAAAGTACTGAAAACATTAAGGAAAGGAAAAGAAACAAAATGTCAATACATTAACTCAAAGAAAGGGGAAATATTAACGGAAAACAACGATATAATGCTACGATGGAAAGAATACTTCGAAGAGTTGCTAAACGCAAACCCATCAAGTACATGGGACATCGAAGAAGAAAATAGGGAAGAAGAAGAAGACGTGGAACAAGGGAGAACATTTAGTCTGGAAGAAGTAGCAGAAGCTATAAAGAAGCTTAAGAGAGGCAAAGCACCAGGCCATGATAATATAACAACATAAATGTTAAAGCTACTAAGGCCCAACGGTCTAGAGGTATTGACAACACTGTTTAACAAAATTGCAGAAGAAAACAAAATACCGATGGAATGGGAAATTGGTATAATATTACCACTATACAAGTCCGGAAATAAGAAAGACTGCAACAACTATAGAGGATAACACTACTCAGCAATGCATATAAAGTGTACGAGAGACTACTAGACGACAAATTGAAAGCCAAAACAGAAGACCAAATGGAAGAATCGCAAAGTGGTTTTAGAAGAGGGAGGAATACAGGACCACATATTCACAATAAAACAGCTGATAGAGAAGTTCCACAGCAATGACATATATGTGGCGTTTATCGATATTAAAAAGCCTTCGACAGCATACCAAGAAGAGTTATATGGAATAGCCTTAAGAAAAGAGGAATTGGAAACAGACTGAGAAGCAATATAGCTAGTTTATACAATAAAACTCGAAATCAGGTCAGAACAAATAATATGGAGTCAGACGAATTTGTAACAAAAGAAGGCGTGAGACAAGGGGAGTATTAAGCCCAACACTCTTTAATATTGTATTAGATGAAGTAATAAAAGAAGTTAAACATAAAAGTTAAGAAACTGTTAGTGGGCTATAGAAATTTGGAAGCGGTATATATAACAGAATGTGCATTGCAGATGATCTGATGATCTGTGCAAAAACCAGGAAGAATTGCAAAGAAACTTAGAACTGTGGAACACAGCACTACAAAAACGAAATCTAATGATAAATACTAATAAGACCAAAGTGATGATACTAGGAAGAAACAATAGACAAATAAGAATACAACTTAATAATAAAGAGATCGAACAAGTAGACAGTTTTAAGTATCTGGGAATGTCAATACAGAAAGATGGGAAAAACGAAACGGAAATAAATAGCAGAATTGAAAGTGCTAATAAAGTGTATTACGCCCTAAACAATGCTTTTCTTAGGAAAAAAGAGATAAGCAATAAAACAAAGCTAACAGTATACAACACGGTATTCAAGCCGATATTGATGTTTGGTTGCGAAAGCTGGACGCTCACTAAAAGACAAGAAAATAAGATACATGCATGTGAGATGAAATTCCTGAGAGGAATCATGGATGTAACTAAAAGAGATAGACTAAGAAATGAAGACATACGAACGGCGCTAAATGTTGAACCAATAAAGAAGGACACTGAAAGACAACAGATGAGATGGTTTGGACACTTGATCAGAATGGGGAATAACAGACAAACAAAAATAATTTGGCAAACCAAAACAATAAGAAAAAGAACAAGAGGAAGGTCAAGAAGGAGATGGGATGAGACAATAGCGGGAGTCCTAAAGAGGAAGAATGTAAACTGGCAAGAGGCCAAAACATTGGCACAGAACAAAAAGAAATGGGCAAGGTTCGTACGTACATAACAAATACACAATAAAAAGAGAGAGTAATCAATGTAGTGAAGCGTGTGAGTGAACTATATATTGGTGCGGTTAAGAACGACTGAAGATCGTCATACGAAACATAGTGTAGTGTAATGCAAGTGAAGTAAATAGAATATCAGATAGGCAAGAACAACTTGCATAGGAACTGTAAGATAAAATGTATTGTAAATTTAATTTAATTTAATTTGGTTTATTTGAAATTAATTTAAAAAACGGTATTGACAATAATTATTAGAATGTAAATTGTTTTCACAGAAATGTAAATGTATGTAAGCTTACAAACACCCTACACCGTAAGGTAAATGGGTTAAGATTATATATATATATATATATATATATATATATATATATATATATATATATATATATATAATGTAAGATGTCATTCAAATTAATTATGGGACGTTTTTCCCTAAATACTAAAGCGCGCTGATCAGAGTTATTGTTCCGCTAGCTTGTTTTTCAATAAGTATTATTGCCCGCTCCGGAAATTGTTGAAGCATATATAAGCATTTTAGAAACATTTCCGTTCTCTCCTTTATCCCAGATTCAAAGCCGCTTCCCTGGAGAAATTTGCCCGGATTTAATACTGTTTGTAGTCTTTCCACTAATGGTAATTAATTATAATCGAACCTGTCCTTAAAAATTAATAATAAACAAACTATTACATTAAATAAACAAAATCTTTATTAATTGCTTTTTATGTATTAAATTGTTAATTTTAGTGCAAAAAGTGTCATTATCGAAGTAGCAGGAAAAAAGAAAAATTAGATAAACATTACTATTACAAGTAAATAAAGAGATTTGTATAAGTTTTTGTAATATAAAATGCAATTGTGAAATAAAAGCAAGGCGTATTTTTGAATAATTAAATTAAAAGTCGCATCCATTTAACAGACTTCTAAAGATTTGTGAACACTATTATTCAAAGGAAAGACGGAAGCGAGCAACTACAATAACATTTGTTTGCAAAAGAATTTGAGTATTAAGTTTCCAAACTGAGCCCATAAATATACATAAAAGAGGTCCGTAACATTTATGTATAGCGTTATTCAATATAACCTTCATCCACCGCCAAACACAACTCACTTTCTAATAAAACGGGAACTGTATTTGAGTTTTTGCCTTTTGCACAATGCAGCTAAATGTTCTTAAATGTCGTTTGTTTCATTAGAATTTTATTATTTACAAAACACAAACGGACGTGTTTAAAACTCAGAGCTAAAGTGTCATAACAGCATTTTATAATTTTTTACAGGAACGCATTATGACAGTGGTTCCAATACTTAAGAATGTACCGATTAGTTAGCTGACCACAGTAAAATATTTTTAAGTACTTAATTTTTTATTATCGTTGGCATACGTCGTTAGAATTTTATAAAATAAGGATAACCAGGGAATATTTACGAACATTTACCGCAAACAGCATTTTTCCTTGATGGAGCAACGATTGTTTTTGAATGAACAACAAATATTTTCAAAAACACAAGAATGGTAAAAAATCGATAAGACTTATTTATTTGCCTTGAAGTTGTTAAACACCATAATTGAAATTAAAAATAAATAATTAAAAACTATTTAGAAAGAAACATTTTTAATTCTACCTCTGCTCCTGATGAGTGTAGAAAATTCTCATAAAAGTGGAGGAAAACTCTGGTAGTTATTTTGAAGTATTCGTAAGTCTTACCTAGCTTTTCCAGTGGATTTTATATGAGAAACATTTTCAGCTCAGTTTGCTGCCGGTCTTGCGCCCATATTTATGTCTACCATTTTAAAGTTTCCTTCAGAAAAAGAAATCTTGTAATAGAGAATTTATTGCCCCCTTCTTAATTAAAGATGTACTAACTCACTGAGTTTAAAGTTTTCTTGCTCTGCATTCTTTTTTCGGTTAATTAGAGTTGAAGTATCTAAACTGTTTGGTAACACACCTGCTTAAACAATTCTGAAGTAGATTATCATCTGCAAAGGAGTACTAACGAATGTTATTAGAATACACTTATATATATAGTGAAGAGTAGAATTGCTTCCGTCTCGACAATACAAGATGAACAGGATAAATGAGTTAACTATTTTTAATAAAGGCAATATTCTCAGTAAATTTCTATTTTGTCCAGTAATTAATCTGCTAAAACAGCCAAAGTATGTACCGTTGTTCTGCAGTTACCTATTGATGTTTATATTAGCTCGTTCAAACTAAAAAACAAGGCAAAAGTACATGAATGATTGAGAGGCAACAGACTTAACCTACAATCGTGTCATAGACTCCGACATAGCAAGTCTGGGACTTTTGCCAATTAAGACTTTGACAAGTTATATGTTGACAGCTTTAGAATGGTTGAATGTCCACAAATTTTCTCAAACATGGAAAACGACATTGTAGAGTATGTGTTAAGTAAGGTGTGTGTCGAGAGCACTATCTGGGAGTCGACTATCATAAGTAGTACTTTCTTCGCACCAGAGGCATCTTGGCTTCATGAACAAAAATGTGTATTCATTCTTGTCTGTTAAAGTACAATATGGGTAGATGTTAAAATTAGTTTGCAAACGTGGATTCAGTAGTTTTAAGAAAACGTTAAAAGTCGTCAGATCGTAAAGAATAGAAGAACGTAGTGTAGTAATCAAGGAGTTGATCAGAAGCGTTTAAAGCAAACTTCAACACGTCAGTAAGGAAAATAGCTTCCCATTTTTAAGTTTAATTTCATTTTGGATATTGAAATACATTTTAAAGTAGAAATACTTAAACTAGATCTAAATTGTTCAACGGGTATTATCAGAAGTTCAGAAAGCACCAGACGAACAGTTCAATGTAAGATTAACTTTAAAGTACTGCGATTGTTATTATGAATGATTTAATAACTCTACGTCTTAGTGTAATTAAATCCTAATTAATTTTCCGTATAATTTCCTATGTCTCCAAAGCGAGTCTGCTAAGTGTATGAAGCAAAATTCGCAAACTAAGTTGTTATGGCTGATCAGAAATATGCAAAGAATATAGTTTTACATGTGGCAGTTCGATCTGTCACATGTATGAATTAGAAGCCGTTCGGTGACAGTTTGGGCAGTTCAATACTTTAAGATATCTTTACTATTGATCTGAAGAATGTTTGCAATGTGCGTACTTTGGTATTGCCCTTCTTTGAGAAACACAATGTGAATTCAATATTTTGGCCGGACCTCGCGACAGCTTACTATGCTGAAAAGCAAATGAATGGTACTGCGTAGACTGTACTAATATTGTTACCCATGACTAGTCTCCCTGACCGCCCTCAGGTAAGACCAATAGAGCGCTAATAGGCACTTGTTAAAAGTAATTTCCGAAAAACCCAAATATATGTTAAGGATGTACAAGAATTTAAGCAAATGTGTAAAATAGCTTTGCATAAGGTGACTTTTGAAACTGTAAATACGTTTGTTTCTAAAAAGCAACAAAATCACTCTTTATTTTACCAGTTGATGTTTTTAGTGACACATTAATTCACCTCAATGGATAATTCGTCAAATGATGTTGTCTAAGATCTGTAGCAGTTAACGCTGTTTGTTACAATTTTATCGTGGACACTCTTTAAGTTTATTGGCTAATTACTTAATGGTAGAGCTTTCTCTACAATAATGACTTTTTATTTGATTACAAATTTTATCTCATTTTTTTTGCAATTTTATTGTCCTGGTTGCTTTGTTCTTCTAGGATCAAGCGGTATTAAGCCTCTTCAACTTTTTTGACAAATTTAGTTTTTACAGTAGTTTATGGAATGTCTAGTGTATTAAAAAAATTGCACACTTGAATTTTATTGCCATGCTCACAAAGAAATACCTAAAGTTTAAATATCTCTTGGAAACATTTGTCTGTGTAAGTAAAATTGTTGCTTTTTGAGCAACACCAGTATTCAAAACGTAGAAAGCTATGAACTGAATCTTATAATTGTTAGTGTTACCCCCTCTACAAAAATGATTAAAGATGTTTTGCCTGGCACTTTCTTCAATATTTTCTGTGCACTTCTTGGTACATGATGACATGCATGGAGATTGCAGGAGATAGTAGGCACAAAAATTTCCTGTTTATTTTTGTATTTTTTCCCTGATTCTTTATTTATTTTTTATGCGGTCGCCTTTTCAATCTTTATGTTACGTTTTTTAAACTCTTCATGGTTTCAACGCCATGATTGCTATTTGAATCGAAGACTGTTAGAGGCAGTAAAAAAGGCCATCGATCGAAAAAAACTGCTAGTGAAATTACTAAATAAAAATCCCACCAAGAATTAAGAAAAATTCAATATTATTATTAGCTTTAGAAGGCTTACCTATGTAGAATTAAAAGTAGGATTAAGGCTAGACACTGGTCTTAGGTAACATCCATTAGTGAACTGTCAGTAAGTGCTTTTCGTTCGGTGGTATTTAGGATTTTAAAAACTTTAGGAAGGCATTTTGGATTCTAATCTGAATTGTAATCAAATATATCATTATTACTTTGTTCCAAGAAAAATTAGTTAACTTAAAAACATTAACAATTGTACCAAACTAATTAAACAAAAATCTTACAGGAAATTTAGAAAATATTACTATTGTAAGTTTATAATACAGAAACTGTTAATAGGATAATAGCATATAGGTCAGACACTAGATCTTTTTGTCCGTCATTATACATATACAAACAGAACATGGCCTGCGTAGTCTAACTTCACTTTCTCAGTATTGCTAAGAGGTAACAAGCGTATGATGTGTTAAGACCGTTAACATTTTAAATAGCTTGCGATGCAAGGCTATCTAAAATCAACGTTTTTATTCTTCCTTGCATATCGCAGTTACAACATTATTTACCACTAAAAAATATAATATTCCCAGAATCAGTTGCAACACTAACCCAAAAATCAACAATTTGTTAGTTGCAACACTTTGCTCTGGGGAACAAAATTTTATTAGTAAATTCAAATTTTCTCCCGTTTCGACATATACAAGATAGAACAAGGATAAACTGTATTACATCTTTATGCCTTAAATAGGAATATTACATTTTATTGCTATATTGTTTCCTATTTTCTTTTCCAGTATTTAATCACTGCTTAAATACAGCACACAAGTTTTGGTACCGTTCCATGAGTTATCAGTATTTTTTTTATTGATGGCTTTTTTACTACCTCTAACAGTCTTCGATTCAAATAGCAATAATGATGTTGAAACCATGAAGGGCTAAAAGACGTAACATGAAGATTGAGGAGGCAACAGACATTAACCGTAAATTGTTTTAATAGACTTGCCGTAAGTAAATCATGTTCTGGTGCTTTATGCGAATTAAGACTTTTGACAGTAGTTATTACTGGTTTGACTTTACGGGCTTTAGAAGTGGTTCCGCTAATGTGTGATGAATTATTTGTTCTTCTTCAACTGTGCAGGTTGTGGGTAATAGCAGGGACACTGTAGATATGTGATTTGCAAATGCTGTTGCCTTTTCTTTGTCGCTTCGAGCCCAGCTACTATCTGGGAGTCTGATTGGGGGTATAAACGTAGTTGGTCTTTTTAATTTCTTCGTTGCTCTCCAGAGTGAGGCATCTATGGCTTCGTAAGGTGTTAAACTGGATAAGTAATTTTGTATTTCCTGATTTTTGTGCTGTTTCAAAAGAGTTTTTAAATTCTGGGTAGCATTGTTAAAATTAGTTTTGTCTCGTGGAGATCTGTTGTTTTGGCAAATACGTCAAAGTCTTCGTTTCTTAGCTATTTTCTGTTTAATAATCAGAGGGCAACGGTTAAGTGTACCCTGTTTTCCGTTATCAGGAGTTGCTTCCCAGGCAGCGTTCTGTAAGGTTTGGTTGAGATGTTCCACTGCATTGAATAGGTCTATAGCCTTTTGTATGTTTTGAATGTTTAATTTCATTTTTTCTTGGATGATCTCTCGAAAATACTCCCAGTTTGTTCGTTTACACAGAGTAGGAAGGATACTTTTATCTAGATCTAAATTGGATTCAGCTTTGGTGTATCTATCAGATATATATTCAGACTTGGTCACAAAAATCCAGGAGATCAGGAAATTTTTGCCAATCGGTAGGCTAGTAGGTCGGCTGACCTTTTATAGGTATTGAAGATTGTTATCTTGGATGGATTTCAACAGCTCTCTGCCTCTGGTGCCCGTAACTCTAAATCCCCAAGTTTGGTGTTTTGCGTTATAATTTCCTCCTGCTATAAAGCGGAGTCCAAGTATATGGAAAAAGTCGGTGAACTGTTGTTTGTTTATGTCGTGCTTGGGTGGGCAGTAAATTGCGAAGAATACTGTTTTCTTGTTCTGTTCTTGTACAACGATGGTGATGACTTGTAAGTGTTCCCGGTGATATTTGGGAAGTTCATAGTGCTTTAAAGTATCTTTAACTATGAGTGCAGTTCCTGCGTAAGCAATGTTGTCTGGATGATTGGTTGCGTAGGTTGTACATTTGGGTATTTTCATTTATGTTTTGTGTGTAAAATGTGTTTTGGGAATCATCATAATATCAATGTTGTTTGTCAAAAATTGCTTGACTTCTAAATTGTGTTGTGTTAATCCGTTGACGTTCCAGATTACGATTTTTAAGGTGTTGTCCATTATGATTAAAATTTGCTGACCAGAGCTGTTAAAAGATGGAACATAGTGTCCATTCTTTCCATCAGTTTGATCATCATTTTTCTAGATTGTTATCTAATGTAGGTGAATTTTTGTTAAGTAGTTGTAGTGTGGTATTGAGAGGTTCTTGGCTGATTCTTTGCGTTGTGTGTGAATACGTCAGTCCCTGTTGTACTACTGGGCTTGAAGGAGGTGTAGTTTCAGCTTGCCTTGAGCGAAAGGGGGGAAAATTTTTTTAACTACTAATTGCCTGTTTTTGTTTGTTTCGAATGGCGACGTGTATCATTATCAGAGCATTTTGTTTTTTTTTTGGATTTGGAGTGATTAATTTGAATGTTGCTGTGTGTTTTGCGATGAATAGTTTGGGAAATAATGAAGCGTTACTTGAACTTGTGACTGCGGTTGCGATTGTGAGACTAAGTATGGCTGTTGTAATTGCTGCATCGGTAAGTTTTGTTGAAATGTGCTTGATTTATTTGTTGGTCGTACGTCACAGGTTGTTGACGTTGCGGGTACTGATACTCGTAATTCGGCACGCGTAGCATGGCGGCCTTACTTCGGCGAATACTATTAAATGCAAATAAAACCTATAGCTAATCTTTTATCTGCTATGACACGTTTACGTTATTCGTATCGCCCGGTGTAGAACACACAACCTCAAGATGCGAAAGTCAAACGTGAACTGTAAATAAATTAAGCCCATATATTTTATGTGAAAGGTTTGTTTTAACTTTTAAAATGCCATATCTAATTTTTTATAACATCGCAAAATAACGCAAAATTGACAAAAAGCATCTTAAATCTTGTATAAATGTTAAAGATATGAATAAGAACTAAAAAAAGCTATCAATGTTTCGCAACATGAAACGAAGCGTTTAATGAAAAAACATCACCATAAATGTTTTTGTTAATTATATAACGTAACTTCTTATTTCTTAATTTATTAAAGTTGTAAACTGTCGGACGCTCTTATACAAAAATGTTTGTCGCAAAGCAAATTAAATTTAAATTTGCACTAAAGCTGCAATAATAAACTATTCAATTTTGTGTTGCTTCGATTAATTTTGCACTGCTGCGCCAGTAAGAAGTGTGACAGAAGTTCTCCGGTTCGCACAATCCACTGCTGGCCTTTAAAGTTGCTATATAAATTAACTTTCTTGAACAATTTCCGACTCCGTGCAGTTTTAATTTAACTTATAAAGTTGCATCTGGCCCCAGCAGCAAAGCTTCCCTGTTATTTCTTATTTTTGCCCCACTTGTTCCACTCCAAGTTGTAAACTGCGACATGCTGTGTTTAGCAGAGGACAGTGGAGGGCTGCTGCGACACATTTTTAATTTAAAGAATTTCTTACATTCAGTTCTATTATTTTATAGTAAGTTTATTACCTTATTGCCGGCTAGTTTATTTATAAATTTAATTTTCGAATGGCAGCTTAAGCTCTACAAATATTTATATATGGGAAATTTAAACCTAAACAAAATTTAAATAATTAATAACAAATGGGCACATTTATAGAACATTAAAATGCAACGAGGTAGATTTAAAAACCTAAATCCGCATCAGTGTATAACTAGAAGGAATTTTCGAAAACATTTAGCAGTGTCAGAGCAGCAGGGCCGAGAACATAAAGCAGCAGATTTAGCTACAAACGTAAAGGAATTTCGGATAAACCACATTAGAGCTAAACGGCGGCTTCCCGACGGGCAATTTATTGAGGAGGAGCAGCTTACAGTTATTTTCGTTCCAATTTTTAACGTGCGCGCCGTCGGATTTTTTGCTGCAATTCGCGACTGGTTTCTAACAAAAACGCGATCTGAAAATTAGCATAGGATACATGCAGCCCGGTGACAAGACATATATTGCATTATGCAGCGTGTAATGCATTGCATAGGCGGCCGCTAACGAGGTTGCGGCAATTTTTGAAAAAAATATGATTAGTTAGCGAACACCCCCCCTATAATGGCTGTTGCATAGGAAACCTACGTGCTAGTTGTTAACTTGATTAAACCGCAAATAATTCCCACCACGGCAAAAAGAAACGAAAACTCACGATGTTCAAAATACAAAATTCATTCTTGTCAAGTAGTAACAAATAATTTAGAATACTTCAAATCTATAACTAACTCTATAATATAATACAGATAACAATTTATAATTACTTTATAATTGGCATTAAAAAATTAAAACACTATCTTTTATATTTAATACATACGGATTTTACAGTTACCGCTGTTCTTCTTTTCTGGCCGAATTTTCTATTGTTTAAGGTTTTTCTATTTTCCGTTTTTTATGGTCTTATCCACGTTAACTCACCAAGATCTTTTGGTCTACCGCGTTTTCTCAGTTCTACTGGATTGTTGTTAATTTTTGATCCACCTGACATCTTTCACTGTTCTTACGTGCCTGTATCAAATTATTCTTTTTCTTTCAACGTAATTAATTATTTATTTTTCCAGATTCATTTTTTTTTTGACTTATGATTTATTATTCTGGCTATTCATGTTATTCCATAACACATCCTCCAATACTCTATATTTAAAACCCTAGTTTTATGGTTATTTTTTGTATTAGTTAGCCTTACTTTGATTTCAGAGAATTGTATATTTTTTTTGCGGATTTCGTTATATCTCTTTTCCATAAAATAGGATTTAATTCTCTTATATGCCTGTTCTTATTTGTCTCAGTCTATTTTTTATTTCTTCTTCCGTTCTCGAGTCTCTTGTTAAGGCAAACATAACTGCCAATTATTTCTATAGTTTCGGCCTCCATTTATCATTGTTGTGGTGTTTTTGTTGTTTATGTTTGAACCGATATTTTTTGCGTTTCCATTTATACCTTTTAACATTGCTCTTAAATCCTATAGGTGTCAAATGTTAGTAGAATGTAATCCACAAATTGTAAATGGTTTAATCTCTCCCTATCATTGTTTTATCCCTTTCCTTCCCACACACAGTTTCTAATCGCGTAGACATAATGTAAATAATTTACAAGAACTTGCGTCGCTTTGTCTTACTCCACGTTTCACTTTTTATGACTTTTGTGTTATTTGTAATTTTATTTTACATTAGCGGTTTCATAGACATTTTTTGTTTATCTAGAATAAACTAAGTTATTTGGTAGAGATTTTCTTATAGCCCAATGCTCCACTTAAAAGAACGCGTTTTGTAATCTATGAAAGCAAGACAAAAGGGTTAAGTTATAATATATTTGAATTTTAATAAATTATAATTGTGTCTTCTATTTTTCCTTTTGCCACTGTTTTAGATTTTCTTTTATTTTTAGTAATATTTCTCTTTCCTCTTGCCATTTGTTACCTTAGATGCGGATAGTTTTGCATTGCTATTATTATTTTTTCTTTTGTTCTTCTAGATTACCTTTGTCTTTTATTACCACTTCTATTCATCTTTTACTTAATTCTCCTCCATACTATTTCTTGTTTGATGTTATATAAAGTTTTCTTTTCATGCTATTTTGTTATTACATAATTTCTATTTTATTATTTTTATTGATCACTATTTTGTTTTTTTACTAATCTATGACTCTGTATTTATTTTACTTATACTCACACATATTTGACTATATGTTTGTGTGGTTTTATAATAATATCATACTGACTGTTCTTTCTTTACTTTTGGCCGTAACATTTGGTCCTAGCGAGCCTGGATTTGAGCCATTTTATTGTTTGTTGCAGCCGAGTCAATTCGAGCGGGGCTTTTCCGCGTTGAAACGTCGGGCCTTAATCGTTTGGGACAGACCCGTTCTAGAGATTGGTTATTTTCAAACTTTGTGAAAGTAAATTATGACGATCGAATTAAATTGCTTGATTATTTAGTTTGTTAAATTGTAAATTTGGTTGATTTTTGGCTAGTAAACCTGATTATTAGTCGCAATTGTATTATATGCATTTTAATGCCAAATACTTGTATTGTTCTCCTTTTGTAAAAATGTATTATAATATGTTACAATAATTTATAAAACAAAAACCTTGAAAAAGGGGCGAGATCGCCTAAAAACATAAATGTTAAAAACAAAGCCAGGTTCTTATCCAAAAACTTTCAGATTATAAAATTTGTGAGGTCTAAACCAATTAAGGGCAAGCCATTTGTTTAAGGACAGGTATAAAATCCAACTGAACAAAAGGGCTTTTCTTTATAAACCTAACTCGACTCCCTTTTTTGTGTATCTACCCCGCAGTATTTGTTATTAAATTCAAATTTCTACATCATTTCTACATTCCTTTATCCTAGCAATTATTGTCTAGCCTGCAAATTTGGTTATTTTCCCCTTGATGTATTTACACAGTGACATGAAAAAAATTTGGATAGAAACTTGGCCTTATTTTTAACAATTAAATTTTTTGGATGTTTTTTATTACTTTACCATAAATTCGTCTCATTGTTAATAATATATCATTTCACTATAATGATCATACTTTTTCGATTTGCCTTTTTAAAAACTAATTTAGGTGCGCCCCATATTTAATTAATTAAGTGAAATACCTCCAGGTCTTGTTGATTTCTTGTTTTTAACGGATTTTATTCCCTTGTCTATTACCTAATCAATATAGACCTCATTTTTTTGGGTTTGTTATCTTCTTCATGCATTTAAAAACTGAGATTTTGTTTTTGTTAAGAGTTCTCTGTACTGTCTCTTCCATTCCTCGTATTTTATACAAGGTATACTTACATTTTTATCCAAATTTGCCTTTTAACGGTTTAGTAACTTTCCATGACTCGGAATTTCTTATCTCGCCAATATATTGCTTTGTTCGCATAAGTTTTTTGCTAGTTTTCGTTCTTTTCCTTTACGACAAATTTTTTGCTTCATTATTTTTATTCTCATATTTTACATGATTTTTTTGTTTTAGTATTTAACCATTTCAAGTAAAATTTCTTTTTTTTCTTATAGATTGTCTAGTCTCGCCACTAAGATTGTATTTTTATTTTATTGTTGTTTGTTTTACTTCTTTTAAAACTTTATATGTGAGTACTTTTTCTTATTGCTACAGTATCTAAATTGCAGATAATTTTTAAACTAACTTGTTTTAATGCAAGTGCTTTATTCTGTTTTCTTATCGGATTGTGATGTGGCAACACCCCTATTTACTCTAATACCTTTTATTATAATTTTTATTAACTATGGTGTAGCCTATTATTAATGTAAGTTGTCTGCTGTTTTATATCCGAGTATATTTATGTATAAGGCTATGTCAATACAAAGTATTTGTTATTTATAAATTATAGAACTGACACATTTCAATTAATCTGTTCCCGTTGCCGTTAATACAATATTATTTTGAATTATTCTATTACTTTTGCCTCTAGTTCCCATTTCTGAATGTTCTATAATGTTATTATAGCAATGTATTCGATGGGATTAAATACTTATCAGGTGTGGATTTCCAACAAATTACATAATCTGTTTGTTTAATTTTTCATCCTGCCTAACACAGTAAATTATAAAATATATTTGTCAGGATACCTGTTTTACGTTAAGAACGGACGGCTTTAAGTGTCGTGTAATTTTTTAGCTGTAAGTATATATGCCAAATACATCCCAATTCAGCCAATAATATAATTAAACGGTTTAAGTGATCGTGATGTAATCTAGTAACCGTCGAGATTGTACTGCAATGCATATGCGTGAATATAGACAACCTTGCTGTCCGAGCCAGTTTGGAGTTAGATGCCAGTGAGTATGTGGTTATTGTATTTAGAGCAGCTAATCTGCATCAAATTTTTCGGGAAATTTATAATAGGTATAGCACAAATAAAGGCATGATGCAGATGATAAAAAAAATTGTTGAAAGTGATGCTAAAAGATTAGCTATAAGCAGAATACTGAAAAAAAAGGCGCGGTGATGGACAGCCCAAGAACTATAAGATATCAATAAGACGTGGCAATTATTCACAATTCAAACATAAAATAGTAAAAACCATGCTGGTATGTTCTAAATATGCTTTTTTTAAACGAAAATGAGGCTTTGTATAATGTTTGTTTTTGTATTTTGTTATTTTTCATTATTATATACAAGGGGTTGCTAGCCAAAAAGTGTTTTTGGCGTCCTAGGCTGACAATTTTTTACTTCCGTTACTTAAATTTTTCAAAGTAGGAACGTTTAAATTTTTAATTGGGTCGGCTTTTCCCTGGATCGGAAACAACAATTTAATTTATGTAACCATAAGTCGTTCATAAGAAATACATAATACGTAAAGATAAACCAATGCACAGCTGATGCGCTCGTGCTAAATGCACTCCCATAATTTTTACGTTTTACGTTCAAACGTAAGAAATACCTGAAGATGATGTCGGTTTAACTTTACGAATTACTGCAGTAATTTTTAATTTTTTTCTCGGTTAATATCGGCAACAGTAACAAAACGTTTGTTTTAATTCTGAAATTGCATAATCTAATTATAGTATTGCAGACATTTTAGCTTCGTCTTTACATCAGATAGGAAACAATTAATTAAATTAGTAAATATGCATCTGTTCCTACACCATAAAAGATACAAAAGCAACATAATTATGCAAAATGCTAGAAGAATATTTTTTTGCGCACTGCAGCTTCAAATAATTATTGTGCCTACTAACATGCGCTTATACTAGGACTTAAGCTAAAACGCTACATACACCCATGAGTTTCCAGCGAGATTCGAACTCGCTTGCGCCGGCTCGCGGACAGAGGAGCAATGGTCGTGTCTGTATGAGCCAAAGGGTCAGCTCCAGGAAGAAAATTGCTGCCGCTACTTTTATTAAACATGAGCAACTTTCAAATGTTTACATAAGGCTTACGCGCATTATATGTATATCTTATGGGCGGCTTATGCTTATGGGCGCTTACCTCTGCGAACCGCCGCTCAGCAGAAGCAAATCAAATAGCCGTCGCAGACACGTTTTTTGTGTACGGCAATGCAGCGGCTCGATGACAGCCGGAGGAGCGAGAACGGCTTCGACGTGCGTGCACGAACGCACGGACCTCGTGTAAATTAAGCGTTCAGAGCGCGGCATGCTAAATTTCATGTCAGCCGTCTTTGTTTACTTTCTGTATAAATGTATAGGCTGTCTTTGTTTACTAGGCACGGATATCCTCGTGTAAATAAAGGACGTACGGCACGCCACATTTATTTGCTTACTTTCTGTTCAAATGTATATAAAGAAGATTAATATTGTGTACTTTCGGGACACACCACGCATTTATTTCCCTCTTTCTTCCTTCTCTATTCATAATTTAACTTTATTCATCAAAATACTCATCTTTTGTGTTAAGGAACCCTTTCTCAGCAAGAACATAATTTATAAATTGTATTTGTAAATTTGTAAAACTGATTTTTATTTTCAATAAATTATAGTCATCAACACACATTTTTAATACTACTTTATTTTTAAATTGTTTACCACGTGTATAATTTGTTAAAAGGTAAAAATAATTGATAATGTGGGGGATGGAAAATAATGTCTTAACCTAAATTAATGATTTTTTTTGGTCCTTACTGCAATGCGTGGTCGAGCGTTATTTTGTAAAAATAAAACTTTTTACGATTTATTACTGCTTTTTTTGTTACAGTGCATTGTTCCCTATAAATGTTTACCGTGAGGTTTTGACCAATTGATCGGTAGTCATTGTGAATAATTTCTTTTGAAGTTCACCAAACACAGAGAAGTTTTTGTGATGTCAACTTTTTTAGGATTGTGGTCAAAATTTGATTTTAGTTGTGAAATAAGAAATGTACAAATTATAAAACGCTTTAAGTTGTTGTTGGATTCGTGTAGTATTGATTTATTTAATATTTACCCCCTCCCTATTTTCTAGTAAATGCTTCTTTATTATTTTGCCACGTACTTTAAACAATTCTGCAAGCTGTTGACATCTTAAACTAGAATTTATTTAAATCATTGTTTCATGTTCGTCAATATTTAAATTTGGTGGGCTACCTGACTTACTTTCGCTTTCTAAGGATTCATTCTTAGCAGAAAATTTTTTAAACTACCCTGAGCCATTCTTGAGGCGACTATGGTTTTTCTAAACGCAGTAAAACTTTTTATAGCTTCTCTAACGTTAGTCTCAAGTTTAAATTTCTTAAAATAGACACGCACGCATTGTACTATTTCTCACGGAAATTTTTAAGGATTAAAATTTTATTTTAAACTAACGTGAAGAAACAAAGAATCATTGAACGTCTAGAGTATAATAGTTTTAATATACTAGATAAACAATTCTTGAAATTATTATATGAGCACAAACGATAAAACATTTTTGGTTGTCGCATAGTATATAAATAATTTTTTAATTACTTTTTAATCATCCTAGAATTTAGAACATTCAGATAAATATTTTTCGTTGTGTTGATTCACCTTTTAATTTTGAAAACGGTTAAGCCTACATTCCCAAACTAATTTATCCTTAGTATATTTTAAATCTGATTTGTCCCAAGAACTGTACATTATTATTTCTTGATTAATTGCTTTATGTTTTCGCTTCTATTTTATGCAGAAATATTTCTTAAAACATTACTGCTATTTCTTACCCAGTATTGTTTTCATTTTATTGTATTTGAAATTTACTTAGAAACAACATTTTATTCGAGAGAACACAACTACAATCACTTATTCACTTAGTTAATTTAATTTGCATTTGCTAATGTAAGCTAATTAAAAGTCATGCTATTAGCGACTGATAATCAAAGAGATTTTTAGAAAAATGTAATAAGAGAAAGTGGCATATTCAATAGGCATTTTAATCCATTATAAATATGTGCGCAATGTTATTTTCATATTCATAAATTTATTAAATCAACAATAAAAAAGTGTTTGTGTGTTGTATAGTTTTAGTTGTTGCTTTGTGTTTTAAGCTTACCGTTTCTCTCAACAGTTTCAGTAAAGAAAATAAATCGGTATTCCGAAAGAATGTGCTGATTCTGTTTTAAAAATAGCAAGTTACGAATATCTGAAATCATGCGTCTCAAATATGGCAAACAAACAGTGGAAATAATATCTATTTTTTATTATTTATTAGATTATTTTGCCTGACCTTGTAATATGCAAGTTACTAAGGTTTGCTTTACTGTTGACAGTTTGATTTTTATAGCAAAAAATTCAGAATATTGATTTTTAATAAGATAAATAAAAATAACCGTTTGCCAAGAAAATTTATAATCACATGGTGATACATTGGGTAAGGTTGTCTCTCGCAGATGGAATGAATTGGAGAAAAGAATAGTCAATGTCGAGAATTCTCTCTGCAGTGGATCCTCGAACAACTTTACCTCTAGAAATGATTGACAAAAATTATGACAGTGTTTTAAATACAGACGATTTAAGTTGTAAAAAGTAGCAGATGGGCAGACATATTAAAATAACGGGTTTATTAACTTTTAACAAAAAAAAGGCATGAACAAGTTATCTGCAAGGTGAGTGTTACGTTGGCTGGTTGCAGAGAATAAACGCATTTGAAATTGTTTTTTCTGTGTTGGTTTAGAGTTTAGATAAACTAAATAAAAACTTAACAAATTTTTAGAGAACTTTATAATTGGGAACAATCTTTCTAGCCGATTTTTTTGTGTAGGTGAAGAAATAACGATGTATATAAATAAGTCATCTGTGAGTGTTTGTCAAAATATTTTAAAGTAAATAGATCAAATGGATTAATAAATATTTAAGAGTTGGTCTACAAACTTGTTTTCATTTTGAATTTTTTTGTTCATTATTTATGAGAGCTGCAACATTTACCAACATAAACCAGATAGTAACACATTTATATTGTTTACTTTATATCCCTCGCCAGTTCTAGACTCACTCTAGGGTTGCCAAGAGTTTTGATCCTCTGTAAGCCAGCACCAGCTAGTTTGAGTCTAACTGGAAGCTCATGGGTGTATTTGAGGTGATAGTGTTAAGGTAGTTACGTGCATTGTACATCTACTAATAGTAAGTTCTTATAAATAATTTTGTAAAATTGCAACTACTAGTCTTCTCAGAAATTAAAAAATCATTCAAATGCTTTTGAGGATACCACATCACAGGTAGTTTAAAAATGACGTTAAAATTGTTTTTCGACTATTGTGTGGGAATTTTCGCTAATCCTATAGGTAACAGTTGTGGATATTGTCGATGACAAGTAAATATTAATTTATCAGTAAAAAACATGTGTAATTCAGTATGATAATTGCCATACATTCAGTAATAAAATTGCGAGCGTTGAGCATGTTCTACTTGTGTGCTGTAAGGGTTGTAAGTCGTATAAATTTAAAGTCCGTTTTATGTGTAAAGTACTGTACTTCGAAAAATTGGTTTTTGTGAGCTAATTATGAGACTGCTTTACTAAATGCATAATGTCTCTTACTTTATCTAAGCTTTGTTCATAGGCATAATCAGTTATTATATAGATACTATATACATATACGCTTTTATAAAACGTATTAACAACTTCCACAATTATTTTTTTATCAGGAATTTTGTGGCTTAGAATTTTTTAATTGTAGTTACAGCGTACTCTTCAAAAAAGCCATACACAAACACTGTATCTGCCTTTTGAAGATATACCTGAAGCAGCCTTAATTTATTTTTTAAAATTGAGTATAGTAATTATTCATTGCTTGATAGATAAATTTAATAGACTGCTTTTACATCGTAATTATTAAAATACTGTAATCTTTGAAATAAATAGATGTAATGTAAAATCTTATAAAGATGTATTACAAAACAAATAATAGATATAACAATAAATTTCAAGTATATTTAAGAAATACATTTGCAACGTTTGGAGATTTGCTTTCAATTCACTTGTTATCTATCTCATAGTGATTACAAGAATATTATCCAATTGATTGTAATTTCTATTCAAAAAAAAATGCATTTTTTCACATTAGAAAAGTCAAATTTTTAGCATAATTAATTTATTATTTTTGTAATCAAGTCTACTCAAATTTACGCGCGTAGTTAATGATGGGAGAAATTAGCTTCTTAGATAGATTTCATAGAAATACTACCTATTGTGAAAGATCTCGTTGTCACGATTTCTAAAAAATTTCACTGCAGCTTTTTATTTTTACGCCTTTCAGATCTCAATTTCCGCTTATTTCAAAACTTTATATATTGATATATACAGGCTTAGTACAAAAGGAGAATGGTCTTTCAAAAAGATATATTAAGCAAAGTATTATAAATATAATTTTAAATGTGTATGAAAAAGAAGAAAAAACGCCCAAGTTTTCATTCATATTATCAAGGATGTTGCATGTGAGCTTCTCGCGTCATATATACACGTTTAAACAGGTAGTTGGGTTCGGTCCACATACAGTGTAGTGCGTTTCCATTGATGCTCCTAATAAAAACAATAATGCAGTTCCAAAGTTCATCCAACGTTGTTGGCATTGGTACCACACAAATTAGATCTTTATGTACCAAAAAAACCCCGGAAACCCTAAGATTGAGAGACCTGGGGAGAGAGTCGTGCAGTCATAAAAATTTCAAATCCTCTCTAGCACATCTCCCAATACAGTGGTAAAGAAATTCCTCATTTAAACAGTCATACAGTTTACCATACCAATAAGGTAGAGCTCCATCTTGTTGGAACCCTCTGTAAGTTGCAAAAACAGCCAGAACTCTAACATATCTAAGTATGTTGTACCCATAGCATTATTTTCACTGAAAAACAGGGACCAGTAAACTTTTATTTTAAAAACTCCATAAAAGATATTAAGTTTTGATGAACCCCTTTGTATTCCGCAACAACATGAGAATTTTCTCTGTCCCATACCCAAAGTCACTTAACAGCAACCGGTTAACAAAATTATGATACTCTATCACTTAGAAATTTGTAATCCCACATATTAAAGCCTACGTATTAAACGTGTGCGTTTTTCCTTACTTTTTATGTATCATTTAGTATTATATTTGCAATAATTTGTAAAATATAAAAAACAGTTCATATACAATAACTAAAAATTTTTTTAAGTAAGAATCAGTTCACAAAAATGCAAAATTAAGTTAGGTAATACTAAATATATAAAAAAGAGACTTGTATAAAATAAAAAGGATGTAGAACAAAATAAAGCAGAATTCCAAAACAAACAAGTTATACAAAAATATAAAGAAATATGATTGGTAAAAAGCGTAAGAGATAGAAAAATGTTAATACCAATATATTAGAAATATAGTTAAATAATCACTAAGAAAGAGGTAAATTAATCAAATATAGTTTCCTTTAATAAGAACGTTATTAACAGTAAATGGATAATAACAAAATAAGGATGGGTAAGCGTACACACAAAAAAAACACATTTCTTTATGGAAGATAAATTAGGCATAAGATGTTCTACTAGACGTACTAAGAAACGATAATTTGTAGATAAGGTTGATAAAATAACATGAAAATTTAAAATTGAAAATAAAAATTAAATTCAAAAAAACAAAAAAGTAGAATGTAAAGGCGGAGATGTTAGATTATCTTAATTTGTGGAATTACAATTTACCAAAAAATATAAACAAATAATGTTATATTTTGTTTACGTTCTTGCGAGAAAATGCTTGTTTGCTCTAAATACAAACAGGATTACAAAGAAAAATAGGATAAAAAAATAGGTTCAACTGATTTTTTTGGGTCAATATTTAATATTGTACAGTTTAATTCGTCAGTAATGTTTTTCTTATTTTTTTGTTTTACTCGATTTTAACTCAAACTTGTCGTAGGGAATACATACGGATATAATTATAACAAATAACCAAAAAAGGATAAACGATTGTGAAAAAGAGACAGACTAAAAATAGCCATATCGAATGACCAAGGACTGAACAGGAGAGAAATAAAACTATAAAAGAAACTGGAAAGAAAAAAAATTGACATTGTCCTTATAACAGAAACTAAGAAGGAACAAAGAAGATGCAAAGATCTAGAAATACATCCATTAATATATAACGATGTCGATAAGAATAAAATAGGAAAAGTTGATGTGGGAATAATGGTGAATGAAAAATGGATAAACATGCTAAGGGGCCATTCATATATTTATAAAAAAAATAATAATACTAATTGTAAGATTTCAAACCAAAATAGGAGGGAAGAGCGGAATATTAAACAGTTTTATGAAGCACTGCAAAGTGAAAAGGAGCGTATGTAAAAAAATGATCTACGGCTCTGTAATTGTCGCATCGTGTGGAGTTCCATTTTTATATATGGAGATTATTATCTTATTCCCCCAGTTTTTTGGTATTTTTTCCTAGTTCGATGACAATTGGGAGATGTTTTTTTAACCAGTTACTCATTATAGAACTCACTTTTTTAAACAGCTCCGGGGTAAAGGTGTTTTCTTCGGGTGATTTCCCGCTCCTCGTGTTTCTCAAGGTCTCTATTATCTTTTCTTCTGTTATTTTGTCCTCGTCGTTTACAGAGATATTCTATTCTTCTGGGGAGATTTCTTCTTCTACTTTCTTTTCTTCAATTTTTTGTGAGTAACGTCCCTTCCATAATTTCAATATTACCGAAGTTTTTTCTCTCGTTTTTCATATTTCTTACTTTTGTCCCGGTTTTAGATTTACCTATTGAACACATACTATTTTTTTATATTTAATTCAACCATTATCAATTTTCCTTACAAGTTCTTCTTTGCTGTTTGTATTACTTATTTGGCTTAATTGCGTCTAATTATATATATTCTTATATTCTGGTTCTTTTTCTACGTATCGTATGAAACTTATTTGTTTCTTCTGATTTTCTTTTTACCTTTCCGTTCTACCATTTCGTCTTTTTTTTGGTTTGGGGTTTGTTACTACTTTTGGACCGCATACTTCTTTTGCTGACTAGCATTGTTTCTTTAAATATGAAATTCGCTTTATTGCTGAAAATGACTTTTTATGAAATATTCAGATCAATTGCGTGATGTTAGAGGAGCCAATCAGAGAACGCACGTCGGTCGAAATGGCCAATTGACTTGAGTTCTTGATTCAATTAGATCTTGTAATTATGTAAATTTAAATTTTGTGCATAGTACAGCGTAAACTGGTCTCCGAAATGCCAAATTCTTGCAATCGACGAGCTATTGAGAGTTTTGGGTCTTCACACTCTTATTCAGCGCAGCGATATTTGACAGTGTGCGAACACTTTTGGGTCGTATACTCTTTGGCATATCACCAATAGAACCAGTGCCCTTAAATTTTCTCACCAAACGACGGATAGTGGTCTCATTTGGACGCTTATGACGACGAAATAATCGCGGAGAGCCTTATAAGTGTTTTTTTATTTTTTCACCATTTCTAGAGTCTTTTTTAATCACTTTAACGCTGTCGTCGATCGAATATGACTCCATAGCAAAAAATAGCAAACCTTAAACTGAAAAAATGGCATTACGTTGACAGAAAAAAACATGGTTTCTGTGTCAAATTGGCATTTACTTTCTTGTATCGCCATTGGCGGACGCTTTATAGGATGCACTCATAGAACTATAAGTCCCACCCAAAATGAGAAGAGTGTCAGAAGATCTACATAATAACGTAAAAGAAAGAAGCACGGACGTGGAATTCTGGTTCTACAGATGTACGGGGCTTCTATATATAAACAAAAATTTGCGGCCAATTCTGGTCAAACCGGTCTTGAGATTTTCCGATAAGGCTGATTTTCGCCGTCTGGACTTGACTTATGGTCTTTAGTTTAATACTGGAAACATTATTTCTCTATCTATCACAGATCAAAAATTATAAGCCTTGAAAGATATCAGAGATGATAGATGTCGGAACTGACAATGTCAGAAACAGAAACTTGTCTCCAGCTTGGAAGCTGCCTTGATCAAAAGTTGAAAAATAAAAGGGCGAACAGACGGATAGGCAGGCGACATTTCTCTCTACATAAGGCTTCTTATTTTAATGAATAGAAGCCTAAAAGTGCGTTTATACGGGCATTTTACGGAGGTCGTCAGAATGGAAAAAATGGAAAGAAGAAACAGTCTACGCTCACTACTCTTTGTAATCTATATAAACTTACATAAAATGCACAAATGTACAAGGATTCAAAACCTACTATAAGCAGACGACATATTAATGAAAGCAAGTAACCCACAACCGCTACAAACAAACATAGGCATCTGGAAAGACAACCTAAAACAAAAAGAAATAAAAATAAACATAGAAATAAGCAAAATAAGGCACTTAACAAAGGGCGAGAACGATGAACAACTAGACATAACAATAGACGGGAAGGTGTTGGAACAAGCAGAGACCTGCGAACACCTAGGAACGGTAATAAGTAAAGATGAAAGAATAGATAGGGAAATACGAAACAGGATAAATAAAGCCAATCGGATATATTACCAAATTAACAACACCGTAAAAGGAAAAGATAATTAAGCAAGGAAACAAAAATGCACATGTACAAAACCATATATACCCAAAACAATTTATATGCATTGAATCTTGAACAATAACCAACAAACGTAGATCAAAGGCCATAACAGCAGAAATGCAATACTTAAAACGCATATTTGAAAAGACAAGAAGAGACCGGGTAAACAACAGAAGCATTAGGCAAGAACCCATAGTAGAAAAACTAAAAAGAAAGCAACTACAGTGGTACGGCCATATGGTTCGCATGGGGGAAGAGAGTTATTCCAAAAGAAATATTCAATATGGAAAGTAAAGGACGAAGACCCAGGAGATGACCCCGTATAGAATGAGAACATAACATAAAGGAAAGTCACAGAAAAAAGAAAAGACACTCCAGCAAATCAGAACCCTGGCCAGAGACAGGAGAAAATATAAAAATAGCTCAAAGAAGAAATATAAATGAAAGAACAAATTTAGAATAACCAATACATTTTCCAGAAAGCAGAAAATTTAAAAATTACAAGAAAAGCGCAGGGCTGTCGCTTACTAATCAACTGTACTAATCAACTATAACACAGTGGCTCTTGCTACAGATACACATGTCTTCAGAAATAGTAGAATAGGCTCTGACTATCATCTGTTATTTTCAAGAATACATATCTTGAATAAATCGAAAAGCATACAACTTTACCAAAACGGATTTCGCAAAGGGCGCTACTGCATAATTATACCTTTACCATTCAGTTAATAATTAAAAGGAGTTTTATCTTGTTTGTCATTTGTCCCAGAAACACTTACCATCATGTTGGGTAGAAAATGCGATACAAAAAAGACTAATGCTATAATTAGGCCAATTGCAGGTAATAACCGGTCAATGATAAATTACTGCTCGCAGTGCGCTTCGAAAAGGGCGAAGTTTAGTGCATCCGAGAAAAGTAGCGAGGCTCAGCGTGGGGTCTCGCGCAACGCACGTAAGTAAACAAGAGCGGGAGTAGAGTGCTTATCTTCATTAAGCGCGCATGGTTGCGAGTCTGCTAAAGCAGTCACGCGGTTATCAGAATCATTTCACTATAAAGGTATTTGTATTAAACGCTTCAACTTGAAAGCACCAAACTCGTTAACTTGTGTTTAAAAAATCTTTAGGTTTAAAAAATATTCTTTTCCTACGGCTTTTCAGTGTTACAGAGGATAAGTTTGTTTTACGTTTAAATTTTGGTGGCCCTGAAAAGGGCCGATTAAGATATTATTACAAAAGCTGCTCTTGGTAGCTGCCATTGCGTTCTAGCATTAGTTGTGGTTTCCGTAACAAGTTTTTATTCGCACCAGGTTGTAAGGGCAGATCGCGAGAACGGAATGGAAAGAGTACAGGTTTGTAACGGAAACCGTGCGGTTTTGGATATCCAGCGAGTCCCTTTCCGAACGCATCGCGCGTAGTAATTACCTGTGATTACCACAATTTTCCACTAAACCAAATTATAGCACTAGCTTTTTATGTTCCGAATTTTCCATCCAACATGGAGCTATAGGTTTCCTGGGAAAATTGTCAAACATCGTGTACACAGCGGCTTTTTACAACATCTTGGCCATTCCAAACGCGATTCCTTTTTATTTTATCATTGTCTTTAGTTTTCGTTTTTTCATTGTTCTTTTTACGCTGTTTGCTCAAGATGTCCTTGGCCGACCTTTTCATCTTCTTTTTCTGTTTGGGACGCAATTCTAAACTATCTTTGCTAATCTGGTTTCATTCTTCTTCTCATATGTTCGTACCAAACGAATTGTTTTTTTATTGTGCATCTGATAATGTTATTTCCACATCCATCCTATTTTTCATTACGTCATTTTGGACTCTATTCTTATTGTTGCATCACTATACTTTCGTCAGCATTGCATTTATTCTTTTTACAGCTTTACTAACAGCCCATACTTTGGGGCCACAGGTCACACTGCTCTCTATTAATGATTTGAACATACGGGTTTTAGTTTTTTTGCGAGTTGTGTATCTCAAAACAAAGAATTTAATTTGTTTGTAATAGCTCGTCCAATATATCTTTGCAGTTTTTCCTATTTTGTGTTATTTTGATACCTATATTCTCCCGCATCTTTTATTATTCCAAAGTCTCTACAGATTTATTGACTAACTTCCCCAATTACCATATATTGTGTCTTATCTGTATTTACTTCTAAGCTCAACTTGTTATATTTTTCCACTAGCTTCCCTAACATATAAAATACATTTTATTTAGAACAATCTGGTCATCAGCGAATAATAATGTATACAAATTTCTTTCCCCAATTTTGACCTCTTCCCCTTATACGACATGTTTTTCTTATATATAATTTTAAAGCCGGTTTTAAATATATTTTAAAAATACTAAGGAAAGGTAGCAACCTTGTTGAAGACCTTTATTGACCACAAAAGAATCAGACCACTCATTTCTAGTCTTGACAAACTGGTATTTTTTTCTTGTAACTTGTTACTGCATTTATATATTGCGTATGTCTTAACATAGAAGCCATATTATCTAAATATTGATCATCAATCAAACCTTGTACAAAGTTGTAGCACAAAATGCGATCTAACGTTTGCACAATACAGTTTAATATTTTTGACGCTATACGTACTTAGAACGTTTTTGTCATACGAGTGCTATTTGTTTTGTTGTCATTAAGTTGAAAATTTGTTCTCGACTAAAAATTATCTAGTGATCATTTTCGTGTGACAGTTTTTACGACTTCTAGCGTGGATTATCTCATAAGTTAACTATCGCTCAAAAATAGGCTCGTGTCGATTGGTCGAAAGAAATGTTCAAGAAATACGATCGCGGCACTTTAAATATAGTTCACAGCATCGTCACATGTGACGAACTTAGGATTTATGCGTATGAGCCCGTAGGTAAATAGCAGTCGACTGTATAGGGTCTTCCAAGATGAGTCAAACTCAACAAAATTGTTTGCGCTCAAAGCACTTTGAAGCAAATGGTCGCTTGTGTTTGGACATTTTGCAACAATGGTTTTAGAGGATCGTAAAACCACGAATTCCGAATGGTACACAACCATTTGCTTTCCAGAAGTTTTCGGAGAATAAGAAAGATTAACGCGAGACGCCGGATCATTTTTAACTATGCCAATGCGACCTCATACACATCGGTACAAACACCATACAAAACGTTGAATTGATGGGTCATCCGCGGCACAGTCCTGATTTAGCCTCTGGTGATTTTTTTTGTTTCACACAGAAAGATCAAACTTCGCGGACAACGACTTTCCGCGCCAAAAAAGGCGGTTTATGCGTTCAAAACTAGTTTTGGAAATATCTCATTCGTTATTAAAAAACTGCCATAAAAATTGGTTCCAGCGTATACAAGCATGTATTGATAGTCAGGGAGAATATTTTGAAAACAATAAAAAGTTTGCAAAATTAAACATTTGTTTTTGTTAGTTTTTGCAATAGATATCGTACAGCCCACGTAGCAGCCCGGATATAGTCTTATCTGCTGCAGTGCAATTTGAATTTGCCTTATAATACTTGAACTTGACATAACGTAAGACCACTGCTTGAATTATATTGAAAACTTTTCTAGCACTATATGCATAACATAACTAAGAAAAATTTAGCGTATATTGAAATCTTCTAAAGAACTTTGGACATATAGTTGCATGGTACCGAATTACCTCGTTAGTAAACCATGTTCTGTAATATATGATATTAGCAGCGCGAAGTCTGTTTTGGTCAGCAGTTTAATAATCCGTTTGCTAATTTTAGCTCCTATGACCCACAGGTTGCCGGTATTCTCAAACACGCAACCGACTTGGCCTGCACATACAAATTAGAATCCTCCGAAATGATTTACACCTCGCGCGCCATTCCGGCGCGCGGAATACCAATTCGGGGCAAATTGACGCGTCACGTTTTATTTTGCCACATCCGAAGCATTCGCGCCGTAAAAATTGCGTCCGTCGAGGAGGCCCGCGGCGCCTCCTCGCATATTTATCGGCGAACCCCCAAAAACGGGAGGCGCCAGGCTAGCGCACGGTAGCGAATTTACGGTTTTGGCGGGCGGTAATGGCGCGTTTTAGCAGTTGTCTGGCGATAAATTAATAAGTTTTATTGCTAGGCGGGCGGCCGCGCGACCGGCAGGGCATATTTCAGCATCAGACTCCAAAAATGGGAATGCCGCGCGGCCAAGGTGCGACCGCCGCTGTGGGCTCAAGATGTAGTGGAGCAGGGCAGACAGGTCGGAATAAATATTCTGAAATGCAAATGATAGGTGTTAAATCTTGCGCGGCGCGAGCTAATGGTAGCTTGCGTGCCGTGTTGCCGCGCTTGCTAATTATGTTATCTAAAATTGCATGCAGGATTTTTTCTAACAATAAAAATAAGGTTTCAACCAAAACACAAAAAATGGGTTTTATAAAATAATTTAGATATTAAGTGGAAAGTTTAACGTCATAGGAATGAAATAAATTTGAGAGGAAATTGCTTGAATTACATTTCTGATTTTCTACTTCACCTCCAGGGCGCCAGGATTTAGGGGTGCAAAAGTTTGAGTGAACGAAAAAGTGAACTAAATCAGAGAAACTTTGAATTAATTATAACTATTAAAAAATTTAGAATTGTACATTCTTCGTTCACGTATAATAAATTATTAAAAACAACTTTCCAGAATGATAGATCACCGCTCACTATTTTTAGCGGTGCCCTCGCTCTCTCTCTCTTTCTCTGCCTCTCTCTGCGTCTTCAGCTTTTCAGTTGGTTTGTCGTAGCCCTCCATTCCTTCCTATTCCATACATTTATTTTTTATAGATCTATACTTGGCACATCCTGTCTCTCCCATTAATTGTTTAATATATTCCACCCGTGGTCTGCCACGTGCATTCTTTCCTTTTATACGCCCTTCAATAATTGTGATTAATAATCCTCCCTTCCTTATTAATTGTCCCATTAGTATGCTCCTTCGTTTTTGTATGTTCTTCCACAAACACTTCTCTTATCTGATCCTTTTCAGTACTTTCTCGTTTGTTATTCTATAGAGATAGTTGAGCTTTAAAGCTCTTCTATAACACCACTGATTGAACGCTTCTAGTCTTTTTTTGCTTGCTAATCCGATAGTCTACGTTTCGGCCCCATACAATAGTACCCTTCAAACATGTTTTTATAAAATTTATTCCAGTCGAAATGGGGATTGCGCTTGTCATTAGTAAGCTCTTCTTTTGGTAGAAAGTCCTAGTGCAATTCTAGTTCTAATTTTTCTTTTGCATCTTCCATCGCTTGTTATTTTGCTGCCTACGTAGAAAAATTCATTAACTTATTATAGTTGTGTCCCATACCACTACTTTAGTTTTGTTTTTGCTTAGTTTTATCTTGTAATTTGTATTTAGTGTAACTTCCAGTAGTTTCAGCTACAGTTGACAAAAGCAGAATGGTAAGCGAAAGATTATTAGGCCGTAAAGAGGCGGAACTAAGGAAGAAACTGGGAAAAGTAACGAAAGCAAGCATTTCATCAAAAAACTAAAAACTAAAGGAAACAGGACGCGAAGCGAGAGAATCTATGGTACTAAATAAAGGCAAATGTTGAAACAATAGAGTAATAGAAACACAAACTAGGTAAATGTTAAAAAGAATATAAGAGGAATAAAACAATAAATAAAAAAGATAAATAGGATATTAAATGAATAAATAACAACAGAAACATGAAATTCGGTAGATTAACGAAAAAAATATTTACGTAACTGAAGAATTGGATAGCAAAATATTCAGTTACTAAAACTAAGTCAAATGAAGAAAAAATCAGTAAGATACAACTAACAAATCATCACATATTATGCTACTCTAAAGTGAATACAGAATTAAGAACAAAAAATAAATACAATAATACAATAATTACAAATAAATTCAATAAAAAAGTAATTAAAATTTTTACTGTCAACAGAAAAATAATAAAATGCCTACAATTACAAGAAAAATTTAATAACGTACAAAATTTATGGTCCAATATAGAGAGAAGAACAGAAAGAAAGTGATGAATTTGTATTTAAAGCTGAAGTATTAGGTAAATAAAAAAAACAATAGTAGGATGTGGAGACCACCAATGGAGGATAGGGGTACACAGAAATCTAAGGAGAAGAAACCATAAATAAAGATGGAATGAAGATATTTGATTCTTGTCTACAATATTAGAACAAAAAATAAAGGATAAATTATGTTGTAATAAAGAACTATCAAAAGTTGGTCGAATATATATTATACTTCCAGAGCTTATTAGAGAAAACTCAACAAATTTAAACAAGAAAAGGGGCAGTAAAAAGATCTAACCATAGGGTAGTAATGGCTAAATGCTTGATTAAAACCAGTTAAGTACAAAAACATAACTAATGTAGCAGAATTGCAAGCTTTAAACTAAAAAATCAAAAAATAAAGAGAAGCGACAAGCAACGAATTACAGAAACTAAAAAATTCTAATGACCTTTCGAGGAAAAAACAGGGCATCTGTTAAAGAAACAATACAAAATGGAGCATAAAAAATATGTAAAAAAACTAAATTTGGAAATTGAACATGCAAAGAACAAACTGGTGGAGTAATAAAATAAAGGCAATAGTAAAAGAAAAGAACAGTGCCTGGAACAAATACATCTGAACTATTTTTTATTGTTTATTGGCATATTAGCAATCGGAACTAATTATAACAATTTATGTTCTACGAGTTAATGGGATGACAATAAGCGATGTTATCCCGTTACTTGGAGCCTTTTTTTAGATCAATCGGGCATATCTTCTTTAACCTTCTGGTAGGAGGGTCACGGTGTAGGTTGGACACAGGAATATTTGGATGAGTCTGTAGTCGCTGAAAATGGTTAGTACTTCTTTTGGTGCATTTGTCATGAACCATTGGTACTTCAAGGTCCGTATGCAGAGTCAGACTGTTGACATTTTCGAGCATTCTTAGAGCTTTAGACTGTAGGCGTTGTATGATGTTGACATTAGATTTGCAACACCAGTCCAAAAATTTAGTGCCATAAGTCCAGATTAGCTTAATTATAACATTATAAAAAAGGATCTTGTTTTCTAAAGATAAGCACGATTTTTTTACCTAATGATCAGTACAGTTTTTTAATACGTATTCAATCTCATTGATTTTATTTAATATATGGCGTTTCCATGTTAGCTTTTTGTCTAACTAAAGACCTAGATGGCGTGCTTTATTTGCTTGAGAGATTGCTATATTATTTATGTATACTGCGGGGCACTCCACACGATTTAATGTAAAGTTAACTCAATGACTTGTATACGCCACTTGCTAAGCCAAGTGTGTAGGAAGGACAAATGATTTTGCAGGTTTGTGGAAACTATGAGAGGATCAGTATGGTTTGAGAGAAGGGCAGTGTCATTAGTAAAAATGCCGATATAGGTACCTGCTGTTTTACGTATATTAGAAGTGTATAATATATATAAAAAAGGCCCGAAAACGCTTCCTTGAGGCACGCTAGAATTGATTGAGTGAAGATCAGAATATTTTATTTGGAAGTATCAATTAACTAAGTAGGATTTAATAACCAGTTAAAATTTGCTTGGGAGAAATAATTCAATCTTTTACAAAAAGCCATCGTGCCACAACATATCAAAGGCTTGTTTTATACCTATGAATACTGCTAGACAGTAGGACTTGGTTTCTAAAGCAGCGTTAATTATTTCTACTACACGGTGGCACTGATGAATGGTGGAATGATACTTCCTAAATCCAAATTGATGGTTTGAGATGCAGTTTTCTAATTTGTGTTTTTTTTTAATAGCTTCTCTAATAATTTAAAGATTTGAGGCAATAACCTTATTGGTTGGTATGACACAACTCATTCAGCGGCTTTATCTGGTTTTAATATTAGTATTATCCTAGCGAATTTTAGTGAAGAAAGCCAGCATTTAAAACGTACTGTAGAGTTGTAAAGATTTATTGAGGCCAATATATCACTTCTAGGTAATTCAGCACGCAATTTTTTTGTTATCAAATCGTAGCTTAAAGCCTTATTCTTGTTAAAATGTTGAATTTCTGTATGGACATTTCTAAAGGTAAAGTAAATTACATCAGCAAAATGTTGAGCAAATAAATATGCTTTTTCTTGGTCCGCTCTAGCCCAATTGTTATAAAGTTTCCTTAGTGGAAAGTTTGTCACTTGTGGTCTCTTGTCGTACTAGTTCAAGTATTTCGTTGGGAACATTTATATTTTGCGGCATCTCATTTGTAACCGCAGGTGTAGAACACCACGCTGGATGTTGTACAGTAGTAATAAAATGGATGGTGGCTTCATCTAGCTTATGGGCAGCACTGAGACTGATACCGATTTGTAGATTTTCTTCAACAAGTGCTCTAAATGAATCCCGATCCATTCTGTAGTTATACAGTGACTGTCTATGTGGTTTTTAATTATTGTTGTACTGATTGTAGTAATAACTGCTGTATGAACGGATGCTAGGTTATGGCTGCTAACAATATTAGTGATATTAAAAAAAATACCATGTGTGACAAAGAACTCTGATAAATTGGGTACTTTGTTTCAGTCCGTGGGCTTCTTCGCTTATGAGATTATGTTTGCAATTGAAGTCCCTACCGCATATAAAATTATTGCTCAGTGGTTGAAAGAATAGCCTAAGAACCTCTTTGGTAATTGGATATCTGGGTGGACAATATATATTGTGATTGGGTTCGGTAGTTTAGTAACTTAAATTCACATTGCTTGCAGAAATGGTTCTTGGTATTTTTGTAATTTATAATGAACGATTGAGATAGCTGTGCCTCCACAGGCCCTACCGTCAGGGTGTTCTGTAGTATAGAACGTGTAATATGGTATTTTTAGATATGATTTAGCTGTAAAGTGGGTTTCTGGTGTAAGAAGAATATCAATGTTATTTAACTTTAGTAATAATTTAACTTCATTTATTTTTGACAGGATGCCATAAACCATAAACCCATACGTATTTCAGCGTACAATGAAAACTGTCCCCTGATTGTAAAGGCTTCCAGCAGGAACGTTCCCTGGTGGAATGAAGACCTTGCAACTATGAGAAGGCAAGTAAGAAAACTGTTTAACAGGGCCAAAACATCAGGTGACTGGGATACCTATAGGGCATCCCCAACTGAATATCATGGAGGAGATACTGTGAGGAGATTGAAAATACTCCAGCATGTGCCAGACTCCGTAAAGTACTCTCAAAAGACTCTCACTGCAATTTGATTGGTACTCTGGAATCTAAATCCGGGGAGTACACCAAAATAGGAAAAGAACCACTGACCGAACTTACTCGGATATATTTTCCTGGATCTGCAATTATGCCATCAGACTGGAGAAACTAGGTATCCCTTGATCTTGCCAACACACCATCAAGGGAAAATTTGGAGACTGCAAGAAGAGTGGTAACTTTTAATAAACTCAAATGGGCTATAAACTCATTTGAAGCCTATAAATCTCGGGACCGGGCGGAATTATTCCTGCCATGCTACAGAAGGGCTCGGAACTTCCAATGATAAAGATCTGTATGGTACTCAGAGCCAGTTTAGCCTTAAACTATTTGCCAAAATTATGGAGACTTACCAGAGTAATATTTATACCAAAGCCTGGAGAAGAGTTGCTGCAGGTGGATAGACTGCATGCTCAAAGGAAGGATGGTTTATTCGTCTATGTATGACGAAACTATTATGGTCCAGGTAGCGGGGTGGTGTCCTCAGGGAGGAGTTCTCTTCTTCCTGCTATGGAACTTGGTAACGGATGGACTTTTAAAGAACTTAAAAGACGAAGGATTCTCTTCTGTAGGTTACGCCGATGACCTAGTTATCTTGGTAGAAGGGAAATTTGTAGGCACAATAAAGGAACGGATGCAGATGGCTCTAAACATAGTAACTGAATGGACTGAACAGGAAGGCCCCAAGATCAGTCCCGTAAAAACCACAATTATACCTTTCACGCGAAGGAAAAAATTAGAGGGGCTTACACCTCTTTTCCTTGGCGAAAAAGAAATCACCATATCGGGAGAAGTAAAGTATCTAGGAGTCGTTTTTGATGCTGAACTTACTTGGAACCGACATATTGAGAAAGTAGTCGACAAATCGTTGACAACTCTAGCAGTTGTCAGACGCATGTACGACAAGTCGTGGGGGTTAAAACCAGGTATGGTGCACTGATTATACACCAGAGTGGTTAGACCCTCCCTTACATACTCAGCTTTGGTTTGGTGGCCCAAAGTAACACAAGAAACCACCAAACTAAAACTAGGCAAGGTACAAAGACTTGCTTGTTTGGGCATTACAGGGGTGATGAGAGCCACGCCCACTGCAGCAATAGAGACTCTTTTAGACCTCCCAACTCTGCATATAGTAATTCAGGGGAGGCAAGATTTGGTCACTACAGGCTGTATTATTCACTGTACAAAACACACACGGGTACAAGTCATATAAGAATAAATGACAGTCTGGGGCCTCTGCTTAAAATGAGGACGGACCACGTGACCTTAAAAATATGTGGCGACTCTCTATTCCAGGTGATTATGCAGGATCGAAATAGGAGCGAGACTTTTAGACAAGCAATTGCACCTGGTAGCCTAATCTGGTACACAGATGGTTCTAAAACCGAGCTGGGTACCGGAGCTGAAATATATGCTGAGGCTCCCAGGGTAGAGCTAAGATTTTTCTTGGGTCAGTACGCGTCTGTCTTTCAGACAGAAATATACGCCATACTACAGTGTCTGCGCCAAAAAGGTAAGAGGGCTTACAGGAGCAAGCGGATCTATATTATATATCAGATAAAGGCAGGTTTAAAGGCTTTACCAAGCACAAAAGCATCATCTAGACTGGTATGGGAATGCAACAACAAACTCAATGGACTGGCAAGACATAGCACAGTAAAACTGTTATTGCGGTATTGCGGTATCTACGGCAACGAGAAAGCCGATGAACTGGCCAAGCAGGGATCTAGTGAGGCTTATATAGGCCCAGAACCTGCATTAGGAAATTCACGAAGTGCTGCCCGAAGCTTTATTAAGGAGAGAACACGCACTCATCATCGAATGTACTAAAACAACCGACCAAGACATTATTTCAGCAAAATCTTCAACAAGGGACCTTTCCAAAAGAGAGGTGCAGAACTCCTTAACCTAACTAGGCCACAACTAAAGATAACCATAGGGTATCTTACAGGACATGCGACTGTAAAAGAACACCTCTGGAAAATTAGTAAATTCAATGGTGACCTTGCATGCAGACTTTGTAGCAAGAAACCAGAAACAGCCTTACACATTCTATGCAAGTGCGATGCGCTGTGCTGGAAAAGGCAACATATATTCGGGAAAACAATCCTGGAACCGGAATATTTCCAGACACACCCTGTAAAGGACCTTTATCTGCTGATTCCGGAAACATCAATTACAGATTGGTTGTGAATTTATTTAATTAGGGTAATCACAATAAGCCATAGGCTGCAGTGAACATGTATCCATTAAGGAAGACATACCCTAAGCACGAAAAGAAACCTATACGTAAGAATTTAGTCATTAACGAATGAGTTTAATTAAAACAGTAGACAACATACTTAACAATATGTTGATTTGTTGAATTAGCTGAGAAAACATATTTTTGTAATGTTAGGTCTTGATTTTGATTTTGTGCTGTCTTCTCCTGTACTATTTGGCTGAAGGTGAGTGGTAGTGTGTATGACGAGTGTTGAAATATCTTATTGTGTATTTAATGTTGTTGTAACTACTTTTGCTTTGTAGACTTTAAAATTGCATTTCCCGATCTAAGTTCACTTTGTAATTATTTGTGCACTGTGCAGCGTCAGTAATCAGAGGGTTGTTGACCACCACATATGGCACACTTAGCAGGTGATTCCTTTGTATTTTTGTAATTTTCGTATCGTGAAAAGCACTACGTTTTATAAAAGCGCGTGGACGATTACAGTAAGCTGATTATATTGTTGACACCTCGTACAGTGGAGAATAAATGTGTTTCTGTGTGGCAGTGTAAATTTTATAGCTGGTTATTTAAATAGGAAGGATTGTAAATGTCTTTGTTGTTTGAAGTAGATTTTAAGTATATGAAGAACAGTGGCAAAATGTTTTTTCAATCTTGTGTTTAATATTTGTTATAGATCTAACAATAAATATTTTCTCTTTTAATGATTATGCTATTTCTGAAGTAGGTACGGTATGGTGTAGGTTACCAATGATAACGCTGTTTGAATTATTTTTTTCATTTGATATGTTTGTTATATTACCTTAGAGTCTTTCGAGTATATTATCAATTTTCGGTACGTATCAGAGGTATTAGCAGTTATCTTAACCACATTGTTAGCCATTGTTTTTGTTTCAGCAATTGCTGTTAGCTCATTAATCATTTTATAGTAATCTGTAACTCTATAAACAAATATTGGTGGGGGTTTTGTGTTCGACGTACTAGCAGAGCTATTTTGCTTGTATTTTCATTAAGATTAGAGAGGATATTGTATCTATTATTATGCATGACGTTGCTTGCTGTATCTAGTGTTGGTCAGTTTGTTCTTTTCCTTGTTCCGTTTTGTATATATTGCTATTTACTAATTTGTGTTGTAGAATATTCAATGTCACTATCGTTAACAAACATATTCATAGCTGCTGAGTTGTTTATTTGTACAGGTGTAACATTCTTAGTTGCCGACAGGAGTGGTTGAGATTGCATATGGAACGTATTAGGTAGATATGACCGATTATTAAGTGAATAAGCGGCATTGCTTGGAATTACCTGGCTGTTTATTGGTGTGAATTCCATTTACGGTTGTGATAATTGCGTTGACGAATAATAGTTATTAGTATTTTGGTCCATATTGATAACATGCAGATTGACTTACTTATATTTATACGTATTAAATAAGATGTAAATTCAAAACAGATAACATACTGCTGACAGACGGTACACGTCCTTGCTGTAGGAAAGTTAAACGCGAACTCAAGGTACAGAATGACATAGAAAACTATAACAGAAATAGCAAAATAAAAAATTAGAACGAATTTGGTAGAAAGATAAGTGAAACACAAAACAAATAACAAAGAGGTCTAGATAAAAATAAAAGAACTACAAGTAAACAAAATAAAAGGTATAATATAATAAATTGAAATAAAAAATAAAAACATTTTAGAAACTCAGAGAAAATTTTACTCAGAAAATGTGAATGCAATACTGTTGGGAGAATAAATAAAAGAAAAAATTGGAAAACTTCATATAGTTATAGTGTTATTGCTGTATATTATAAAATATGTGTATATGGTTTCAATAAGTTTTTATCTTGATTGATTTATCTATACAACTTGCATTATGTAATTGCTTATATTAATATATTAAGATTTTATCTGACAGGGCTTTTTTACTGGCACTATTTAAAAATTCTTTTGCGTGATTAAAACTGACGGTCTGTCATATTATATAAGCTTAAAATTTACACTGTATTGTCAAGCTTATAAAGTTTTAGCTTTTAGAGGGTCAAAAATCTCAATTTGCATACTTATATTTATAAACGAACTTTGTTGGTTTTTATTTATTGATTTAACTTTTCAACCTCTGCTGCGGCCTTTATTTTAATTAATTTTCCTGGCACGTCTTCTAGATGAGGTGTTGTAAATTTATATTTCTTTTATAATTTTATGTGCAGAAACATTTTAACTTTGTTCTGATTAGTTGACTTATTGTTGTTGTGCACCGTTTTCTGATTTCCTGTTTTATTGAGATTTTAAATTTTCTTATAGTTGGCAGCGCTGTTTGAGCAGGGCTGCAGGTGGAAGCAAAGAAATTGCTGGGTGTTCGCGGTAAAAATCTAATTTTCAATTTAAATGTATCTGATGTGGCTTGCCGCTGCCTCATATTGGTACACGTCGGCCGGCCGAATGGTACTTGAGTGATGTATGGGCGACTCCTTTTCCTTTTTTGTTTCGCGGCTTAAAATGGTAATTACGATTGCCTAGTAAATTTATAATCAACTCGCCAGATTAGATGAGCAAGAGAGCAGAAGCGCGTGCAGAGCGTATCTGAAGCCGCGATCGTCAGCTTGATAATAATTGTGGGCTTTTCTCATTAAATCGATACCATTACCACACGCGATTCCGTCACTCAACTCTTTTTCATGTAAATGTGCCCGGGACCGATCTGTCCGTCAATCGGCGTCCGAGACGCTATCGCGCGAACAAACACAGTCCCGAAATGTAATTGGAAATTAAAATAACAAGCTTTCTTTATGCTTTGTCCGCGGCGGTGCCGTCTTTTAATCAGATGGCGGTCCCGAGGCTGGCTGACTCTATTGCTCTTTGATCTTTAAAGCTTCGCCAATTGGGCGAGAAGCCTCTCCTGCCTGCTATTGACGGGAATTGATTAAAACGCGATTAGGTCCGAATAGGAGATGCTCCATGTTTGGCCGAGCCAGGACTGTTGCTGCTTATGCCTTGGCCGGACGTGAGAATTTTCTAGGCGCGCTGGCGCTTTCTCGTCACAAACCGAATTGGAAAGCGCGCTAATTGATGCACACGGCTTTCTCACGTCCAGTTTTTTTGTCCCACTGTCTTTGGAGCGCTGTAAGCGCATTTAAGCCTGTAAATTAATCTGACAAACACGCAGCTAATCCGTTTCGCTAACAAAAGCGGCCATTATTTATCGTGGCAGGTAATTGGAATGTTGTGAGTGTTAAGAGAACTTGACGCAGGGTGTTTACGTTTCCAACAATTGCAGGCTTTGGAAAAATTGTGTGGGATTACATTCCCGAGCGGATTGACTTTTTATTCGTCCCTAATTTGTCCGGTCGTTCGCTATCCTAATTTAAAATAAAAAAATGTTTAGACACATAAATCGCATTTACTCATTCCATGCTCACTCATATGAAGACATTTTTCTGTAAATGGGAATTAATTATTTACTTCATTCAACCGTTGTTTATCTTATTGTATATTTCCAAAAACCTGATATTGTCAAACTGCATTCATTATTTTATTGCTATTCTTGCTAGTGCCTTCAAGCAGACCGAACGTGCGTGCCGAGCTATACCTGAGTTATCACAACGGCGGAGCCGCAGCCGTAGCCTTGCTTAAGGTCAGGCAAATTTATATATTTATTAATTTAATTTCAACGTTTAACTCAAGTGATAAACAACTGTTTCACTTTTAAAAACCTTCTAGTGAAAGAAAACATCCAGCTAGGTAATATTCCTTTTTAAATTACCAAAATGCTTCCAGCAGGCAATGGACCTGGCTTTAATTACATATATAACCAACCATATTCACCAAATATACAGTGTCAACCTCAATTAAGTGCCCAAAAGTTACAAATTCCAAATACGTATCAAACTCAAAGTTTCATAAACAGTCAAACTCCTGCACCATACAACACACAAACACTTCAATTATCATCATGGCCCAGTAATTATTCCCCTCCAAATCAAGAACAATTAAACACTTACCAGCCTCAAGGAGCCTATCCAACTAACAATCCCCAACAACTTGTTAGAATGTTTTCAACTAGCGACGATGAAATGGAAACCCCTACAACATCGAAAGAAAACTCTTGGCAAACTGTTAAGTCTATGAAACGCAGAAAAATAAGGACGAACGCACAACAAAATGGTGACGAAAATGTTACACAAACCTCCAACAAGTATAGCGTATTAACAAATACAATAGATGACACTCCACAAAGCAACACTACCAACAGCATCACTACAGAATCAGCCAAAATACCCAAACCTCCTCCGATTTTTGTGTACGGAGTAGTAAATTTTCCAAACATGCTCACCCAAATACGCGATCATTTAGAAGATGAACAATATATTACAAAGAGCTTAGCCAATAATACAATACAGTTGATGGATACAGAAAATTAACAAAATACTTCAAGGAACAAAACATAATACACCACACATATTAATGAAAGACGGAACGAGCATACCGAATTGTTATCAAACACATTCATCACTCAATGAACACAAACGACATTTCAGAAGAATTAGAAAATAAAGGACATAAAGTTAGAAATATTATATATGCGAAGCATAGAATAACCAAAGAACCCTTAAACATGTTCTTCATTGACATAGAGCCAGCAGACAATAACAAAGATGTATATAAAATTGAAGGAATACAAAATAGCGTAGTAATAATAGAACCTCCGAATAAAGACAAAAATAATATTGTACAGTGTACGAGGTGCCAACTCTATGGACACACCAAGACGTATTGCAACAGGCCCTTCGTATGCGTCAAATGCGGTGGAGCACATAATACAATCAACTGCAAAAAAAGCAAAGACACCCCAGCTAGCTGCGCATTATGCGGGCGAGACCACCCAGCCAACTATAAATGTTGTGATCATTATCAACAACTAATTCGTAGAAATAATCCACAAAGGAAGACTAGAACTTTCGCACCACAACTATCAAAAATAAATCCCCAATCCACAAACCAATAACGCAAACACCGCAGTGCAAACAGAGTCACTGAATCTTAGTCAACATCATAAATCTTACGCTAATGCAGTAACCAACAACTCCAACCCCTAAACAATTACAATGAGTCAACACAAATGTTAAAAACGCTCTCCTCAGTTTTTAACTGAATTCAAAGCCATGTTTAATCAACTCATTCAACAAAATAGCATGATTCTAAACATGCTTAGCACGTATAAATAAACTAGCCTAATTATGGGTAAGTTTCTCAGAGTAGCTCTGTGGAACGCTAATGGCCTAACGCAACATAAAGAAGAAATAAAATTGTTCTTATTACATAACCACATAGATGTACTGCTAATAAGTGAAACACACTTCACACAACAGACTTACTTCAAAATACCTCATTATGAACTCTATCATACCAATCACCCAGACGGTACTGCCCATGGAGGTACAGCCATTCTTGTCAAGTAAACAATTCAACACCATGAAGAAATAAAATATCAGGAAGACTTAATCCAAGCCACCACAATCAAGGTACAAACATTGCCATATGAATTGACACTTGCTGCAGTTCATTGCCCACCCCGACATAATATCAAAAAAGCAGATTTTGACAAATTCTTTCTAACACTAAGTCACAAATTCGTAGCGGGAGGGGACTACAACAGTAAACATACTAGATGAGGCTCACGCCTAACAACAAAGAAAGGTAGAGAACTCATTAAGTCAATGGAGGACAAAAAATACTCATTTATATCAACAGGAACACCAACCTATTGGCCCACCGACGCAAACAAGTTACCAGACATACTAGACTTCTTCGTCGTAAATGGAATCAATCAGGCATATACTACTGTAATACCCAGTTATGACCTAACTTCCGATCATTCTCCTATCATACTAACAATTGGGGCATCTATAGTAAACAAGAAGCTCACAACCAGATTACACAACTCTAGAACGGACTGGGCTACATATCGTAATATTCTAAGCGAAACTATAAAATTAAACATTCGACTCAAGGAATGCGAAGAAATTGAAACAGCTACTGAAGAACTCATAACAAAACTCCAGTAAGCTGCGCAACAAGCTACACCAACCATTTCACAAAAGCAGCTAAACACTGACATACCACTGGAAATGAAACGAATGGTCGCAGAAAAACGTCGTGCTAGAGCTAACTGGCAACGAAATCATACACCTGCTGCCAAAAACGCCTACAACCATATGACCAATAAATTAAAAACACAACTCAAAGAAATCAGAAATGAGAAATTTGAGCTCTATGTATCTCAATTAAATCGAACTGATGATTCTATCTGGAAACCCATCAAACAAGCTAGGAAACTAAAATTCAAAATGCCACCAGTTAGAAAAAGCAACACCGAACTTTGGGCAAAAAGCGATAGAGACAAAGTCAGACTCTTCGCTGAACATCTATTCTCAGCCTTTCAACCACTTGATAGAGCACCATACCAAGAAGTAGAGCGAAGTCTTTCCATCCCTCCTGACATACGTCATGAAATTAAACCCTTTACCCCAAACGAAATAAAATCTGAAATAAATCTGCTAAACCTCAAGAAGACCCCAGGAACTGATCTGATAACTGCCAAAATGCTGCGTAAACTCCCAAAAAAGGGGCCTAGTGCTCTTAACTTATATTTACAATGCAATCCTGAGGCTAGGATATTGGCCAAAATGCTTTTAGGCTGCACAAATCATAATGGTCGAAAAACCCGGAAAAGAACCAACCGACGTTACATCCTATCGACCTATCAGCCTCCTCCCGGTGACCTCAAAGCTGTTAGAAAAACTCATACTTCGTCGAATTAATGAAGACTTACTGCCCCAACATTGGATACCTTCTCATCAGTTTGGGTTTCGACAGGCTCATTCTACCGTGCAACAAGTACACCGCATTACACAAACCATAAATAAAGCACTAGAAAACAAAGAGTACTGTTCAGCTGTCTTTCTCGACATTAGTCAAGCATTTGACAAAGTGTGGCACCCCGGATTACTCTTCAAAATTAAGCAAACGTTCCCTTTGGCATACTATAATTTACTAAAATCATATCTAAGCGATAGAACATTTCAGATAAAAATTAATGAAGTAACATCAGATTACCACCCTATCAACTCAGGCGTTCCACAAGGCAGTGTTCTGGGGCCTTTACTCTATGTCCTATATACATCGGATCTACCAACGACACAATATACAACAATAGGAACATTCGCAGACGACACTGCTATACTGTCCAGACATGAAAATCCTGCAACTGCATCGGCCAACCTGCAAAACCACTTAGTACTCCTTCAACAATGGTTACACAGATGCAAAATCAAGGTTAACGAAAACAAGTCGGTACACACAACATTTATTCTCAAAAAACAGATATGCCCACCAGTCGTAATAAATAATGCACAAATACCACAACTGGAAACGGCAAAATATCTAGGCTTACACCTAGATCATAAGCTAAATTGGAAGGAACACCTCAAGAAGAAAAAAAACAAATAGATCTAAAAGTAAAGGAACTCAACTGGCTAATTGGAAGACATTCAAAATTATCGTGTGCAAACAAAACCCTAATCTATAAGACTGTTATAAAACCAATCTGGATGTATGGAGTAGAGTTATGGGGCTGTGCATCCAAATCAAACATCGCATTAATCCAACGTACTCAATCAAAAATATTACGTCAGATTACAAATGCGCCGTGGTATGTATCCAACAACACGCTGCATATGGACTTACATCTCTCAACGGTCCAGGAAGTAATCCAGGAGAGAGCTATCAAGTACCATGCAACCCTAGAAACTCACTCAAACCCCTTACTGGAGCAGATGCTGTAACCCAGGGTCAACCAAAGACTAAAGAAACTATGGCCAATAAACCTAGTGTGAGTGTCGTGGTATGGCCAAAAAACTAGTGTGTGTGTGTGTAGTGTATTCCTAATATCTATTAGACTCTAATACTCTCGAAGTACAAAACTGTAATTATCGTAGGATGCAAGCCTCATCATGTTATTCTTATCGTTAGTATCTATAATTATTGTTAACAATTTAGCTTATAGAATGTAACCTTGTTCTGATTGCTAAATAATTACATAATAATAAAAAAATTATTTTGTTGCTTTAATTATAATTTATTTTATATTAAGGTAGTTGAAATTATAGAAAGTTATGGCACTGCGAGGTTTCCTGGTCCTCCAATGAGCTCCTCCCCAAGTGGTGAATGGGGGAATGCTCACCAGATATGGTGGTACCGAGGAAGTATTAAATACTAAGTGTAGGTGATAGTTACGGAGACCTAAACAGCTATGAATCAGAAACTTTTAGGCAATCTAAAACTAGAATAAACGGCTACAATATCATTATGTGGAAGGCAAATGGAAAATCACATTATTCCTCAAGTAATTGAGTACCAAGAATGTTTATCAAAGAAAATACAAATTAAAACACGATCCTCAGTCCCCGTTAGGTTTTATACAATCAGAGAGTTAGAAGAATCCGGATGTAAGCTAAATCTAAATTCAATTAATAGGTCCAACACATGGAACGTAAGAAGTTTTTTAAAGTGAAGTCAGATGGAAAAATATATATGTATATATATATATATATCACTATATATATATATATATATATATATATATATATATATATATATATATATATATATATATATATACTTTATATCATTCAGGTAGAGAAGACAATAAAAACACAAAATATGGAGTAGGTATTCCAATAAATAAAAAGATCGCTAGATATGTAAAAAAATGTATACCTATTTCTGATCTAGTAATTCTAATACAATTAAAAGGTAACCGACTAACATAAACATCATGCAGACTCCTACAGAGGACAAGTCTGATGGGGAAGTAAGAGAATTTTATAAAACTATAATGAACATATACAAACTAATAAATGTACTGATGAGGGATTTTAAATTCAAGTTAGGAGTAGGGAAAAAACTGGTTAAGAGAAATAATAAAGGTGGAAATGTATGGCTATGTCAAAAACATGATCTAGTAATATTAAATATATGGTTCCAATTGCAGAAAAGAAGACTTTAAACCTGGATGTCCCAACAAGACACATAAGGCCATATGGTTAGAAACCAAACTAATTATATTTTTGCAAGATAGAGTAAATGGTAGTTTAAATGGTAGTGTTGTTTATGGCCCACCTTATGCGTCTCTATATGAGAGCTGCAGTGAGTCCATCCACTAAAGAATTGGCCTGGTCAGTAATACGCACTCAAATTCTTTCCAGGGGTTTTCAATGGAATTAAAATCGAAGCTCTGTAAAGACCAGTGTAATGTTTCAATACCCATCTCTTCAAACTGCAGCGGAATAGCTTTTGTTATGTGGATAGAGCAGTTATCTAGTTGGTAGAGGAAAGTTATATCACCAAATTATTATCAGAGAGTTTGAAACACAGTATTGTCAAAAATATCAAGATATATCTCAGCGTTCCGAGTAGTAGAACTAAGAAACCCGGGCGGAACCAAAAAAACAACAGCGACAAATTATATCGTTGCCACCACGAAACTCGACTACTGGCACAAAACACTCTCGCGGCATCTGCCAAGATTTCCAAATCATGTAGCAAGATTTATCACTATGCAGAACTTGTTTCCATTGCTCACAGTTCAATAAAGGCGAGTTTTATACCATTGCAAACGACATTTAGAATTAATCGTACTTATGTTGGGTTTGTAAACGGCCGCAAATCTATAAAACATCAATGATTATGCGATGTTCAAAATCATTCAACTCTGTCGACTTACTCTTTGATTGTTTAACGTAGTGTAGACTAGGTATTCCACTACCTGCAGTATTGTATCGTTCTATGATGTTTCAAAATAAGTAACAGCCAGATACATTTCCCTAAAAAGTGTTCGGATATTCTTAGTCATATTGTGTATATATGGTAAAATACCTTTAATCGTATCAATTTATTTAATTTCTAGCACAAAATTATTCGAAGAAACAATATGTCTATTTACAAATTGTTGTGTTTGTATTTCAAAGTATTTAAACTATAAAACTGTTATATAGCTAATTATGTATGGGCAATTCCAGGAGAGAACCACCAAATTTGGGCAAATTGTTAGCAATTTAACATTCAAGTTGTTCTAATTCCTACACTATCAACCTGAAAAGCATATTATGAGCGTAATGTATCAAAAAAAAAAAAAGTATGTAAATCGAAAATTATTACATTAAATTTGATACAATTAAAATTCAGTGAGTTCTTAGACTCACGATGTTAAGTAATATGTCTCCTTCAGTAAAAAGTAATAAAACTAAATAAATATACCTAAAAGCAAAATAAAGCAACCGTTGTTATCTATTATTAAGTAGTCAATCCACGCCTGACAGTGTCCTGTTGTCAACTTAGTAATAATTAAAATAAGGATCTTTCAAATATTTACTCACACTTCTAATAATCCAATAAATTATAAGTAATATACAAAAATACGAAAAACTATAAATTTACAATATCTTACAGCAGTAAATGAAAGTTAATCTAACATCTAGTGATGAGTATTGCACTCTTAATAAATGTTATACCCATAATCACGTGGAATACCACACATTTTAAAATACAAATAAAACGCATTTATTGTAGTAATGAAATATATACTAATATTTTCTACAAAGGATGAAATTAAGGCAGAACTGATAACCAAATATCTAAAAGTAATTAGTAATAATACAATCAAATAAGTACGGACGTGGAACCCCTTTTCCTTCATTGTCCGGAGCTTTTATACATAAACAAAAATTTGCGGCCACTTCCGGTCAAACCGGTTTTGAGATTTTCTGATCAGGCTGATTTTAGGTGTCTGAACTTGACTTATGGTCCTTAGTTGAATACTAAAAACGTTATGTTTCTATCTATTACTGTTCAAAAAGGTCTCCAGCTTGGAAGCTGCCTTGATCAAAAGTTATAAGGAATGACATATTGGAAGCTGGGTCCGCTAAAAACCCTTATTGCATTGTTGTAGGACATCCCACCTATGCCAGCTCGCGGATGTGAACCCGGTAGGCCATACGCTTTCGAATGATATCCCCCTTATGTCTTTAGGTTCAGTAGTTCTCGAGTTGAAAGTCGCAACGGACAGACGTCCGCACCGATTTCATTAGGCTTTCCTTTCAGGTATAAAAGCCTAAAACAAATACAAAAGAGCATTACACTACATATATGTAGTAGCATAACGGGGGTTCAACTTATTTGTATATTTATGGTCCCTAATAAATAAACATTTTAGAAACGGTATTTCGTATGAAAAGCAGACTACAACCAAGTCGTAATACAAATGAGGACAAAGTTTAAAAAGATAACGCGAAAAATCAATAATGACATTTACTGAAAAAACAAAACAAATATATTAGAGACAAATTTTATACAAGAAATTGAGGTAAAATTAAGTAAACTAAAACCAGTACAAATACAGAAAAATAAAGACCAAGCAATAATAAAAAATAAACTTAAAAGAACCTAGACGGATCTGAAGGAACCTCTAAACAAATAGGACAAAATACTCCACGTTCAAGAAAATCCAGAACAAAAAACAAATTACGGACGAAATAACAAATCTTCTGGGTGAAATAAGAAAGAAAAAACGAAAAAATGCAGATGCGTATAAAAAACAGTAAAAATTAAGGAAGCAAAAGAAAAATTCTTAGAGGAAAACTGGAAGTCTATTTATTGAGGAACTACATACAATCCATAATGAACGAAATCTACATCAGCAAATAAAGAAAGTTATAAAAAGCGAATGACAATGAATATACTTACTTACTTAATCCAAAACCTTTCTACCTTTCTTCTTTTTTCTATCCTTTGCTGTTGTGCGAATTTCTTCCCACTTTATGTTTCTTGATTCTGCTGCCTCTTTTAGTTCCTCCTTCCATGTTTTTCTCGGTCTTCCTATCCTATTTTCCCTTTTGGTCTTGCTTCAAACACTTTTTCACTGTTCTGTTTTGTCCATTCTTATTATATGTCCCAACCACCCTAACTGTCTCTCTTGCACTAATACTGCTACCGCTTTAGTTTTTAAATTTTCTCTAAATGTTGTGCTCCTGATGTGGTCTCTATTTGTTTTGCCCTCTATTTTACGCAGGAATCTCATCTCCGTACTTTCGACCCTGCTCCTATGTTTATTCACTGTTGTCCATGATTCACTGCCATAGATGAGTATTGGTGTTACAACTTTTTGAATACTTCTACTTTTGCGTCATTTGGTACTTCCTTTTTTCCTAGAAAAGAGGACTTTATGGAGTTAAATAGTCGTCCTGTAATTCCTACTCTTTCATTTATCTCGTCATCGAGTTTTCCATTTTCCTGTATCCATACACCTAGGTATTTGAACTTCTCTACTTGTTCCAATTTTCTTCCCTCTATATATATACGATGTCTTCTCTTGTCTGGTGCTATTACCATTGTTTTGGTTTTATCTCCGTTTATCTTCATGTTTTCTTTTTAGTTCTAAGTTGTATACATTGATATTTTCTTGTAGGTCTTTCTCACTTTTTCCGAATATAACCATATCATCAGCAAAAAGTAATTCTGATATGTAGATTTTTCCATATTCCAGCTTCCTACATGGTATCTTCTTGTTTTTTCTTGCATTCTTTTATTGCCTCATCTAATACTAAATTAAATAGCAGCGGGCTGAGTAACATCCCTGTCTTAGGCCTATATTGGCCTTAAATTCCTCCGACTGCTCGTGTCTCGTTCTTATTATGTTTCCGCTATTTTCGTATAGTGCTTTGATGGCTGCTACTTCTCTGTAATTTATGTTTGCTTTTTCTAGACACTGCCATATTGTCTCTCTTTCTATTCTGTCGAAGGCCTTTTCCAGATCTATAAAACAGAGATGTATTTCTTCCCTTTCTCTATGACCTTTTCACTTAGCTGTCTGATTGTAAATATGTGGTCTTGTACCCCCGTCCTTCTCTAAACCCACTCTGGGTGTCTTCTATTGTCTTATCTAGTTTGTCTCTGAGTCTAGTTTCTAGAATCCTTGCGAATACCTTCCCTGGGATGCTTAGTAAGGAAATTCCTCTGTAATTACAGCATTCTCTTCGGTCTCCCTTCTTATATATGGGTATTATGATTCCTATTTTCCATTCCTTCGGTACTTTTCCTGCTACTAAGATGTCGTTGTATAGTTCTAGTAACCTTTCCTTGCCTGTTTCTCCCATGTATTTTACCATCTCTGGGGTAATTTCATCTATGCCTGGGGCTTTTGCTAGTTTGAGTTTCCTTATTGCTATATCCAATTCTTGTTTTGTTATTTTGCCTTCTGCGCTATCTTCCTCTGTTGAGTTCGTATCTTTTTCAAAGTCGGTATTTTCCCTCCCTCTTCTTTTTTCCAATCCTCTCTGTTCTTCCCCTGCTGCCAACAAATCTTCGAAATATTGTTTCCATCTTTCCATAATATCGTTTTCATTTGTCAGTACATTTCCCTGTTTATCCTTGATGTTTTTTGTGGGTGTAGTTTTCTTTTTTCTCAGTTGCTTCAAAGTTCCGTAAAATAGTTTCTGGTTGTCGTCAAATTCTTTTTTCATTTTGTTTCCGAATTCTTCCCACGCTTTCTGTTTTGCTTCCTTCACCTTGTTTTTTACCTGCGTTCTTTTCTCTTTGTATAGATTGTAGTCCTCTTCCAATTTTGTTTGTAGATATTTGCGCCAGCATTCTTTTTTCTTTTTTACCAGTGTTTTTATGTCAGTTGTCCATCATGCATGTCTCATACTTCTTTTTTAGGATGTCTTGGTATTTCTTCCTGATGTGTTCTTCTTGTAACATGTGGCTTTTAATTTTCTCCTTAGTTATTTTTCTATGTTTCTCTGTCGCTTGTTTTTGGCTCACCCTCATATCCAATTGGAGTAAGTAGTGGTCGCTGCCTATTTCCGGTCCTCTCTTCACCTTAACATCTTTGATTTTTCGCTAATTCTCCCCGTTCACTCGAAAATAGTCTATAATTGATTTCTCGTTTCTGCTGTGTTCCACCCTTGTGTATTTGTGTATGTCTTTATGTACGAACTTTGTGTTCGTTATTACTAAATCATTTGCCACGCAGAACTCTACAATTTTCGTACCGTTTCTATTTCTTTTGTGCTCTCCTTGTCTTCCTAAAATTCTCTCTATGCCTCTATTATCCTTTCCTACGCTTCCATTTAGGTCCCCCATAATTATAATATTGTTTCCTTTCGTATCTATTACATTTGTAGTTCCTCAAAGAACTGGTTTTTTATTTCCACTTTCTCGTCTTCATCAGGTCCGTACGCCACAATCATTTGCCATGTTTCTTCTTTTTCCCCTAGTTTGACTTCTACTGCCATTATTCTTTCATTTACATACCTTTCATTTATTATTGTTTCCATTTTGCCAGGGTGTACCACTAAACCCACTCCCGCTTGTGCCCTTTCAGATTTTTCTATTCCTGACCAAAGCATCCAATATCCTTTGTGTAGTCTCGTATGTCCTTGCCCTTTCTTCTTTGTCTCTGTTATTCCCATAAAATCCAGCTTTTGTTTCTCCATTTCTTCTATGAGTTCCTCCTCCTTTCCGTTTATACTTCTGATGTTCCATGTTCCTATTTTTATATACTCCTGCTTTCCTCTTTTTTGTTTCGTTTCTCTACTCGTGTCCGTGTCCTTTGCTCTGTTCGTCATCTTTTGTGTCTGTTTTTTTATTTTCTGGGTGCTTAGTTTTTTGAGGAGGGAGTCTCTTCTATGACTCTTTGTTCTCCTTCGCTCCACTTGTAGCAAGTTCCGTCTATTATTATCTTCTGGTATCCAGTTTTTACCTCTTTTCCTTCTGCTCTTTTCGCTCTTGCTATTTTCCTGATTTCCGCTTGTATTCTTCTCTCGTCCTGTGTTTGATCGTTTTCAATGTATATTCTTGTTCCTTTCAAAGATTTCTTGTTTTGCATTACTTCCTGTTTTTCATTCCAAGAATCCATCTCCAGAATGGTTAGTGCTGGCTTTATGGTATGTACATTTTTTACTTTGGCCTCCACTTGTAATTTTTCTTCGAGGAACTCCATCACGACTTGTTTCTTATTCTGTCCTTTGAATTCAACCCCTTTTATTACAATATTGCATTTCCTTCTATTCTTTTCTGTTGTCTCTAGTTTTCCTTCCAGCTTTTCTATTCTTTTGATTAGGTAGCCTTTTTCCAGCTCCCACTTCTCTTCCTTCTTCTTGAACTCCTCTCTAAGCTCCTTGTTAGCTTTCGTGTTTTCCTTTATTTCCTTCATCATCTCTTCAAACATTATTTTCAGCTCACTTATTTCCGACATTTTGGTATTCGCTGATCCTGTGATTTTTAACAGGGGGGATTTGATAATGTTTTTTCTCTTGCTTTCTCTACAGAGTTCTTGGTCCAATTCTGTGCTGCTATTTAACTCCCGTTCCCTTTTGTTTGTGTTTTCCATCCAGTTAGCTCTTAAATGTGCTCCCCTAAAATTTGTTCACGTTTTATAGCACGCTTATTTGTTTATTTGTTTATCTTTCCCCTGAACTCCGTTGACCGCGACCTTTATCGCTATCCGCACTTGCACCGCTCGCTTACCACACTTTCGCCGCCCGTTCGTTGTCGTCCGCTCTAGGTTTATTCACTGCATTGACACGTAAAATCTCAGAACACTGCACACAAACCCTTTATTTCCTCTTTTTTCTTAACTTTTCGCCACTAAATCCGCTTTGTTTTATATGCACGTTTTACGTCGCGTTGAAATTTACGAATTTCATTTGGTGTGGTATAGCCCGTATACGGTGTTTATATATCGCCACCTGCTATAAAATTCGCGTCCGCGCCGTCCGACATCTAAAACTCCACTCATGACAATGAATATAAGAAACGAAAGTATTGAGATAGTGTTCGATAAAGAAGGGAAAAGAGAATATGGAGAAAATATAAGAATTTGTAATGGCCCAGATATATTTAAATAAGAAGATTTACATGCAGCATGCAGCGGGATATTTTAAATATATGGGAAAGTCTGGTATGCAAATATTGACAGAATATATATATATATAAAACAAAAATGGTTATATACCAAAGAAGCGGTCCAACTTAACTTTTGTAATGATTCCAAAGAAACCAAAACTTAAAAATGTTACGCTTATTGAGCCATTAGTTTTATGTCTTATAAAAATATTCCTGCGTATAATATATTATAGAATTAGATTAAAATATAAAGATAAAATTAGTCAATTGCAATTTAGTTTTGCTTTTGCTCTAGTAGTATTAAAAAAACGCTGCTTAGGGTTTAACAAAGTATATGTCTGCCATACAGACTACAAAAATAGAGCATGAGAATCACTGAACTAAGTGCAGAAAATTTAATTGGACAGTAAAGATTTTAAAAACTTTATTGGGGACAAACAGCAATAGTGCACATAGACAAAGGAACAACAAATTAATAAAAAACAGGCGTTCGACAAGGCTGTGTGCTGTCGTCAATTTTATTTAATGTATACAGAGGTAGCTATGCAAAAAGCTTTAAAAAGGCCAGAATGAATAAATAACTGTAATAGTCTATAACACAGTTGGATTTGCTGATAATTAAATAATTATGAATAGGTGTGAAAGTAAACATATTGGTTGAATATAATAATAGTTAAAATAAAATAGGCGATAAACGGAAAATAAATCTTAAAGTTGACGATAAAATAATATCGCTACATATTTAAGGCGAGAAGTGAATAACAGTATAAACCACTTCTAAGAACTCAAGAAATGAATAGCATAGCACAAACAGGTTTTCTTAAAATGAAAAATTAATTGTGCAACTTAAAATTAAACATCAAAGTTAGACCCGGAGTTATATATGGTTATATATGGTCAGTCTTAATACACATCTGCAAAACATGAACAATAAGGAAAGACTCAAAAAGAGGATATAAGCTTTCTAAATGTACTCATACCGCAGACTGCCGAGAATATCATAGACTGCCTAAGTAATCAGCAATGAAGTATTACATAGGATTCCAACCAATATTTGGTAAATATCATAAAGACTAATTCTTTGATGTTATGAAACATACATAATATAAAATCTTAAAAACCTTGCTTTAAGGAAAATCATGGCTGAAGATGCATGAACTGATTGAAACACTCAAACGTTGATTCAAGACATAATATATGATTTTTACATGATAGTTGCCAAACTCGTTTGAGATGGCACCGCAGCAGTAAGAGAGCACTGCGTGTGATAAGTTTAACAATGTATATGTATTTTAATAGTTGAATTTTTTTAATTTTATTTAATTAATACGTAAATAGGACTCATATTATGATGACTGCATCTCGTCTCTTTTTATCGGTGATCGAGAAGGAAGCTAGGAAGAAAATAGAAAAAAGAAAGAAATATTAAGTTAGGGATTTATTCCTCTTTACTTTTAGGATCCGTACTGGAAATCGTTGAAATACGACTTTGCCTCTCGCGATCTCCGATTAGCTGGACCAGGCGGGCGAAAGAGAGCTTACAAACCCGGTTATCAAGCTACAACGATCGGTAAATTAAACCAAACCGTGCAAATACCAGATCTACTAAGGGAAACCGCCGGTATCGGATATTCCAAACAAACAAAGCACAAAATAATCCAAACCAAAAGGTGTTTTTTCCAGCCATATTATAAACACATGCGTTTTAGTTTTTATTTCCAAATATGAGATCTCCTAGTTCCATCTTCACCAAGAAGAATTCTTAACGCATACAAGCAAATTGATGTATTATTCGAGAGGAACAAACAATTATTTACAAGTAAATATTTGTATTTAAAATTAATTCTATTAATTATGTCCATTATTAATAATTAATTCTAATAAAATATCGCCTATTTTACTAGCTTTTATGTGTGTAATTATAATTGTGTATAATTGTGTGATATAATAATAACATCAAGTGGTGTTATCTCTTTAAATACAATCATATTTTATATTAGGTACATTATTTGTATGTTTCATTTATTATTTTAAGTCTTCTATGTTAAGCATAATATAATAATAAGATTAACAAGCCAAGAAATAGAGGATCTACTAAAAGGAGAAAATATAGTAAAAGAAATAAAAGCCAGAAGAACACGTTGGTATGGACACATAAATAGAAAAGATGAAAACTCAATTACTCAGAAGATAATGAAATGGAAACCACAGAAAATGAGACTAAGGGGGAAACCGAAGACAAGATGGGAAGACCAAGTAATAGAGGACATAAAAACAGTGAGAATTGACAGTTGGAGAGAAAAAATTAAAAATAGAAAATTATGGAGAGAAATAGTAGAGAAAGCAAAGAATCACAAAGGATTGTAAAGAACAGTGGAGAGGAGCGACGAACCACTCCACTAATTTAAAAGTCAGAAGAGCTCGAAAGAGCGGCAACAATTCCACATAGGAATGTACTGCCGGATATATATATATATATATATATATATATATATATATATATATATATATATATATATATATATGTTAAGAATACTATATCTGGTAATGGTAATACAACTATGTAAAATAGTTCTCTAGTTCACTTTAATGTTTAATGGCGTTTTGGGTTATTACTTCTCCAATAAAATAAATATTAAGGTTTTTGTAGATGGTGCTGTTTAAGATAAACAATATAAGATCTGAGCGCATTAGACTGGGACCATTATATTGTATCAATATTACATGAACTATAATATCCCTTTAATTCGATTTCGCACATCCAGACGGGTTTAATTACAATATATTCTTTATACAATAATAATTTGTTCTTTGTAGATAGGGCGATCTTCTATTCAGTTATCGAACTTTTATTTTAGTTTTAATATCCATTTTCTCTGTTCTTTTAAACAAAGAATTTCCATGATTAGCGGTTGTCTAAATACATATTTAGGTAATTAAATCTCGTTTGTCTAATGAGTAATATGTGCGTTTCTAAATGGCTCTAACATAGAGTTTTTTAGCTGGTTATTGTTTTGTTTGTGAATTTGTCATCTTGGTTGTATAAGCTGTCTATCCCGACCTTGACATAGTTCTTATGAGGTGGCTCTAACTTCTTCTTACTCTATAATTTCTTTAAATCTTTGTTTAAACTATAGTATTTTGAAATACCCTCAAATTTTAGTAGGTGTAGAGTTTTCTTTTATGATAATAATTAAACTGATTTGAAGAAATACGGGCAATCAATCAGAAGAGTTCATCCAATAGTCATTTGGATTATAAATAATAAAGAAATTTGATATATCATAGTCTGACTATATTGGGTTATCCAAACAAAAGTTTGAACTTATATAGTTTTAGCGTTTTTTTCTGAATTGTTTTGTGACCCAAGCTTGTCTTAATATTTTGAACATTTTGGTATATTGTTGTTGAGTGATTTTTGTTTATATAATAATAGAGAAGCTCTAACGCCCCGCGTGGGAGCACGGCCTGCAAAGTAAAAAGTAAAGGCTTCATACGCTCACCACTGTGCCCGGTCGTCGTGCACTATCTCTGATGCAGTGCGATGTGGCAAGCACCGTGCCTTAGACGACCGCCATTATTACCTCTTGTTCAAAGGGAACGCAGGTGCTCAATTATTTTCAGTGACTGAGTAGGCCACCCGCCAGGCATTAGAAAGCTTCGGGAATGATTTCAAGTCTGTTAGCATTGCAGTTCGCCCCTCAATCGCGGGACCATGCTGGCTTGGTATTTTAACGGTATTGTCTTATATCGCCTTTGAGATGTAGTCTTCTCGATTTAGGGTTATTTATCCATTTTATCACTTCTGGGTGATTTTAGAGCGTTTTTTGCTTAATTAGTTGTTACTGTTAAGTAGCTAACTCGTTCGATAGAATCAAATATGTTGGGCTGAAATACAAAATAATTTTTAGTCAGACATATGCAATTGTGTTTTCTAATATTATACAAGAATTTTTAAAAGGGCCTTTATTCTCAAAATATATAAGATTCCTCGTTAATATCGAACCCTTGTTGAGGAAATAAATGTAAAAGGGTGTACAGGAGTATTTGTAGCTTGTATGACATTAAAAATGACAACACAATTTTGAAGCACTAGTCTACTTTTCGGTTTTTTATTGTTATATTGGTAGATTCATAATTACTGGAAGTTGTTGTTGATAATGAAAGCTGGTTAGGAATAGTGTGGCAGCATAGCAAAGTAGAAATTGGAGATAAGCCATTCCACCCCCACATTTGAGTTTTAAATTTACGAATCTATAATTTTAAGAAAAATTAAAATAGTAAAACAAATTAGTTATTAAATGGTACTTACCTCAATGTTTTTGGGGCCATAATAATCACGGCAGTTCTCAATGCAATACTGGAAAACTAACGTTTTCTACTTTATGGTTCTACAATAAGTAAATTACAGTTCTATGATGTTATTGCTTATATAGTTTTCACAACTGCAACTTTATTAGCATAAAAAATATTTTCAAGGCAATGAAAAGAACAGTAACTTACAAGTATTTTAATTTATTTTAAAGCCACTACAATGGTAATAAAACATATTGTTGCTGGTGATAGAGAACATAGAATTATTTTTTCTTTTGAATGCGATTGTATACACAGCACATGTATGTATAAAAAATTCTAAGAGTAGAATTTGGAAGAAAATATAAACTGCGTTCAGATTAGCAAAAGTATGTATGTATGTATTCAAAATATGTCGAATAAAACATGTACTAACGTGTAAGGTGATAGCGAAACACTCGGCATCCTTGATTATGTTAGAATGTTAGAAAAGTTTTTCCCTTACACTGCATTTTTCTTCTGTTAATTTACCTGTTTGGTAACTATTATTATAAAAATTGTTAACAACTTTATAAATTAATTACAATTCTGTATTTTTTAATTTTATATATTTTTTTTATATTATGACTTAATTACCACCGCCAGCTATTTGCCATGCCTTTAGCTACTCTTTAACTGTTTGTTGCCATTGTCATGCTTTTTGTCAATTAAATTGGTATTTTCGGATGTTAAAAAATATCAGTACATAACAATACTTTTATTATTTCCCACTTATTTTATTTTATAACATAAGCTTTTGCTTTGTTAGTAGATGTCTGTCTTTCTTATAGTTTCTTCACAATTACATGTTAACAAATTTTTATAAATATTGACATTTTTATAAATCTTCCTTTTATACGAGACATTTCGTTTGCTCTGATTTGCATTATTCTACAAGTTATAGTTGTTTTAGAAAATTAAAATGTTTCACTGATCGAATAAAAATCAGTTATGATCAATTAGTAAGTATCTTCTTTGTAAGCTTGTGCCTTAAAAGTCTAAATAAAATGCATTTCAATTTTATTGAGTCCGATAAGTAATTTGCTTGCTTGGTGTTACTTGGTGTAACGAAGTTACGGTACTGTCAGCATGTTTCAACTTGCATGAGAAAGCGCTTAGAAGTCTTACTAGCGAGTTTTATGAAAGTGACTGAAAACAAGGCACAGCATTTACTGCTAAATATTTTATTTTGATGGGGATAGCTAGAAGGCCGCTCTTTAGCCCTTGAATAAATTATAAGACTCGCTCGACAATTTTGACTTTCTTAATTTGTAGAATTGCATTTAACGTTTATTTTCCACGTTGTGCTTGTGAAACAAATGAAATATCACAATTAATTTAACAATAATATATAATATATGTAATAATTTAATATAATATTTAATAAACAAAACTCGAATTAATAGCAAATTAGTATTTTATAATGATATTTGGTTCTCAACAAAGCTTCAATTTTTTAATATATGCTTTTGACACTTAAAAGCTTTTAATCTTAAATTTTTATATTCTAGGGTAACTAATATTCTCAAATATTTAACACTTTGCCTAGTAGACAGGTTCTGGAATAAATAAAATATTCTCCTCTAGGTATAATTTTCTCAAATTTGTTGCGTCATCCATAAAAGTTATTATATTGGTATAATAATCAAAATATTTCATCTACAAAATGCATAAAATCCAAGTCCTATAAAATAGTTACTAACTAAAATATTACTAAATTAAATGATTGGCTGCTTTGATAACCTATTTGTGTTTTGTCTGTTAAGATGACAAATTCTGACAATTAAATATATCTGTGATAGTAAGAGTTGAATTTTAGCAGGAGAAGCAATATAAAATATATATGTTTATAGATTTTTAAGGGTCTTTATTTATTATTAGTTTCTCTAACAATCGTAACTTTCTATTTCTTATATCGGCAGGTGATCCAGTGGTTGAGGCGCGAGCTGCGGTGCGGACGAACTCGGGTTCTGTTCTCAAAGTTTTCTAATGCCTCGCGGGTAGCCTTCTCAGTCACTAAAAATAATTGAGTATCTGCGTTCACTCGAACAAGTGGTAACGATTGAGATATTCTAAGGCACAGTACTTGCTACATCACCCTGCACCAGAGATGGTGCGCGACGACCGAGCAGACAAAATGAACATATGAGAGCCTTAGATTCGAGTGCGAGCAGTGAAGCGGTGCGGACACTAGGTGTACGCTCCGCTATCGTTGCAAAACAGCGATAACCGCAGGGTCACAGGGCCAAGCGAACACTTCTTCAAGTGCTTCCAGGAGTGCGCCCGCACGGAGGGCGAACTCTGCGGCGGTGATCAGGGTTTCAACGGTGCCAGCAGAACCAGCAGCGGCGATCAGGGCTTCAGCGGAGCCAGCGGGCCGGGCCTCTCCGGCCAGCAACCATGGCTTTCACCCAGCGAGGGCATCTGTAGTGCTTCTACGGGTAACAGTAATCGTTATAGCTTATATAGTACGCGTTTAATTTACTGTAAGGTTGTGGCTAAAGACCGCGCCGCGCGTGATAAGAATTCAAGTGTCCGAGCCGATAACGTTTATTTACGTACGCATAAACACTAGTCTTATAATTTTAACACGTACTTCTCGCACATTTTATAAACTTGTTATCAATCTTAATACATAAACAAGTGATCCCCCGTAGGGGGGATCTCTCATCATACAACAATGGCCCTAAAGAGAAATGGAAATCAACTTTCACCACCAATTATCCAAAACAAAAAATATTTTTTTGAACCTGATAAACTAATCACAACAAATAAATTCTTCTTACCAAGTGATAAAGTACGAACAGCACAAAACATAATATATCAAGGAAAACATGCCGCGGCAATTGCCCAGATGCACCTGTGTCCACAGGTGGACCATCTGACGATATAATTTCTAGCTTAACAAAAGATAATAATATCAAAATTCCACCCATATTCTTGCATTATGCCTCATCACTGAAATACCAAGAAATAGTAAAAGATCTTAAAGAACAAACCACGGGAGAATTTGAGACCATACAAAAAGGAAATAAAATACGAATCAATCTAAGAACTATTGAAGACTACAGAAAAATGACAAAATTTTATAATGAAAATAAATTAAGCTGCCATATATTTAAAGACCCAGAAATTAATAATTTGTCAGTTATCATTCGAAATATTCCGGTATCTATTACGGAGGAAGAAGTGCGAGAAGAGCTGCAAGCCCTAAAATATCCAGTGATTAAAATAGCAAGATTATATAACAAAGATAAAAAGCCAATTCCACTGTGTGCCGTGGAACTTGAAAACACCGATACTGCCAAAGATATTCTTAAGGGGGTTAGTACCTTTAAAATCTTAAAATTTTCGTGTTTTTTTTTATTGTTCTATTTGAAAGAGCTACGCTTTACGAATACTTTGCCGCAAACCCGAACGCGCTACGTTCAAATTTGGCGCTGCGAGAGCTTGTGACGTGGCGCAAGGTGGGGGAAGACGCTCCGAGCGAAGCGGACGACAGCTGCCAGCTGACTTCGTTCCCCCTGCCTTGCGTATGCGCTCTGCGCGCTCTCGATGCGCGCTTTTCTCTTGTTTTCTTACGCGGTGTGTTGGTGCTCTTTTACTCTATGGGATTGAGCGAGGCCTTTTCGATATAGTTTGTCAGTGGTTTTCGTGGTACGCATGAGCTCAGCGAGAAAACAAAAGCACAACGTCAGATTGTTTATGCTTTGTTTTCTCACCGGTGAACGATATAACCTCGACTCTGACTTGTTTATTGTTGTTATATCTTTGGAAGTATTTATTACAATGACTGGCCGGGTCTATATCGGTCAAAAGGACATGGGGAATATAAGGAAGACCTTCCCGAAGAAAAAACGTGTGCCTCCGAGCAAACGAAGAAATCAAACGCCCGAAGACAACGCGGACCTTTCTACGTCGGCGAAAAACTGCGAACTAGTACTGGCTCCGAGGGTGTCGAGATTACAGACTTTCAAGGATACCGAATTCTTGATTTGTGGACTTTTGTCATTCCTAACTTCTCTCATCAAGTGTCGCGAGTGTGATGGTGAAATGAAGTTTTCTGAATCAGCTGTTCGCGGGCTTGGCTTCAAAATAAACATTTTGTGTGAATGTCCTGGAAGATCACATCCCTCCTGCCGTTACATTGGAAAATCCTACGAAATCAATAGGAGATTCCAATTTGCTATGCGGGTGATAGGAATTGGATATAGCGGACTACAAACATTCTGTGGGCTTATGGACTTGCCGGTGTTTTTAGCGAGAAATCATTACGGGGACTTAGTGAAAATGATCCGTGATGCGTGCAAGACTGTTGCAGAGTATTTTATGAAGAAGGCAGCTTCCCAGGAACTCCAAATTACGACTGAGACATCACCATTGTCAGATCATGCCGGCATTTCGGTATCAGGCGATGGTACGTGGAGGACTAGAGGCCACACTTCACTGATGGGTATGGCGTCGATCATCGGATTCTACACGAAAAAGGTGATTGATGTGGTTATAAAGTCACTGTTTTGCAAGATGTGTCTTTCCTGGGATGATGGGAAACCACAAGAAGAACATGAAGATTGGCTACAAGAGCACAAAGAAGTGTGTGAGATTAATCACAGTGGATCGAGTGGCAAGATGGAAGTAGACGCTGTAGTCGAAATGTTTCAACGATCAGTCGCTTTCTCTGGTGTGAAATATCTAAATTACATTGGGGACGGAGATTCCAAAACCCATAAAGGTGTCACAGCAAGCAAACCATATGGAGATCAGCTAGTGACGAAGAAAGAAGATATTGGTCATGTGCAGAAACGACTAGGAACCAGACTACGAAACATTAGAAAAGAGAAGAAATTAGGAGGAAAGGAAAACTAACTTTAGCTACAATAACCCAATTATGTAGCTATTTTGGAAAGGCTATAAGAGACAACTGCCAAGATGCCCAAGCCATGCACAATGCTGTATGGGCCACTTTCTATCACATGTCTTCTACAGACGAAGATCCCCAGCATTTCTACTGCTCTGAATCTTGGTGCAAATACATGAAAGCAGCCGCTGAAAACAAGCTCCAAAATTTCAAGCATCCGTCTCGATTTCCTGTAGAAGTACAAGAGGCCATCAAACCAGTCTACACTGAGCTCACAAAAGAAAGTCTTTTGACCAGGTGTGTAGGAGGTTTTCTCAGAACCCGAATGAGTCATTTAATAATATTGTGTGGAAGATAGCTCCAAAGCTCTACTTCAGTGGCCTCCCGACTGTGGAAATTGCCACTTATGTGGCAGTTTGCCTTTTTAATGAAGGCAACAGCTCCCTTCTGAAGATATTGCAAGAACTTGGTATCCAGATTGGCTCCAAAGCAAATGACTACACCAAACAAGCTGACAAAATGCGCTGGGACAGATCCTTGACTAGGCAAGAGGAAAGGACGAAAGAGGCCAGGAAGAAGGCCAGGGAGGCCAGGACCGCAAAGGATAAGTCCCACACTGATAAGGAAGGTCCCCAGTATGGAGCTGGAATTGATTCAGACTGGCAAGTGCACTTTCATTGACATGATCTCACGTATGACCTTGTAGTTTGATAAAAACACGATTATCTCAGTTTCACTTTTTGGACCTTCCGTACATCATAATGTAAAACCGTCCCTCAGAATTTGATGAAATTTTCAGGGCAGGTTAATAATATGATTATTTCCATTGTGACACTAAAATATTTTGTTAGAATCATAATAGAAAAAATTTACAATTTTTATTCTTATAAAAGGGCGTTTTGTCTAATACTTCATGTTTAACTAGTGAAAAAAATATTTTTTCCAAAATTAAAGAAATTAACAGTGTCACAATGAAACTACAACTATAAATCAACTAATCTTTCTTTGTGCAATTGTTTCAGATCCCCATAAGGTCAGCACAGTGTACGAACTGCCAAGTTGTTCTTAAATCTCTCCAACGTTGATTGTCCTCCCATAAGAGGTTTTTAAGTCAAAATTTTTAAAATAATTTTAAAATGTATTTTAAAGTATGATTAAATTTTCTGTTAATTTCAATCTACTCGAGTTGTTTTTTCTAACATTTTTTTTTTTTCAAAAATACCGTATTTTTAGGGATTTAAAGGTACTAACCCCCTTAAATTAACAAAAATCCAATATAGTATTATAGAAGTTGAACCTAGAACAAAAGCTAAAGATATCCCACAATGTAAAAGATGCCAGAGATATGGTCACACCCGAAATTATTGCCAATTGAAACCCAGATGTATTAAGTGCACAGGAAGCCACGAGTACACTAACTGCCCTAAAAAGCCGGAAGAACTACCTCAATGTGTTAACTGCGGAGATCAGCACCCTGCTAACTACAAAGGTTGCACCTATTACAAAAGAGTTAGACCTCAGACAAAGGAAAATAGACAAACTAGACCACAAGCACGGACAACATCAACTACTACTGAAACTATCATAAATAACCCCCAAAATTATAACAAAGAATTCCCGAGACTTCCAATCAATCATAACAGAAATACACTTCCAACCAACAACCAAGAAACCCCTGATGTTATAACTACGATTGTAACAAAGATAATAGAGCTAATTATTCCTCATCTAGATAAAATAATGCCATTTCTCACAACACTACTTCCATTATTAACTTCTCATGGACCCAAATAAGCAGCACATAATCAATAATATAACTATCCTAAATTGGAATGCTAATGGTGTAAAGAGGCAGCGAGCTATTTTATTAGAATTTATGACAAGACATAATGTGGATATTGCCTGTATATCTGAGACACATTTAACTGAAAATGAACCATTTAAAGCATCTGGATATATAGTTTACAGAAAGGATAGACGAGCCGAAATAGCTTCAGGAGGAGTAGCGATATTAATTAAACGCCAAATAGCACACTACGCTCTAGCTGATATAAACCTAGACAATTTAGAATCTGTAGCAGTAAAACTTACTCTGGACATCAACACTAAAATTACCATTCATGCTGCATACAAACAACCGAACAAAAGGCTTTTAGAAGAGGATATTACTAAAATATTTCACAGTAAAGAACCCACCATGCTAATAGGAGACTTGAACTGCAAACTCACTGACTGGGGCTGCAGAGCCAACAACCCCAATGGTTCCAGACTAAATAATTATATGACTAACCATGGCATACAGATCTCAGCCCCTAGGGATTGGACTTGTTATCCTTATAACCATGGACATAAGCCTGACATACTAGATGTCGTCCTGCATAAAAATTTTAGCAAACCTATCTATCAAACAGTATTAATGGAGCTTGACTCAGATCACGTTCCAGTGATAATCTCATTTTACAGCGAACTACAGAGAACTCCAGTAATACCTAAATTGATCCAAGGCAAAATAAATTGGGACAACTACCACATTGAATTAGATAAGAATATGAAAAACCCCGGACGAATTTCAACAACTGAAAATATAGATGATGCTGTAGAACAATTTACAGAAGCAGTAAAAGCTAGTATTACACCTGCAGTCACACCCTGGAAGCAACAAAAAAAGAATTTTAAATCACCAACACCAATAGAAATTCTAAACTTAATTAAGCTAAAGAATCGAACTAGACGTGAATGGCAAAGGACACGCCAACCTCATCTAAAAACCTTCTTAAATCAACTGACACATAGGGTAAGAGAGAAACTGGATAACTATAAATTTCATCAATACAACAAGTACATAGAAGAACTCCAACCGCGAGATGCTACTATGTGGCAAGCTACTAAAAGACTAACTAAACAACCGAACATTATCCATCCCTTGACAGATGATACTGGCAACACATCTGTAACTGATCAACAAAAAGCCAATGCATTAGCCTTACACCTAGAGTTAGTTTTTGCCTCTAATGACATGACATGCGCTGAAACTCATCTCCAAGAAGTGCAAGAAATCAATAATAACTATAGAGCTCAGGAACCGATTGAAATTGAACCAACCTCGCCCTCAGAAATTAAACACTACATCGCACATTTAAATAACAAAAAGTCCCGGGCCCTGATTTGATTACAAATGTAATACTGAAACATCTCACTACAAAATCCTTGGCATTCTTAGCTACGATCTTTAATGGCTGCCTTAGATTAGGATATTTTCCGAAAAAATGGAAGAGGGCGCACATTCTTCCATTTTACAAAAGTGGTAAAAATAAAAGTAAAGCGGAAAGTTACCGTCCCATAAGTTTACTTTCAACGATCTCTAAACTGTTGGAAAAAGTAATATACACCCGACTCCAAACAATACTGACTGAACGAAATATCATACCTAAATACCAATTTGGTTTCAAGAAAGAGCATTCGACTACACACCAGCTCTTGAGAATATCGGAAATTATCGAAAAAGGCTTCGAGAACAAAGAATATACAGTTGTGGCCTTTCTAGACTTACAAAACGCGTTTGACAAAATATGGACATCTGGACTAAGATATAAGATCATTAAACTAGGACTTCCAGACTATATGATTAATATTATCAGTTCATTTCTTAGCGACAGAACATTTGCAGTACGAGTAAATGCAACCCTATCCATCACAAAAGACATTAAAGCTGGAGTCCCCCAGGGAAGCATACTGGGACCGATCTTATTTAACTTATACGTTCACGATCTACCAACCTCAAGTAACATAACCCTGGCGATGTATGCTGACGACACGGCGGTAATAGCCCAAGGCCAAAATCTTATAGCTACTACTGAATATCTTCAAAAATCACTGAATGAAATGTGTCAGTGGTATAATAATTGGCAAATAAAAATATACACAGGGAAATGCCAAGTTAAAGTATTCAGCCTAAAGCAAAATCAAAAATCTTCCAAATGTGCACATAGGACAAACTGTAATAGAGTGGAATGCCAGAGACTCTGCAATCAAATACCTAATACCCGCCTCGGATGGGGTTATCACATAAACAAAAAACTTAACGAATGCTATGTCAGACAAGCAATCTTGTACCCACTTATAAATAGGAAGTCGCATCTAAAAACCGAGTGCACATTGCTGATATATAAATCAATACTAAGACCGATTCTAACGTACGCGTGTCCAGTATGGAGTAACGCCTCAAAAACGCACCTGAGAAAAATCCAAGTAGTCCAAAACAAAATCACCCGCATCGCAGTGAACGCCCCATGGTTTGTGCGTAACGAACAACTTCATAGAGAACTAAAATTGCCAACTATAGCTGAATTTATAAATAAACAGTGTGCAACGTTCTTTAAAAATATTAAACAATGTGACAGTGCAGTGTACTATAACCTTGGTCAAAAGAACATTCATAATAGACTAAAAAGGCAACTACCGCAAGATCTGGTGGACATGAACTAATTACCTATTTGTTGTGTTTCTATCTTTAAAACTATTTAAATTATGAGGAAATCAATTATCCTCTGCATGCTACTAAAAGTCAATAATTACAAACATGTAACGCAATCATGTATAGCATAAATAAATGCTGAGCTGATTTTATTAAAATAAAAAAAAAATGAGAGCCTTAACCTCTCAGTTTGCAGGTCGTGCTCCCACGCGAAGCGTTGGAGCCTTACCATTATTATTATATAAATTTTTTTTCTTTTTTTTTAAATTTGTCTAGAAAACCTTTCGATATTAGCACGTAATATTCTTTTATTTTTTAAGTTAATATTTTTTCATTATATTCTTTATTAGTGCAACAATTTTTTTGTTATTATAAAACGCCTAATTACTATGAGATTTCTCAAAGTTAATTAGAAAGTTTAATAAAAAATATTTAAAATTTGTAGCTTGTTTTTGGCAATTAGCACAATTAAATCGTATACATAGTTACTTAATTTTTTTTAACAAATACAATAAAACAAAATATAAACAGTAAGATAAATTTTAAAATTAAAAAATTCATATTATTCAGATATAACATCAACTTTTAAAATAAAGGTGATGATAGTAATTAAAGAATCTGTAGGACTGTAAAATTAGAAATAGAGAGGAAAATGATTGAACAATTGGCAAACCTACATGATCTAGGAGTAAAGATAACAAATATGGGCAATTACAGATTAGAAAACGGGTTGACAAAGGCATGAGGATATAGGGGTACTTAAGTAATACCATATGGTATAATAGATTTCTAAAGACCCCAAGGCGGAAAGATACAAAACAGTAGTTTATGCTACACATACATAAGGTGTTGAAGTGAGAACAGATATCCCAACAATAGTTCACGTATACGAAGTAGCCTAGAATATACGACAGTAGATTTCATAAATTATAAATAAAAAAATAAGTGACAAATCTTAAAAGTAGGAGATTACGCAACAGAAAAAAGAAAGCTACGTCACCATTTGAAAAGCAAAATGTAGAAACAATCCACTAACAACCTAATGTTAAAAAGAAAAAGAATAATTACCAAGACGATGGCAGTATGATGTAAATACCAAAGTTTAAAAAGTAAAAGTGGCAGAAAAATTATTGAAATATGCATACAAAAATAACTGATACCCTTCTTGAAGAAATATTACTCTACGGTTATGTGTGCCGTCTGACACAAGCAAAATTTATTTATAATTTTTATTATTAATTAGAAGATAAATCAGATTAAACAAAAAATTGCATATATGGGTGAAAGACAAGGAAAGCTCCGAATTTAAATCCCAAACCAATTCAAATGTGCCACTTCATACGAGAGCATCACAAAACTTTGATAGGATCAACAATAACATAGTAACATACAGGAGGAAACTCTATACAAAGTTTGACATATATCAAAATTATTGAAGCAGTGTCTTCTGATATATAATCAATTATTTTTTACATCGTTCGATTCTCTGTGTTAAGATCAAGGGAAAAGCGTTTTGAAACTAAATCATCAAAAGAGAAACTTCTGGACATTAATTTACTAACAAAGGCACACTATGCCGTTGTAATTATATCAATAGTCTCTTTTATTTTGTTTATTTTTATTTTACAAGAAATTGAGTTTTTGTTTTTATTTGGTATAAAAAAATAAAAGCTGAGAGATGAAGAAATTGTGTCGCTGCGGACAAATGTATTTGTATAATTGCAAGTTCCGATCAATCACGTGAGCGTGCAAATTTTAGTAAGCGACAAGCATGTGGGTTACTGTTTAATATAAATTATAATATAATGTTAAATAGCATAATGTAAATTTGACAGAAAACGAGCTCTGCATCGGTAAATATTTAGTATAATAAAAGAGTAAATTTAAACGTTCAACATATGGTGGGGGAGATTAATACAGGTTTTCTGTTATTGGCCAGCTAGTTTCGTATAAACAAGTAAAATGTTGAAGTCGCACAAATGTAACTATTAAAGCGACATTTCATAGAATGATGTAAATAAGAATCAGATAAACGCGGAAGAGAAAGTCGCGAATTTTAGTAAAAGCAATAAAAAAACGAAAACCAATAAAAATACTTTAGATATGGCAAAATTAAAAGTAAATGAAATTCATCACAAATCAAAAAAAAGAACAAATTAGAAATTGAGAAGATTGACAGAGCCAATAGCAGAGAAAAAGAAGAAAACTAAAGTACCAATCGAGGGGTATAGTCTTATCTAATTTGGGCTGAAAAAGGGTGCAAAACACCAGTGAAAAGTGAGTATATCAATGAATTTAGCTAGTAAATTCATGTTGATAGAGTAGAAACCTAATATTAGGAAGAATCATTATGGTAGAATTTAACCTGAGTAAGTAACTCTTAACTGTGGTGTAATGCTATGTAACCACTAAAGTGACAACACTTGAAACGAAAGGAAACATCTATAACTTATTGAGCAAAACCATGACCTCAATACAAAAAATGTTTAAACCAGGATTATGATGGATGGCCTAAATGCGAAAATCGAAACACAAAATAAAAGTTTAGAAAGTGTTACAGGGAAAGATGACAAGGAGATAAAACCGAATTTTGTGGCACGAATGAGCTAACATAAGGGTACATTATTCAAGCACAAAGGACAAGAGTTTTACCTAACGATGAGGACAAAATCAATTCGATTATATATACACAAATAAAACATCAATTTTTGAACCGAACAAAAGTGGTGCAGATATCGACACCGTTCACTATTGATTAATCGCTAAAAATATGAAAACTGAAAAGAGAATAAGAAATCATAATAAGAATACTAACTGGTACTAGAACATAAAAGCAATTCAAGCGTTGATATAAAAGATAAGTTCAGCCAGAAACTCAAACAAAATGCAGAAATAATTGGTTATAACCGAAAAGTAGAAGATATGTAGAAATACCTTTACTAATGCATGCTTGGAGGCTTTAAAACATAAAGCACGCCCAAAGCAAAAATGGATTAACAAAAGCAATTTGAATTTAGTAAACGAAGAAAATGAGTTAAAGAGAAATAGACTAAATTCCAAAAAAAAACAAACAGAAAAAAACTTTTACAAGATAAACATAAGATGAAGTAAAAAAATTAAAAAGTATGCAAGAAATGTAAACAAAAATATGTAGAGAATATATAGGACACAGCAAAAAATGCAGCCAATAAAGAAAATATTAAATATCTTCATGAAAATGTAAAGAAATCAACAGACAAGACAAAGACAGAAACAGTCATAAAAGATAAGAGTGGACAGATACTATGTACAATAAAACAACAAGTAAAATAAAAACAGAATATTTTACAAAACTAATGGATGCAGACGATAGAACGATAGAGGATCAGAAGAAATGCCAGAACTAGTGAGGAATTACTCAAAGTACTATATTATAAACAAAATATTTTACAGGATTATTTTGGATAAAGTGCTTTTTGAAATATATAATAAATTACGCAAAGAGCAGTGCGGTTTTATATCCAAGATTTTGATTTTGCAAATTACACATATCGCCTTTCATATAATGCCAAACACGTGCAACAGAGAATTAGTACAGTACAAGGAAAGGCAGAAAAGGTGGGTCTACAGATAAAAATAAAGGAGATCAAAGAAGTGCACATAAATGTGGAAGCACCAAAGTAACTAACTTTAAAATTTATTAAATTCACGTAACTAGAAAGTGTTGTGGCTGCGGGAAATGCGGGGTTAAAAGATGTGCTAATAACATATTAATTAAAACTAAGGTAAAGATCTTCAACGCTGCAATTAAAATAATACTGGTACGTGACTTAAAAATGTGGTTGTCATAAAGTTTAGGGCAAATTTCAAAACTTGGTGACCAGAAACCATAACAATTGATAAGTTGTGAAAAAGAAGGGGACAGAATTATGTAAACGAGGAAAATAAAAGAAGGAAGAATAGTTAGATCATACCCAAAGAAAGGAAAAAGTGGAAGTATGTAGGAGGGCCCTGGAATAGAATCCATAAGAAAGACAAAAGAGTGGCCACTCAAAATAAACGCAGAGAAGGACGGTGGAACGTGAAACAAACAAAACTGTGGTGCTAGCGGCAAAAAAGAAAGGATAGAAGGAAAATATAATTTTCCCACGTCTTAAAAATATATAATGATCAATACTACTACTACTATAACATCGAAGATTAGGAAATAAAAAGTATATTAAAGCGGCATCAATAGTGGCCTCAATGCTAATGATAATAATGATGATATTTTGTATGACAGTGACACAAAAGACAAGTTCAAAATCAGAGTGTATAAAGCTTTATCTTATGACAATTCTTTGCTTCCTGAATTTATCTAAGAAACAGCATAGTAAATGGTATTTATAAAACATTGTTTGCTATAGTTCTTGTAATAACAGGGAGATATAAGTAGATAATGCTTGGTTATATACTGTTCGTTTAACTTAACATTTGTTCGAAAATGTTTATGAAATTAACGTTTTACAAAATCAGATTTATTTTTGTTTAAATGCTTAATTCCGTAATATACAATACCATTAGAGGAGAATACATGAAATATTGGCATAGTTTTTTTAACAATCTCTACGTGCTTATTTAAACAAATATGGTCTCGTATAAGTAATTATATATGATCTCTTACCTATTTTATATTCTGAAAAAACGGACTTCTAGTGTTTTCTTTTCATCTTATGATGGCGGATAAAAGTAACTGACTAAAATATTTAAAACATAGAAGGACTGAAAAATCAAGTAATGTATTAATATAAAAAGAGCAAAAAACAAAATTGAAGACACAAGTCAGCGAAGTAGAAAAGAAACTATACGTTCATTGTGGCTCGAGCGCTAAAAACGGGCACATGCATAAGTCGCGCGCGCTGCATGTTATCGTATCGTACAGTGAGCCTCGAGTAGAGTGATAACAAAAAGAACTATTTTTTGTATTACTTATTTACATATTAAATGCATGCATCTAAGTAAAATTTATTATAAGCATCCCGCCATTTGGCAATGGTCTCAACTTCATCAAACAATTCAACCCAACAATAACGTAACAAAATACATTCTCTTAACAAGAATATCCATGTATTATAGACAACAACCCACAACAAATTACATATAAACAATGGCAAGAAATGTATAAAACAACTACACAAGAATTATATATTATAATTCTTCAACGTCCCAATCTGTTATGCAGCATCAAGTCTAACCACTGGCCCAACAACTTACACTACAAAAACCAATAGAAATTATTATTAACAACATAGAGAAAAAAACATTGCAGAAGGAGAACACGCTTGGCAAAGTGTTAATACCTTAACAAAAATTTTATCTAACACAGGCCAAAAAATTCTCAAGTTTACCAGATGTTTCAGACAACAAACAGTTATCAAGATAACAATGATAACCAAAATCTAAATAAAATACCAAAACGCCTTTCAGTTTTCGTACATAGAGTTAACAATTATCAAAAAATGATAAATAGGTTGCAAGATATAAAACAAGAACAGTACACCACCAAAAGTATGGTTGACAACGTAGTCAAATTTAATGTGCACAACCCGGATGTATACAGATAACGTGTCCAACATTTCGAAGAAAATAATATCATTTATTACACTTACCAAATCGAAAAAGATTGCCATACAGACCGGTCTTACGTCACAAAGATCCTTAAATTCTAGTAACTGATATAATAGCTGAACTAGCTAATTCATAAAAACAAAGCTAGGAACATTATTAGTATATTAGACAAAGATATTTTTAACTTAAACTACTTACAAAACTTAAAAATTTCTGTAGAACTGCCACACAGAAATACGAACCCGGTACAGTGCACAAGATTCCAAAACTACAATCATATCAACTTATATTGTAATAGGTGACACGTCTGTGTTAAGTGTGGACTCCACAACTCCATAACATGCAAAAAAAAACAACACAAGATACTTCTGCTTTTTGTGCTCTGTACAATAGTGCACATTCTGCAAACTACAAGGGCTGCACAATCTATCGAGAATTACAAAATAAAACCAAACACAACCACATAAAAATGTAGATATCTCCTACAAGCCAAAATCACACAACTTTTCTTCACTCCCAGAGAAGAACTATAGTCCAGTTGCCAGGGATTAAAAAACATTCAGGATTTGTATTTTTTGGCGAAGCCTAAATCTTTAATTTTTTTTATTGAAATCCCTATTTATTTACAATCTGCACAAGTTGCATTTAGTAAATTCTGTGATAGATTATTTGGACATATAGAAGCATCCCCAGTAGGATGCTTCTGTAACAATTGTCATCATGATGAGTTGAGTTTTTGGATATAAAAGTAAACTTATAAACTAGATCTTAAAACTAAAATAAAACTAACGCAAAACTTAATATTGATTAAGTAGGGAATCTAGTAGGCAAATCATTTGGTATATATTTTTGGAGTCTTCGATTGCGATTTTGGGGAACTATAAGATCCATTACTAATGTGTTGCGGTGTGCACTAAGACGGTCACTGTATTTAGCACTGAAACTGCTGACTTCTTTTTTCACTGAAGGCATATGAAGATCGTTGCGGATAGCCGTGTTTGACACGAACCAGGGCGCGTTCACAATAATGCGTAGCACTTTAGATTGGAAGCGTTCTAGGATTTCTAAGTTAGAGTTGGCAGATGTTCCCCAAAGTTTAATCCCGTAGCTCCATACGGATTTGAGAATTACCTCGTATAAAAGGAGTTTATTGCTTAATTATAACTTCGACTTATGTCCCAGTAGCCAGTACATCTTAGTTAAAATTAATCCCAGCTGTTTGTGCTTACTGAAGATATGCTTGCGCCATGTTAGCCTTCTGTCAAGATGTAACCCAAGGTACTTTAATTCTTCTTTTTGCGATAAAGGATTGTTCTTAATCTGAACCGGGGGGGCACGTATCTCTGCGCAGGGTAAAGGTTACTTGAGTTGACTTAGACTCGTTTATTTTGATTCTCGAGCTTGTTAACCATTTGTCAATTGCAGTTAAGTTGACTTGAAGTTTTTGTGAGGCTGCGACTGGGTCTCTGTCAGTAGTCAGAACCGCGGTGTCATCCGCAAATGTAGCTGTTGTGATTTCTGGTATTGTCGGGAGGTCTGCTGTGTATAAGAGATAAAACAGTGGTCCGAGAACACTGCCTTGGGGTACACCAGCGTTGATCGGAAAAAGATTTGTGGTTGCAGTTTCGTATTTAACCAGAAAGTACCGATTAAGGAGATAGAATTGCAGGATTAGGAAATAGTTTAGGGGGAGGAGTGTTCTTAGTTTGCATAGGAGTCCCGTATGCCACACTTTATCAAATGCCTGTGATATATATAGAAACGCAGCAGAGCAGTAGTGCTTGTCTTCAAACGCTTGATTGATTGTTTGAACTACCCGATGGATTTGTTCAGTTGTTGGGTGCAACTTTTGGAAACCAAACTGGTGGGATGGTAGTAGCTCTTTGTCATCAATAATTGGGATTAGTCTTTGTACTAAAAGCTTTTCGAAAACTTTAGCTACTATAGACAGAAGGCTTATCGGTCGATATGACTTTGGGTCGTTGGCAGGTTTATTAGGCTTTGTGATGAGTATAATCTGTGCCACTTTCCATTGGGATGGAAAATAACCATTCTGAAGGACTGCATTATATAACTGAGTTAAGTATTGTGTACCGATGGCAGGTAGCTCTTTGAGTATTTTACCATTTATTAAATCATACCCCGGAGCCTTTTTAGGGTTGAGTGTGCTAATGACTTCATGAACTTCAGCAGCTTTGAATTTTTTAATAGGCGGTTCAAGTTGGTATGGTTGAAACAGTGTTTGAGTGAGGTTGTCTTCTTCTTGGGGGAGATTTTCTGAAGGATATGGCTGGAACACAGATGTTAAGTGTACAGCAAATACGTTTGCCTTCTACTTATCGCTTCTTGCCCAGCTGCCCTGGAGGTTACGGATGGGCGGAGAGAATCTTTTTAGTTGTTTCAGTTTTTTTGTTGTCTTCCACAGGGAATAATCCGTCGCTTCCGTGGGTGATAAGTCTTTAAGGAATGTTTCGATGCAATCGCTTTTGTTTTTATTAAGGAGATCTTGTAGCTCTCGAGTTGCTCTGTTGAGTAGTAGTTTGCTTTCAGGTTTACGCAGCCCGTTTCTTCGAAGTTTTCTTTTATCTAGAATTTTTTGTTTAATAATTGGGGGGCAATCAGGAATTGTGACTGTATCGGGTATAATTGGCGTTGCCTTCCAACATGCCCGCTGAATGACATAATTGAACAATTTGACTGCAGCCTCAATGTTTTCGGAAGATTTCAGTGGAATATTTAAGGTTAGTTCAACATTTACGACATACCGAAAGGTGTTCCAATTTGTACGGTTATTGCTTAATTTAGGGGTTGTTTCTTTTTTGAGGGGTTTAGTGGTAAGGGTGATTAGGATTGGGGAATAGTCAGAGGAAAGTTCGAAGCAGGATTTTATATTGGCATGACTTTGTTGGATTCCTTTTGTTATGCAGAAGGCTCCCAAATCCGGAAATTTGTTTGGGTCCGTGGGCCAATATGTGGGTTCTCCCGTGGATAGGTGCCGCAAGTTATTGTGTTTAAGAGTTTTATTTAGTTCGCGTGCCTTTGTCGTTGTAATTCTGGAACCCCAGTCAGTGTGCTTGGCATTGTAATCGGCGCCCGCAATGAATCGTTGTCCAAGAGTTTTGAAATAGTAAAATAGTAAATTATTCTTGTTTAACAGCATGTTTAGGGGGGAAATACGCCGCCGAGAGGTTGACGGGTCCTATTTGATCCTCAATTGACACACTTGTTTGGAGAAAATCGCTATTGTGGTTTTTTAGTTGATGGTGCTTGATTGTGTTTCTGATTATTATGGCAGACCCGCCACGAGCTGTTCCCGTCGGATGGTTCGTGGTATAAACCTCATAATTTGGGATTTTGATAAAGCTCCGATCAGTAAGATGTGTTTCAGAAATAAGTAACACATCAATGTTGTGATTAGTAATAAATAGTTTTAATTCTTCAAGGTGCTGTGACACGCCGTTGACGTTCCATTGGGCAAGCTGTAAGTGTCTGTCCATTATTTAATTTTTGCAAGGGCTGCTGTTAATAGGTTTAATACTGTTCCTATTTGTTCTGATAGCTTTAACATTATGTTTTTTAATTCTTGTATGTCATTTGCTTGTTGGTTTGGATTGCTAGTATTTGTTGTTTGTTGGAGATTTACAGCAGGTTAGAGTTTTGTTGTTGTACTGAAGCTATTTGTGAATACGATAGTCCCGGTTGTATTTGTTGGTACTGTCTAATTTGTGGGGGGTGGTATGTACTGTTTTTGTCGAAGGATTGGAAAATGATTACTTTGTAACTGTTTATATATAGTACATCCTTTGTAATTCTCAAGATGGTTTCCTTTACACAGGACACAGCGGACATCGCGGGATTTTTCTTTTCTTTGACATTGTTCCGTGAGGTGATCGACTGCACATTTTACACATCTAGCGGGTAGCTGGCAGAAGTTCCTTGTGTGTCCGTAACGCTGACAGCTTACACACTGTGGAATAATTCTTTTTGCCCTTGGGGGTTCAAACTTGATTTTGCATTGCTGTAAGTATTCTACCTCAAAAATGCTTTTATTGTTAGGGGCTGGTTTAAGCTCGACATAAAACATTGGGAGAGGCAATTTAGTTTTAAATTGTTTTATATTACAAATGTTTCAATTTCACATTTGATATCTTTATAATCGATGGAGTGGATTTTTTAGCACCACTTTATAATTTCTCTCTTCTTTTAGTTTATAAGTGTGAAATTCCGTTCCCTTTTCAGTCAGAGCTTTTGTTGTTATTCTGTAATATTCAGGTGTTTTGGGCTGAATTTTTACTTGGTCATTGACTAGAGCTTTAACATCATATTGTTGTTTGGCTTTTTCTTCTAGCAGTTGTATTAGCGGTGCAATAGTTAGTACGCGATTTACAAAAATGGGAGGAGGTTTTGAGATTTTCTCGTTAGTGTTATCAGCGTTTGATTAATGTTGTGCATCGTCACCTTCCATGTTTAGATTGGACTAGCGATTTGATGTTGAGGGTGGGCTAAGCCAATATTCGCTCTCTTTAGGGTGTTTGTTTTTGATTTCCACTTCATCTAGGTTTCTATTTCTTTTATAGGAAACTGTGGTCCAGTTATTAGTATTTTCTGGTGGCTGCGTGGGTGCGTTTGGGGATAAAATGTTTGAGTTTGTTGCGTTTGAAGTGGAAAATTACCTGGTGTTTGATGGAATTGGCTGTAGAAGATCTGGGTTTGGTCCGGTGTCAATACTGATGGTTGCATTAGTGGTGCTATTTGTGGGGGTTGTACCCCTCCCGCAGGCTGCTGGTAGGCCTCTTTGCTGTGACTTCGTTCAGTTATATAGGATTAATTTAACACGCAGCGTTAAATTTAAAATTTAGAAACATGTGTAGCAATAAATAAAGCACGATTTCGCGGGTTATCGCGCGGCCAACACTTGCACTTTTAACCGCAAGATACGTCTATCCTATTCGAAAGTAAAATAGGAACTTAAATCTTTCATGATGCCTATGTATTTTTCCCCGTAGAATCTAAAAGTGTATTATACAAAACAGGTTATTTTTAATAAAAATACTATATTTTATTGTAGCCATGTAATACGCATTTTTGGAAAATGTTATAAATAATAAAAAATATTGTTCGTATACATGTTTGTAATTCCTTAAATTAAAATAATACATTTTCAGATTATTTTGAAAAAAAAGTTATCTCGGCTCCCTGGGACATTATTATTTTTTAAATACTCGTCTTGAAGCGCACTTTTAATATATTTTAGTCAGAATTTCCAGAACTTACAAACAGCAACGCTAGAACGTTAAATAAGTCGCGTAAGTAAAGGTGGTTGCGTAGAAAACCTTATAAATTCGACTGAAATCAATATTTTTCAAAATCTCAGAACGCTCTATGAACTTGAATAGATTTGTGATTTTTCTAGTCCTATCCGGTCAATCTTGAAGCTTCCTGGAAGAAATGGCTGAGTTGTGAATTAAAACATGCAAAAAAGTTCGATCGCTAATTTCTCAAAAAGTAAAAAATTGATTACCCTGAAAAAAATAGCACTTGTTTAGATCACTGAGGGCATATTTTCCAAGAATTTTCAGCCCTCTAAGCATTTTACTCGTTGAGAAAAAAATGTTAAAGGAAAATGGTTTTGCAACTTTCAACGCTGATTGCAACAATAACAAAAATTTTAGCGATTTCTCGTTAAGCTTAAAATTTAAGAAATTAAATATAGAACAACTTTCTAAATATATGTGTCATACAAAAAGTGCAAGGGAACTGAAATATAAGCAAAATCGTGAAAAAAACCATTTTTTCCATAAGTTGTTGAATAAAAAATTTAGCACGCACTTTTGACTATACGGACTCCCGCCATTGTGTTCTACGGGAAAAATACATAGCAATCATAAAAAATTTAGTCTGTCAAAAAATACATGGAAAAAATCCCTTTCAACTGAACTACTACTGGAAAATGTCAAATGCAAACTATTGACAAAAAAATATAATAAACAAAATAAACCTCAATCACCTGAAGAACCATCACATAATTCTTAGAAGAATTCAAGGTATGTTCATTCAACTGATATAACAAAATATCATAAACTTTAACATGTTTTCAACATATAAATTAGTTCGATAATGGCCAGATTCCTAAGAATTGCACTTTAAAATATTATTGATATCCTCCTTATATTAGAAACTTATTTTACTATAAGGTCCCATATAAAAATACCGCACTATTTTATTTACCACCGCCATCAATAACATATCACGAACTACCAAAATTTGTGATGGAAGTAAATAAACTGCCGAGTCCAATTATAATAGTGGCAACCTATTGCCTCTCTCGGCATAATACATCAAAGCTCATGCTACAACCATTTTTTGACTCACTAGGGACAGCATTTATAAATAGCAGGGACTTTAGTCAAAGCACTTTAAATGGGGTAGTAGATTGATTACCACAAAAGGCAAAGAACTCGCGATAAACTCATAACTGTCAACAATTATACATATTTTTCAACAGGTAGCCTAACGTACTGGTTAGCGTGTCCAGACATATTTGTTAGATTATGATATAAGATGCGATCACACATCTGGTTATATTTACTACTAGTGCTACAGTAATTATAAAAGAATCCAAACCAATGCCATGTAACAAACTAACAGATTGGAACACTTTCAAAGAGTATGTGGACCAGCATTTTGAACTTGATGTAAATCTAAAAACGAGCAAAGAGCTGGACAGTGGAGTTAATAAATTCATAACTACTATTGGAGAGTATGCTACACCACGCATAGAAAAGCAAAAATCTAACTCACAAAACTTTCCTAAAGCAGTGATGAAACTGGTTAAAGAAAAAAAGCTAGTATAATCTGGCAACAAACCCACAATAGAAACTACAAAACAAGATACAACTACTGCAGTATATGAAAAAACACAAAGGGCATTAGAAAACCACAGATGCATATATTACTACTACGTAACACTAATAGCCAAACCTGAAAAGCCCATTGAAGATGTTACATCCTACAGACCTATTAGTCTTATCAAAGGTCCTACAAAAACTAATGTCAGTGATCACTAATACTAATACCTGATCACCAGTTTTCCTGTCAAAAACAACATTCCACAAATGAGCAAGTACACCGAGTAGCAGACACAACTGTTAAAGACTTTGAAAACAAACGCTACTGTTCAGCCGTTTTTATTGACGTCAAACAGACCTTCTATAAGGTTTTGGTACGAGGTTTGCTCTATAAAATTAAAAGTGTTTTGCCACCAAATTTCTAACAAATACTTAAGTCATACTCTACCAACAGAAACTTTTTTGTAAAATTTGTTGAATCTCAAACATCTTTACAAACAACCAATGCAAGAGTCCCACAGGGCAGCGTTCTGGTTCCGATTTTTTATCTACTCTTCACATTAGAAACAACATCCGTTGCTACTTTTGCAAATGATACAGTCTTACTATTCTCACATGCAGATCCAAATATAGCCTCCGTGCAGCTGCAAAATTACATGAACCACTGGTGTAAGAATTGGCGCATCGAAGTAGCGAAGACCAAGTCAACACATGCAACCTTTACAACCAAAAGGGGAACTTGTCTTCCAGTACAGCTAAACAACCAGCAGATACCTTAAACAGAAGACGTCAAATATCTAGAAATCCATCTGGATAGACGCCTAACTTGAAGGAAACACATCTGGATGAAAAAAGCAGTTAGGTATCAAAATACGAAAAATCTCAGTTGTTACTTGCCAATAAAATATTGTTATATAAAACCATTCTTAAACCAATATGGCCATATCGCATATAGCTGTGGGACACTGCTAGCATCTCAAACATTAACATACTGAAACGTTTTTAATCAAAAGTATTTCGATGCATAGCAGACGCACCGTGGTATGTTCCCAATAAAGTCATACGTAGAGATTTAGACATTCCATCAATCAAGGCAAAATTAAAAAAATGGTATTCGCTATAAAGACAGGCTTTGTACCTATCCGAACTCTCTGGTGGGCCATCTAATGGAAGAAAATCTTAAAAACGACTGAAACGATTTAAGTTCGCGGATTTACCATCAAGATTGGAGTACTGTGCGCAATGTGTGCTGTGCGGTCCTCAAGAGTAGACTAGACTCATGGTATTTTTTAGATTTTTATTGTCATATCTTTGAGGGAATAGTCGATGGATTATTTTCATGTCATATATTTTGTCAAAATATTTACTGAATGTTACTAAGTAACATATTGTAAAGTGCATTTATAAATTTAAAGAAAAAAACTACGTAACATAGACGTGCGCGGACCAGATTTAAACAAGAAAACGTAACCTATTCGCAAAATATCCTGTCTGAAGTATTTAGACAAAACTCAGAAACAATGCATATAAAAGTGTACACCTTCCTCGAAGACCTATTACAGTATTCATCATCCAATTCACAACCTTACAAGCAGTGAACTACGCCAGGAGACAAAATTACTGAGCAACAAAAAACACCAACCTCATAACTGGTCCCATCCTTAAGCAGCTATCAAAAAGGAAAACGACAATGATTAACATTATCTAACGCAATTATGCGCTTAGCTTAGTGGTCGCTGCAACTAAAGTGCACAAATAATAGTAAAACTGAAACTCGGCAAGCTGCCAAACGAAGTGCAATCTCCTCAGCCAATTAGTTTGTTGTGAATATTATATAAACTTCTAGAAAAACTAATTTTAAGCCGTTTAAATAAAAACACACTTTGATGATTGGATCTCAAAACACTAGTTCGGATTGAGACGGAACCAACAGTAACCCAATCCAATGTAATACAGAAATCTTTCAAAACTAAACAGTACTGCACGGCGGTATTTTTGCATGTTCGACAAACGTTCGATAAAGTGTGGCATAAAGGGTTACTGGCAAAAAATCAAAGCATCATTTTCGCACCAATATTATCTCTTCATTGAAACCTACCCCTCTAACTACCATTTCATAGTAAAATTCGGAGACAAACCTTGACCCTACAGGCAATCACTGTAGGAGTTCCTTAAGGCAGAGTTTTAGGCCCGGTCCTATATTTGCTTTTCGCTGCTGATATACCAACTGTACCGTATAAGGAAATAGGAACATTCGCAGATAATAGTATCGTCCTTGTAAGCAACAAAGGTTATTTAGCTGATACAAATTATTTTGACAAAGATAATTTATAAGACTTAGACTGCATCGATGAATGTTAATGTTATCATTTTATTTACCTGCTACACACCTAGCGGCCATTATATCTGTAGCTTAGAGAATGTAAACACTGTTCGCATTGCTAAATATAGAGGAAAAAATGCTACAGGAACACATAGATTTATTAGAAAAATAGCTAGAGGAATGGAGAATTAAGATGAATGGAACTAAATCAGTGCGTATAACTTTTACAATGCGAAGGGAAATATGTTGTCTTGTTACAGACAAAAGGTTAAAAAATATGCTGACTACTAAGTGGAAAATTATCCCTAGCAATCGAAAGTAAACTCCTTATATACAAAACCAGCATGCGCTCTATTTGGTTATACTAATGTGCGCTGTGGTGCTGCTCTAGCTATTTCAACGTATACATTATCTAAAGGTTTCAATCAAGACACTAAGAACTTTTATGAATGCTCCGTGGTACGTGACGAATTTCACTCTACATACCGACTTTAGCACCCTATAAGATCGTGACAGCCAACCAGACACTATAGAAGACGTCGTCGAATCACTAACGCTACAACCGAATTTTCGGCGATTTCTTTAGTGCAAGACCATCACCCTCAATGGAAACGACGAGCAAGCATCAATGGGCGCCAACCAACTTTTTCAACAAATTAGCTCATAGAATCCTTTGTAATTCTAATTGCTGTTGTACTATGTTTTAATAAAAAATATATATGTTGCAACTTAAAAATCCAGTGTCTTGACCTCTATAATTGCTGCAATGCAGTAAACGATACATGCTCAATAACAAACTGTAATTGGGTTAACAAAGCAAATAGCGCTCCAGCATATAAAATTGCCCACTGGAATGCCAATGGCCTTCCAAACCACAAACATGAAGTAAAAATATTCCTCAAGCACCATAAGGTTGATATAATGCTAATATCGGAACCCCATTTTACACAAATCAGTCAGTTTAAAATCCAAAATTGTTGTATCTACTCCACTAAGCACCCGCACACTGACAGAAAAGCGAGGGGAGGTACGGAAATATTGATTAAACAAGGCATTAAACACTACGAACTTCCAAAATTAAAAAAAAACTTTTTATAAGCAACAAGCATAGTAATTGAGGATTGGCACGGTCCGCTCACACTCTCGGCGGTATAATATCCCCTAATTACCCTACCAACAAAGAAAGATTCATTGAACACTTCCGACCTTTAGGTAGCAGATTCATGGCAGATGGGGACTACAATGCAAAAAACGCGTCACTGCTCGAGGACGTGGTAGAATACTTGTCAAGGGCTTACATCTTAACCACCTTTCAACTTATGAACCAACTTACTGGCCAAGTGACGTAAATAAAATTCCCGATCTCTTGGACTTTTTCGTAACTAAAAGCATTGCTCCAGGATATCTAGACATTGTATCATGCTGGGATTTATCTTCAGATTATATCCCAATTCTAGTTACAGTCAGCGCCACTATAATTAAAAAAGAAAAACTACTGAAGTTATTTAATAAAAGAAACTTTAGATCCTTAATCCATTATAAATTAAACATAAAAATTCCGCTCAAAAATAGCGAAGATATTGAGTCAGCAGTATCCTATCTTACTGAAGTAATTTAAGAGGCGGCTTGGGAAGCCATATGACTAAACAAACACAAGAATGTTATCCTGTTGCTGTGAAAAAAATTTAGAAAAAAGGAAATTAAAGAAAACATGGCAGATTATTAAATACCCATCCGATAGGATACGCTACAAGGCCACAGCAAACTTAAAATGCTAATTAAGGACCTGAAAAACAAAAGCGTCGAAGAATACCTAGACAATCTAAGTCTAAAGGAAGACTCAAATTATACCCGATGAAAAGCAACCAAACGAATAAAATGCCAGAATGAACCAATTTCCCCTTTGCGTAAAGCAGATAACAGTTGGGCACACACTGACTCTCAGAAAGCTGAACTATTGGCTCAAAATTTAGAAAAAATCTTCCAGCCCCTACCCTCAGCTGTAACGTCTGAAGAAAATTATAAAATCTGGGAATACCTAGATATATCTTTTCAAATGTTGCCAATGCAAAAGCTGTTTGCGGTAAAAGAAGTACGTGAAATGATCAACACAAACCTTCATCCAAATAAAGCCCCATATGTTAATTTAGTAACGGAGCAAATTATAAAAAAACTCTCCCGCAAAGGATTCGTAATGTTAACCACCATTTACAACGCGATTTTGAAACTTCATTACTTCCCGGCACAATAAAAAGTTTCCCAAGTAATTATGATTCTTAAGCCAGAAAAAATACTAAACGTCGTTGACGTCTACAGACCAATCAGTCTGTTGTCGATTATAAGTAAGCTATTTGAAAAACTGCTTGCCAAAAGAAGAGATAAATCAGCAGTTTGGATTTCCACTATCCAGCAGGTTCACCGAGTGATTGACGGAATCAACCAATCATTTGAAGAGAAGCTACACTGCACGGCACTGTTCCTGGATGACAGCCAAGCGGTTGATGAAGTGGGGCATGATAGCCTCCTTTATAAATAAAAACACACATTGCCTCATTCATATTATATAACATTGAAATCCTATCTAGAGGATAGGTTCTTTTAGGTCAAATACGAACAACAGCTAAGTGAACTGTACCCGACACGACCTATGTTATACCTGCTCTATACGGCTGATGTACCCACTAACACACAATTTCTGACTGCCACATTTGCGGATGATAAAGCCATCCTGGTTAAACATAGATCCTGAAATAGGTGGCAAAATGCTGCAAGCACATCTAAACGAAGTAGTTAAATGGACCAAGCGTTGGAGGATTAAATTGAGCGAAACCAAATCGCTTCATATCACCTTCACAAAATGTAGAGGAAATACAGCGCAAATCTATATTAACAATACATCATTGCCGCAGGTTATGGAGGTAAAATATCTCGGCATGAATCTCGATAAAGGGCTAACATGGAGAACACACATTTGGCATAAAAGAAAACAATCGGGGATCAAGTTCAGCAAACACTACTGGATGCTCGAAAGAAGATCCAAGTTATCATTCCAAAATAAACTCCTGGTTTATAAGGTTGCATTCAAACCAATTTGGGCCTATTGCATTCAGCTATAGGGTGCAGCACCAAATACCAAAATCCAAAGATTCCAGGCAAAAGAGCTACGTGCAATGTGTGAACGCACCTTACTATTTAAGAAACATTGACATCTTGCCCGACTTGAAAGTGGACGCAGCGAAAGAAACAATTACCAAACTTAGTGAGCAATACTTAAGCAAATTGGAGTTTCATAGTAATCCCCTAGCGCTGAATCTTTTCGATAATAGTTCGGACACTCAAAGACTAAGTCGAGTTAAACCACTACATCTACCTCATAAATTTACAGTTAATATTATAGTTTTTGTTTTTCCATTGTAATAACCTAATCAACATCTCCACACTTTTTAAGTAACCTATAGGTTTAAGTCATTGAATTTTAATCCTAACGCCTATTCATGATTATATATCAAATTTTTTATTGTGTATATACAGATTGCAAATAGTGAATAAATAAATTAAAAAATCCAGAGGAGGCAATAAAAACCTCATCGTTTATTCACCTTTTCAGCACAAACAGCCCTATTTCGTCTCGGCTTTATCCAAATTTAGAACACCCCATTAAGATTAGATCGCTTGGCTTGCAGCGAACGAAACGCTTAATTGCAGAGCATATGTAGGCGGTCGCGTGATCTTCGCACTACTTCGTGCCTGCAATTGCTACCCAATGTACGAACCCCCTGATGAGTCGGCGGTGTTCACAGACTGCGGCCGCGGAATTATTGACTTCTTGCGTGCTGCATGAGGCCGTACGTGCAATTACACGCACCCGTCTGCATATGCGCCGCCTAATGACATTGGCAGCGGCTCGCATTTTTACCGCTCGCTGCAAATTAGCGCGTGCAATTTCGATGCCCATCTCGAAAAACCGAGCCGCGGGTGGGTGAGCGCAGGGGCGAATTAGATCCGAAAGGGCGATATTTATTGCTTATTACTGCGGCCTGTTCTGTTTTCCATAGCGTTATAAGTCATGTAAATTGACACGTCTAGACGAAGGCGTAATAAATACAACTTGCACACATAAAGTATTATTCCGGGACTTCGTTGCAGCGACAAGTTTATATCTCTGCGTATAGCTTCATTCTGCCCGTGTGTCGTTCCCGCCCGTTAAAATTACCGGAATTAGAATTTATGGCACCGGTGGAGCCGCCGCGGCGTTTTTAAGCCGCGGCTCCGAGGTGCGTCCTGCGAGATGTCCTGCGTGCGATCGATGGCCGCGGAGTCGGGACACGCAGTAAATCCTGGCGAGCGATTCTGCCACCAGGAGTTGGCGTGGAGGTGCGGCCGAGGGTTGGCGGCCGGTATGGGGTCCGTGTCGTGCCGGACAGTTCAAATGTGGACCTTTCGTAGAAGATCTTTAAGGAGCCTACAGTGCGGTGGCTGACGACAAAAATTCGTGTCTATCGCCGTGACCGAGCTTCTTCGGAGCGCTACACGCTATTGTGCGCGGTGCTTTTTATGTCCGTGTCATATTTGTCAAGCTTAACATAAAAGGTGGTGCCCGGTGTCAGTTTTAACTGTCGAAGCGCATTTATGTTGTGCGGGGATCGGAAACCATCAGTGAAATCAGTAAAACTCTAATGTACAGTCAATTAAAATTTTCTTCGCTTTTCCTTTTTCGTATTTATCTATCAAAGTGCCCTTTATTGAACACTTTCAAATTTAATCTTGAATTATAAATGATACATTTTGTGAATAATATGGTGAGTACTTCAGAGGATAATTTTTTTCCTTTGTTTACCTGATGTATTTACACAGTGACATGGAAAAAATACTTAACGCGGAGATGACCAGAGATTATTGCCGGATCGGAAGAAACGGTTATTGCCACGTTAAAGAGGGATTTTTCATGTATATCACTCAAAAAATTAGCTGCCGAGCTCCGAACCCCTCGGAGCTACGGTAGCTTAAAATAAGTGTAAGAAATACACAGGAAAGTCAACCCGTATTCTATTCATGATTTCTCCTCATGCCAAATGTTCTATGCATACTCCACTGACGTTTAGGCATTTAGCCGGTTAGGCGTCGTGCTTGTAATCCGGTGGTCGAGGGTTCGATTCCCATCTAGTGTAATTTTATTTTGCTTTTTTTTCTTGCTTGGACAAGTGTAGTTTTCAATTTTTTTACGTGTTCCGACCTGTAAGATTGATTTTACTTGCACAGGATATAAAAGTCCCCGTTTCCATTTTTCCTGCCAGTCATGTCCTCTGATCCCGGCGTTGTTTTACATCTGGTTATCCAACAACTCGGTCCTCCATCGATCGATGCTCCCTCCAGAGAAGCTGTCAAAGATGGAGTCGTAGCTCGGCAGCTAATTCTTTGAGGGATATACATGAAAAATCCCCTCTTTAACGTGGTAATAACCGTTTATTTCGATCCGGCAATAATCTCTGGTCATCTCCGAGTAAGTTACAGACTAGAAAACCATTGCTAGGATAAGGAGTGTAGAAATGTGAGTTAAGTTACAAATACGGCGGAATCAATACACAAGGTTAGGTTTACAAAGGAAAGCCCTTCTGGCATTCAGTTGGACTCTATGCCTGGTCTTCTGAATAAAAGGATTAGCCTTACTTGGTTTATATCTCACAACCTTTATGGCCTGAAAATTTTTGGATGAGAAGTTAGCCTTATTTTTAACATCTATGTTTTTTTGGGGAATTACATTTAATTGTACTCGCATTCAAGTTTATAACTGTTTAATGTGTTGTTCTCTAGCTGCACGAATAACATAGCAGAATTCTTTCCACATACTATTACTTTACTGAGTTTACCGCAGCTTTGATACGGTTCCTTAGGCCATCCAAAGTTATTGGTACTTTTTCTATGAACTCCCACAAGAAAAAAGTCGCAAGGTGTGAGACCGGGAGAATATTAGTACTAAGTCTTTATACTCCATGAGATTTATTCAGAGAACGTCGAACATGTTGATCCCAGCAGAGTAGAGTTCCATGTGTGTTTTCAACCGTGTTACTATCAAAAAGCAAGAGTCATAAAACTTTGTTTTAATATGGCTCAGAACACGTTAACTTTCGTTGAGTTTTTCTCATTTTTCAGAAAAGTGTCATTTTCAATGTTTTTAAGCCTTCCATTAGAAAATTCTACACGCTTTAACGCTTTTGCGAGAAAAATCTTTACCAGTTGTAGATGGTTTGAACATTAAACAGCGCCTCGAGACATGCCAGACAGTTCAAATTCTTTGTTCTCTCTACGGTTTGATTTCATTGGGCTACGCTATAAATTCTCTCAAGTTCGTCCTATATTTTCTTTCAATACTCTCGGTCGGTCCGTGCTTTTTTACCTTTACAATAAACAGCCAATTGATCAAATTAATAATTCCAAAAACAAATGCTCTTTTTAGTTGGAGGTTTAATGTTCTAATATCGACGAAATGCATATTACAACACAGTCATCTCCTTTACTGAAGTCACAATTGTATATTTGTATATTTTTATTTAAATCACAGAGACCAGTCGGGTGACCTGGGGCGTTATGTAACATCAATAAAATCTTAAAATCCAACTCAAAGTTTTTGGGACTCACGCTTTCTTATTTGAACGCTACAGGATTTTCTACGCAGTACACAAGTATCGGTTTTATTTTGAAATCCCTAGCTGTTTTTCCACTTAATAATGGTGTGAGACGGTCTTTTGAAAGTTTATATCCAGAGCACGACTTTCCATTAACTGCTATAAAAGTGCGTGGAAGCAATTTTTTTAAATAAACCCGTATTATCAACGTTAAATATTTATTTATTATTGTAGTTAGCTTTTTGTATGATTTAGTTTAATTTCTTGGGATATCTTGAAGCATCCTCTTTATCTGTACTGGCAGATTTTTCAATTTTTCATAGCGAATAACGGTTTGTGGGTTAAAATGAAAAAACAACTCACGACTTGCCGTAAAATTTTCACTAATTCTCTTACCTTTGTTTTCTATATCATCGATAATATATAGACCTAATACTGTGATTCATATGTATAATAATTGCTCCATGTTTCTCATTTAAGTGCTTCTGTTTCTAGTAACTATTTTTAACAAATAAGAAGCTGTAGCCTTACCTTATGATTTTTTTTTATTTCTAAGCTTACGACTTGTCCATTTCTTTTTCGTAATCTATTTTAGCAAATAGCTCTTCTTCTTCATAATGCTTGATTACATCGAGCTGTTGCTCTTAAATAAACCACTTATATTTCTTGGGTAAAAAATAACTTTCACGTTTTATTTTTGTACTTATTATTGTTATTGTTATTTTTAAATAAATATTATAATTTAATTGTGATAAATGAATTTTACCGATAAACAGAAGCTAATTTAATATTAAAGTTTACTGCTTTTTCGTGTTACGTAGCTTCCACATTAAGAACAACAGTTGTCATCACACTGAACTGCAATCAGAGTAGCGTCTTTTACAATTTGATAGTGTTAGCACGCCCATCAAGCAGTTGCTGCTATGACTGTTTAATGGTATGTGCAATTGGAGCATGAAACGTTGAAAGGAAAAACAGCAAAACATAATGATGCGTTTACATGTCCGCAGTGTCTAGGTTCGTACGAGGCTTTTTCTCAGTGGTGAGTAAGTAGAAAGATGCAGTTAATTTTGAAAGACGCGGGAAATTCTGAATTTGTAATATAGATGACAGAATTATACAATGTAGACAGGTTGAATTACTGCCATTACAATGGGTGTTGTTTTGTATACTTAAAATGAATCCCACAAATGCTAACCGACAAACACATGGTGCTTTTTTGCCATTTATGGCAATGGATGGGACGTGGATGCCATTTTCCAAACGAGCCGAGGTTGGACCAGTAATTTTCCAGCGGACAAACACACCCCTAAAGAAGTATTCTCAGCAGCAATAGAACCATGGCGATAACGTTGTGAAAAATGTGTACCTCTAGACTGAGTTTCAACTTTCTTAGGTAAGTACTTTTTCGAAAAAAATGCAGACCTTAGAAGACCTTAGAACTTGAGTGTATCTCGTACATATACAACCGGAAATTCTAGAAAAAATTGAAATATGTCTCGTATTACAAAACATAAAAATAAATCACACAAAAAAGTAATTGACTGCATAAGGAAAAAAATAATCATTTATGTATACAAAATAATTGTGTATAAATACTAATTTTTTAAAACTTATTTTTGTTTTGCTTAAATGAAATTTAATTTGTTATAAACTTTTCAAACCGGCCTATAGTAAATTCAGATTGATCGAAGCCTGACTATGTGAAGTATTGTTGTACAACGTTAATATAACCTACAACATTAGGATTGCTATTCAAAATAACTTGTTATACAGGGTACGGCGCTTAAATCCGGACAAATTTAAATTTGAATATTCCACCATATAGTACTGCAGCAATAGGTCGTTGTTGACGTTCGTAAAAGCCATATGCTTTCAGAAAACAGTCAAAACCTCAAAATAGACGAGCTGTTGCGAACAAGTGTAGAGTATAACCGAAGAGCCGCGATTAACTCTTCCCGCTGAGTGTTACAAAAGAAGTTTATGTACGTGTGCTGACGTATGTCCTAAAACCGTGAATGCAAACTTCAGCAGGATGGTGCACCGGCACATATAAGCCATTTAGTTTAAAATTGGTTGTTGGGTAACGTGGACATGTGTCTGCCCTCAATAACCCAAATTTGAACCTTTTTGACTGCTATGTTTGGAGCGCCGTTTAAAAGGTTAATATAGTAGTAAGTCGATAAACCCTAATCGGCATATTTTTGCACCGCTACCCACGCAGGTTTTGCCAATATGGACAGGGTTGCTTTATTAAAGCGTGCGAACGCTTCAAGTCAAAGTTGGTGGCAGCCATTGCGGCTAAGAAGAATTGCATCTAATAATTTTACTGTGAACAGGTCTCACAAATAACATGCAAAAGAAGTTTTTGTAATTTTACTTTTTTTGTTAAATAAAATTGTGTTTAAAAAATAAATTTAATTTTTCCGGATTTAAACGCCGTACTCTGTATCTGTACCCCAGGGGTAATGTCAAAATGCGTTTTACAGTATTTTACAGAAACGCGTTATGAAAATTTCGACCACTTATTTTATGAATTAAAAATGTACGGACTGATATTATCTAACTACAAATTAGTTTATTTTTTATTTTTGTACTTATTGTTGATCTACGTTGTTAGAGATTCATCGAATAATGATAATAGGAGAAAACAGTTACCATAGTCTCACAGCAACATTTTCTATTATTGGATTTGATATCGTTTTTCAATAATTAAAAAATAATTGGAGAAACAGAGTAATAAAAAATATTGTTGAAAAATGTCAAGAGTTTTATTTAATTCTATTGAAAACTTAAAAATAAATAATCACAAATTATTATTAAAAAAAGTGTCTTTTTTTGTTCTACCGCTCATGTTAAGTGTGGGAGACTACCATTAAAATAATGGAAATATTTTGGTACTCCTTTTAGAAATGTTAGTGAACCTTGATACTTCACATTACCTATGACTATTCGAGTGAATCTTGTCTGGGGAATACCTTCAGGCTACTTTGTTGTTTGTCTTGCACCTCTCTTTATGTCTAACGTTTAAAGTTTTCTTGGGTAAAAGGTCTTCTAATAGACATTTTTCTCTCTTCTTAATTGTAAATATAATACCCCATTATTTTTTATTCTCTATTCGTTTTTAGATTAATTAGAGATGAATTTAATAAAAAACTATAGAGCTGTTATGCCGTAGATTCTCAAAACCTCTTAAAAATGTACACTGACCTATGAATTGCTGTTAATCCCAAGGGATCATTGTGTTGTTTGAGTCACCTATTCTCTTTTTTGCATGCTTAATCCCTGGCTGAGCTCTATCTATTTTCTTATGGTGTACCCTCTGAAAATAATCTTACGGTTGACTATTTTTAATAAAGGTAATATTCTTAGTAACCAAATGTAGTTTGTCATGACAGTAAAATTTTTGTTTTGTGCTCCACAATTAACAGATAATATAATCGATTCTTTAGTATAATTTATCTACTTCAGAATATAGAAATAGACATCACAAACTCCCCTGTCCTAAACGTTTTGTTCTACATGGCACAGTAAGCTTTCCGTTAGTGAAATTTAGAATAGTTAAGATCCCACATTTTCCCAAAAAAAAACGATTGTAAGTTGGTCAAGTGGTGGTAAGTTTTCTTTTTCTTTGAATAGCCAGTATTAAGACTCTTTCAAACTTTTTTGGATGATGCAGTTTTTATAGCAATTCCTAAAATGCCCAGTACATTTAAAAAAAGTTTTGTACACTTGAATCTTACTGCCATGCACTTCAAAGGTTTTGGTCTTGTTGCCTTTCTAAGCTTCATAGTGTAGGTTTTCTTGTGGCTTCTCCTGATTTCAATGTCATTATTTCTATTTGAATTTGAGACTGTTGAAGCACTAAACCTTGCGTTCCATCTAGTGTGCTATTAGCAAGTTCTCCTTTTTGGTGGTACTGATGGTTTCAAAATATTTAGAGTGAGTTTCTGGATGTTGATCTAAATCGCGGTTAGATATACCCTAATTATTCCATTACAAAAAAAGTTATTAATCTAAAAACAACAATACTATTAAAATCACACCAGAAATTCAGAAAATATGAATATTATTATCAGGTTTAGAACGCTTATCTCTGTTATAGAAAAAACTGTTGATTTCGAAGCAAGATTAAGGACAAACACTAGACCTCGAGTAATATTCATTAATGAATTTTCAGCAAGTACTACTTGTTGAGTGGATTTGGGGTTTAGTAATTCCAGAAAAATATTTTGGGTTCCAATCGGAATTGTAGTTAGGTATCATCTTTAATTTGTTCCAAGAGAACAGCAATGCTAACAAACTAACTTTTTTATAAAATTTTGAAATAGACTATATTAAGAGAATTTAGAAAAATGAAAAAATAGGGGCCAGTTTCTTTTTGCACTCCCAGTTAACACTTCTTGTTGGTTTCTGGATGAAATGGGTGGTAAACAATCGTATGATATATTAAGATCGTTTACCTTCCAAGTAGCTTGCAATTTAAGACTGTTTACAATTACCGTTTTGACCTTTCTTGCGTATTGAAGTTACGACTTAATAATCCACTAGCAAATATAATACCCTTCGTTAGTTACATCACTTGTACCATAATATTGTATAAATAAGCTAATACAGTTAAAAGCCGAAAGTATGAGTTTAATTAAAACAATAATTAATAATTAAGGGATTATTTCCTCTTATTCTTTGCTTGTTATTTGTAGTGGAGTCAAATTAGACAAAAAGAGGTCTAAACTTCGGAATAATTACAGTTTGCAAAATTGCAAATTGTTTATTTGTTTATTAACAACAAATTACTTGTAAAATTTAATATCTGGAGTATAAATCGATGAAAAAATTTTAAAATTTATTCTTAGGGATTTTCGGGTGTGCTGATTACGAATCTGAAGTCAGATTTGCAGAATTAAAATTGGCGGATACAAAATCACCGACTGAAAAATGCAAAAATAACCGGAAAAAAGAAAATCAACATAATTATAGTGGTTTTCGGGTGTGCTGATTACAAATTTGAAGTCAGATTTGCAAAATTCAAAATGACGAATACAAAATGGCCGACAAAAAATGCAAAATTAACCGGAAAAAGATGTCTTTCCACTTCATTTTTAGTGGCTTAAAATATGCCACATCTAGTGGTTGAGTAAAATGAGACAAATTAGGTGAAAGAGAAACGAAACGCACATCGTTTTCTTCGCAGAACTTAATAACATTGATGCTAATTTGTGAAGTTAAATTGTCTCTAATTACCACCTTCTTCCCCCTTGTCTCTTAAGAGTTGGAAGCAGATGACTAGAAATCAGTCCTCAAAATTGCCCAAACCTATTTGTGTACGGAACAGCAAGAAACATGATTAAGGGTTACTTGAGCCCATGGGCTTAAGTAGCCCGAGTTTAGAGGTTATGTGCAAATGTTGTACTTAACATTGAATTATTTGGGATATGAACAGTCCTCAATTTGCTTTTATACTAACTAAAATAAGAAATTTATGCACTTATTTTATTTTTTAATACAAATCTGTCCAGACGAAAGCTTGCAGAGTCAAATAAAATTGCAATGAGTCATCACAGACTCTCTTGCTACTAGCGGTAGCTTCTCGAACTTCCTTGACTAAGACAATGTTTGCCTAGTGCAGCCAAGCATTTAACTTGTGTTTTTGATGTTGATAGTAAACAGAGGACAAAACAACTCTTTATGTTGGGCGTTAACTTAAGTAGCCCATGTTTACAGTATTAGTTTTTTTGCACAACAGTATTGGATCATGTACAGATATTTCATTGTCGTTGATAAAAAAGCATGAAAATATACTATTTCACTACACTTCATTTCACGGGTATGACGCAGCAACGCAGAATAACAACGTAAATTTCACCACAGACTTTAAAGATCTAAGATGGGGGCTTTCTTTATATACGTTAGAGACCACCTGAAAACACCTTATATCTAGAGTCACGTGTATAGCTATTTCATAATGAATTTTTTAACTAAGACCCTTTTTTATCTCCAAAAAGCGGTATTTTTAAGGTTTTTTCGAATTAAAATTTTGATAATTTTGTAAGGTACAACCTCTGTGTTAAAAAAAAATTTTTATTAAAATTATTAAATTTTTCATTGTCAAATTTTCAAATTTTGAGGTCAAAATTGTTTTTTCATTTATTTTTTAAAAGAGAAATGAAATATAATTATATATATAAAAAATTATGAGTGCTGCTGCTTTCACAAGGTCAAGGTCAAATCGTTCGTTTCCGTGCACCTGAGCACCTGAAGGACAATTTCGCCCTGCGGCAGGCGCGACGAGGTAATATATTTCCGGAACCGCAAGCGATGGAAATTTTCGTTTGAGAGCGGTAATCCCATATAAAAATTATGAGTCACAGGTCAAAGGTCAAAGGTCAAAGTTCAACTTAACGATACGTAAATGCGTTGTCATGGCAACGGCGTACGTCAATTTCAAAAATTTTTAATCGTGTTTTTTTATTTTTAAAACTACAAAGGGGTATTATTAAATTTTTATTATAAAATAAGGTAATCAACGTAAAGTACAAATCATAAGCTTCAAATGATATTTAAAACTAAATATTTTGTAAGACTTTGATATTAATTATCAAAGTCAGAAATTGAAGCGGAGAAAATTTTTGAAAGTAGTTCCAAAATGGAATTTTGAAAATAAATTTTCCTAATTTTTTTGAGCGATGGCGGATTTTACATAATTACCTTAGGTATACTATCCACATATTCAATTTTTTTTCTTACTTTACTTAGTTTATAACAAATTTAAGGAAATTATCGTGAATTAGCGCAATGCTAGACTGCAAACTTGAATATGAAGACTTAAAGGAACTTAAAAAAGGGTTTAAATATACATAATACTTTAAGGAATACTTACTTTTTAATGTCCAATTGGTTTTATATCCACTGCTTTTGTCAATCAAAAGTTACAATGAGTTACGAACAGTGCGCGAGCTCGCGCGGTCCTGCTCTTCGCGCTAGCAGACAGTCGATACAGCGTCACTTTAGTGCGTTAGTTAACAATTTACTGCTTGCTCAATTTTATCCATTGTACCAAATGTTACACTTGTTTCTTTCGTAAAATTTTCCGTTCTTTCGATTGGCGCTATTGGTTTTTTGCTACATATTGAATTGAACAAGATATTTGCGAAAACCCGTATTTTTGCAACTTAAGTGTTAAATAAAAAATTTAGGTTTCGTGCGGCAATATTTTGAAATATTATTTTGTACACCCTTACAAATAGATTCCCGTAAAAATCAGCGAAACAGGAATTTTTCAGAAGTAAAAATCTAATTTGACTCCACTATTGCCTTGTTGTCTAATACCACCGATTACTAATTTTTTGTAAACTGAAGAGTTTGCAGTGCATTGTTCGTTTTTTTTGAAAAATAAATTACATTAAAGTCTTCTAAAACATCAACTAATTAAGTTATTGCTTTTTTTATTTTCTTCTAATAAAAATGCTACAGTTATGTTCGATAATCAAAGATATAATTATTTATTTATTATAACGTAAATGTGCATAAAAAAATTAATGGACAAAAACTGTTATGGATATAGAATAAAAAAATAATCATATCTTTAAGAAATAGTAGCAGATATTAAGAGGGTATACAGACGATAATACAAAACTGAGTGTTGTTGAATAGATTAAAGTAAATTTACACTCGTAAAGACAACACAAATGTATTTCTGGGTTCTTGAATTCGAGCAGCAAACGCAGTTTCCTAGAAAGAATAAACATTTGTAATGGATTGTCCAGGTTTTAACTTCGTTTGAAGTCGTAGAAATCAAAACATTTACAGTTGCTTTTCTCAACTCCACAGTGCATTATCTCCAATTAAAAATTCAAACACAATGTTTTGATCAGTTAGCAACTAAGAGACGGTTGTTACAATAAACTATGGTCAAACAAAAACCACAGAAATGGAGCTGCTCGCCAGATGCCTGAGAACGGGAATCGGCTTTTATCTTATCTAAACAAGCTCTTCGTGCGAAACGAATTAGGTAATGTCTATTATTAGCCGCATTACTTAAAACATGGAGCCAGACGAAATATGCACACAATAAATATTTTTAAAATGGTTTTCCGGTTTTAGAACCACAAAGGGTTTATTTTTGGTTGGATTGTTTGCTTTGTTGTACTGCTTGTGTTACAATTTCAGTATGTGCTACATTGCTTACATTAAAAAACTTCAGTATTATTGTATAAAGTATGTAGTAATTACTTTAATTTAAATAACAATTGCTACTAAATTAAAGTATTATTATGTTATATAAAATTTTGTTATATATAGAATTAAAAACGTATTTTCTACATTAGATAAGATATAAAAACTTTTAAAATACACTAGCGTCTAAGGAAATCGGACCACAAAAAATGCATATTAATAGTTTAAACTTTGCAGATTTATTTAACAGTGCAAGGCAAATAAACGGTTATTTTTTAGTAATATTTATCAACAAACATTTTTAGTAATGAATATAAATTAATTCAAACAATAAACGAATGGTGTTTTGGTAGGCTGCATTTCATTCTTTATTGGCATGCTCCTATAATTTAACCAGATTCTTTTAAGATTGTGAATACCGCTTTACCATTTGTGCAATGATATTTTAGATATTTTTGATCGGTGAAATCAGGTCTGTTTTGGGAGAGCTTCCACCCTGTTTTGTTGAAGATAATTTAATGTGTCACGTGTTACGTGGTTAAGCGTTATCTTGTTGAAAAATTGCCTTTAAAGTCCGCGAGTTCTAAGACTCCATCGATGTATGTCTAACTGGTAATACTGCCTCTAACTTTGACTAAAGGTGATCTGATATAATTGATATTTTTGCACCATTGTTTCAATTTAAGCAAAATCTGGATTTATCAAAAAAGCCATTCTATCTTACTCAAATGTCCAAAGACTCCTTTATGTTGTTTATTGTAACTTTCATTACCGTTACAGAGAAATCGGTGGTTTTCTCAAGAAAGGATGTCGTGCTTATTAGTGGAAAAGAGTTGATAGATAATTAACATCCTATATTGGTTCACCATTATTGCACCAGGAAACATAAAAATGACGATTTTGCCCCTTGGTTGTCCTGTGTAATGTTGTAGACGCCGGTTTTCGCAAATGAATACCTTCTTCGACCTACTGATTTCATATTTGCGCCACAGTACTACTGTGGCAACCAATTTTCTGAATGTTTCTCTTAAAGAAACATGTGAACCAACAACACGTCTTCTTTAAAATTTGCTGATTTGTTGATAATGTATCCCTTGATGACTACGAAGCGTTCCTACACCATGTAAGTTACTCGTGCCAAATCCAAATGATTGAGAACTATTTCATCCAGATCTTAATTCTAGAAAGATATATTCAAATTTCGGACAGACATTAACATATGGTTCCCAAACTTTATCGTTTTTAATTATAGTATGCTTAATTAAATGTAAAAGTTTTAATTTAATATAATTAGTTCTATAATATTGCAATTTTATTAAACAGTGGTGTATTGAAGATTTGAAAATATTGGCAAGGTTATTATATTTTACTTGATATTTTTTATATTAATAAACGTATAATTAAAATACATAGTTGTTATGAAACGTAAACTACAACATAAAAGAAAATTTTTAAAGTCGTGATAAATAGTCTAACCTAAAGATGAAACGGAATCAGAAAGATACAATAAAAATACAACAAATAGAGTAGATGCAAACTTGGATTGAAAAAATTTAAAACAAGCAATAGCGATAGCAGCAAAAGAAACGTTGGGTAACTTAAAACAACAATTCCAAAACCCTTAGATAAGCAAAAATTCTAATAGAAAAACGAAGGAAACACAAACAAGATATAAATAAAGATCATTATGACAGACTAAGATATCTAATGGATCGGGAAGCTACAAAAGAGAGAGAAACCGTTTACACAATACTTCAGAGAAATTGAAGATCAATTTAATAGAGAAAACAATCATATAGCCTCATCAGAAAGTTTTTTGGAAAATGTAAACCCAAAAGTAATACCATCAAATCGAAAGAATGACGAACTCTTATAGAAGAAGAAGAAATAGCAGATACATGGCAACAATATGTCGAAGAACTATACGACAAATCAGAAGATTTTGCGGAGATAGAATGAGAAATTGAAAACACTAACATTAAAGGCGGAATTTAAAATATGTATATATATATATATATATATATATATATATATGTATGTATGTATATGTATATGTATATATAGTACAAGCCATAAATGAATGTACAGAGTACTGTACTGGAATTAAAGTGAATGGAATGCCAGTACAGATAGCAATTGTTGCCTACGATAAAAAGAATCTAAAAAGAGCCTTGGAAAGCTTACATAAAATTTTAAAAACCAACAATAATCTAAAAATTAACAGTAAAAAACAGAAACCCTAGTTTTCTCCAAACGACGTTCTGAAACAAGTACTGAAATTTAAATATCTACGTACCATATTCATAAATGATGGTAGAAGTAAAAGAGACGTTACACAACGAATAAGAAGATCCAAGAATATATTTTATAATAAAAAAAAAACAACTACTGTGTTTAAACAGTCTCAAATTGCAAACAAAAAGCTGCATCTGGAATATTGTCCTGTATGGTTCAGAAATGTGGGCAATAGAGCAAAAGGAAGAAAAAACGATAAATTCATTCGAAACATGGCGTTGGAGAAAAATGCTAAAAATAAAATGAGCAGAACAGGTAACTAATGAAGAGGTGTTTCAAAGAGCATAAAAAGAAAGACATTACTAAAAATGTTAAACAACCGAGGACATTCGTAGATAGGGCACATAATTACATAAATTGGTTCTCTAAAAGGTAGATGTACTTGTAATTGGTCTATTAAGGTACAGCAGTAAAATTTATATCTGATGTATTCATAAAAATAAAATTAAATAGTAGTTTTCACTATATTAAACGCATATAATATTTTACAGCGCAGCTGCAATTTTTAACATAGTTATTTATTATATTATATTACTATTTTATTAAATTATCTATTTGGATCATTATTTGTACTTGTCTACAGTTACATCATTGGCACGGTAGAGAAAACCAAAAGCAACAATTGTAACTTCACGATTTAAAATATATTTAGTACAAGAAGAAAATATCAGAAATGTATTTAAAAACAGAATAAAAGAAAATTTAGCAAGAACAACAAGTAACAATATCTATAAAAAATAAAGCAATAAAAAAACATCATAAAAAAAAGGTGCACATAAATCGGTGGAAAAGAAGATAGTACAAAACAAATAAGGTTTGAGAATATGGAACAAAAAATTGCAGACAACTATAGACAAAAAATAAATAGTATATGTAGAACTCCTGCAGAAGAGTGCACAAGAAGATAAAGACTAGTATATTGAAGAGAGAAACTATGCCAAAAAAATTGAAAAAAGTAGCTCACAATAAGGATTATTATTAAAGAGACAGTTTTATAATATAAATGGAAGTTACATAACGTAATAAGGTATTTAAATGGTACAGAGAACTATGTAACGGAATTAAACATAACATAATAAAAAACAAATTGTAATGATGATAGGGGCATTTATGACGTTCAGAAAATTACAATGGATAAATTACAATCCAAAAAAAAAATTAAAAAGCTGCAGGATTGGATGGAATAGACGGAGTTAACCTAATAAATTTGTTGACGAAAAGCAAAATTTCAAATTTAGAGAGAATGAAAGAAATTATTTTCCTTTAAAAAAATAACAAAAGTGAATGCAAAAACTATAAAGGTATTACACTGCTAAAATATACTCAAACTTGTCTAGACTTAGAGTTAGTCATTTACTACAGAAAATTCCTATTGAAAATGGGTTTAAAATGTTATATAAACAAAACTTTTGATGCTGATTATTTATATATAAAAAGTCTCTAAAGTCTTGCCTTTTCTTTTGTTTATGAGGACGAGTTACATAATTAATAAAAGAGCAGTTAGATTATGTAATGACACTATAAAATTTTTAATGAAGTGATGGAAGCATTGCCAAAATTTGATGTAAAAAATTGAGTTTCTTTAGAATCGCCCTTTTAGATAATTCTCGGTGTTTTAAAAGCTATATACAAAATTATCAAATACAGATATCCTGTAACTGGTTATGTAACAGAGTATTAGTCAGTAAAATGAAAAGATGACTTTTCTACCTAAATTAGAACCCATGCCTTTCAGCAGGTGTGGATATTGACTACTGATTGCTAATCACAGAAGTGACAGTTAAAATTATTTTGGAATATTTTCTTCATACTTTAATTTATATAAGTACACTTTATACATCGTATTTATTTATATATTTTTATTTATTTATAGGTTTTTTAGTTCTTATTTATGCCTATTTATTTTTTAATATTTTCTACACTTTTATCCTTGTTTTACATGTTGGGGATGGAGAAATTTAGTTTCAGTGTAGTCTCACGCTGAAATTGTCCAAAAAAAGTGTTTAGTAAAATCAATTCCTTCAGATCGATTTTTGACAATATTCTCGTCATATCCTTGAAGCTTCCAGAGTATTATTATTGAACTTTTAATTGCTACTTTATTTATAGTTCAGTTTGTTCTCCAATTCCAACGCGTTTTATCATAAATAGGAAAAAACGAAATTTCTTCAAAGGCGGCAATTATAACTTAAGTCCCAACATTGCACGAAGATAATTTTACAGTTTTTTAAATAGAATCAAAAGTTCTTTTGATTGCATATATTTTTTTAAGCCCACGTTCAAAAAAAACTTTCTACGCGGTTTGTCTATTATCTAGTTATAGTTATAAATCAGTAATAATCGTTTTTGAAATTATGCTATGTTCAGTATTTTATATATATATATATATATATATATATATATATATATATATTATATATATATATATAGTTCACGGATGACTACAACAGGTGATACCTGTTGGTTTGTGCATCCATCATCTCCCGTATCCTTAAAAAAGCAGAGCTAATCTCTACTTAGAAACTCCATCCATGCTACCCATAAAAACCTCGCCAATACCAATCTGGAACTTTATGGCCCTTTCCATAAATTAAGTTCCTCCAAAATTCATCCTATTATCTGGGATGCTTTCCCTAGGATTATACACGACAAAGCGTTGTGCATATCCGAAAAGAAAACCGACACCCAGAAACGCAAACTTTCCAAGTTGTGCTAGAGTAAAATTCCCAATACTCAACCATCCCTGACCAACACGACAGTACATAACCTTTCTGACTACCCTGTAAGCAACCTAGCTATTCAGGTTCTGGAAAAAGGTTTTAACTTTGCTATAACACCAAACCGCATTGCAACTGAACAAATTATATCCCAAATAGAATCCACCATTTCCACCCATCCCGAAAATGTGGTAAATGAAACCAGGCAAGTTGTAGCCAAAGTGCTATGTACAGCCGAATTACCAAAACCAAATATCAAAGCCTCCGAATTACGCGCCTTAAGAGCTCTAAAAGAAAATAATAATATTACTATTTTACAGGCAGATAAGGGCAACGCTACTTTGATCCTAAATACTGCGGACTACATCGGTAAGATGCACAATTTACTTAAATCCTCTGATTATCGCCATGTACCTAATAATCCCACTACCTACCTCGAAAACAAAACCAAAATCCTTATTACTAACTCTAACCTATCATCCGATTCCAAGAAATTCCTCATACCTTAGAAAAATCCTCCAGAATTCCCAAATTGTATGGTCTCCCAAAAATTCACAAAGAGAACACTTCTTTACGCCCTATAGTTCGTGCGTTTGGTTCTCCCACCCACAATCTAGCCAAATACCTTGCTAAGACTCTTCAACCTCTCACAGAGCAGGCATCATCCTACGTCCGAAACTCCTATCATTTCCTAGAAATACTGAAAACCTTCCCTATACGCAAAGGTGACATTATGCTCAGCTTTGATGTCGTACCTTTGTTTACTAATATCTCAATTCCTGATACACTACAGTTATTAAAGTCAACGTATAATATAAGTAACAATATCCTATCCCTAATAAACCATTGCCTATCCAATACTTACTTTACATTCCAAAATAAATTTTACCGCCAAAGTAATGGTGCTCCCATGGGTTTCCCACGTTCACCTGTCATTGCTAATCTGTTTTTTTGAAACAAAAGCCCTTGACTCCTTTCACCTTAAACCTACCTGCTGGTTACGATATGTCGATGACACTTTTGTTGTCTGGCCTCATGGACATGATACCCTTCCAGAATTCCTTTCCTACATCAACCAAATCCACACCAATATCAAATTTATCACGGAAACTGATCATAACAATTCCCTTTCCTTCCTAGATACTCTCATAACAAGAAATCCTTCTAATGACAGCTTTTATTACACTGTCTACAGAAAACCCACTCACACTAACCGCTACCTAAATGCCAAATCCCATCACCACCCTGCCCAAATCCATTCGGTTGCAAAATCCCTCATAACCTGATCCATCAGATCATTCCGATACAAAAAATCGCCAAACAGAAATTAAATTCATTACCACCACCCTACTGCAAAATGGATATTCCAACAAATCCTTAACCAATATAATCAAAAATATAAATAAAAACACTAACTCTCAATCCCAAAACCCTCCTGACCAACAAAAAGCATTCCTACCTTACATCAGAGGCATCACCGATAGAATAAGCCACATACAAATGCGGCAAAATATCTGCACGGTCCTTACGACCAATAACCAAATATCTGGGATATCTAGCCGAATATACGAGCATTTTCTGGCCGTACGGAAAGGCGATAATGGTTCGGCACTTGCCAAACACAGCAAAGAAACAGGCCACAAAATTAATTTCTCTGGGGCTAAAACTATTCCCCCCATTTCCCATTTTACCAGCAGAATAGTACGTGAGGCAATTGAAATAGAAAAACGCCTGTCATGTGGAAGTCCCTTATTGCTCCGCACCGCCAATTACGCAACACCCTTAATCTTTCCCCAACCCAACGCATCTCCCGCCAAACAAACTTTCACTTCCAGCCCTATAAAAGATCAAGCAGGTCACACGAAAGCTCAGTCTTATTCAAGTACTCATAGCTCTCCTTGCGGAGTAGGCAGATTGAGACCCCGATTGAAGAGCTAACCTCTTGAAAATGGCATCAAAGCCGATGCCGAAACGTCGAAAATTTACCCAAAATAGACTAGTAAAGAAAATATAGAATATAGAATAGTACTTGAACAAAAAAAAAGTTGAACAAAAGGAACTTCAAACAAAGCTTAAGCTAAAAACACTAACCTGTGGAAACGGCGTTTTCCCCCAGATATCGGTTCCCTATGCTATTGATCCTGAGGGATGTAGGAAGAGGAAATAAGGGTGTGGGTAAAAAGATCAAGTTACCCCAATCTTCACAGCGGAACCCAACGGTAGCGCCTTTCCTGGTGCAAAGGTTCCTTCGTCGTTCCTTGCCGAATTAGAGCAAAGAAAATAATGGAACGTGTTTTACCAGGAAAAATTTCAACCCCGAAATGCAAACAAAAGGACCTCCGGGAAGAGGTTAATCTGGTCGGCAAAATACACACACGCCGGTGAACTCTCGGTTAAAATGCTCTCGGCTTACCAAAAATTTAAATTATCACAAACTAAATTAAAAAATAACGACGCATGCGAGAACATAGCAAAAGGCCAAGAAGCCCATCCGCCCTATATATCAACGCAGCTATCGTGCAACTTCGCAGGCCGAACAAAACTAAATATATATACAGGAGGGAACCACAAACTTAGACCGGCCTAATTTATAAATTAAATAAAAGTAATTGAGATTATGGGCCTAATTATATGTATATATATAAATATATATATATATATATATATATATATATATATATATATATATATATTAGATTAGATATTCAGATTATAATATAACCATTAGATACATCACAGAAAAATGAATGTTTTATATAATCATGTAATAGTAGGTCCAAAGGCTTCCTGACGGACCCCAGAGTCGACAAATTAAAAAAAACATAAATAGACTAGATGTTCGCCTGTAATATCTTTCAAGTTTTTAATGTGTCGAATAATAATACGATAAATAAATCTTAAACAAAAATAATTGTTCCCATTTTTCGTCTTTGCCGCAGAATTATTCGTAAGTAAATTGAAATAGAAAAAATGCTCACAAAGTCTAAATACAAGTTACGATAGTTTACGCTTACTGTTCATATGGATACCTCTTATTTCATTGCAGTTATGCAGTAACGTCAAACCACTTTCTCCGACTCATGCATCTCCCACCAAACTTTCACTTCCAATTGACCTCTTGAAAGAAATTCAATATTCATAGAAGAAGCATATAAATGACAATTGATAATCGGTCTTGATGATAAAGGTGCTTATGGGATGGTTAAACAAAATATGACAACAGCTACAAACATTTAATAATATACTTAACAATTAATTTGAAGTCTACATTAAATTCTTTCTATGTATTATTTCTTCTAGCAGAATTTAGCATTATATAAAATTGTGCAATTGTGGTAGTTTCTTTGTCTATTCGTTTGTATATTTACCTGTACCTCATTTTACAGAAAATATTATCCCATTAAATACTTTAATGGTTTAAATTTCTGCGTTTTATGTCATATTTTAAAATACGCCATTTTATTGTTAATTTGTGAGAAAGTTTTTAAAAAATATATTAAATGGCGTTTTTCCTTAAATAAAGCATAAAATTAATTATTCTACCATTTCATTAATGTACTGTGGTTTTGCCTTAAAATTCTCCCATTTCAGTTTTACTGGTTGTGTATATGGGAGAGTAACAAAAACGGCGTTTAAAATTGGGTTTCATTCAAATTAATTTAAAAATATCAAATTTTCAACTAATAAAAAATATTACAGGTGCAGGATTCATACATATTCTGTTTTGAAATTGGTATGCGGCATAAAAGCTGCATTTGACTTCAAACATAATTTTGAATTACAGCAATGTTCGTTCAAATTTCTCTGGAACATCACAACCGTTGTGCAGTGCCTAAAAGCACAGAGTCAATTAGTAAATAATTTTAATTAGCATAAGTAAGTAAAGACTGATCGAATATCCTCGAAAGCTAGGTTTTCTTTAAGTTGGTTGATCTTTTGTAAAATTCTAGGTATTAGGCATTTTCGACTAATTTTGAGTTTAAAGTTCGATTAAGCTGCTTTCCAGTGTCTTGCAGTTTATATAGTAACAGATTTGTAATTGTAAATATAGGTGGAAATTTAGTGGCTGCCATTTAATCAGGTTTCTTGTTATATAATAACATTTATGATATTCGCTTTTAGCCCTGGAATTGTAGCGGGTTTGTTGACTAATATTGTACTTTCGTTCAACTAGTCTCAGAGAAAAAAAATCTAATGCATTTAGATAGCAAGACCATAGCCAATTGATATTGTCCTGTGAAATAACACTACCAGAAAATGTGGTTTAAAGTAAAATGAGTGTTTCACTTGCCTTGTGACTTATGGCTCCATCTTGTTAGAACTACATATTATTCAAGTTCATATTGTTCATTTCATTGAATAACAGTTGTTTAGTATTTTTCGATAACGTACATAATTGACCATAACAGCGTTGCTAGCTTTGCCCTTAAGAAAGTACGGGCCAATAATTCCTCCAGCCGATAATGTACACTAAGCAGTACATTTAAATGAATTGCTGTTCTGTAAATAGTGCGTGGATTTTACTACCTCAAATGCAACAATTTTTATAAATTTACAAAGCCAATTAAAGAAAAATGAGCTTCATCGTTCAATAGTATGTTCTCTTAATAAACCTGCTGCATAGTATAGGGTGCCATAATAAATTTGTCATATATTTAAATACTAGCTGTAAAAATGTCAACCTTAAAAAATACAGACGTTTTAACTAGTCAATACTGAAATAGTTATGTCTGCTAATGATACAGCAGTACTATCAGTCAGCGACAAACTCTTAGAGGCATCTGAAAACCAACAGGATCATCTCTATCTCTTCCACAATTGGTTTAGTTAATGAAAAATTTTAGTCAAGTACGATAAATCCATTTAAGCCACCTTCACCAACAAGCGAGATGTATGACCACAAGTCACATTCAACAAGGCAATCATATTGGGTAAGCCAAAAAATAAATATCTAAAGATACACCTTGATCAGAGACTCACATATAAAATAAAAAAAAAAACACCGTAATCTCAAAGTCAAACAAATGAGCTGATTAATTGGAAAGTGATCCCTAAAAATTAATTTTTTTTATAAAACCATCTTAAAGCCAATTTGGACATCCGGTATTCAAGTATGGGGTTGCACAAAACCGTCCAATCCTGAAATCCTGCAGCAGTTCTAGTCCAAAACGCTTTGCATGTAATAACCAAACTCTCCATGAAGACCTGAGGATTCTATAGTATCCTGTGAAATCAGAAGATTAGCATCTATTTACTTACCACTATATTCTATAACCATGTCCGGGGTAAATCACATACAGGTCGTCTCTGAATCGAGTAGGGGTTGACACATACTGTGTGTGTGAAGCCGGATGGAGGACCTCGACTCCAACATGGCGCGTCCCCGGGTGGCGGATAGGGGGAAGTCTCTGCAGATATGTAGAGTAAGTGCAGAATGCACCCGCGGACCAAACGAGGAGTAACGTCTGACCTACAGTAGGCGGTTACAAAACAGCGTCTGTACTCCAAAGGAGCGGCTGAACATAATCCTGGCAGAAGGTATAAAATGCATACACCAAGATGCCTGGCCAGCAAGGTGTATTAGGCTAGATTCCTCCAACATCATGACAATAAGACGTAGAAGAAGAAGGCCCTCAGTCCCCAGCCGTCTCCAAACTCCTGCCAAAGGCAGCGGGCAGAGCAGGGAGGAGATAGAGGGTGCTAAGAATCCCTGGGTTCGGATAGGCTGCCACAAGACGAAAAAGAAAAAGCCTTATTTGTATGCACATATAATACAAGATCACTATTAGGAGAAGTTAGACTAACAGAGTTAGAAGAACAGTTAAAAGAAATAAAATGGGATATAATTGGAATAAGTGAAATAAGAAGGAAAGGAGAACAATGTTTGAAACTTAAACCGGGACACATACTATTCTATAAAGGACACGAGGACATAAGTCAAGGAGGCGTAGGGTTCCTTATAAACAAGAAAATAATAGGAATAGTAATACACTTTAAGGCGATTAGTCCTCGAATAATATACATAATACTAAAGATATCAGAGAAGTGCAACTTAAAAATAATACAAGTGTACGCACCCACTAGCGACTATGAGGACGAAGAAGTAGAACAACTTTATGAGGAAATAAATACCGGTATTGCTGAAAACCATACAAAACACTTACTAATAATAGGGGATTTCAACGCCAAGTTAGGACCAAAACAAGAAGAAGGAGAAGAATATATAGGAGACTACGGGATAGGAGTACAAAATGAAAGGAGAACATATATTTAAAGGGAAATGGCAGTGGGCCGGACATATTGGCAGACTAGAAGATAAAAGATGGACGAAGAGCATGCTGCAGTGGAGACCAAGAATAGGCAAAAGGCATAGAGGCAGGCCCCCCCTCAGGTGGACTGACGACATCAAAAGAGTAGCAGATTACAATTGGATGCAGAAGCCGAAAAATTGAATTGGGCAGATGATGATGATGATATTCTATAAATTAGCTAGCCCAAGAGCCAGCCACATCAAGAAGATTAAGGCGCCAGTGACCACATGATCTCATCCCTTGGCTCAACTAGGCTTAAGCCTTGTAACTGTAGGTAACATCAATGGATGGATCCCTGTCAAGTCATTATCTCATTCATCCAATTTGTTTAATACTCATTTATGTCAATATACGATTTGATTGTAAATATCCACAAATGTTAAATAATATAAAAACTTTCAATGTTCTGAAAATGAAAAAGGTAATTTGAATTAGCCTATATTTAATGTTTCGATTTGTTGAAAAACTATAGATAATTTAATAAATTACACTTTATTAAATTACCGGACCTTTTAGCGACTTTTGTTGTGATAACATTAGAGCAAGCATTCTCGGAAAACACTTTTTACTTTGCTAAAAGAGGAACAAACAAATAGCGAAGCATTATTATAAATACCAAGAATGCTGTCTAATATGCCAGCCACGTAAGCCGCAGAGCGGTCAGCGCTTTCCAGCTATTATTAGCTTTATTACCACAACCGCAATTTTTAGCGCCTTAATCCATGCATAGTCATCTCGATAAGAACAATGCAAAACAGCTGCACTTAGAAGCACAGCTCCAGGATAACACGAGAATCGTTAAACGAGAACTGCGTCTGCGAGGTATAACCAATTTCAGTTGAATACTTGCCGTGCTCAATAAATTAATTACTCGGCAGCGCGCTGGCGTGCTGCGTTTACAGCTCATTTATAGCCCATTCGTTACACTCTTCTAAAGGATTTATAAACATATTTTTAGGAGCTTAAATTTTGACGGTAATTCATTCCGGAAAATTAAAATTGTCAGGGTCCTACATTATGTAGGTAAGTATTAGCCATTGTTTATTTGCTTTTTAAATAAATAAAGAACAACAATTTGACAAATTATTATGGCGAAAAATTCTACTTTAATGTTAAGCTAAAAAGGTGCAGTTATTTACTGTCATCACTGTGCTGCTCTTTCGGGCACACTATTTCTACAGACACTAATAATAAATTCCATCGATGTCTTCAAAACATATTCATTGCCGGAAGCGAACAGAATGCAAAGCACAATTGGTGGGACTCCCAGCGCATAACAAAAGAGCTAAAATTAGTTTAGTTCTACTATGTTATCGGCAAAAAATACGTTGACGTATTGAGTTCAGTAAAATTTCTATTTATTGGTTTTACATTTTGCAAGGGGACATGCTGGGTAATATGTATATTAAGATTAAATTGAATTATTGGTTGTTTGCAATAAGAAAATTGCGGACAAATAATTTAAACTTGGATAACAAGACCTAAATATTAACAAGATTTTAAGACTAAAATAATTCTTCTACTATTGTGCTTAAATTTTACATATAATCCGTTTTTTATTAAATATTTACGAGGGTAGGAGCATAGAACACGGCTACTATTTTTTTTAAATGATATGACAAAATGTCTTATGTCTTTCAATTCCTAGTGTGAGTTAGTAGCACAAGCTGACTCTGTGATACTCTTTAATTGCACGGAGAACAATGTTAAATCAGTTGTTGGTCAAGCGTCAACAATGTAAGCTGAATGAGACCATAGTACAACAACGTTTGTATATGAAAATAGCCGTTCTATGTAACAGAAATGCTAGAGAATACTACAGAAATTTGGTAGAAGCTGTCGGGAATAATGCTCTTTCATACCGAACAGTAGCAGGGTGGGTAGCAGAGTTTCAGCGAAGACGCGGAGCAACCAGCGACCGGCAACGGACAGGACGACCTATGAGTGTACAGACCGAAGTGTCACGTGCAGTAATCGATCACTTGATGGGAACTGACAGGCAATAACGCTGTTTGAGTTAGAGAGGAAAAGTGGCATCTAAAAACGCAACATCCACAGGATTTGCGGAACGATTTAACCTGCGTAAACTTGCATCGAAGTGGATACCATATACACTGATGAAGTTCGAAAGTGGGTGGGATATGCAATATGCTGTAAAAGAGATCATTTCCTTTCAAAATCATGGCTATTGGTTAATTCAAGTAGAAAACCTTTTCCTTTTTATATTACATATTGTTGTATAGGATTCATGTTCTTAGTACATATCTTTGGCTGGTAAAATTCAATTGTTTTCGAATATTCCATTGACTTCTTTTGCATAATTTTTAATATTTCTTTGTAAGTTTAGTTAACTCAGTTTGTGGCAGTTGCACACTACTAAGACTTTGGTATTCTGCCATTTCACGCAAAGCTGATTTGTTTCGGTACATCTGAAGACAGATTGTTCTCAGTGGAGCTTATCTTACATAGCAGGTATATTTCTACAATTAGCTATACAAGTACAGAGTGGCCCACTGGACACGCTTATAAAATTTTTATTTTAAGTGGAAATTTTTTTATCAGTAGATTTGTGGTCAGGGGTTTGAGTATCCCCTGACCACAAATCTACCAATAAAAAAATTTCCCATTTAGAACGATAGTTCTTTTACGCTCCAAATTATAAAATTTAAGATTTCATCAATATGTACGCTGAATAAGATTTCCATTTTAAATCGTTGTGCTTAAGTGCGAATCCACTGATAAAATCAATAAAAATCCCATCTAGTGTCACCATTGGACCAGTCAAATTCACAAAATATTAAATTTGTAGTGGGAGGGTTAGTGGGTACCCATTGGGCCACTTTGTACCTAATGTAAATTAGATGACTGTTTTATTATTAAATTTATATTAGTAAAGAAACGATCAAAACATATCTAGTATAAGGTTTGAAACTTCCATTATTGCCGCAATCGATTTTACAACTCTTTTTCTGAGTGCCACTGCATGATATTTTTTCTAGAAAATTTTTACCAAAATACACATTGAGGTGATATGTGTAAGTACCACTTCATTCCTCTTTTAATTGGTTTGAGGGGCTTCAATGCTTCAAAAAAGAGCACCCTTTGTATTTAGTCACCGATTTGTCTATACTTTGTAAAAGATATTTCAAGCAGGATGTATTTGGCAGCGCTTTCGGTAAAAATTTAAATATAATTTGACAGCAATAAATATGAATATATCCCAAGATATAGTTCTTCCGATATTTCTGTTTCCAATCGACCCCCTTTAACCTCGATAATGCTTGAGACCAGGAACGAGCCCGTATCATTTAATTTTTCTGTTAGAATTTTGGATTTATTTAGCAAATTCAGCCGTTAATTAGCGCAGAAAGCTAATTTTTAAATATGAAGAACGGGGATAGTTTATGAAAAATTTCAAAAGGAATCAATTACTTTGTAATATTTGCAAAAGTTTTACATTTTCTTTCGAGATAAGTTTTTTATGCATCTTACCATTTCGTTAATAACACATGTAATATTGCATAAATATTCTCAGAAAAGTAAGATATTATGCAGATCACTACCTGTACAATAGCTGAATGGCTAATAAATCTTACACAATTTTGCATTAAAACGTTTATATACTTGGAGTGATTCAATTTCCACTTAGTTTCTGCAGTTTTTTAACTTCATGGTAAAATATTTAAAATATCAGTACTACACGTATATATCTCTCGGAACGAAAATAGCAGATTAGGCTACTTTTCTTTGATAACATGCTCTTTTTAAAAACACATAATGATCTTAGATTTAGTAATCAGAAAATTGAACGTGTAGATGTATCCCATATAAAATGTGAGTGAAACTTATCAATATGTACTTATTGTAGTAACTGCACACCACATTATTTCATTAAGGGTAACAAAATATTTATTTAATTAGTATTATTAATGACAAAAACGATTTATTAATCCTTTTAGGAAGTAAACAGTTATTACTTTATGTCTAAGAACAAACGCAGATTACTAATCTCTACCGATTGCCGCCCTTCAAAAAACAAATACTATTGGAAAGCTCAATCTCTACTCAAGAAAAATAGATACTACTTATCTTCAGCTACTCACAAAGCTAATATGACTAATGAACCAGTAAAAATTAAAATATCACTTATCTTTTTGTACGGCTCAGTCAATTGTAAAAGATTAATCGACGATATTAAAACCCTCGCTAAAGAAGAATACTCAACATTTCTAAACTTAACTTTACAGGATTTTCAATGTGTGACACAAACAATAAAAAATGTATTACAAAAAACTACGTCAAATATTTCAATTATTTTTTCATTATGATAATGAGTAAGTCTTCTTCTTTAGGTGCCGTATCCTATCGGTTGTTGGCAATCATCATTGCTATTCTAACTTTGGACATTGCTGCTCTAAACAATTCTCTTGACGTGCAGTCGTACCACTGGCGTAGGTTTTTAAGCCAGGATATCCTTCTTCTTCCCACGTCTCGTTTTCCATGTATCTTTCCTTGTATTACCAGTTGTAGAATTTGGTATTTGTTCCCTCTCATTACGTGGCCTAAATATTCCAGCTTTCTTTTCTTTATTGTATACAGGAGTTCTTTGTTCTTGTTCATTCGTCGTAGCACCTCCTCGTTTGTCATTCTATCCATCCATGATATTTTCAATATTCGCCCGTATATCCAGAGTTCGAATGCTTCTATTTTTCTGCTATTTTCTTTATTTAGGGTCCATGCCTCCATTCCATATAAGAGAACACTGAAAACATAGCATCTGGTTGTCCTCATCCGTATTTCTAAGCTTAAATCCCTGTTGGTTAGAATTTGTTTCATTTTTACAAACATGGCTCTAGCCATTTCAATACGTGTCCTTGTTTCATTTGTGTACTCCCAATTATCATTCACCCATGTTCCCAGGTATTTATATTTGTTTACTCTCTCTATACTCACATTATCTATTCTAATGTCAGGAATGTTCACTGGTGTTTTTGTGATTGCCATGTATTTAGTTTTATTTAAATTCATTCGGAGACCATATTTTCTGCTGATGACATTTGTCCGTTCAATAAGTCTCTGTAAATCTGGAATATTATCTGCTAAAAGTACAGTATCATCAGCATAACGTATGTTGTTAATTATCTTTCCGTTTACTACTATACCACCGTTTTCTTCCATTAGTGCTTCTTGAAATATTGCTTCCGAGTATAGGTTGAACAGCATGGGCGAAAGAATACAACCTTGCCGAACTCCTCTCTGTATTTTTATTTCTTCTGTCAGCTGATTTTCTACTTTTACTGTTGTCTTTTGTTGCCAATATAAGTTTGCAGTTATCCGCATGTCTTCTACATCTATGTTTTTTTGTTTTAGGAGTTTCATTAGTTTATCGTGTCTAACTTTATCGAACGCTTTTTCGTAGTCTATGAAGCATGCGTATACTTCTTTATTAATATCTCTGCATCTCTGTATTAGTATGTTTAGTGTGAACAATGCTTCTCTTGTTCCAAAACCATTTCTAAAGCCAAACTGTGTCTCACTAATATCTACTTCTAGTTTTTTATATATTCTTGCGTGTATGATCTTTAAAAAGGCTTTAAGCGTGTGGCTCATTAAGTTTACCGTTCTATGTTCACAGCATTCCTTTGCGTTGTTTTTCTTTGGTATTGTAATAAACGTTGAATTCAGCCATTCTTTCGGTAATATACCAGTTGAGTATATGGTATTGTATAAATCAACAAGAATATTTACTTGGTCGTCGTCTATTAGTTTAATTAGTTCAATTGGAACTTCGTCTGGTCCAGTTGCTTTACCGCATTTTGATGTTTCACGTGCTTTAATGACTTCTTCTTTTGTTATTTTGGGGCCATGTTCTCCTTCAATAGTTTTATAGTCTTCCTTTCTGTCATCGGCGAATAGTTCTTCAATATATTCTTTCCATCTTTCTATTTTTTGTTTTACATCTAGTATAGTTATACCTTGTTTGTCTTTTAAAATGTTTGATTGTCTCTTCTTGTATGTACCTGTGTACGTTAAACATATCGTGTTTCTGTTGTGCCTTTTCTATTTCTTCACATTCTTGTTTCATCCAATTTTCTTTTTCCGTTTTAATTTTTTTCCTTATAAATTTGTGGATTTCACTGTATTTGCCGTCCTCTTTTATCTTACTTTTTATTCTCTCTTCCATCAGCTCTAAGATTTCGTCTGTCATTCACCTTTTTTCTTTGTTTGTTTTCTTTCGGTGAGTATTTCTTTCGCTGGTTTCATTATCGCATCTTTTATGGTATGCCATCTTGAGTCTATGTTGTCGTTGTTATCCAAGGAGTGTCTTCCCATGTTGCTTAAATTGTTATTTATTTCATTTTTAACTTGTGTTCTTATGTTTTCTTCCTTCAGGTGTTGCACTTCTATTCTACTTGTCTTCTTTGTTATTTTTATCTTCTTAAGTTTTATATACATTTTTATGACAACAGGATTGTGATCAGACGCTATATCTGTCCCTGGATATGTTTTTGCCGACTTTATACTATTTCTGTATCGTTTTCTAATTAAAACATAGTCAATTTGATTTCGGCAAATATTCTGTGGTGTGTCTTGTGGTGATTTCCAAGTCCATAATCTTCTATCTGGCAGTTTAAAGAATGTGTTGGCTACTATAAATTCTCTTTATTGGCAAAATTGGATTAGTCTATCACCCCTTTTATTTCGCATTCCAAGACCGAACTCTCCTACATGTTCTCCAATTCTTCCTTTTCCAATTTTGGCATTAAAATCTCCTATTATTAATGTCACATCGCTCTTTTTGGTTAGGGATAGAATGGTGTCTATTTGTTCATAGAATTCTTCTACTTCATCCGCGTTTTTCTCATTGGTAGGTGCATAGACTAGGATTATATTTATTTTACCTACTGTGGCACATAGTTGTATTAACATTGCTCTTTCAGATAGTGGTGTGAAACTAGTGACGCTTTTGTTAGTTTCTTTGGTGACTATTATTCCGACTCCATGTTGGTGTTTTGCTTCATTACTGCCTGAGTAGTACATTGCTCCCTTATCTGTTTTTATTTTACCAGATCCTGGCCACCGTACTTCATTAATTCCGAGAATGTCCAGCTGTAGTCGATTCATCTCTTTGGTTACATTTTGCAGTCTTCCTGCTCCAAATATACTTCGCACATTCTATGTTGCAATTTTCATAGCTGACCCGGGGATTCTTCGCACCCTCTGACCATTGAAGGTCTGCCGGGGACTGAGGGCCGTGGTTTGTATGTTCTCAGCCATGATTATTGTTCTAGGAAATAAGTAATGAGGTGGTTTTCCGTTGCCTTCCTCATCGCAGTATCATAACCGGTAGGGCCATTATGTGACTGTCGCCTATGACTATCTGGGGGTAAGCCGTTCCAGAGTCCATCTCCTCCGCCTTAGTCCAGTTGTGGTACTTGCTCAATACCTAATAGTTTTGGTCCGCCCCGGGTATTTTATTTCCCCGGTACCCGCCATATCTGGTGAGCATTCCGCTATCCGCCACCTGGGGAGGCGCCCGATGGGGGACCAGTTACCCCTCACGGGAATGAGTAAATAAATGGACTTTATTGCTTTATGTTTTCAAAATCACTGTTTTTTCTAGAGATGGTAATTTGAACCCCTGTCTTGAAACTGTCAATTGTGGTTTTTCTGGTGTCCGCAGAAATGACCAGAACCTCATCTGATTGTTAAGTTCGTAGACGGACTGGAGCTTGTTCTGATAAACTTTATCCTTAAAATAACCTCTTAAGAAGAAATCACATAGGTTTCAATCGGGAAAATTTAGGGGCCAATGAATGCCAATTTCTATTTTACGGAAGGGGGGCGTGCAAACTTATAATCCTCTTTCCAAACATTTCTGTGAGGATGTCAAAGATGTCCCAAACCCGAGGAAACCAATATTGGTTGACTTGGCTTTTGCCTTTTACAATTGGAATGAATTTCTCGATAATTTCTGCGCGATAAACTTCTTTATTCACATATTTTGTCAAAAACAGTGGGCCGACAATCTTATAGTAGGACATTTCACACCATACACTAACTTTTTCTGGGTACATTTGACGAACTTCGATTAACTGTAGTTTTTGGTAACCTAATGTCGTTAATTTTGTTTGTTGTTATAGCTATCTAGTTGAAAATAGCCATCATCCGTGAAAGGGGCGCGCTTTATGTCCAACTTTTCGGTCCGAACCATTTCCATTTTGCCAATATTGACCTTAGTCAGAAACGTTTACAATTGAATCTTATATAGAAATATATTTAATTTTTTTGTGAGATATTTTAAAATAAGTTTTTTAAAAATTTGATTATCTATTTTGGTTTTGATAGAAGCATAGTAACTAATCTATATTTGAAACAAAATATATTACTAGTTTTTTGATTTTCTTTAAGAGTAATATCTTCTGCTACAAATATATAATGAAGTTACATAATTAAATACTATAAAGTAAGAGTTAGACAACAATAAATTCCTATTGTTTAAGAAATTAAGCAAAAGCCATTCGAAAAAGAATGTATCTGAAGAAGTAATTTACGAGACACAAGTACATTAACATTCTATTGTAGATGGTTAGAACAAAGTAAGTCTATTAATTAATATGATTTTTAAAGTCTTTATGTTAAATGGAGCTCAGATTCTAAAGGTTTTCTTTTACGACATCTGTCCTGAAAGTACCGAGTCAATAGTATTATGCCATCTTTGTTTAAAAAGTTACAGTAATGCTTTTTTAATTATTTACCTAGGATATTAAAACACAGTTACCAAATATATGTCCTAAATAGATGTACTATTAAAAGTGTTTCCACGCACACTAACTAGGTGGTAGTGCTATCCTTGGTAACCAAATGTTTAGCTTAATAGCGCATTAATTAAAAGGTATATAAGTAAATATACATACGCGGATTCCAAATAGAAATTAAAATTAATTTCTGCGTTAAATTAAGAAAAACCTTTAATAAAACATGGAATATGATACAGCAAGAATATGGCGAAGAGATATTATCGCAAAATCGCATCTTTGAATAGTATAAAACGCGTTAGAGGAAAGGGGATAATGGACGTCTGTTATGGTCACATATTGCAGCAAATGAGGAAAATGTAAGTCGGCAAGAAATTGTCGTATTGCAATGCAGAAAATACCAGAAAAGCTAAAACTAAATATGAATATATGTCGCCAAATTTTACGCACTGGTTTAGGATAATAGAAAATTAATTCAAAATAATCCTTTAAATAATGACAAAGGAACAGAAAGAAAAACAAGTGAACAGCTGAGTTCTTGAGCTCTGTGTAAATAGTTTTAACTATATTACAATGCTAGGCTCCATACTGCTGGATTATATCTGAAATATCTGACTATACATCAAAACCACACTTCTCTATGTAGCTCATATTTGCTCAGTCTGTCGGTTTGTAGTTTTATTATTGTTTTTTCGTATGAAAGTGCTGTTGAAAGGAAAGAAAGATTAATTCAAACTGCTGTAATTGGTATGCTGAGCAGCATGCCGGATAACGCTGTCTCTGTTTGCTTTTTCCATGACTTTCAGAAACAAGAGTAGCTGTACTTTAACAATGTCTAGGATAATTAGTTGCTAAGTTGAATAAATTATATTTTACCAGCCCTTTTCTTAGACTCCTCTGACAAACCTTGTAATTTCTTATGTTATACAGCTTTGGTAACCGACAGAGTATCTTAATTTATTTAAATTTGCTTTTTGGAATGAATCTAGTATTTAAGTATTAATGAATATGCGAAACTTTGTTAGGAAAAAATTTCAGTCTTATTGTTTCATGGACAGGACTTGACACCGTTTTGAGATTATTATTAAGTCTGTAGTAAAAGTCAAAAATGCAAAACTTTATATATTGTTGCATGATCTGTACAATGATTATCTTTCACACATTAAAAATCAGATTTTGATATTGCAGTTTGTTCTTAAGCAAGATTCGAATTATTGATATAGCTTAGCAATTCACTACATTTATCCTATTAGAATGTGTAGATGTTATCGTACGAGGGAACGACAAAAAAAACGAAGCACAGGCTGATTTAGAAATTCCGAAAGGCAACAATTTCTGAAAACATACTGTATAATAGATGTCAAATAACATGTCAAACGATTTTTTATTTTCTTAATTTATTAAACACAACATTATACGAAAGTAAAGTAATTGGTTTTATTTGTTTATCCAAACAGTTAGCAAAAAATATTATAGAGCAAATCAACTCAAATTAAAACCCCAATCAACTTTTTAATCTGGTGAATGAAAGCATTTATTACAAACACATAACAAGCAAAGAACCCTTAAAAAGTTAACAATCCTAAATTAGAATTATAATGACATTAAAGCCCAACGATCACTATTAACATTTTTGCTATAATGATCAAATTCAGAAGAAACACAACGTCATACCTGATGTACCCACTTCTAATATAAAAACTATGGGGATCAATGTATCATTATTCAATAAAAACCACACCCTACAAAAACTAAATAAATATATATGGTATATAAAATTCGTATTGAACTCATCTAAACCCACACTAGCAATAGACGATTCAATCTGTAAAAATATTATGGGCGCGCAGAACGTCTAACCCAAAGAGTTTAAAACTTGAACAATATTCCACTGAATCTGTTTTCTTTAAATTTGTAAAAAAGCTCATTAAGCTTAATTTTAATCATCTATCTTACAAACAAAACCATTGATTTATCGTCTAATGACCGGACCAATCAGCCAAAAAAAATTCAAATAGCCCTTAACGAATAATTGTAAGACACTACTAAATTGAAAACATCCAAATGGATAAATGACACAGTAACCAAATGTATAACATCCATTATTAATAGCGTAGAGGAGGCAAAATCAACCAAATGTTATTTCACAAGTTCAAACTTTATTTTTATCTAAATTCTGTAATCCATGTTATCCACAGAAAGAGCAAAGCAAGACTCTAATGGCAGCGAATCAAAAACTTTTTGTAAAACAAACATGGGATTACGTCAAAAAAGCTAAACGAGATACGGATAGCTTTATATCAAACTATATAGCAGAACTGTCCCAAACGACCTAGCAATATAAAAATCAACTAAAAGAATACTAAGACAACATGAAAAAATTTTACCAATAACTATTTTATAGACCCAAAAGGAGTTGTGGCTTTCGCCATTACCTAGAACGCACATTTACTCTAAAAATTATATGTAGCATATGTAAGAACTTATGTCTAAAGGAACGTACCTGTCATCACTAAACCTATTAAACCATCTTCACCTAACGAACTCCAAAATTTAATTCCTAAACTCCTTAAAAAAAGGGTTGGAAACAACACTATACGAAATGTTTTACTGCCATAGCTAACTATGAAATCGCTAACATATCTCGTAACAACATTAAAAATATGTCTCAGGACAGCGTAATTTCTAAAGAAATGGAAATACGCATACATACTGTTACACTCCCAAACCAGAAAAAGACAAGAGAATGCATAAAAGTCTATAAACCTACAAGCCTTCTAACAATCTACTTGAAAAAAATATTCATTCTTTGTTAATTGATAATGTAACTTTCTTTAACTTCCTCCATACACAGCAGTTCGGCTACACAAAGACTTATTCTACGGTAGAGACTGGATTTGAAAATAAACAATCCACCGCTGCGGGTTTTCTTAATGTAACCCGGGCCTTAGACAAGGTCTGGCAAGAGGGACTGAAAATAAAATTACTTAACTTGGGTACATCTATTGCAAAGCAATAATATGTTTCTACATTTTGGAGATAAATACTTAAGTATCAGATAATAAAAGCATATGAGTCGGATTTTTCAATATTTACACCTCAAATATTCCAAAAACAGAGACCACTTTAGTAATACTAACCGACAATACTGCTATAATAACTTTTTTATTATTATTAACATTATTACCAATTTACAACTAGCCTAGGAGCTAAAAAGCAAATGTGATCTAAGACTATATATGACATGTAGGGGAAAACCGCCCAGCGGCGGGCCCCGCATGCTGCTTAATGCTAGTTATCTTAGTCTAAAATCTTACAGCTATTTAATCTTCTAATTACATTTATGTTGTCTAATAGGTTGAGTGCTAGCACATTTGGGTGAGAATGAATTCTGGTAACATAGTTTTATATCTATCGATTTTATCGCTAATCCATGCTATCTTTAGGTCGTTGTGCAGAGTAAGGCCTGAGATGAACCATTCCGCATTGGCTATAGTGCCTACAGTTTTATTTTGAAATCTCTGTAAGATTGCAAGATATCAGGGTTTTGAGCATCCCGACAGTTGAATCCCGTAGGTCCACACTGGAATTATCACTGTTTTATACACTAACACTTTGTTGTTTATTGATAATTTAGATCTTCGTCCTAGGAGCCAGTTCATTTTTTTAATTTTGAGATCTAATTCTTTTCTCTTTTTAGTGATGTGAACTTTCCATGTGAGCCGCTTATCCAAATGTATGCCAAGATATCTCACTTCGTCCTTGGTTGGTATTTGACGCCTTTCAGGTAGAGCGGAGGCGTGATAACGTGTTTGGTCGTAAATGTTATGGCTGTCGATTTTGTTACATTTATTTTTATGCCCCATTTGTTTAGCCATTCTTGCAAATTGTTGAGGTAGCTTTGAAGTATAGACGATGCTTGCACAGGATCGGTGTCAGATACTAATAGAGCAGTATCATCCGCATACGTGGCAGTAACAACTTGTTCTTTTTGAGGAAGGTCAGCCGTGAAGATTAGATATAGTACAGGTCCCATGACGCTGCCCTGAGGGACCCCAGCTTCAATAATGTGGAGGTTAGACAGGCTTTCTGCGTGTTTGACCTGATAGTATCTTTCACTTAAGTAGGATTTAATGAGATGGTAATATTGGTGAGGCAGAGATTGTTTAATTTTGTAGAGTAGACCGGGATGCCAAACTCTATCAAATGCTTGACTGACGTCTAGAAAAACGCCTACACAGTACCTTTTTTCTTCGAAATCCTGTTCTATAACGTCAACCACCCTATGTACCTGTGTTATGGTGGAATGTTGTAGGAACCCGAACTGATGTTGAGGGATTAGTCCTATAATAATTGAAAATTAATGATCATACAGAAGCAATTCTCCTGCTACAGAATGCAATTAACAAAGTGTATACATGGTTCATCAAATATCCATGAAATATCCAAATCAATCCAACTAAATGCAAAGCTAGGATATTTATGTTAAAGAGAATTGGCAACCCAACAAATATTGACATTAACAACAAAATCATTAAATTGAATTCCTTTCACTGGACAATTAAATACCTATGAGTAATGCTTGATATCAATTTTTCTAATTAAACTAAACCAGAGTTACGCAAAACCAGCACAACTCTACCCGCTACTGTATAAAAAATTAAATTTAAAACCAAATATGCAATCATGATGTAGAAATCTCTCATAAAGTATAATTAAATTACAGAGTCTTTAGAATAAAGGCATGAGCTTAGCAGTTAATGCATGGTGGTATATCAAACAGCAGCTAAAAAAAACACAAAAATCCTATTTTTATTATTACAACCTCGATAGACGAAACGTCTATTCCAAACTTCTTCAAGCTCTACTTTCAACGGATAAAGACAAATATTTACATGACGTTGACAGATGATCGTCATAAGTTAGCATATTCAGTTATTGAAGATATTAACAATGCCATTTATAACATAAATGTTTGTTGATCTGGTAAATAAATATTATTTTTTCTCTTTCCCTCTGAAAAACTTTCATATTAAATGTAGGTTCTAATGTACAGTCGCAAGGTCACATTTTTATGAGGAAAGTATTATCGTTTTCATTACCTTCGACTATTCTCTTCATCTTTTCTGCACTGTTTATAAAAAAAAATGCATTGTAGATATCGCCCCTGATTATTATAACTATTATTACTAGCACACTTATACGCACTGCAGCCACAATGGTTTATTATGCCTACGAATATGCACTTTAATATTAGGACATCACACACAAACCCACGGGTTGAGCGAGACTCGAACTCGCCCGCGCCGACTCGTTGACAGAGGAAGGATAATGGTCCCTACTATGTCAAATTATCGAATGTGAAAAAAATGCGTTTTTTATATTTGACAACTTATCCTTGCTTTGGATACGATACGGTTGGTGGAAAATCGTCGAATCTCTAACCGGTTTAGAATAATGGGAAATTCCTGTAATAAAGTATCGCCTTTACTTGAAATCTCAGCAACAACTTTTTTTATTGGTTTTCCCTGGCGAATGGCTCGCAAACATTTGAATAACTATTTTAATTATTGTCTTTATTTTTTAATTAATAATTATTGTCTATTTTTGGCACTGAGAATTATAAAACCACCAAACATAAGGAACAGCAGGCCAAAAACAGTGAAACGGAATCTCCCTATGATCGGGAAATAGAAAACCAACCAAATTCTAATCATGGCTCCTGTGCAGAATTAACTGGTTGCAGTCAAGTAAAAGCTGTAAGTAGTACCTCTAGTATTCATGATAAACCTAAAAAGCATAATAAATCGAATCCTAGTTGTTAAAAAAGAAATATAAACGAAGTCCTCTCTCTAAAAGGGGAAAGTTACAAAACTAAAAGGAGTAAAAAAGTTTCAGCCAAGCCGATGAAGCCATTTGCGTGAATTCTAGAAAATAAAAGAAAAATTATATTCGATTAGTTTAATTCATTGGATTCACTTCCTAAATAACGAGAGTATTTTGTCAAGTATATCACTCAAGAAAACTCTAAAAGAAAAGTTGTCAGTAGAATATCAAGAAAGGCGTGACAAAAAAATATGTAATGACCAGCGACAATCAAAAACATGTAGAGTGAAAACAATTTTTTCTTGATATCCTTGGCATTAGAGCCAGCGTGGTCCCGTGGTTGAGGGGCGGGCTGCGATGCTGACGGACCCGGGTTCATTTTCCGGTGCTCTCTGATGCCTGGCGGGTGGCCTACTCAGTCACTAAAAATAATTGAGTACCTGCGTTCACTCGAACAAGAGGTAATAATGGCGGTCGTCTTAGGCACGGTACTTGCCACACCGCCCCGCACCAGAAATGGTGCGCGACGACCGGGCAGAGAGATCACACGTATGAGAGCCTTAACCTCTCAGTTCGCAGGCCGTGCTCCCACGCGGAGCGTAGAGCCTCACCATTATTATTATTATTATTATCCTTGGCATTAGTGAGGAGTTAATAAAGGGAGCTATAAAATTGTTCTCAACGGAAATAATAGAAAGGACGAGAGCGTTCAAAAAAGAAAAACGGGAATGACAATCACCTTGATGATGATGATAAAGATTTCGGTAAAAAGCATATCCTTTCATTTCCGGCTTTAGTCATAGTATTGTCAAAAAAAAACAATTTTATATATTTCGATTCTAATTTAAACATTAAAACTGTGTATCGTCTATGCAAGGAAGGAGGTAAATCTAAAAGGAAAAAAAGCATTAAATTATGAAACCTACAGGAAAACATTTAAAACATATAAATTGAAATTTCACAAGCCCAGAAAAGATCTTTGTAAAACCTGCGTCACATTTAATGGGAGTTAAGAGTTAGAGAAAATTGTAAACTGCAAAGCCTCTGACAGACATCAGGAAAGAAAAGAGGCTGCAAGAATAAAAAAGAACAATGACAAATATTCAGATTTGGCAGATAAAAAAATATTGGCATTTAATTTTGATCTACAATCAGTTTTGTCAACCAGTAAAGGAACTGCAGGGCCTTTATTTTACGCGAGAAAGCCCGCTCTCTACAATTTAGGGGACTCGAGTGTATAGTGTTTCATGTGGGATAAAACTGAAGGAGAAAAAGAAGTACAGAAATATCAACTTGTATATTTAAGTACATTATGTCCTATCTCCACATTGAGCATATTTTTATTTTTTTTTACTCATTTGCTAATTTACAATTTACTCCTATAACTAACAGAGTAATGAGTAAATATGAGGCAAGGTTCATGGCAAGCGTTGGGTACCGTCCCTTGACGGTTCTCCACTTTCTCCTAGTTAACTAGGTCTTCTGGCCATTGTCTTTTAAGTCTTCTTCCAATTTGTGGTTGGGTGTATAGTTCACTTATGAGTTGGTTGCTGTGGTTGGTGCTGCGTTGTTTGGATTTGTTGGCGTGGTGGTTGATCACTTCTTTTATAAAGGATATTCCAAAATCGTTGTGGAGGGTTTGATTGGACACGTACCAGGGAGCGTCGGCCATCATGCGAAGTGTCTTCGACTGAAAGGTTTGTAGGATTTTTGTGTTGGAGGGCTTACTGCATCCCCACAGTTCGATACCGTAGGTCCAGACTGGTGTTAGAATTGCTTTGTAGATGATCAGTTTGTTCTCCAGAGATAGTTGAGATTTCCTGCCTAGTAGCCAGTTCATTTTCTTCACTTTTAGGTCAAATTGTGTCCTTTTTGCCTTAATGTGCTCTTTCCATGTGAGTCTCTGGTCTAAATGTAGGCCCAAATATTTGACTGTGGCTTTCTGTGGGATCAGAGTGTTATTTATGTTAACTTGTGGACAGTTGCTTCGTTTTGTGGTGAACGTGATCTGGGCGGACTTTTCGGTGTTGACCTGGATCTTCCATGGTTTTAGCCAGTCTTGTAGTTCGTTTAGGTGATCTTGCAGTTTATTAGAAGCTCTTGCTGGATCGATATCGGACGACAAGATTGCTGTGTCGTCAGCAAATGTGGCCATCATAGTGCTCTCTGTGACGGGAATGTCAGCAGTGTATATTAAGTAGAGTAGTGGCCCAAGGATGCTGCCTTGCGGCACTCCAGCTTTAATTGGGTGGTAGTCGGAGAGTGAGTTGTTTACTTTTACTTGGTAGGATCTTTCATTAAGGTAAGATTTTAGGAGTAGGTATATGGGACTGGGAAAATGCCTTTTTAATTTATATAATAATCCGTTGGTCCAAACCTTATCAAAGGCCTGCTGTACGTCAAGGAACACCGCAGCACACATCTTCTTCTCTTCGAGACTACGATGAAGGTTCGGTAGGTGGTTTACCTGGTTTTCCAATCATAATTATTTGCGCGTGTTTTCACTGAACTGGGAAATGGCATAATCGAAGGATGCTGTTGAATATGGTAGTTAATACCACGATTGCCTTTCTTGGTAGATGTTTTAAGATCTCCCCGACTATGAGGTCATACCCAGGGGTCTTGTACGAATTTGTATTGTTGATTTGTTTTCGAATTTCTGCTGGTGTAAAAGGCTTAACGGGCAGTAATAATTGACAGGGGGCGTTAATATAGTCTTCAATTTATTCATCTTGGTTGTCATTGTCTGAGACTGGATAGAACACTTTTGAAAGATGATCCGCGAATACATTGCTCTTTTCTATGTCTGACTGCGCCCAGTTTCGATCAGGTTTTCTTATGGGTGGGGGTTGTATTACTGGCCTCTTAAATCTTTTTGTTGCTTTCCTCAACAAATGGTCTTCGGGGGATAGATTCGTGATGTAGTGTTTGAAGGTGTCGTTGCGGGCTTGGTTTAAAACAGAGTGGAGTTGGTGTGTTATCCTGTTAAGGTCAGTTTTGTCCTGAGGGTTTCTTGACCTTACATTGAGCATATAAAAATGATGTCAGACATCTGTAGAGCACAGCAGAAAAACTTTAGTTTTTTTTGTCATGTATCAGTGTGTTGTTAAGACTTTACAAACAATCGATTATGTGTATTTTGAGCCCGGCTACTCATACATGTAGTGCGATTCCGTGCATTCAAAGATTGAAATAAAATCAAAAAATATTCCTGTATACAACTTTGAAGGATGGGTACAGGTTGTAAGATTGGGATTGAAATAAACCAATCTTAGATTTTAATCAAAAAGGTGCCAAATTTGAAATGGGGAAGAAAGAAAACCATAAGAAAAAGTAAAAGAGAATAAGGAAATGCATGTAGTAAATGAAGAGCAAGACAGTAGAGCAAGGAGCAATTAGAAGAATTTTAAATTTAGCGACGGAATGTGGTTTCAGTACAGAAAAAATGAAAATACAAACTTTTTTTAAACAAACATTGACGAAGGAGGCTTTTTAACAATTGCATCTAAGACTAGAAAGGAAAGACAAAACACGAACCCTTGTACTTCTTACAAAGGTCGTCCACTTATTTCTGATAACGAAAAATGATCTTTTATTCTTATTTTACAAAATTTAATTTAAAAACCTTATCACGAACATTATAATTCACTACCAACTTTGTATGATGAAAGTGAGTATCTACCGAAACCAGATTGTAGTGAAAAAGAAAAAATTCGATTATAATAAATTAAAAAAATCATTACAGTTTTTTATTTTGACATCTTATTTCCAAAATCTATTATGAGTATTATAGGTAACTTGCAAAAAATAAAATTAAACGTTCATTAATTATGGTTTTATGTTTGGGGTTTTAGGGTTTCAATGTTGAATTGACCTATCAACAAGTTTACAATATACAAGTTGTAACATTTATGAGATGATCTACAAGCATATCTCTCATTCTATGTCAGACAGTATCTTTGTATGTATTCTTGTTAAATGTAGTGCGACAATTTATTAAAAAAATTTTTAATTGCATAATTCCAATCAGTAAATAGATCGTTTGTTTAAATATTGCAATCATTTGTTTATTTTGTCATTTTAATTGTTTGTAAAGTTTCATTCTGTTTCAATATCTTATTTTGGATGCGGCAATTTTTATTGGAATGAGCCTAGGCTTGTTTTATTATTTGTAGAATAATTTATTTTTTTATAATAAATACTGATTTAGTGGTAGTTACGATTTTTAAAATTTTCACTTCAACGAAATCTTTCAAGCACAATTTATTTATATCCAAAGCATTATTACCTCTTCCACAAATTGTACTGTAAACATTAAAAGAAAACTAGAAATACCCCCAACTCTTTTTATAGAGTATCAAAGTCTCCTGCAGCTATAAATCATTTATGGGTAAAATATCGAGCCATCGTGTACACTAGAGAAACAATAATCCGAACAGCCTGCAATAACCCCGCAATATTTCCAATAATTCTCTGCGCCGGACAAGTGCAGATTGCATCCGACAGGAGAGATGCGGAGATATCGCATCCGTCCAGTCCATACGTCCTGCGATATCCCGATACTTTGTTAGGATAAACATAGATTTCCACTTATCCTTGTGGGCCGTTGCATCCCACAGACGCCTGGAACAGACGGCTGCAAGCGATATGTATGAGGAGATATGATAAGGTTCCTCGCAAGATAAGCATTTTTCAGGTCGGCTTCCCTTCTGCCCGCCGTCCTTTACAAGAAACCGAAACTTCTTGCCGCCAAAGCAGCCAATCCATCTGGGAATGCAGTCTGTGCGCTCGCCATTTCGCGCGCGCCTCCCCGCATCCAGATTAATCAAAAAATAACAATTGAAACGGCAAGATAATCTCCGCGCTCCCGGGGGCGCTGTGTGTTTTTAATCAGAGGTTCTCCACTCGGCTGTCATTCCCTCGGCCCCCGGAATTCTTACGGCACATCAGGCTTTTATACGAAAATCAGCCGCCGCGAGCAATTCAGGCCACGGATTTGGAATCAGGCTCGCTCGAAGATGCTCTCTTTGCGTACATTACCCCAACTGGGGCAACAGCGCGCCAGACTTTGTTATTACACTTCGCCAAACAAGCATAAACAGTGCCACATGCTCGAAAAAGTTCTGTCATCGCGCGTTCCGCCGGTTTGTAAATATTTTAGGGCGCCTCTTAGAGCGATGCCGGAGCAGTGCATACGTGTCTGGTTAACCTGTTGAAAGGCTTCAAAACGAGACCGGGCGTGGGCTGCGCAAAGCCTGAGTAATGGGTGCTATTTAGTCCGGTTATTTGTCATCTGTAAAAGGTAAGTGATAGGGGCAGTGAAAGGGAGGTGAGCCTGTGGGACTAGAATAATATCAAGACAACAATCGAATATTAATATTAAATTAAACAATTTGACACGGTTGAGCAAGAACTGGTAATATGCTCGTACAAAAGGTACCTAACGTAATCTGTAGCAATTTATATTACTGTTATCATTTTTAAAGTTTTCCAAATAAAATATAGTTAAATATTGTGCTGGTTTATAATAATGGGACTAAATCAAACTTTGCATTTTTAATCTATTAGTTTGATTGTTCAAAATGTGTGGTTTATATTTAAACAGACAAAAAATAGGATACGTCTTCTATGTATTTTTCTGGTATCTCTTCTTCGTCTTTTAGCTTTTTCCCTTTTGTGTTAGCAGTTTTTTGTTTCCAATCGTCTTCTCTTAATTCTTTTTCTGACATTGTAGATTTTTTATAGTTCTTCCACCTTAAGGTTAGTTTTCCTCATTTTTTTCTGATGTATGGAAACCATAATACAGGAATAATCCCTACAGAATGGCTCAGATCGACATTCACCGCTTTACCCAAAAAAGCCAACGCAAGAGAATGTAATGATCATAGGACAATTAGTTTAATAAGTCACACTCTTAAAATATTTCTGAAAATATTGCATAAAAGAATTTTCAGAAAGCTAGAACAAGACTTTAGTGAAACCCAATTTGGTTTCAGGAAAGCAATAGGCACAAGAGAAGCCCTGTTCGCAGTGAATGTGTTAACTCAGAGATGTATGGATATCAATCAACAAATATATGTCTGCTTCCTCGATTACAACAAAGCATTTGACAAAGTCCGCCATAACTACCTCATTCGACTACTTAAAGATAAAAATCTAGATATGAAAGATATTAGAATAATAACTCAGTTATATTTCAACCAGATTGCTAATGATAATGATAATGAGTTAACTGAAGAAATACAGATACAAAGAGGAGTAAGGCAGGGATGTGTGCTTTCGCCTTTACTCTTCTGAGGAAATAATCAAGAACGCACTGGAAGAAGTATCAATTGGGATTAAAGTTAACGGGAAATATATAAACAATATTAGATATGCAGATGACACTATACTCATGGCAGAGTCATTAGAAGATTTGCAAAGGATATTAGATCTAGTAGTCGAAAGTAGCGAAGAAAAGGGTCTGTCACTAAATATCAAAAAGACTAAATTTATGACAATCACAAAATCACAACCACGACAAGAAAATATATGGATTAGAGGAGAACAAGTGGAGAAGGTACAAAAATACAAATACCTAGGAACTATTGTCAACGAGAACAATGAATACACAGAGGAAATTAGAGCAAGAATTGGCCAGGCCAGGACCATATTTAATAAAATGAGAAATATACTAGGCAACAGAGACTTATGTCTACAGCTAAGAATGAGAATGTTGAGATGCTATGTGTTTTCAGTAGCATTTTATGGAATGGAGGTTTGGACGATGAAGAAAAGCATCAGTGATCGACTGGAAGCATTCGAGATGTGGACCTATCGAATAATGTTGAAAATCAGCTGGGTGGACAGAGTGACGAATGGTGAGGTACTCAGAAGAATGGGGAAGGAAAAAGAAGTATTGAATACAGTTAAGATACGGAAATTACAGTATCTGGGGCATGTGATGCGGGGAGAAAGATATGAAATCCTACAAAATATCATGCAAGGGAAGATACAGGGTAATAGGAATAGAGGAAGAAGACGCATCTCCTGGTTGAGTAACCTGAGACAATGGTAGAATTGCAGTTCTATTGAATTGTTCAGAGCAGCAACGTCGAGAATACAAACAGCCATAATGATAGCCAATCTTCTAAAGGAGACGGCACTTAAGAAGAAGGAAACCATTCGATTACTTTTCTTGACCAGCGTTGTTCTGGCGTGCTCTTTCGTGTCCATTGCACTACTTTATTTTCTAAGTTTTGGTAATAGATTGTTCAATTCTTATCATTTTCGGATATTTTCCGTTCTTATTATGTCTCTTCTAGTTACTTTAAGGCATCTTCTCAGTAATCCGAGCTTTACTGTGCGTATTTTATCTCTAATGGTCCGTAAAGGACTATGTTTTTAACAATACTGTAAAAAATGTGTAGTTTTGTTTTTTGATTTAAATTTTTATTTTATAATATTTTATGTAATGTAGCTGTTTTCTCTAGTGTAACTCTCAAAGAAATTTTTTCCGCATGGGTCCGTGGAGCTAATGTTTATGCACAGGTATTTTTATAGTGTTTAACTTCTGATTATCGATATATAAATTTTTTTTTTCAAAACACAGATATTTTCTTTTCTTGGTTGTTTATTGTCAAGTCCAATTTTTCGAACTTTTCTTTTAGTTTTCGGAACGTGTACTTCACGTAGTCTTGGTTTTGTGGAAATAAGACTTTGTCGTTGGCAAAGAGCAAAGACTGTAGTGTATTGTTTCCTATTTTTACGTCCATTTTGGAACAATTTTAGTACCATATTTCCAAAGCCTGTTCTATGTATATATTAAAAAGTAAACATGACAGCCCAACTCTGGTTTTGAACTATTGTTGTTAAAATGTCATTAGTATCTCTTTTTTATATTTGTATTCCAACTTTGTTATTTGCCTATAACCTTTTTGTTATGGTTATCCACCTCTCTATCATTCTTATTCTCCTCAAAGCCCACCGTCTTATGATTCTCGGTATGCTTTCTTTAGATTTACGAACCCTAAATGAGTATTTTTCTATTTTTCTTTCTTCTTTTCGATAACTTGTCTTACTGTGTGCATATTGTCCAAGAATGCTCTATAACCTACTTTGTTCCCCGCTAAGGTTTATTCCTTGTTTCTCTATTTAGTTTTTTATTATACTTAAAAAAAATTTAAACACGCAGGGGGTTACACTTATGTCTCTATAGCTACAGCATTGTTATTTATTTTTTCTTTTATGTATTGAACTAAGGTAAGAATTTCTCCATTTATGGGAAATTTCGTAACTGTTCTATATTTGACTGGAAATCTTTGTTAAATATTGTATAAATTTCTTTCCTGCATAATGAACGTATTCTTTTTTTGACAAGTAAACAGCCATGTTATATATACCCTTTTCTTCTCTTCAATTAAGTCCTCCAGATTTTCGGAAAATTGTTTTAGATGCTTTTTTTTACTATCTTTAGTTCCTAGAGCTTCTGTCGCTTCTTTTATTTTTTTTCAAATTTTTCGTATTCTTTTTAATTGTTTTCCTATATATATATATATATATATATATATATATATATATATATATATATAATATATACCATCAGATTGTATCCTGAAAACTGAGAGGTTAAGGCTCTTTTCAAATTTAAGAGGTTGATTATTCATTTTAAGTTTTTTGGGGGGTGGTTTGTCCATGTATATTTATGAATATTCTTATGCCTGAAAACGTATTTGTTATAATATATTGATTTTTTTACAGAAGTTAATTAACTTACTTCTCTCTAAAGCTTCCTCCTACGTTTTCTCCTTATTTTCCCACACACGACCATTGCAGTACTATATGATGATAATTTTTTTTATCTTTTTGCTTGATAGCCTGTTAAAAAAGGCATTTTTTTATTTTAGTTTATGTTGTCATTTATAACGTTTACGCCCGCCTAAAAAGGCTGTTAGTTGTCCGTATATTTTAATGTTTAGTTTGGATTATTCTTTCGTTATATTGCTCAAATAAAGACACATTTCTTTCTAATTAATATAGATGCTCCGTTTTTGCTTGTTCTGGTTTAGGCACCTTCCTCCATATTTCCTAATTCCTAATATTTCTCACCCCTCCCCGCCTTTTTTATTACCGTTAGTATAACTATCTGTTTGCAGATTTTCTATTTACGTGATAACATTTACTTTTTTTTTGTTTTAGTTTGTCACTTTCATATTTGTAAATTCTTATATTGTTTACTTCTATTTGGTGCTGATTTATGTGACTATTACTGTAGTATGAGATTCTAAGCTTTTCGCTCTACTCTTTTGGTGTAATTGCATTTGAAAGTCACTTTCACTTTAGAAAAATATTTAAACGGTTTGAAGTTTTTTTCGCGTATTGAATTGTTAATGTCAATGCCATACTCCTTTTCCATTACTCGGGCTTAGCATCAACAACAATTTTAAGCCTACTCAGTCCACCACAAGAATCACAGGGAGAATTTGACATCTTTTCCAAATATAAAATGTAGAATTTCCAGTGTTTCGGGTTTGCTACTTCTACACCATAATGTAGAACAGGATCGATTATGTATTTATGTATGTACATTTGAGCTGATTATCAAATTTGGAATTTTAACTTCTAATATAATCAGTTTAAAATGCAGATACTTTTTGAGTTTATGACGATAGCTAGTGAAACTATAACTATAATAGTTTTTGACAATAAATTATAAAATAAAACGTGGTTTAAGAGAGAGGTTAAAGTTCTCAAAGGTTTTCCCTCACTGCCCGAGCTTTGCGTATCGTCTCTGGTACGGGGTGATGTAACCAGAAACTCTTCTTAAACGACCGCATCATTACCATTCTTCAAAGTGAACACAAGTACTGACCCCAAGATCAAGTCCTTTTAGCCACACAGATGCTAAATCACTATTTAGCTTTATATTCTGTTTAACATACTTTTAACAACGGTCATTACAGTTTCCTTCATTGAATTAATAATACACTTTTAGGGTTAATTTTGGTATAAAAATAATTTATTATATCTATATATCCAAGTACTTAAACATCTCAGCTACAATAGAACTTACTTTTTACCCAAGTCGTACAATACTTATTGATGTATGCCTTCACTTTTGGACCTAAATATCAGGTGGCTGCGGTATTAGATTTTCTTCAACTTCTTTATTAAAAAGTTATTTTACTTCTTAAACAACCTATAGTTAATCATTCTAATATAAACTTATCATATATCTGGGAATAAAATTTGACGCGTTACAGTTTGGGTGACAAAAAATTGAATATAATCTTAATCATAACGCTCGATTCAATTTACCCTTTTTAACATATAATATTGCTTGAGGGTTTTCATTTAGATTTGCTGCTTCCAGCATATTTTTATTTGTAATTTTTTAACCATTGTGATAATACAATGATTTATAACGACAAGTAATTTATCTATAGCTCTTTTTATTTTTATACATTTTTTTATATTTAACGGCATTCTTATTTTTCATAGTTTTTTCAAAGCTTTAAACTTTAAAGTTATGTTAAGAAAAGGATTAATTCCTTGTGGTTTATAATTCTAAATGTCTCAAGCTAAAACTGCCTTTTATTAGATCATGGAATTTTACGGCATTTTTACTTCCTTTGTCCATAGATATCCTGGTTACGCCTTCTGAAGAAGCGGTTATCCCATTTCTTCTATGAATAATCTAATCAAAGTATGTTATTGTAGCAATAGATTGCGAAAATTATTCAAATGTTACCATATTTATTAATTGCAGGTTTTAATAAGAACACGTTTGATAAAGGAGCAATTTCTGATTGTGTCTAGTTTTTTAATGATTTGTAGCAAAACATTGCTTTACATAAGATTTGATTTATTTTTTTTTCTAAAATTGGGCACCTTGCTTTCTCTAACTTTAACGGTCAAAAAATCTTTATATTTGCCGATAGCTTTCTAATTACTTACTTAATCCAAAACCTTTCTACCTTTCGGTGTAAGGCTATTGAGCTGAGTTGTGCTTTATGGATTCGGGCTTGTCTTGCACAGTTCTCTCCACTTTTTTCTATCCTTTGCTGTTGTGCGAATTTCTTCCCACTTTATGTTTCTTGATTCTGCTGCCTCTTTTAGTTCCTCCTTCCATGTTTTCTCGGTCTTCCTATCCTATTTTTCCCTTTTGGTCTTGCTTCAAACACTTTTTCACTGTTCTGTTTTGTCCATTCTTATTATATGTCCCAACCACCCTAACTGTCTCTCTTGCACTAATACCGCTACCGCTTTAGTTTTTAAATTTTCTCTAAATGTTGTGCTCCTGATGTGGTCTCTCTTTGTTTTGCCCTCTATTTTACGCAGGAATCTCATCTCCGTACTTTCGACCCTGCTCCTATGTTTATTCACTGTTGTCCATGATTCACTGCCATAGATGAGTATTGGTGTTACAACTTTTTTGAATACTTCTACTTTTGCGTCATTTGATACTTCCTTTTTTCCTAGAAAAGAGGACTTTATGGAGTTAAATAGTCTTCCTGTAATTCTTACTCTTTCATTTATCTCGTCATCGAGTTTCTCTTGTCTGGTCCTATTACCATTGTTTTAGTTTTATCTCCGTTTATCTTCATGTTTTTCTTTTTTAGTTCTAAGTTGTATACATTGATATTTTCTTGTAGGTCTTTCTCACTTTTTCCGAATATAACCATATCATCAGCAAAAAGTAATTCTGATATATAGATTTTTTCCATATTCCAGCTTCTTACATGGTATCTTCTTGTTTTTTTCTTGCATTCTTTTATTGCCTCATCTAATACTAAATTAAATAGCAGTGGACTGAGTACACAGCCCTGTCTTAGGCCTATATTGGCCTTAAATTTCTCCGACTGCTCGTGTCTCGTTCTTATTATGTTTCCGCTATTTTCGTATAGTGCTTTGATGGCTGCTACTTCTCTGTAATTTATGTTTGCTTTTTCTAGACACTGCGATATTGTCTCTCTTTCTATTCTGTCTAAGGCCTTTTCCAGATCTATAAAACAGAGATGTATTTCTTCCCTTTCTCTATGACCTTTTCACTTAGCTGTCTGATTGTAAATATGTGGTCTTGTACCCCTGTCCTTCTCTAAACCCACTCTGGGTGTCTTCTATTGTCTTATCTAGTTTGTCTCTGAGTCTAGTTTCTAGAATCCTTGCGAATACCTTCCTGGGATGCTTAGTAAGGAAATTCCTCTGTAATTACAGCATTCTCTTCGGTCTCCTTCTTATATATGGGTATTATGATTCCTATTTTCCATTCCTTCGGTACTTTTCCTGCTACTAAGATGTCGTTGTATAGTTCTAGTAACCTTTCCTTGCCTGTTTCTCCTATGTATTTTATCATCTCTGGGGTAATTTCATCTATGCCTGGGGCTTTTGCTAGTTTGAGTTTCCTTATTGCTATATCCAATTCTTGTTCTGTTATTTTGCCTTCTGCGCTATCTTCCTCTGTTGAGTTCGTATCTTTTTCAAAGTCGGTATTTTCCCTCCCTCTTCTTTTTTCCAGTCCTCTCTGTTCTTCCCCTGCTGTCAACAAATCTTCGAAATATTGTTTCCATCTTTCCATAATATCGTTTTCATTTGTCAGTACATTTCCCTGCTTATCCTTGATGTTTTTTGTGGGTGTAGTTTTCTTTTTTCTCAGTTGCTTCAAAGTCCCGTAAAATAGTTTCTGGTTGTCGTCAAATTCTTTTTTCATTTTGTTTCCGAATTCTTCCCACACTTTCTGTTTTGCTTCCTTCACCTTATTTTTTACCTGTGTTCTTTTCTCTTTGTATAGATTGTAGCCCTCTTCCAATTTTGTTTGTAGATATTTGCGCCAGCATTCTTTTTTCTTTTTTACCAGTGTTTTTATGTCATTTGTCCACTATACCGTTCTTTTAAAGTCCGTGTTGGTTACATTTGTCACTCCGCAACATTTGCGCGCTGCTTTGTTTTATCTTGTTCCATTTATCTTCTATATTTGGTCTGATATTTTTTGTCTCGTACTCCTTTTTTAGGATGTCTTGGTATTTCTTTCTGATGTGTTCTTCTTGTAACATGTGGCTTTTAATTTTCTCCTTAGTTATTTTTCTATGTTTCTCTGTCGCTTGTTTTTGGCTCACCCTCACATCCATTTGGAGTAAGTAGTGGTCACTGCCTATTTCCGGTCCTCTCTTCACCTTAACATCTTTGATTTTTCGCCAATTCTTCCCGTTCACTAGAAAATAGTCTATAATTGATTTCTCGTTTCTGCTGTGTTGCACCCTTGTGTATTTGTGTATGTCTTTATGCACGAACTTTGTGTTCGTTATTACTAAATCATTTGCCACGCAGAACTCTACAATTTTCGTACCGTTTCTATTTCTTTTGTGCTCTCCTTGTCTTCCTAAAATTCTCTCTATGCCTCTATTACCCTTTCCTACGCTTCCATTTAGGTCCCCCATAATTATAATATTGTTTCTTTCGTATCTATTACTTTTGTAGTTCCTCAAAGAACTGGTTTTTATTTCCACTTTCTCGTCTTCATCAGGTCCGTACGCCACAATCATTTGCCATGTTTCTTCTTTTTCCCCTAGTTTGACTTCTACTGCATTATTCTTTCCTTTACATACCTTTCATTTATTATTGTTTCCATTTTGCCAGGGTGTACCACTACACCCACTCCCGCTTGTGCCCTTTCAGATTTTTCTATTCCTGACCAAAGCATCTAATATCCTTTGTGTAGTCTCGTATGTCCTTGCTCTTTCTTCTTTGTCTCTGTTATTCCCATAAAATCCAGCTTTTGTTTCTCCATTTCTTCTATGAGTTCCTCCTCCTTTCCGTTTATACTTCTGATGTTCCTATTTTTATATACTCCTGCTTTCCTCTTTTTTGTTTCGTTTCTCTACTCGTGTCCGTGTCCTTTGCTCTGTTCGTCATCTTTGTGTCTATTTTTTATTTTCTGGGTGCTTAGTTTTTGAGGAGGAGTCTCTTCTATGACTCTTTGTTCTCCTTCGCTCCACTTGTAGCAAGTTCCGTCTATTATTATCTTCTGGTATCCAGTTTTTACCTCTTTTCCTTCTGCTCTTTTCGCTCTTGCTATTTTCCTGATTTCTGCTTGCATTCTTCTCTCGTCCTGTGTTTGATCGTTTTCAATGTATATTCTTGTTCCTTTCAAAGATTTCTTGTTTTGTATTACTTCCTGTTTTTCATTCCAAGAATCCATCTCTACAACTGTTAGTGCTGGCTTTATGGTATGTACATTTTTTACTTTGGCCTCCACTTGTAATTTTTCTTCGAGGAACTCCATCACAACTTGTTTCTTATTCTGTCCTTTGAATTCAACCCCTTTTATTACAATATTGCATTTCCTTCTATTCTTTTCTGTTGTCTCCAGCTTTTCTATTCTTTTGATTAGGTACCCTTTTTCCAGCTCCCACTTCTCTTCCTTCTTCTTGAACTCCTCTCTAAGCTCCTTGTTGGCTTTCGTGTTTTCCTTTATTTCCTTCATCATCTCTTCAAACATTATTTTCAGCTCACTTATTTCCGACATTTTGGTATTCGCTGATCCTGTGATTTTTAACAGGGGGGATTTGATAATGATTTTTCTCTTGCTTTCTCTACAGAGTTCTTGGTCCAATTCTGTGCTGCTATTTAACTCCCGTTCCCTTTTGTTTGTGTTTTCCATCCAGTTAGCTCTTAAATGTGCTCCCCTAAAATTTGTTCAAGTTTTATAGCACGCTTATTTGTTATTTGTTTATCTTTCCTCTGAATTCCGTTGACCGCGACCTTTATCGCTATCCGCACTTGCACCGCTCGCTTATCACACTTTCGCCGCCCGTTTGTTGTCGTCCGCTCTAGGTTTATTCACTGCATTGTATACGTAAAATCTCAGAACACTGCACACAAACCCTTTGTTTTCCTCTTTTTTCTTAACTTTTCGCCACTAAATCCGCTTTGTTTTATATGCACGTTTTACGTCGCGTTGAAATTTACGAATTTCATTTGGTGTGGTATAGCCCGTATACGGTGTTTATATATCGCCACCTGCTATAAAATTCGCGTCCGCGCCGTCCGACATCTAAAACTCCACTTTCTAATTTGTTACTAAATTCCCCCATTAAATCAAATTGTAATGTTTTGCATTTTACGTTAAACACAAGTATATAAGTGACTTCTTGTTCAATTGTCATGCTTGAGTACAATTATTAAAATTACATTTGTATTGCAATTATATTTTAGCCTTTTTAAATTATCAGCAGTTTACAAAACAATTTGTTATTTAGTTCTGGTGTTAAATGACAAAAAATTGGTAATGCATAAAGTGCTGTAGATAGTTTAGTACAACTTAGGTTTATTTTTTTTTGTATATTTAAGATAATGTGTAAATCAGTTAAGCAACACAAGAAATTCAGAAATAAACGTGTATATATATATATATATATATATATATATATATATATATATATATATATATATACGTATATATATATATATATACGTTTATTTCTAAATTTTTATTACGTTACTTATTCTTTTTCTATAGTTTTTTTAGCTTTTCCTCAATCTTTTTGTTCTCCTAATCTGCTTCTGGCAAGTCTCTTTACTTTACTTTTACTTTACATAACCGCTTTACATAGATTACGAAGCTCTATTTTCTAAACTTTTCGTGATCGCGTAGATGTCATTAATTCTTTTCTAATCTTGCTCGATTCTATGTTCTCACCAAGAAGTTCTCTAAGTTTGTTTGTAAATGGCCCCATCTCTCGCCCATTGAATGATGTGATTTTTATCACACTATAGAATATTCTATTTGTGGTGTCTTGAGCGATATTTTTTTCATAATACTCGAGAACTGCTTTTGCTGCTCTCTTTTCCATGATAACTTTTTCGTTGATATCTTTCTCGCGTTCTGGCTTTAGAAGTGATCCCAAATATTTAAATATTGTACAATAATTTCATATCGTGCTCCTCCATTTTGATACTCTGTATATCTTTTTCTAAATACATGTAATTTTAAATTAACTATATACACTTTTCGCATATATTTACGCTCCTCCATAATTCATATTTGAGTACGGTCTCACGTTGGTTTTCAAGAACTATGAAGGTTATCTGTGTGTCTATTTATTTATATTTAGTTATCTTTATTAGCTGCCCAATACTATATATGTTGTCTAAACATGATCTTCTATAACTAGTTTCGTCATATAAAAAATACTTAAAGCGAGAAATCTTGTTTCATTTTTTATAGATTGAGTTTATGTAGGCTTTACTCTACTCTTGTGGAAATTTTTTTAATTAAATATCTTTTGTATGCATTTTGTAATTTTACCCCCGCCATATTTGAGTAGTTACGTGTACATTCGTATGTTTGCTAGTACTAGTGTCTTGTTGTTCTTGACATTTATAAGTGCTTTTTAAAGATCTTTTGCCTTCTGATGCTTGTTCTATATACATATTTTTTTAATTAATATATATATGTTCCAGTTTAATCCCTTTTCTTCAATACAGTTTTCTTTAAATTTTACACAGTTTGCTGGTGATTCTTCATTATCTATATTAAATCTGATTTTGGTATAACGTCATTATTATATTGTTAGTAGTGATTGAAAAAGTCCTCTTTAGTCTTCTATGTCCTTGTAATATTTGCTTCATATGTGAGGTGTCGTACTATCATACGATAATTGTTTATACATTCTGGTTGTTGATAAACCTTTATATGTGTGTACATGATATGAAAAAGCTCCCTCTATAGCTTTAATAGGTCATTGTAAAGATAATGGAGGTTGCAAGTTGGGATGGCGCCTATAGTAGCAAGTAGGTTAGAAGTTTCCGTTGCAAATTTGAATCTTAAACATAATTGCACAAACTTTTGCTGTGAAGGCCTAAATTTGCCCAAGCGGGTCTGTAGCGGTCATCTGGTGTGCGTTATATACTCTAACAATTTCCTTTGATTAAGCAGTTTTGGATCAAAAATCGATTACGTTGCAGCTAAAAAACTTTAGTAAACTAAAATTTGTTGTCAGGAAAAATGGTAGACGACGTCAAACTGCTAGAATACCCAAAAATATTGATGTAGTCACTGAATGATAGACACTATGAGGGCAATGTGACAAATTCTTTAAGGATACCTTTGTTTTCATCCATACAATATAATTATTGTTCAACAGTTGTTGGAATGTGATCGACATAAACGAATTATGGCATCTGAAGGAATGATTGAAAATTTACTGTAAGACGCGGTTGTTCTTTCCCTCATTCTAAATGTGTAACAAAGTAAAACTTTCGGTATTGGAGACAAAACAACCAAAGGGCGATTTACCTAAAGTCTATACATAGCGATTGTGTCAGTGATTGGTGCACGGTATCACAAATTGAGATTATAGCGCCTTCATTTTTTGAAAGGAAAATTGGGCAGATACCATCAATTCTGAACGGCATGCCCCTAAATTTGTTTGACGCACCTCTTAAAGAATTTGATTTTGAGTATGTCTGGTTTTAACAGGACTGAATTATGTCCACACAACGCGTGCATTAATGCAAGTTTTGAGGAAAATTTTGACCGGGTGCTTGATCTTCCCGAGAAGCGATATTCCCTGGCCTACGCGCTCGCTATATTTAAACTAATGCAACTTTTTTCTACGGATTTATCTCAAAACCGAGATTCTTAAACATCGTCCAAGAAATCGGCAATCCCTAAAGGAGTTAATCCGCATAGAAATTTGTTGTATATTCCAAGAAATGCTCGAAAGAGAACTTTAAAAGTCGCTTGCAGCAGTGTTTGGGTAATGACATAAGATAAAACTTTCCCAGTTTTAACTTTCGGATTTAAAAATAATTTTTTGCTATCTCGATTATTTATTTTTTAACTTACCTTTACAGCTAGTGAGAAAGTTTTACCGCACCTTGTATATTTATTATAATCAAATCTATGATAGATTCTAGATTTTTTAGTGGATCTTATTTATGTACATATGGATATCCTTATATTTAAACAATATGTTGAAATCATATATTCGTGTTCTCTGCAAAAGTCAATAAAATGTTTTTCATTATTTTTGGTTGTCTCTTATACAAAACATTCCACAACGTTAGTTTTTTTTTTACATTACTATATACGTCAGCTATTATGATTAAATTATTATAGTTTGTTACACTATTTACAATACTTTTTTATTAATATGAATGCTTCACTTCAAATTTAGTATTTTTTGGCTACATTTTTTTTAGTTTTATCGGTGATTTCTATCTATAACTTAAAGTTGCTATATCTCCCAAACTTTTTTTTGGTGCGTGTAACTTGTATATTTCAAGTTTGTGTAATACATTTTTGTTACTATATTCTCGGTTTGCTCATTTTTGAGATCTCGATATCATATCAGTTCTTTACTTGTAAATATTTTTACTTTTTTTTGGACAGAAGCTTATAAAATATTATTAAATATTGTCTTGGGTTGGCAATTGAGGTGTATATTATAGAACATTGACCAATTCTTTATGAATTTTCTGTCAAATAATTGTACAGTATTATATGAACACATCTATTTATTTTAGTTAACTAAAACATTGAGGATAGTGTGTCCTTTATTCTGATAAAAATTTTAATCAAAGAATTAACAAAACTCTTTTGATTTTCTAAATTTTGCAAGAAAAGTGAGCCATATTTTTAATTTTTAAAAACTGTGAATGACCATTACCTTTGTTGACTGCACCCAAAATGTTTTATGTCTGTGTAGAATCGTCAGTTGTTCTTATTTTTACAGAACAGGATTAATAATCACTTAGAAATGTAAGCTTTGGTATACTAATTATTTTATAAAAGTTATCTGAATCAGATTTGTAGCACATGAAACACTGCGTCTATTATTATCCAAAACATGTCACTTAGCTATTATCACAGTAAAGTATTTGCAAAACATTTTAATGCTATTTAATTGTATATTTTGCACTGCTTTTTAATTTCTACTTTTGTTAGGATATATAACATAAAAAGACATTAGGTGTATTACGTTTTCATAGAAAGGCACCATTTGTAATAAAATTCATATATTGATATTTTAACTGATCTCATTGTCATAAATTTCCGATACAAGATTTTGGGTTGTGGAAAATATGGAAATTACTAAATCGTTTATATTCTCGTTTTTTTAATTTGGAGTTATCGAAAAGAAATGCTCGTTGCGTATTGACTAATTTAACAATGAAAATTAGTTTTGTTTGGTGATTTCTTGAAATAGTCTTATGGTTTTGCTAATAAATAAGTATATGCGTATCTACAGCTCTTACTTCTTGTATATTGTTTATATACCTCCAATCTTTCCTTTTGGAACAATTTCTTGACCTTCTAAATCCACAGCGCAATTTGGTTAATACCAAACACAATAAGAAATAACAGATACAACCGCATGTAGAACTCGAATAAGATTTTTGCCGCACTAAGCTAACAATGTTTCACCCGACTTACCTTAAATTTTTCCATATTTCAGATATTCAAAGACTTACAAATAAGTTTATTGATTTTTTAGTTTCCGTTAAAACATACTTGGATATAATGTTTAAATACATTCAGACATAAATAAAAAAAATAAAAATTTTATCCAAAAACTTTTATTTATAAAACATTTATTTTATTGGCTTTAAAATTAGCACAAGCTGGAACTACATTATCATAAGAACGACTCAAAATCTCATTCTATAAATAAAAGTGCAAGAATTGTGATTTCTCCTTGTCTTAACGTCGGTATCGAAAAGTTTTCACTCTCTTAAGAGCTAAAAGAGGTCGTTCTACAGTACAGTCTCTAACTGCTACATGTACAACGTACCACGACTTCAATAACGCTATGAGACTTTGTACCTTCAATTACATTTGTGGTTCGGTATTTTTACCTTTTTTGTTATCTTTTTTATTGATTCTTAAAAATGTTGTTAAATTTCTACATTTTTCTATAGATGATTTGCTCTCTGCCGAATTCCGCCATTTTCCATTTAAGTGATTTTTCATAGAAATCCGAAATCCTTATGTGTGTTGTACATATTGTTTGTTTGAATTCCAAAGAATCAATTTCAGCAATATATTTCTACCGCAAAATGCTGTCGTCCAGAAAAATCGTAATTTTTGTTTTTGTTTTTACCAAAAGGAACTTTTAGCTTTCTTTTTCACGTAATGTTTATTTCATTGACGTTAATTTCATACATCAATGTTGCTTGTTTTATAGACTTAGAAGCTCATCTTTATTTCAAAAAGTGTTTATAAAAGCTTCTAAGGCATTGTATAGCGTAATGATTTTTGTTGCTTCTGTACTTTTTCCTTAAAGTACTTTACTTACTTCTAGAGATTTTATAAGAACATTATTCAAAACATCTATACTATAAAAATGCAAAAATATAACTACTTGTGTTTGTTTAAACTAATAATGCAACTTCTACAGTTATGAACCGATTTCAAAAGCGAATACCTCATTCAAACCGATTGGTTATCAAACCACGCATAAAAACTTTAGATTTTGATTTAGGTCACGTTTGACCTAAAGGAAAGAACATAAATTATCATAAAGTAATTAGACCGTTTGCGCCACCTATCGGTGTTTCATGGCCAATTCTTGCCGTTAGTAGACGCATGCCGCGCCATTTTAATTTATGTAAAACTGAATATAGCTGAAAAAATATTATCATGCTTAGATATGGCTGATAAAACGACTATTGGCTCATTATTTCTTCAATTGTCGACGAAATTCCGAATCAAATATTTAGTTTAGGCTGTTCATCCTTGAGGCACCTTTCTAACTAGTCATTAATATTATTGTAAGGTTTTTAAGTTCTTCCAATATGACATTGCATTGCACTGTACGTTCTTAATTTAATCGCTCTTTTGGGTAACATGTGTTGGAGCATCAGGAACCTCCTGGTACGATTTATATAAAAGTCTTTTTAAGATGAGACTACACGATATCCTATCTATTGGTTGAAGACCTGAAAAACTTATATTTTTTGTTCTAAAGAAAATATTCATTAGGGTATTTGCTGCAGAGCTAACTAGTTGTAAGGAGTGGTCTGCGCAATAGTACAAAACATGTCTTCGATATAACTCAGCGACGTGATTTAAAAGAGAATTAATAATTCAGTTCTACTTTTGTACTAAAAATTAGCTAGATTTTCTATTTTTGAATAAATCTAAAAGCGATGCGCCTTTTGAAAAACTGAATAAAGCAAGGAAGGCTCTATACATTGTTTAACACTATCGATATGAAGAGTTAGGGGATTTAAAACACTTTGACGAATCAATGCTTATCAACGCTTCCTCTGCCTCTTTGATGCTTATGAAAAAAATACCACTTTTGGGTTTAATATTAGTCAGTCGTAGATTTCGGTGTATGAATGATTATACTACGAACAATTTTATTTGACAACGAAACCGTAAATCATTCTTAAACATGGTATTTTATTTATGACCTGACATTTGGCATACTTTGCATCAATATTATAGTTATTAGTGATTGGACAACTTTCCTGTTAAGCGATATTTAACTGCTTAGTCTGGGTCGGGTGGCTGCTTGGAAACATTTCACGTTTTTTACGGAATGCCATTTATTCACGTCAGAAGAGCTATTTACTTTTTGTGCCCGTAATGATGTTATTTTAAACCCTTCATTCTACAGCTCCGTGTAAATCCCGCAGAAGCGACTTTTAGATTTAATTTCCTCCGTCACCGAGCAAATACAGCGAACGGTTTATTCCTCCGACGATCGTTAGCTGAGCCAGAAAATACCCGCCGGCAGCTGCTGCAGCACCGAAAAACTTAACACTCACTTAGCAGGCTGGGCGAGCTTAAGTGCACGAGATGACGAATTTAGGCCCTGTCGATTGCAAAGTAACTTTGTTAGTAATTCTTAAGTCATGCAAATGCGTCGTTACTAATGCAGGCAATCATCAGGAAGTAGAGCTCCCGGGGAGCAAATACACAATTAAATTCGACGAAACTTCTGCGGAGTCGGCAGCGCAGGGAAGCGGCGGTTTGATTTATTACAACCCGGAGCCTCTTGCTGCAATTAGAATCTTTAATTTTGTATCCGGGGATTGCCTTTATTTATACTTCCCGCGCTCGCGACCCTAAACAAACACGGACGTTTGCTTTTTCTATTCCGACTAGGCTTAACGGTTGTGTTTGTGTACTCTACAACAATAGCCGGGCGTGAGTCGGGCTCATTTGCATCCACCAAAAATTGGACGGAGCCGCCTCGTGCCCCAAAATCGGCGCAAATCTGAAACACCGAACTGCACTTAGACGCCTGCGTAGGGAGCGCCAAGATCGGCGACCTTTGGCTGCTAAAAGGGCTGATAACTTATTCCGTGACCATCTGGCATTGAAATGTAAACTAAACAACCGCCGCCGGCTCAAAATCACGAGGGTGCATTCAATTTTGGCTGCGGTTTTGGCGAAGAGCACGTTCTAATCCAGGTCGCATTATGCAAGCCGAACACGTCAGACCATGGGGTTAAGCTATCGTCATGAACAATTGGGGTAATAATTCTACGAAATTTGTTTTGTTGTATTTCGTGTTTAAAACAACTTTAATTTTTATGTTGCTAAGCGGTTTTATAAATAATCTCCCCTGTTATCTGCTATAAATATAATATAACAATTATAACAAATAATATTTTGGAGATTTCTGTCGCTCATAGCTTATTTTATAACATTCCTCCAGGTTACTTTGAGTTTTTCTCTCCATCCATTTTCAAAAGGGACCCCTTAAAAAATTCTCTTTGGAAACTTATTTTTCTTGCATTTTTTACATGACCGTACCATATTAATTATTTTTTAACTTTAAATTAAATTTACTGAAACATTCATCATTATTTTTATTGTCTTTGAGTAATCTATTTTACCTAGATACTTTACAAGATTCTTTTAATGAATTTATTTCTAATTTCTAATGTTGCTTTGTTCGTTCACCATACTTACGCTTCACTTAAGATAATACCTTTAACGATTGTACTGTAGATATTGTATATATTTTTTTAATTATTTTCTTATCTTACCATATTTTATTACTTTTTTGTTTTTCTTTGTTGTTCAATTTCCTCTTTAACTTCTCGTTAGTTTCATCATCTGTTGTTATTTTATGATCTTATATAGATATCTTCTCTGAATTTTTTAAGTTTTGTTCATCTTCTTCAGCTCCTACACGTAAATATCTGGTTATGACCAAATTTATTAACCCCTTCTTTTGTGTTCTTTGACTATTTATCTTTCCAATTCTTAAGGTCATGTTTGGCATAGATCTTAACAATAGTAGGTAGACAATAACCTTGTCTTTTGCTAGTTTGAACCTTTCGTTAAATGTTGCGCTTTCTTCATGTTTTTTATCGTATTTTCAAAAAATAAATATGCTACCATAGATAGATAAAATCTATACAAAATAAAATTTCATTTTAATAATTTGTCTCAGTTATATTTACCTTGGATAACTTATTATACTAGTCAGATAGTTAAAAAAAGGAAATAGATAGAGGAATAAAACTTGGGTCGCATTTGAGACATGGAGAGACATTCTACAAAGCAAAATCGATCAAAAACAAAAATATACTCTTTGTACAACAGGAAAATAAACGCTACAGCAATTAACATACAAAAACTGAAAGCAGCACAAAGATGAATGAACGTAAAAGATTGGAAAAGATAAAATAACAAACATACGAAAAAGTCAAACGACAAATAGTAGAAGACACGGTTAAAAAAGACTGAAACTAAAACGGCCGAGGACAGGGTAGATTTCAAGAATAGAAGATACTAGACGGACCAAGAGAATAGTCTAATAGAGAACAAGAACTGGAAAAACATAAAAAAAAACATCTCTGATGCGGGGCGATGTGGCAAGCACCACGCCTAAGACGACCGCCATTATTACCCCTTGTTCGAATGAACGCAGGTACTCAATTATTTTTAGTGACTGAGTAGGCCACCCACCAGGCATCAGAGAGCATCGGGAATTGAACCCGGGTCCGTCAGCATCGCAGCCCGCGCCTCAACCACTGGACCACTCTGGCGGATAATATCCACATATAGTTTTTCCATATTATCCACGATGTCCTTTCTATAATTTTTGATCCAATCTTAGTTTACAAGGATATGCAATACTATGTTATAGTTTTCTAAATTATATTGGCTTATTTAATTTTTTCTTATTCTTTCTGTATTTTTAGATGCTGTTTTCTTTTAGGTTTGTTTTTTTTTTTGTATAAAAAATACATTTTTGCTTTAAATAGATAGTGATCTAAACCGCGATGCGGTACTCTATATAATATAAATACTTTGATATTAGTTACGTAGATTGTAGAGTTTTTTTCGACTATAATGTAATTTATAATTAATTTTAATTTTAAAATTGCTTGTAAACCATAAGACTGAACTAATTAACATGCTATATGATTAGAAAATAGATGTTATGCTTGTAACCTTCTTTCGAATCCCTCATTACTCAATTTATCATACCAACCACCCCGATGGAACAGCTCACGGAGGTGCTGCGATAATCATCCACAAATCCCTACCACATTACGAACAACCGCAATACCAAACAAGCAAAATACAAGCTACAACAATTCAAATTAACGCACTACCATGGTCCTTCGATATAACTGCTATATACTCTCCACTAAAACACAGAATAAATATAATTGATTATGAAACGTTCTTTTAACAACTAGGCGGAAAATTCCTAATTGGCGGAGATGAAAACGCCAAAAACACTAACTGGGGATCAACGCTAAAGGTAGATATTTGCAACAGACGATTGTAAACTACAATTGTTCCTATTTATCTACTGGACAGACAACATACTAGACTACGGATACACACAAGATACCAGACCTACTAGACTTCTTCGTCCTAAAGAATATAACCTCAAACTCTACTACCATTGAAGCAAACTGGGACCTCTCATCCGACTATACACCCATAATAGTAACCCTAAGTGCACATATTAGTCGAAGCAAACCCTCTAAATTAAGCTTTCCAAGAACAGATTGGGACTCGTTTCGTAGTTTAATTGTAGATCACATTAACCTCATCATTAAACTACAAGAACCTGATGATATTAACACCTCAGTCGATTATTTTACCAGAGTAATACAAGAAGCAGCATGGAAATCTACACCACCCGATCCCTCAGTAGGTAATCTAGTAGTAACACTCCGTTATTCATCAAAGAACTGGTTACAGAAAAAGGAGAGTTAGATGCAGATAGCAAAGGAGCCGAAACATAATTGATAAAATCGAGTACAATAGCCTCACAAGACAATTGAAACCAGATCTACAAAACATTTGCAACAATGAATTCGAGGCATATATCACCAACCTATCAAAGGAGAACCACTCTATTTGGAAAGCAACCAAGGAGTTCAAGAAACCCATTACTTACATTTCCCCTATAAACCGATAAAGAGAAAGGAGAAGTTTTCAGCACACCAACACCATAAGGAAATGATAATAATGATTCTATGATAACACGCTACCTTGATAGTTTATGTCCAATGACTCTATCATCAGAAGTTAAACAGGAGATCACAAGATGTAGTAATTGTAAGGCCTGTCGATTACTCAAACTTACCTAGGAAAGGTCTCGTTATGTTAACCACAATGGTTCAATAGTATGTTAATATTAGCTTACTTTCCAATTGTCTGGAAATTCGCCCAAATCATTTTCATTCTCAAACCAGGTAAACCGCCAAATAATGTAACATCTTAAAAGCTTAGAAGTCTCTTACCCATCATGTCTAAAATATTTGAAAGACTGTTGCTAAAGAAGCTAATCAAAGACGTAAATATGGATGAAATAATACCTTCACATCAGACTGGCTTTTCCGAACATCATTCCACCATTCAGCAAAGCCATAGAATCGTTAACACCATTCTCACTAGTCTAGAAGAAAAGAAACTATGAACAGCTGCTTTCCTGGATATTCAACAGGCGTTAGATCAGGTTTGGCATGACGATATTCTATAAAAATCAAACGCAATCTTCCAACCCCCTATTACATTCTACTTAAATCTTATTTAAGCGATCGATACTTCTAAACTAAATGTAATCTCGAAACTCCCATACCATCTAATTAAATCAGGTGTTCTTCAAGGATGTGTCCTGGGACCCCTCCTCTACCCTAATCTTTACGGCCGTTATTCCCATCACAAACAACACCATCGTCGTCACATTTGCTGATGATACAGCAATCATCGCTATAGACAAAGACATACAAATTGCGACCGAAAATTTACAAATCCATCTTAACCAGCTGCAAAACTGGACTCATTCCTGGCGAGTACAAGTGAATCAAGTCAAATCAACCCAAATAATCTTTACATATAAACAAACGGACTGCCCACCAGTATCAATAAACAATACCCAATTGCCAGTCATAAGCCAAGTAAAATACCTAGGACTGTCCTAAACTAACCTGGAAACAACACATGACAACTAAGAAAACTCAGATCAACCTGAAACTGTAAGAAATGCATTAGTTCCTTTGTCGCTGATCAAAACCTGCAACAGAAAATAAATTATTACTGTATAAATCTATACTAAAACCGATCTGAACGTACGGGGTCCAGCTCTGGAGATGCGCAAAGCCCTCAAATATAAAAATACTTCAAAGAGTCCAATCGAAAGTTCTAAAGATGATATTCAACGGCCCATGGTAAGTCAGCAACAAAACATTACACGACGACTCAGGGATCCCACTAGTACAGGAAGAAATCCGCAGATTCACCACCAACTACTTAAATAGAATTAAATGAACAAGTCAGTCAGCTGAGAGATCTACCTTAAATCAGAAGACGACTAAAACGCAAATAGCAAACCGACGTTAATTAAATAGCAAACTACAATAATCTGTATTATTATTTACTGGAGTCCTGTCGTTGGAAAGCGCCTCCTCTCAAAGTCTAGCATTTACTTATAGCTCCCTGGAGCAGCTTGTAAATTTGCTTTAGACACAACACACACACACACACACACACACACACACACACACACACACACACACACACACACACACACACACACACACACACACACACACACACACACACACACACACACACACACACACACACACACACACACACACACACACACACACACACACACACACACACACATATATATATATATATATATATATATATATATATATATATATATATATATATGCAGGGTGGTATCCAAAAGTAGTAGGACTTATTTATTTAAAAAAATTTATTGAACATTTTGGTACTTCGACATAATACTCTTCAAAATAGGCCCCTTGGGCATCCACACAGTTCTGGTAGCGAGCGTTCCAGGTCGCGAAGGCCTTCTGGAAGTCGTCCTCCGGGATGCTGTTCAGCGCCCTCGTCGTTTCCGCTTGGACTACTTCCACCGAGTCGAAACGATGCCTCTTGAGCTGCCTCTTGATCCGGGGGAACAGGAAGAAGTTCGGCAGTGCCACATCAGGGTTGTAGGGGGGGGGGGGTGAGGCAACGTGGAAAAGACGAATTTGGCCAGGAGATCCTTCACAGTCCAAGCGCCGTGGCACGGCGCGTTGTCATAGTGGAGCTTCCACTTCTCCACCAGGTCTGATCGCACGCGTGTGATCCAATTTCGTGTGTTAGTACTTCCACGTAAAATCTTGCAATTACAGTCTGTCCAGGAGGTACAAACTCCTTATGGACAATGCCACGACCGTCAAAAAATGCAATCAACATCGATTTCACTTTCGATTTCGACATTCTGGCCTCCTTTTTACGGGGTGATTGTGCGGTGTGCCACTCTTCGCTCTGACGTTTTGTTTCAGGGTCGTATTTGTAGCAAAACTTGATGGCGTACCGCTGCTCCAAATTTCGCTCCATCGCAACTGACGACGAGGCGTCACAACAGGAGGTCACTAAAACAGTGGTCCACACTCAACTAACGCGCGCAGGCGACTCCCGCAGGTCGAAACCTGTTCCCAAGGCTGCCCTCCTTAACATCCGGTTTTGCAGACCCCCCTCCATTACTCCGCGCGCACGGTAAAAAACAGTCCTACTACTTCTGGATACAACTCTGTGTATATATATTTCAGTATAATAAGCAGAAAAAAATGGAATACCCTAGAAAAGGAAAACGTAGATAAACAGCTAATATAAGCTATTAAAAGTTTGTATAATAGGGCTGAAGAGAGAGTAAGAACAAGTAATAGATTATCAAAAAGTTTCTGCATAACTGATGGAGTGAAACAAGGCAATGTGCTAAGCCCATTATTATTTACAGATGAAATGAATGGGGCTGCTAAAGAAAACCAATAAAACATGGAACAACTAGTAGTAGGTTACAGAAACCTACAGTTTATCCGTATAGCGACGTGTGCCTTCGCAGATAATATCCTTATAGTAGCTAATTCTGATGAAGACATAAGAAATGAATTGCTAGTAAAATCGACAGAGCAAGTACTGTAAGAGAAAAGATTAGGATAGCTCGGGTATGTAGTAAGAATGGAAGAAGGAAGACAAGTAAAGAAAATATGGGAAACGAAGTCGATAGGCAAAAACAAGAGAGGGAGACCGAAGCAGAAATGGAACAGAAACATTGAGAAGAAAGCAAAGGATTAAAATACAGCGAAGGAAATGGCAAGAAATAGGAAGGAATGGAGAAAGTTTTTAACCGACACCCTAAGGTATTAAGAGGACAGGACTATATATGTATGTATTAAAAGATCTGTCCACTTTGACTTGAGTTGATAACTCCGCTGCTTGCACTACCATTGAAATTTGATCTTCTCTTCCATCACAAACGCTATGGTTCTCGTAATCCTGAGTATGAGCTCTTAGAAGGTGCTATCAGGTGGGCCAACTGAACCCTGTTTATTACAAGGGTGTTATTTTTTTTGCAATCTTCCAATTCTCATTCTATATTTATTGCTATACTGCCATCATTTTTTCTTGCTATATATTTTTTTGTCATTGCGGTATCCTTCTTCCCACTGACACACAGATCTCTTTTCTTCCGCTATGAGTTTTACTTGGATTGTACCAATTATTATTTGAACTACCTTCAACGAAACGGTTCTGTAGGAGTTTGCGATTCTACGTAGGGTTTTCGTTGCACGCTCCCTATTTTAACTCTTTGTTTTTAAACTTTGAGAATGTTATACCGTATGGAGACCCCATATATTAAAATTCAGTTAATCCTTCTTCTTGGTAGTTCTAGGATTTTACTTTAATAACTCTCCTATAAAGTGCGTTATTCCAGTCAAGGCGCTTTTCTTAGCCTTCTCAGTTACTCTTTTAATATACTCTTTAAAGTCTATTCCCAGGTATTTCATAGATCTTGAAGAAATTATATTAGTGTCCTGAACCTTGAACCATTTCCACTCATTGCCTTTTAGTGTGACTAATTTGATTAGTTATCGGTTGGTTATCCATTTATTTAACCTTGTGAAGATTTGCTTCCGCTATATATAAGCCTATCCAGGTTTTCTGCTTTAGCTAGATTGGCCCAGTTAGTCGCAAATCCTACAGTAATACCACGATTATGTTAATTGTAGCTTTAATGCTATAAGCATATTGTGTTTTAATAAACCATGCTACCTTACATTTTGTAAAGCAGCTACCAATTATATAGATTAAGGTGTATTTCTACTTTGTAACTCCTCTATGTAGTCGCATTAAAAGGACTCTTGATGTTTACGGTAATCATCGCTAGCCATTTACCTTTAAACTTAATTGTAATTTTCTATACCATCTTCACGGTCTTGGTGGTAGAACGTTTTTTTTTCTTGATTTTACAAAATTTGTTTACCTTTCTCCAGTTTTACTTTAAATTTGCCGTAAATCAGTACCTTATATAACTTATTTTCTGTATTTATTTTTTATTTTTGGAAGCTAGAATCAATTTGGCGACATTCCATTGCCACAAAAATATATATCATTTTCTATAGTATATTCAAAAACTAATTGGGCAACTTTTCGGTTTTCAGGTTTTTAACTACTACCTCAAGCTCTTCCTCCATAAGCATAATGTTTCAATTTCTATGTGAAGTTTTAGATTGACTGGCATAACAATTCATAGTTGCTCTGTTGAAATTTTATATCTGTTTTCCCATATATCGTTCTCATGGACTCTATTGAACTCATTCTAGCACTTCGGGTTGAATGTGTTTGAAGACTTTCTATATTTCGTTGCTTTATTTTGAAATCTTCGTAAACCTCTTTTAGAAGTTCTTACTAAGCGTCTTTTTTCTTTGCTGGGCAGGTTCGTATTTTTTTATTTTAACGCATTCTGCTCTGTTTTTTTTTAATTTCCAGGGTATATCATTATGACACCGTTCTCACTTTTCCAATGTTTGTACGGGTTCATATACCTCTTTTGGTGTTCGGGTAGAAGATTCCATAGATTTGATCTTCTGTACATTTACGGTTTAGTTTCTAATCTCCATTATAACAGCTTAACAGTCGTTAACCACTTTCTTTTTTTAAATGCTTTTTTTACTGCGCCACCATCTGAAACTAAATAAACTAATGCCTACTCAACGTTTTCTTATATATATATATATATTATTCTCTAATTTGGAACACAATCTTGTGTATGTATAAAAATTATGTTATCTAATCAAATAAAATTTAGTCTATCCTTTGTATGATATAGTTAGCCATTTTGTGTTTTATTATAAAACATGCCTATAGAGAATTTAAGATTTAAATTCTTTACAGTTAGACACTTTCGGGTTTATGCTTCGATAATAATTTATAATTTTATTAACTTCTAACTTAAAACCCTCTAGAGAAATGTATGTATGGTATATGGTTGCAAATTATTCTAAAATATTTTAAATGATTGTGTACATCCTTTCCTTTACTTACGCTTCGAAACTTACAAATTTTTAATCCTCATAAACATAGCCGTGTTTGTTCGTTTATCCATTATTCAGCTTGTATCTGACACTATTTCCATATTTCATTCTCCAACTGCTAGTATATCCAAAACGTTTAATTTTTTTTTTGAAATTTATAATAGCTGTTGCGTTTTGATCAGGTTCTTTATCAGAGTTATGAATCCAGAATATCTCACCTGATCTGCCTTATTTTTATTACACACCTAGGGATACTTGCACACTTCTTTGCTTTGTGGGCCGTCTCGCTACAAAACTCATTAGAGATGTCCTCTTTCTTGCAATTTGTGTCTTTGTATATAAACTTTAGACAACTATAGCCTTTCCTATTTTGTTGCTTCTGTTCTAAAAGCTTTACCTAGTCTATATTATTAGTAATTTTTTTTATTAAGACTTGAGCTACTTTAAATACTTTTTTATGTAAACATCTTGTTTTCTGTGTGCTAATTTAATAATTCAGAGTATTTAGTACCTCTGCGTGTTATACTCCTTTTGACCTTCCAAAGATTACTTCTTCTTCTGACAACACAGCTTATCATGTATTTTTTTAAATTCGCTCTCTTAGGCACCGAATATAACAGTTGGATGTCAAAACAACGAAATACATTCTTCATAATTTTTTAAGTTACTCCCTCGTTAACCATCTGACATATCAATCAAATGCGTCGTAAGTAGTTTCTTCAGCTTGCATGTGAAAGGATAGAATAGTTTATATTGTAGTTTTTTATTCATAGTATAGGTACACTCTTTACTTTACTCATCTAATTCTTTATTTTTAGTATACTTAGTAGTATTATTTAATACTAAATATTTCGCGATTAGGAACCCAAGCATTCTATTTATTTCGGAGAGTCATTTCGCTGTTGTCATCTATGATGGATATATTCTCGTTCGTTGATGCTTTAGATGGATTTCCGGTTTTTGTGTTCATAACTCTGTATATTTCTTTGGACAATCCCTGTCTAACAATTGTGAGAAATTTTTATTCCGCTAATTTTGGCGTTTGAATTAATTACTTTCACAGTATGTATACTCAGTATTTGTTTCTAACTTCTACTTTGTGCTTGGCAGTTTTGGCCATTTTGTTAATTTTTCTTTTTGTATACTTTGATTACATTTAACTACGATCTAGATCATAAGGCCTCTAATATTTTACGATAACAATCTAGTTATATAATCTTTGCCGTATAACAATTTTCTCTTTTTGTCCCTTTAGGGACATTGACCTTGTCCACTTCACTGGGACTCCTAGATAAAGGAGCCCTAATATAAATTAGATTTTTATAGCATAGGATCTACACTTTTGTCCACGGGGTATAAAAGATTTTTTAATGTGCCGAGCAGTTACTCAGCGCTCCGAAAAGGGCTCTTTCCTTACACTATAGAACGGAAAGCCCCCAGCACCATACATTTTTGCTGACTTTTATCTTTGTCTATATTAATTTCTTGTTTAATATAAATTAAAATTGTATATGAATAGTCTTGTAATGCACACTTTGGCTTGTAATATGCATTACAAAATGCTAATTAAAATTGTGGGTTTAGTTTGTGAGTCCTATGTTTAGAACTTGAAAACAGTTAATACGCGTTAGATGTTATTTAAAAAACTTTCACACAAGTGCCTCTCTTTATTAATTTTGATTTCTAGCTGATATACATATACAACTAAAGATGCTTTTAGAAATAGTGTGGCATAAAGCATTTATTTCAACTTAACGATGTACCTTAGTAAAATAAAACGTTTTAAAATATTGTTAAAACTATTAAATTATCCTTATTTATTTTGTATATAACATTAGTCAAAATCATGATTTTTCATTTGCAAGTGTAATACGTACGCAGAACTGTAACTTGTTTTGATGACTGGGTAGCCACCTCTGAATGTGCGTTTGCACTTTTAAACATCTTAATTTATTTTTTTATAGGGGCTGTTAAATTGAAGGAATTTTTGTATTTTCTTATTTTACTAAGAACTTGCTTCTATGTAAAAATATTAACTACTACTAATTGACAGAAGTTAATTAAATCAATGAACTAGTGCAGTACTAGTGAGTTATACCCAAATTTAATGTTAAGATGTTTGATTTTTCTTTTCGCATTAGTCACAGTAACAGTTTTATGAAGCATTTTGGTAAGTGGGTTACGATGATAGTGCTAGTTGAGAGCGAAATATGCCGGGATTCTATTATAATCTGCGAAGAACATAAGAAAGAAATGAATAATTTTTGGTAAAATTTTAACACAAAATATTATAAAGGTAAAATAAAAATCACAGTGCTTGCAAAATAGAAAATTGCAAGTATTTATAAAGTAAGAATATATAAACCTTCAAATAATTGGAAACTCATGGCTGTCGCTAGTAAAATCTTATACAAAAGGTTATCTTCCAAAGCGTGATAACAATTTTTATGATAGATAGTTGAATTGTACACAAAGCGTAGTTAAAATTTTGGGGAAGAATTAGAATCTCGTAAGCTGTTTTTCTTTGCTGACAGCAGAATAACAAATTTTGTATGTACTGTACCTTACGTTTTTTCTTTAATGTTTTAAAGAACAATACGCAAACTTATTTTTAGGATTTTGTAATATAAAGTCAACTTTTAAAAACACCAAAATAAAAACGATTGCATCACTTTTTTCTACATGGGCAGAAAAATTTACTACAAAATAAAAATGAAGACAAATGATTACAGATAATATTTAAACTATTCATTATCGTTTACTATTTGTTTCATTTATGCATTATCTCTTCTACTATATACACCAATAAAGTGAGTAGATCAGAGAGTTACTAATCTATTAAAAAAGTTATGTATTATCATGGCAAATTTAAAATAGTCACTAAAGTCATCAAATTGACTCTCTTGTAAATAAAGACAGTTTTGTAATTTCAACGTTAAACTAAATAACTAAAAATTGCATCTAAAATAATTTATATACTTAAAATCCTATCGAATAAACAAAGGCATGTCACTTAGCATTTATTTCAGACATAAATTGCATTAACATGCAATAAAACTGGCACGAGAACTGGTGCATTGCAGTGTGCAGAGCAATTACTTACGGTTCCTGATCTTTTATGATAAGAATTAAAAAATAATGATAGTACAATAGCACGTAAAATAGACATAACTGTCTTATATCTTTTGACTTATAATGTATCTTTAAAAAACTAGTTCCCAACATATATAGCTTTGATTTTGCCTTTGTTCCGCCGCACCCTTTCCAACCAGCTTGTTTTTCAAATACGTGGCTTACAAGACATATGTGAACCTATCAGCGACGGTATATTTAGCCACCAACAAGTCTGCAGAGTCATTTGCAGCAATTAATCTTCCACAAAATAATATTAGAAAGTTCTCACTCCAATATAAGCTATATCTCAGTATACACTGACATGTACGATTTTCGTCATATAAAATAAAAGTTAAGCAAAACCACCAAATTTAAATTAAAAAATCATTTGAATAAAATAAATAAATTTTGAAATTAGCGATTTATATAAACGCAATAAAATACGGTAAGACGGTCAAATATATTCCTAAGTATATTTTAAAGCTGTACATTACAGTCTTAAAGTAGACGGGAGCAGATAAGAGGGGGGAGAATATAATTTTATTTATCTTATAACATTAAAAAACATTAAATACTGATCAGATTCGCATAAAATCACTACACTATAAACTTTATCTAGCTTCTGGCGGTCTTGCCACAATTTTTTTAAATAGTGTTTCTCTTTCACTGCTTGTGTTCATTTTTATTTTTATTTTTATTAAAAAATTGGATACGGCAGTATTAATAAATTTAATATATTTAATATGTGACTATTGCTTATACTAAAATTGTCTGCATGCCTTGCTAACAGCAGAACTCTTAAACCAAAATAAATCTTGTGAGCAGAGCTCACACCGAAACAAAGAACGGTAATCGATAACGAGATTCACCCTAAACTTTCTTAGAAGATCCCTATCAAAAATTGATGTCTTTGCCGACCGAACACGTCTACGAAATTGTTTTAAGGCGGCCCGAATTCGTCTTGGGCCGCAGCCCCTCCGCTGCCGCAGAAGCTCCCGCTTTGGCCGTCTGGATCGGGGCGAACTGCAGCCCTCTTCGCCCGGGAATACCGACGCGCTCATTTAATCACCGGGATCCATCATTGTGCCGGCTTATTTGCCAAAGAACTATCAGCAAGGCGGCGGATTTAGAGGAGTCGGGTCTCATTTTCAACCGAGGCATTACTGCTGATCAGGAAATGCAGGCGTCATCTGCAGTCCTACTTTCTCACGTGCAAGATTGATGTTAGTCTAAGCATTGGATAATTTATTTTCGCAGGCAAGAGGCAGGTAAATACTTTGTCAGCACGCTAATTCCAATAGAGCAAGGTAGAACCTGTAACAACTGTATTAGATTCAGAAATAGCCATATAAGTTGATGTCTTATGTTGCCATTTCTTCTATAACATGCATGTATGGCTCAAAATTGATTACGACCTTGGTTTTACAAATATAAATCTACCTTTATTTAAATTTCTGTACATTTCTAATAAAAATTGTTGTATTTCTTAAAAACAACTTTTATTTGTTAAATTATATTTAGAGATAATGACTAAAAATACATATGGTCTCTAATATAAGTGCAGAAAATTAAAAAAAAAAGGTGTAATAAATTTGAACTTAAAATAAAAATGTATAAAACGCAGTATATGTCTTTGGGAGTCGGCACAAGAAACAGAAATAGTGAGAAGAATATTAAAAACACACTACTAAGTGCAATAATTGAGAAGGATAATAGGAGATGTGGTGGTCAAAGAGATAACAAGATATAGGTAAAAATAATATATAAGTGTATAGTTAAGAATAAATGTAACAGAAATGTATGCACTAAGAAAATCGATCAGAATTTCTAGAATAGAGTAACAACCATAAGTAACTCAGAAAATAGTGTCTTAAATAAACACAATATAAAAGCAGTTTATGTGATATGACTAAACTGAAAGAATAAACCAAATAAAATACGAAAGAAGTTATCTAAGGAAGAATTAAAAAAGATCATCCTCAAAGAACTTGGTATGATGAAATACTTAAAGCAATAAATAAAAAAATATGCGATAGGGCTGGGGTTATTGAAGGAAATACAAAGAAAGTTGGAAGACGTTCTAAAACGGTTCTCGCATAAACATACACGCACATACTCAACGTGCGCGCGCACACAATCTAAAAGTATTATATGCTTCTTGTAATTGTTGCATTACAATTTTTACAAATACAATTAGATTATTTTTTGAGTTTATGTTTTGTAGTGATTTTATTGGACTTTGTCAAATATTTATGAAATATTATGCATTAAAGCTTAAAGTGCTTTAGATTTTATCATAATTAGACAAAATGTTAATAGTTGAAATAGTTTGTATATGGGTATGTATATGTACTGTTACATTTTTAAGTAAAATTTTAGTACAAGTACCTAAAGAGTGTTAAATATATTGGTACATAAAGTAATAAAGTTAATAACTACTGCAAATTATGCAGTAATATTAAAATAACTTTTTTATTTAATTTTTATATTCGGTTAAGGAGTCCCGATGTTCTCTAAGTTTTATATGGTAGTGTCAATGTAGGGCCTTTAAAATCTAGACCTGCTTTTGATCTAGTAAGTAGTTTTTAAAGAATAAATACGAACAAAGATAAGATCAGCTAGTGCTGTATTCTCTAACTAAATATAATCTGACTATCTGACTTAGTAATCAGGAATTACTTGAAAGTCTCTGTAACTGTCAAAGTTCAATCTGAGAAAGTGTCGACTAATATAAGGATAATAATGCATAAGCCAAAATAAAGTTATACGAAAAAGAGGAGAATTTCAGAAAAACGAATAAACTCATATTAAGAAACGAGAAAAATTGTACGAAGGAAAATTAAAAGATTTAGAAGCGGAAACGGGGAAATACAACATTTACATATTAACCCCACAGGACACCAAACAAGAAGAAGTAATAGTTATGGAATTAAAGAATATTTTATTTAATAGGGAAAAATGAGGACACTTAAAACAGGTTTTCTAGTATCAAAAGGAATGAAACATTTGGTAACAAAATTTACCCTGATCAATAACAAAATGTGCTATCTGCAAGTGAAAATAAAAGGTAGCAATATCAATCTCCTCAATATACCTACACAGACAAAAAAAAGAAGAGGAGAAGAATACATTTTAAGGAAAAATTAAAGAAGTTTTCGATAAGCCTCCAGACTATGAGTTAAATATAATTTTAAAAAATTGCAATACAAAAATGGACAGGAAAGAATTCTATCAACCGGTAGTAAGCAAGCACAGTAGTCATGAGATAACAAACGAGAATGGGTTGAAGCTGATTGCTCTAGCAGCAGGTCAAAATTGTAGAATTATGAGCAGCTATTTAACACAACCAAAAGCTTTAATTAACATGATGGAACAAAATGCCCGATTTGGCTGAAAATCGATTTCGTGGTTTGTTTTGGTCTTAAGTACTTGTGTACCAACCTTAATATCAATCAGAGCTTTAGTTTTTGAGTTATCGTGATGACAGACACACAAACACACACACACACGGACGGACGGACGGACGGACGGACGGACGGACGGATGGACGGACGGACGGACGGGATTGTAATCTCATTAACTACTTTTTAAGCGTTAGCACGCTTTGGGTAGTTAATAAAAGAAAATTCCAACAGCTTTTGACGTAGAAACGTTATTATATAAAATATGGAAAATAACATTCAGAGAATAACAAAAGAAACTCTAGGAAAGAAAAGACAAAAAGTGAAAAGAGGCTGATTTGATGATAAATGTAAAAAAAAGTATAAATGAAACACAAGAAGAACGATTGAAAATGCTGCACACTAACGGACCAGAAAATGTAGAAATGCACAAAAATGAGAAAAGAAAAACAAAAAGTAGGTACAGAAAGGTGAAGAGAGAGTACTACAAGAATAAATTACGAAATTTGAAGAACATTGCCGAAAGAAGAATTTTAGAAATTTTACAAAAATTATAAATCCAAAACACGTCATAAATAAAGTGGTTGAAGATAATGAAAAGTATAAGAAGAAAGATAAAGTAGAGGTGTCAGTACCAATGAGTCAAGAAATAGAAGAGGATTTTTCACAAAAAAAAAGCGGCGAAAGTCCCGAAGAGACTGGTATAACAACAGAAATGATAAAAAATAGAAAAAGTCAATTAAGAGGCACAGTTCAACAAGTGAAGTATTAGAAAAAGAAGAGATGCCAAAAAATTGTCTAAGATTTTACGATTATAAAATAGAACAAGATTGTATCAAAAGAAACAAAAACAAATGGACATAAAACTAGAAAATAGAGAAAGGAAAAGTTTTATTTATTTAGGAATATGGTTAAGGGAGGATGGTGAGAGCATAGAAGAAATAGCAGCAAGAATAGTAAAAGAAGATCGTTGTGGAGGTACGCCGGATAAACTCTTGAGGTCTAAATTTATATTTCGAAAAGCAAAACTGAAAATGTATAGGACAGTTTTACGACCAACTGTGACTTATGGATATAAAACATGGGTTGTAAAGAAAAATCCGCAGAAAATTAAAGATCTGGGTAAAATATTCGGAGGAAAAAAGAAGGTGATATATGTAGAAGAAGAACTAGCAAGGAGCTGATGTTAAAGTATGTTGAATCTATAATTAAACATTTATAAAAAGTCAACGTTTAAAATTGCTAGGATATATAGAAATAAAAGAAACATAGTGAAAAAAAGTATTGCATCTAAAACCTATAGTGAACAGAAGACAGAGAGCACCGAAAATACGATGGTTACAAGCAATAAAAAATCTACTAGAAAAGAGCATAGTAAACTGGAGATGAAAAACCAAAGATAGAAGAGCATGGAAAAAATACTAAAGCTATACTCTGCAAATATGCATATATACAAATATAGCTATCAAATTTATCAGTTGTAACAAGCTTTTGAGTAAATAAGTTATTTTCGAATCGGTTTATTTTTGTTCTAGATTATTTTGCAGTTTATAAAAAAAATTATAATAAAACAATAAAATGTTGGTGGTCGCTTAGGTAAAATTTTTGGATGGCTAAATGTTATAGACCATTTGCCTTTATTTTTTTTTATTACGATTATTTAAAATATTATTTTTGCAACAAATTAGTACTGTAGTTTATAGTTTCAATCAATCGTCAAAGATTTTGTTTTTGTTTGAAATTTCTCTTTATAAAATAATCTAAGGCACAACAGATATCGCCTTCTAGTTCTTTTTCACGTACCTTTTAAATTACTTTTGTAGTTGTCTTTAGAAAACATTATTTATTGTTTATGGACTTACATGCAGTGCCAAATATTAAAAATTACATTAAAACAGTTGATGTAGATTCCGTTGTACAGAATGCATATAAATTTGTTGCTAAAAATTTAAGTTGTTGATTGATTGATTAAATAATTTTTTAATCAAAACATGATAATTAAAGAAAATTGGTTTTTGTCCAACAATAATAAATTAGCAGGTTATATTTAAAAAATAAATTATATAAATAGAAATTATTTATAAAAACCTTTATTTTGTTGTGGGATTTTTGTAATAATCCATACTGTCTTTTATACGATTCGCTTCATTACTGATTGAAATGCACTAAATTTGAAAAAGTTTGTTAGTTTAACGCATAACTGGTGGCATGAGATACATCAAGTTTCTAAATGTTTAAAAATCGTTGTGTATCGTCTATGGATTGGGGGCATTTCATTATTTTACAAATTATACTACTAGTAGAATGAGAAGTATAAGCTTTTGCTGCGCTGTCGTGTAAAACTAAATAATATTCGTATATTCTGCCTAATATTTGACTATTTATTCAGACTATGTAGGTTCTTCTACAGTCTCCACAAGATATGTTTTGTCTATTCTAACGTTAACATAAAATCAGAAACGTTACTAACGACAAATGCCCAAGAACAAAGACTCTCGTAAATTTATTAGGATCGCTCGGAGTATAAAAAAAACTTACAATTTTGTTAAATCACATTGTACAATGCACCACATGCCAATTTTATGGGCACTCAAAGTCTTATTGTTATCAAACTTACGCCTGTATGAAATGCGGAGGATCACACTCTACTACTACTTACAAAAGAAACAGAGAAACTTTAGCAAAGTGATTTTTATACAGGGGAAACCATGCTGTAAATTACAAAGGCTGTCAACATTATCAAAAATTAACTAAAAGCAATAACATAAGTAAAATTAATAATTTTATCCAACCAAACAGAAGTTATGCTATTACAGCAAGAAACAACTTATGGAAAATTAACAAAACAGAAAACACTCAAAGACTTAATATAACACTTTCAAACTTTTTGGATAAATTTAAAACATAAATCTGAAACAATGAAATTAAAAATGTTTAGTCAATTAAAACAACATGGTGCTAAAGTTATCTTAATATGGATAATAAAATCTTAAGGGTAGCACTATGCAACGCTAACGGTATGGCTCACCACAAAAAAGGTATTAAACTATTTTCAGCCCAAAATTTAATAGATGTATGATTAATCAGTAAAATCCATTTTACTACAAAAACTTATTTTACTATCCCCCAATATCAAACGTACAACTAACTAAACGAACAATTTAACCCTTAAAATTAGAAAAAATTGAACATCACTTACAAGCATCCACAATAAAAGTTGCAAATACTCTATAATTTAACAATTTCAGCCGTATACTGTCCACCCCGCCACAACATTAAAAAAATACTTTGAAGAATACTTTCGAACTCTGTATCCCAAATTTATTATAAAAGAAGACTTCAACCGTAAATACATACTATGAGGCTCGCGCCTAATCATTACTAAGGGTGGAGAGCTGGAGAATTCTATTCAAAACCAGAATGTATTGTTTTTTCGATTGGCTTCTCAACACACTGGCAAATTGATGCAGCAAAAACACCAGATCTGCTTAATTTTTTATACCGTATCTTCTAAGGATATACCGACATAGTGGGAAGCTATGATCTGACTTTTGACCACTCTCCAATAATTGCCACAGTTAGCACAACTGTATTCCCAAAAAATTCACAACTTAAGAACAGAGTGGAAACAATACCGTAGCATAATAAATGATACTATAAATTTGAAAGTAAAACTAAACAACCCCAACGATGTAGAAGAAGTAACAACCACACAAGTACTTCAACGGGCAGCACAAATATCAACGCCTCAACAAGTACCATCAAAAACTTTAAATGAAGAAACTCGTAGCAGAGAAGAGAAGAGTCAGGGCCACTTGGCATCGAAACCATATTTTAGAAGACAAAACTAGGTATAACCGAAGGTGTAACAAACTTAAAGCAAAACTTAAGAAAACGGGGAAAGCTTTGTTTAACGCTTACGTTAGCAGCTTAAGTAGATACAAACAAAAAAAAACATGAAAAACCGAAATCCACTGTATCTAAAATTCGAAAAACTTCACCAACACCAAGGTCGTAGACTAAGAGCGATATGGAAAAGGTTACACTGTTTTTCCCGCACCATAATGAACACGACCAAGAAGTTGACTACTATTTAACCACCCCCGTGTCAATATTACAAATGCCCAAAGCAACTAAATTCAGTAAGATTGTAGAAGAAATAAAAATAGCACCTGGATCTGATCTCATAACACATAAAATACTAACCGTACATTTACAAAATTTATTTAATACTATACTACGAACAGGCTACTGGCTTGGCCCGTGGAAACTTGGAGCAATAGTTCTGATCACAAAGCCAGGAAAAGACCCAACGAATGTAGCATCATATTGCTCCGAAACCATACTTCCTGTAATTTCTAAGTTACTTGAAAGTATAGTAACTAAATAGACTCAATGAGAAACTACCCCCGCAAGACTGCATACCGGATCACTAATTTGTTTTCGACAAGCCCACTCCACCATACAGCAAAAGCATAAAATAACATTTTAAACAAATATAAGAATAGAAGATAATCAGTACTGCACAAAAGCCCTGTTATATCTCATTCAAGTCTTCAACAAGGTTTGGCATCCTGGTTTAAGTCTTAAAATAAATAGACTTTTATTTCATATTTTCAAATTTTAAAATCATAAGTTTTAAACAAAATTTAACAATAAAGTGTCCAATGATTGCCCAATAAATGCAGGAGTACCGCAAAGAAACGTACTCGGGCTCTTCCTATATTTACTATACACAATGGACTTACCAACGTCCAATAACATAATCGCAGGACATTTACAGATGACATAATCATCGTCACAAAGAATCGAGACCCAGCAATAGTCTCATCTCACATATAAGGTGACCTAAATTCTCTGCAGGACTGGCTTCAGAAATGTTATATTAATGTCAATGGAAGTAAATCCCAGCACATAACATTTACCCCCCAAAAAACACTTTGCCCAGCAGGAACTCCCACAGACCAACGAAGTAAAATATCTTGACTTAACCCTGGATAACTCAATTGGAAATCTCACATTGTAAAAGAAAAATAAAACAAATACAAAAGCTGAACTGACTAATCGATAGATTGTCCAAATTATCGCTAACAATATTCTCCTGTACAGCACAATACTAAAGCCTATATGGATATATGGGACAGAATTTTGGAACTGCGCAAACAAATCTGACGTAGCCATACTTTAAATATGACAGTCAAAAATTCTACGGTCTATTACTAATGCTCCAGAGCACGTTGTAAGCCTCACCCTCTACTCGGACCGCAAGGTCAACGATTTCTACTACCAATTTACGACAGAAGTCTGAACCGATGTTGACTAATGGACTTACGATAGGAAAGCCGAAAAAGCGTTGCAAAACGTTTTTCTCATCACGCCACAAGTATATTCTTTCACACGTACACTAAAGACAGAATATTATCTTATAGAATCCTTTGTAGTCTGATTGCTGGTTCATTGAAAATAAGAAACAATCTAAGACATCTTGGATTTAACGGAACAGAAGGAAAGGAGGAAAAAAGAAAGATCGGCAGATGAGGAAGGAGATAACTTCCCTCGAGAGTAATATCTAAAAAGAAAAATTGGACACAAACTAAGTTAGCACTTTCCTGAAGGGTTAGACCAAAATTAAAATAGAATAAATTAAATAAAACACTCATGAACATCACTAATACAACACGTCAACAACATATTCTAAAATAGTGACAGGAATTATGAACCGGGCGGAACTAATTATAACTAAAAGTAATAAAAAAAGACAAGAAATAAAAAATTGTAAATAAAATAACCATCTATAAAACCGCAGAAAAACGTCAACAAAATAGGAGTAACAATATGGAACACAAACACTTTGGCCGGCAAAGATATATCCACATATTAAGCATAAGCAAAATGAAAAAAAGAAAACGGAATAGTAAAGATCACACATTATGCTTCTTAGAAGTAAAGACTAAAACTAGGGCTTTCGCCCTTTTTGGTTTCTTCTGTCCCGAACATTTTTATTTTTTTTTTATTATATCCTTTATATGCCAATAGTTTAGAAGTTAATTGTTTATGTTGCATTTTAAATATTTCTATTCGGTGTTGGCGTGTCTTTACGACACATAGGCCTCTTCTAGCTTTTTCCACTCTTCCCTAATGTTAGCTGTTCGCATCGTTTTCTTTGTCTACCTCTGTTTCTTTTGGTTTGGAATCGATGAGTCTATTCTGTTATGTGCTTTGTCCATTTATTTTTATTTTCTCTGAGGATATGTCCTACCCACCGCCATTTGAGATGTCTTGTTTTGGTCACAACATCTTATTTTTTTGTTATGTGCCTTATGTCCGTGGCTCTTTTTCTGTCTCTTTTTGTATAGCCCAGTATGCTCCTCCCATTGCTCTTTGACATGTAGTTAGTTTTGGTCTTGTTTTGTGTGTTTGCCCAAGTCTGGCAACTATAGGTTAGTATGGGTAGTATACAGGTGTTGTATATTTTTCTTTTCATTGTTATGCTGTATTGTTTACTTTTGATAAGTTTTTGGGAACGATTTGTTATTATTTTGGTTTTTGTTTTGTTCATTGTTAGTCCCACCGTTTTACTTTCTTGTGTCAGATCTTGGAGCGTAATTTGTAGGTCTTCTGGGTTATCCGTTATGAGTATTATGTCATCCGCAAATTTTAGGTGGTTCAGGTTTGTTCCATTGATATTGATACCGAAGTTGTCTCATTCTATTTTTCTAAAGATTTTCTCTAGCACTGACGAAAACAGTTTTGGTGAGAGTGTCCCGAACATGTACTAAGATATAAAACGGTTAACTAAAGAATTTTGCCGGTATCTACGAAACTAGGGCAGATAACTAACATAATACAAATTTACTGACCAGTAGAAGGCACATCTGGAGAAAGTAATGAAATTCTATGGAAAACTCCAGGAAGTATTAGATGAAGCAAGAAATGAAACATAAGCATTAATCATAATGGACGATTGAAGTGCGAGAGTCTAAGAGGATTGAGATAGAAGACTGGGTTGTATGAAATCAAGGGAGCGAACATCAAACAGGAACGGAGCAAAAAATGACAGAATTCTGCCAAAGAAACACCCTAATAATAGGTAGTACAATATGGAGGTAAAAAAGAGGACATAAACACCTTCGTAGCAGAAGAACCGCAATGCAAAAGCCTAACAGATTATATAGTGCATATACAAAGTTTCAATGAGCCAATACAAAATATAGAAACAAGGAAAGACGCAGAACTAGGCACAAATCACAGACTGGTTGTGGTACAACTTTTAGCCAGAATAAACAAGATAATGGAAAAGTATACAGAAAAATAGCTCTGCATAGACTAAAAGTACTAAATAATTTTGGGAAGTACAAAGAAATCACAAATAAAGCAAACAAATAGATGAGACAAGAAGAGAACTAAGAGGCAAAATGAAAAACATTTAAGGAAATAACTTTAAAGGCGACAGAAAAAATATGTGGGAATGATGATGGAACAAAGAAATAAAAGAATTAGTAAAAAAAAGAAACAAGCGCTTAAAAGTACATTCAATCAAAAACAAGAAAAGACATGAAAACTACACATAAAAAACAAAGTAAATAAACAATCACAACAGCGAAACAGAAAAGCCGGCGGGCGTTTTGAATAGAAATTGACGATACTTACAAAGTAGATACAGAGACATTCTGAACAATCGTAAAAAGGTTAAGGGGATCAAATCTAAGAGAATTAAAAGCAATATAAAACAAACATAATGAACTCAAATTAGAAATGAAGAAAATATTAGAAATCTGGAAAAAGTTCTACGGTGAGAAATTTGGAGACTCAATTAAGGAACAAAAAGAAGAAAATCAAGATGCAAAATCAATCTAAGAAATAAAAGAAGTTCGCGAAGCAATACAATAAATGAAAACTGGAAGCAAGCAGAAGATAAAACAAATCAGGAAATGATTAAATTCATAGGAGATGAATGAAAGGAATGGAAAAATCGATAAAAGACAGAAGAGGTAGACCAAGAAAAAGATAGAGGACATGAAAAGATCCAAAGAGAAATCATAGTAGAAGACAGAAAAGCATGGAAGAACTGGGTGGAAGAAGGACGGGACCTACAACCGACGCCTGAAAGAGCAGAAGGAACCGTGAAAGAAAAAGGAGAATTTCGGAATTACATCTAAAGGCTAATAATTTTTATACTTCAAAAAATGTTGCGCAAGTCCCACATAAGTATACATAAATATTTTAAAAACATTTATTGTTCTTATTATGACAGGAAAATTTTAAATTACTAGCTTTTTTATTGTCTATTTAAGACGTTTTTTGATATATAGATGTTACTATTCGCAAGTTAAAAAGATTTTTTACTCTCATATTACCGAAATAGATTTAAAATCAAGATTCAGTAAGCAATTACACGAATAATCGTAGATCAGGAAATTGTTAAAATGTATGGTAAGTAGTATGGGTTATAAAATATTACTGTAAACCTGTGTTTTATCTTGATTTTTCTATACAGCGAGATAAAGGAAACAAAATACTTCATAGTGCACAATTTATTCCTTTCCAATTCTTAAAAAATGCATTTACAATACGAATGAAGCTTTTTGACAATATTCAAAAACATTATTTTAAAAACTGATTTAAAAAAAACTTTAGGCATATTTTAATCACGATTATTTATGGAGCGAAAGCTACTACCTTATGGTTATACAGAAATTTAAATTTTTACTTTGTTGTATGACGATGTATAACCTATATGAACGATTTTCTTTTGAAGAAATGTAAACGATCTGTAACATTTAATACGTTGCTCTGTAGCTGCATATCTGTAGACAAGAATTAAATTTGTTAAGCGGTAATTTTGATTGAATTTTCTTAACCTTAAGTTTTAGATGACTAAGCTATATTCAGCCTTAATGAGTCTTATGTACATTTTTGTAGCATTAAGTAAGTTATTCCTAGAATACCGAGGAAAGGGTTAAACGAGTATTTTGACGATAGTATGTAAATTACAATCTCATTAGCTACCAGGCTTCATCTTATAATGTTTACCAAGTTTAGCTTTGTTAGTACTATTTTCCTATGTTATAATGCTTGAATCCATATGTTCTCATATGCTTACAAATGGATGAATAAATAAAGTCAGAACAATATTTATGTAATTTTATAATAGTGTTATATATATATATATATATATATATATATATATATATATATATATATATATATATCAGTCCCGTGAGGGGTTACTAGTCCCCCATCGGGCGCCTCCCCAGGTGGCGGATAGGGGAATGCTCACCAGATATGGCGGGTACCGGGGAAATAAAATACCCGGGGCGGACCAAAACTAGTAGGTATTGGGAAGCAGCAAGTACCACAACTGAACCTTACTTCCAGATAGTCATAGGCGACGGCCACATAATGGCCCTACCGGTTATGATACTGCGATGAGGAAGGCAACGGAAAACCACCTCATTACTTATTTCCTAGTACAATCATCATGGCTGAGAACATACAAACCACGGCCCTCAGTCCCCGGCAGACCTTCAATGGTCAGAGGGTGCGAAGAATCTCCGGGTCAGCTATGAAAATTGCAACATGGAATGTGCGAAGTATATTTGGAGCAGGAAGACTGCAAAATGTAACCAAAGAGATGAATCGACTACAGCTGGACATTCTCGGAATTAGTGAAGTACGGTGGCCAGGATCTGGTAAAATAAAAACAGATAAGGGAGTAATGTACTACTCAGGCAGTAATGAAGCAAAACACCAACATGGAGTCGGAATAATAGTCACCAAAGAAACTAACAAAAGCGTCACTAGTTTCACACCACTATCTGAAAGAGCAATGTTAATACAACTATGTGCCACAGTAGGTAAAATAAATATAATCCAAGTCTATGCACCTACCAACGAGAAAAACGCGGACGAAGTAGAAGGATTCTATGAACACATAGACACCATTCTATCCCTAACCAAAAAGAGCGATGTGACATTAATAATAGGAGATTTTAATGCCAAAATTGGAAAAGGAAGAATTGGAGAACATGTAGGAGAGTTCGGTCTTGGAATGCGAAATAAAAGGGGTGATAGACTAATCCAATTTTGCCAAGAAAGAGAATTTATAGTAGCCAACACATTCTTTAAACTGCCAGATAGAAGATTATGGACTTGGAAATCACCACAAGACACACCACAGAATATTTGCCGAAATCAAATTGACTATGTTTTAATTAGAAAACGATACAGAAATAGTATAAAGTCGGCAAAAACATATCCAGGGACAGATATAGCGTCTGATCACAACCCTGTTGTCATAAAAATGGATATAAAACTTAAGAAGATAAAAATAACAAAGAAGACAAGTAGAATAGAAGTGGAACACCTGAAGGAAGAAAACATAAGAACACAAGTTAAAAATGAAATAAATAACAATTTAAGCAACATGGGAAGACACTCTTTGGATAACAACGACAACATAGACTCAAGATGGCATACCATAAAAGATGCGATAATGAAACCAGCGAAAGAAATACTCACCGAAAGAAAACCATCAAAGAAAAAAAGGTGGAGCTTAGAGCTTAGAGCTGATGGAAGAGAGAAGAAAAAGTAAGATAAAAGAGGACGGCAAATACAGTGAAATCCACAAATTGATAGGCAAAAAAATTAAAACCGAAAAAGAAAATTGGATGAAACAAGAATGTGAAGAAATAGAAAAGGCACAACAGAAACACGATATGTTTAACGTACACAGAAAGATCAAAGATGTCACAGGTACATACAAGAACAGACAATCAAACATTTTAAAAGACAAACAAGGAATAATTATACTAGATGTAAAACAAAAAATAGAAGGATGGAAAGAATACATTGAAGAACTATTCGCCGATGACAGAAAGGAAGACTATAAAACTATTGAAAGAGAACATGGCCCCAAAATAACAAAAGAAGAAGTCATTAAAGCACGTGAAACATCAAAATGCGGTAAAGCAACTGGACCAGACGAAGTTCCAATTGAACTAATTAAACTAATAGACGACGACCAAGTAAATATTCTTGTTGATTTATACAACACCATATACTCAACTGGTATAATACCGAAAGAATGGCTGAATTCAACGTTTATTACAATACCAAAGAAAAACAACGCAAAGGAATGCTGTGAACATAGAACGATAAACTTAATGAGCCACACGCTTAAAGCCTTTCTAAAGATCATACACGCAAGAATATATAAAAAACTAGAAGTAGATATTAGTGAGGCACAGTTTGGCTTTAGAAATGGTTTTGGAACAAGAGAAGCATTGTTCACACTAAACATACTAATACAGAGATGCAGAGATATTAATAAAGAAGTATACGCATGCTTCATAGACTACGAAAAAGCGTTCGATAAAGTTAGACACGATAAACTAATGAAACTCCTAAAACAAAAGAACATAGACGTAGAAGACATGCGGATAATTGCAAACCTATATTGGCAACAAAAAACAACAGTAAAAGCAGAAAATCAGCTGGCAGAAGAAATAAAAATACAGAGAGGAGTTCGGCAAGGTTGTATTCTTTCGCCTATGCTGTTCAACCTATACTGGGAAGCAATATTTCAAGAAGCACTAATTGAAGAAAACGGTGGTATAGTAATAAACGGAAAGATAGTTAACAACATACGTTATGCTGATGATACTGTACTTTTAGCAGATAATATTCCAGATTTACAGAAAATTATTGAACGGACAAATGACATCAGCAGAAAATATGGTCTCCGAATGAATTTAAATAAAACTAAATACATGGCAATCACAAAAACACCAGTGAACGTTCCTGACATTAGAATAGATAATGTGAGTATAGAGAGAGTAAACAAATATAAATACCTGGGAACATGGGTGAATGATAATTGGGAATACACAAATGAAATAAGGACACGTATTGAAATGGGTAGAGCCACGTTTGTAAAAATGAAACAAATTCTAACCAACAGGGATTTAAGCTTGGAAATACGGATGAGGACAGCCAGATGCTATGTTTTCAGTGTTCTCTTATATGGAATGGACGCATGGACCCTAAATAAAGAAATTAGCACAAAAATAGAAGCATTCGAACTCTGAATATACCGGCGAATATTGAAAATATCATGGATGGATAGAGTGACAAACGAGGAGGTGCTACAACGAATGAACAAGAACAAAGAACTCCTGTATACAATAAAGAAAAGAAAGCTGGAATATTTAGGCCACGTAATGAGAGGGAACAAATACCAAATTCTACAACTGGTAATACAAGGAAAGATACATGGAAAACGAGACTAGGGAAGAAGAAGAATATCCTGGCTTCAAAACCTACGCCAGTGGTACGACTGCACGTCAAGAGAATTGTTTAGAGCAGCAATGTCCAAAGTTAGAATAGCAATGAAGATTGCCAACATCCGATAGGATACGGCACCTAAAGAATAAGATATATATCAGTTGAAAAGGCCTTTAAGGCCCATGGCAATTTTTATCACTTTTTTGGATTTGTTTCTGTCTGTGGCGTGTGGTTCCCAATCAGGATTTTTAGTTGTAGCAAATCTTCTTCAACGCACTTTCTCCAGGTTTTCCTTTGTCTTCCTCCTCTTGTACTTCCATGCATTTTCTCAAAAGTGACTGTTTTTGGTACTCTCTCATATGTCATGCGTGCTAAATGTCTTATCCACTTAATTTTGGTTTGCCTGATTAATGAAATTATACTGGTGTTGTTGTACAGGTTCAGTAACTCTTGGTTTGTTCTTCTTTTCCATATTTCATCTTGTTTTATGCCCCCATAAATTATCCTTAATATTTTCCTTTTTCAAATTTCAATTTTTCTTATATCTGCTATCCTCAAAACCCATGTTTTGCTTGCATATAGTGCCACTGGTCTGGTTACTGTTTTGTTGAGTCGAATCCTTGGGACATATGATAATTCTTTTTCTCTCAGTATCTTCATCAAAGAACCTGCTCTTTTTGTTCCAAGGAGCAACCTTCTTCCAATTTCTTCTCTGGGGATTCCATTTCTACTCCAAAGTAAGCAAATGTTTTCACACTATCAAACCTCTCAGTCTTTTCTTACCATTAATTATAAGTTCAGCCGTTGGTGCTGCTTTCCTGCTCCCATTGCCATGAACTTTATTTTTTCAGTATTTAGCTTTGCTCTCACTTCCTTTGCCTCTATTATAAATTTTTTGTACAGTTTTTTACCTTTTTCTGCGTTCTCCCATGTTTGTCAAATCTGCAAATCCCAGGCATTGGTGTAAATTTTTGAATATTGTTCTTAATCTTTTAAACTGACATTTTTTTACCACAGTTTTTAATACTAGATTAAAGAGAGTTGTAGAAATTGGGTCACTTTGTTTTATTCCTACGTTTATTGGAAATTCTTCTGAAAGTCTGCTGTTAAATTTAACTTGAGTAAATGTTTCCTGTAGTGTCATTTTTATTAAGTTTGTTAGCTTTCCGGGACATTCTAGTATGTTTAGTGCGTTGATTACTGCCGTTCTTCGTAATTTGTTATAGGCCTGTTGTAGATCTATAAAAATTACATATAGTTAGATCTTCTTTCTTTCTGTTTCTTCTTGTATCATCCTTAATGAACGGATTAGGTGTGTTGTAGATCTATGTCTCCTAAAACCGCACTGACATTTAGCTACTTTATTTTCTGAAAATTCTTTAAGTCTTTTTTCAATTAATTTTACTGTAATTTTATACGCTACATTTAGTAAGGAGATGGGTTTATATTTTTTACGTTGTTTTGTGTTTCCTTTTTTGTGTATTGGTACTATCACATTTTTGTCTCATTGTTTTGGTATTTTGCAGTTTTCCCAAATTTTTGTTATTAGTTTATGCACTCTTTCTCCCGGTTTTTTTTCTTCACATTTTAGTAGCTTTCCAGGGATTTTATCACTTCCAAGGCTTTTGCCATTCTTTAAATTTTTTATAATTTCTTCTTCCTCTTCTAGCTGTGAGAGTTCAATTTCTTTTTGGTTCTCATTTAAAAGTATCTTGCCCACGATAAGTTCATCTTTCTGTGTCAATAGTTCTTTATAGTGTTCAGTCCATCTTTTTATTATGTCTTTTTCTGCTCTTAGCAACTCACTTTTTTAATTTTCTACAAATAGTGTTTTTGGACGATAGCTTTTCCCAATTTGGGCAGTTTTCTTATAGAACATTCGTATAAATGGTTTTTATAGCTTTCTTCTATTACTTTTGCTAAGTATTCTTTCTTTTTTTTCGAAGAACACTTTTAGTTTTCCTTCTTGCTTCTCTGTAGGCTATGTTGTTTTTCTCCAAATTTGCGTTTAAACATTTTAGTTTTGCTTCTCGCCTCTCTTCAACTACTCTTGTATACTCATTGCCAAACCACTATTTGTTATTTTTATTTTTGCATTTTTTAAGGTACTTATTTGCATTTTGCTTTACAATTCTTTCTATTGTTATTCATTTCTTTTCTATATTTGTTGTTTCTTCTTCTTCTATAAAGTCTTTTTCTATTCCTCTTGTATATATTGTTCTTATTTTGTCTTTTACTAGTTCCTTTACTTTTAGTTTTTGCGCTTGTCGTTTGCATTTTTTTTAATTCTTGGTATTGCTGCTTTAGTACTGCTCGTATCATATAATGGTCACTATGAGCATCTGCTCCTCTATATGACCTTACTTTGTTTATTAACGATATATGTTTTTTCTTAATAAAGATATGGTCTATTTGGTTTGTTATTTTCTATTTAGACTAGTCCATGTTCGTTTACAAATATTCTCGCGCATTTTAAAAGTTGATTTTATTACTAATGGCTTGGACATTGCAAAATCAATTAGTTTTTCTATTGTTATTGGTTGCATCATGCTTGCTATTTATACCTATAATTTTTTTGTATTCTAGTTTTATCCCCATTTTGCCATTAATGTCACCAAATACTATTTCACATCGAAATTTGGGATAGTATCGTATAACAATTTTAACTTCTTATAATACTTTTTTAGGATGTTTTTTCTAAATAGAATTTTGTTGCGTTTAGTGTAAAGTAAGAACATTGCAGTTGAGTATAAAATAGGATATCGTCCAAATCCATACCACAACTCCATTGATATGTGACCCTTTTTATGTATTCTTCCATAATGCAGCCCTGTTTTATCATTTAAATTTAAGATGTTCTGTTTTAAACCTGGACCAGGTCACGACGATAAAAATTGGTTTGAGGTAAAGTGAGCGCTCCATCTTGTTAAAACCTCATGTTATTCAAATGGTGCTTGGCATCTTCCGATAACGTACACCATCGACAGTCACAGCGTTGCTAGATTCATCCTCAAAAGAGTACGGGCTAAAATACACGTCAAGCAGTGCATTTTTGTGCATGCACTAGTTCTTCATGAATATGGCGTAAATTTTACTAGCTCAGGTATGACAATTTTAACATACTCATTTAAACGAAAGTGAGTTGAATCGTTCAAAGCTTTTTGCAAAAATTAGCATCATTTTCTGTATTTTTTAAAACACGCGCTCTTTGTAAATTTTTTCATGTATTTAGATATTTAGATAGTAACAAAACCCAGATGATACGCAAAGTTCAATTTGGAACATCTTATATTACTTGGGCGTAACATGAAATGTTTATGTTTGCTTTTAATAATCCTATATCTAATGTTTTGAAATGTCTAAGCATAATATTTAACTTTACTTTAAAATTTCTGCTAGAACGTTTATTTTTGCATTTAATTAGTAAATATATTTCTAAATATTTTTTAATAATAAAAATGTTTTAATATTACTATCTTTAATTTTGCAGATGTTAAAAGATCCATATTATAGATATTACAAATAGTTAATTACAAACTGATAATACAGAACAATCATTATTTACATTTTCAAATATTTGTAGAATAATTGCGACTCAATAAATATGTCAAATTATATATGTGAAATTTTAAAACTACTGCTTGCAATAAATTTTAATTGCCTTAAATTTTTGCAATTTATAAAATAGAATACTTTTATTGCAATTTATTAATATGAACAAATAAGAATTAAAAAACGAATACGTAATTCTTAATAATTATTAAAAGTGTTATTATACATTTCACAATTAAACCTGTAGATTTAATTTTATTGGACAATTATAAAATGTAACTAAGTTTTGCTTTATTATATTACGAAAAATACAGCTGCAGTATTAAATACGTTAGATAATTGCGTTCCAATTACTAATTTAAATTTTACTGCGGTGTGTACCGGCTATTACGCGCGAAAAACTACAGGTGATTAGTAAATGAATAAAACAATTAATGTAAATCCACGGCGTACGCGAACTGCATTATTAGGCATCCGCCTGGCTATAGTGCGCTGCCATCCGCTATTGTCCAGGTAATAGAATACCATCTGATATCGGACACACCTTTGGGAATGTTTCCAAGATTATAGAAACAACAGGACCGGACTAGGTAGTATTTTAAAATTAGAAAGTCAAAGAATATTACATTCCTGCTTTATTTTTTAAGTAGGGGTGTCGGTTGCGATATCCCATATCTGCTTTCTTTACTTTTTAGTGGAATGATCTTACGTCGTTCTATTTTCTTCAGTTTTGTTTTATTTTGTGCATTTTCTTCTCCCTGCATAGTTTGTTCAGTTTTTTCTTTTTCCTTGCATTTTAAGATATTCGATTCACTATCATTTACTAGCATTTGTGCTCTTATCTTTTTCTTCTATTTTGTTTTATTTCACACTCATTATCGTACCAGTTCTTTGTCCTTGTTTGGTGTTTTCTCATTGGTAATATCTTTTGGTTTATGTCGACTATTACATGTTTTAACTGTTTCCATATCCCGTCGATATCATCTGTTATACTAATTTTATCTAATCTTTTATTAATTTATTTTTGGTATTTTTCCATTGTCTTTGTTTTCTGCAATCTTTCTATCTCGTACCATATTTTTTTTATTTTTTCTGTTTTTTAGAAGTGCTTTTTACTAGGTAATTGTCCGAGTCCACCTCAGCTCCCATCATGCTTCTTACGTTTGTGATTTTGTCTAAGTGTTTTCTATCTATTAAGACATCGATCTGATTTACCACCTTACCATTCGGCAACTGCCATGTCCTTTTATGAATTTCTTTTTTTAGGTTTGTGTGCTTCTTATAACCATACCTTTTTTCAAATTTCATTTACTATGTATTTATGTTATTTTCCTATATATTTCTTCCTTTCTTACCTTTGCGTATGACAATTTTTACATCAAACTTAGGTAATTTTTGCTGTTCATTTTCCATTATCTCATAATATATTTCTTTTTCATTCTCTGCCTTTTTTCTGATGGGGTATGTACATTGATAATATTAATATTCTGCTTCTTCTCTTTTAATCTTACGGAGCACGTTCTATCTGTTACAGGGGTTAAATTTCATCATGAGTTTTTTTTTGTCCTGGTAGGAATGCTTTACTCCCAGCAATAGATTTTTCTTGCCGCTTTTGAATAGCATCGTATTCTCTATTTCTGAAATATTTGTTCCTAACTGGTTCGTCTCTTGCAAGGCCACTATGTCTATTCATATTGATCTTACGTTCTATGTGCCTATCGATATCGTATTATTTACTTATTTTTTATTTTTGCGTTCTGTCTTATTCTTTTTGTCCATATTTTTTCTTTTAATAATAGTTCGTTTTTTATTAGTGCTTTGTTCACCCTTATATTACTTTTTCCATAAATCATGTCTTTGTTCGTGGCAATGTCCCTTATAATTATTCTGGGCTTTGTCTATATTTAGTAGTTTTTTCGGTCTGTTTTAGTTATTTTTCTATAGCTTCCTTCTTCTAATAACCTTTCGTTTGCAATTCTTTTTTGGCTAATACTCCCCTTCTTGTCTTGTCTTTCTATTTCACCCTTTTGTTCTCGCTCCTTTACTTTGTATGTTTTATTATTTATTTCTAACTGATGGTATCTTATTTGCGCTTTGTGTGTGTCCTTTATTTCTGGCCTTCTTCATGAGTCTTATTAATTTCCTCCTTTCAACTCTTTGGGATAATCCACATCAATCTATATGTCTATGCCTTCTAATTTTTGTTTCGTTTTTTTAAAATTATAGTTCAGGTGAATTCTTAAACTAATTTAACCAGTATTAGGTTTTCCTTTCTCCACTGTATTTTTCGATTCTTGTTACTTCGTACAGTTCCTCATTTATATTAATATTACCTTCTATTTTTCGTATGATTGTTTTCACTTATTCTCATTTTTATTTTCTTCTACTGCTTCCTTTACTATTATATTTTTTCTTATCTCCATCTTTAAGTAATTTGTTCTCTCATCCTACCTTTCTATTTTTTATTAATGATTTAGTCGTATCAAAGAATTTTTTGATATTTCTTCAATTAACTTTATGCTTATTTGCCTCTAGATATTAGTGATAATTATGTTGCTCAGATTATTAAGTGTAACCTTTATTAATATAAATTCAATTTTTAGATTAGTGGTTACTTTATATTTTAATATTATATTATCTAGATACGAAAGACTAATACTGGGTGGCCAATAAGTCGGGAAATAAAGTAAAATTTAATTTCTCTGTAATTAACAAAGATAAAAATTTAATTCATTGACTATACATTAGTAGAGATCATAGGGTTTAATGAACAAGGTTCTCAAAATATGAGCCATTATTTTCAACGACACGGTGAAGCCTTTCCTCGAAACTGGTAATTGCATTGTGGCGCACATCTTGATCAATGGTCGCAAACTCTTCTCTGATTCGTTGTTTCAGTTCCTCGATGGTCTTAGGGTTAGTACGATACACTCTATCCTTGAGATAACCCCAAAGGAAAAAATCGCAGACATTGAGATCCGGTGAACACACAGGCCAATCAATTCCATTTCCGGTTTTCTTCTCCGCATCCATACCGAATTTTTCAGTGATCATATCCAAATTTCCTAGAGACATCATGAAGATTAAATCAAAATTTAAACCATGAAAATTTTTAAGACCTTGTGTTCGGTGTGGTGTCGCGCCATCTTGTTGGAACCGGTATTGGTTAATTATTTTCTTTTTCTTCGCCTCTCCGAAAAACGGAATGAGAAGTTGGTCCGGTAGACATTTTCATCGACATAAGTATTTGGTGAGAAAAACGGTCCAATAATGCTACGCCATGATATGGCTGCCCAAACACTGACTTTTTGGGGGTGAAGACTTTTGACTACAGCCAGGTGTGGATTTTGTGTGCCCCAGTATCGGTAATTTTGCTTATTCACATAGCCATCCAGGTGAAAGTAAGCCTCGTCTGTGAAATGGATGTGTTTGAAGTCCAAAGTGTTGTCATCTTTTAAGGCCAAAGCGTGATTGGCGAACTCGAATCTCCGGTCAACATTCACTTGAGTGAGTGGTTGTTGAACTTGAATCTTGTAAGGAAACATATTCAACTTTTTGAGTATGTTTTACACTGATGTTAGGCTAATTTGCAGCGGTTCTGATGTGTTTGCCACTTGTTGGGGCGCTTTTCTGGTTGAGGTTGTCGGGTACTGCTCAAAGTGTTACCTAACTTTTTCCACATTCTCAGATGTGGTGACAGTCACTGGTCGGCCAGTTCTGGAGTCGTTGTCGTCGAGGACACTACCGGTTCGCTCAAACTTTTCAATTAACCTTAAAAATAATCGATTAGAAAATTTTGGGAGAAATAAATTTCTGTTTACTCACATTGTTATCGTATTCGGAGTGTTCCGATCTAACTCTGCTCGGAATTTTCTGAGAGCCATAGTGGGCGATTTACCATTTGAGTAATACGCCGAGACAATAAACACCCGTTCGGGAACAGTGTATGTGATCGGATCTGAAGACATCTCACCGAATGGTCATCAAATGTAAACAAAACCCTATCGTCTGTCCTTCACATCAATGACGTCTGATATGTATTCGGACACTGTAGTGGACAATAGTGATCAAATGAAATATTTTACAACTTTTTGGACACCCTGTAGGATGTCCTCCAAGATAGACGGATGATAATAAAAGGCATATAAAACATAATTGAATGCAAATAGCTCAAAACAGGCAAGAATAAAAGCGACTTGTAGAGACTTACATCCGACGATGGATAAATAAATAAATTTAGAGCTTTGGTGTTTTTGTAGTAGACCAAAAACAGGAATTCCTAATTTTATAGATTTATTAAGATATATACCTAATGTACATGCCCACATTGCATTTAGCTAGAAAGGCAATAAACAACGAACGCTAGTTGTTGATACGACTCGAATTTTAGTTGAGGGTGATTAAGTTTTGCATTGTTTTATTCTGTTCATAGTCTATTGATAAGTATAGGTTGAAGAGTGTTGATAACAAAAATTAATAAGATTATTAGTTATTGTTGATCCATTCGCTGAAGTAGATGTTTTTAGTTTCAGTTTTAGTTATGAATAAAATCTTAGGTTGGATAGTTACCTATTGCTTTAGTAGGTTAATATGATGAGTAAAACCCGGATTTTAGGTAGAATAAAAGAATCGGAAAAGGTAAAATAAAAAGTGAATTGGGTGAAATTAAAAACCTGAAAAGTGAAATAGGTAAAAAAAGTTTAAATAAATTTTGAACTTACATTTACAATTTTGGTATGTCCAATTTACACTATATAAATAATTAAGTCTTTATACATATAATATGTTTCCAAGCACAAATTAACAGATTTTCTGGAATCAGATTTGTTCTCTCGTTCATTAAAAAAGATAATTATTTTCAAAAGTACAATTAGATATATGAATTATACAAAACATGAATAACAGCAAAAGAAAATCGCATGTATTGAGTTGAGTTTTAAAAAAATAAGCAGCCAATTTTTCTTAGTTGGGCTGGGGTGCTTCAAAGATAAAGTATTTGTAGTCAAATTAAAGCAAAATATTTAAAAAGTACCTACCACTACATGACAAATTTGACAAAACAATTTTTCAACATCTGGGGTTAAATTTTCGTTCAATTTACACCATAACTAATATTTCACGGAAACACTTTTTCTCTCTGCTGGCATCTTCAATGAATTGTGCATAAGAGAAGCACTCGCTTTGAACTTATATATTTAATTGATCGAAAACATGTACGTAAAGTTAAATAACTGTCTATTAAAATTTTTTTATCCGGTTAATAGTAGTGTCGTAGTAGCTGCGAATTATGGGATTTCCAAATATTAATTATTTTTAAACCACCATTTTTATACTCTGAAAACCCTTTAGCTTTTGTTTTTGCTACCTGGCCCTATGAGTTATTATTGCATTCTTCAGATAATAATGTAAAAGTTGCTTTAAAATTGTGGAAAAACCCGAGAAAGTAGTTATCAAGTACAAATACCTTGAAAAATATAATTAAAAAATAAAGCCAAAAATGTAAAATTTTTTGCAAACCACTGAAGAAGATAAAAGTTTGGTAAATTGGTAAATACCTAAAGTCCGATTTCTGGTGATGAGTCTAGTTATGATAACTTCTGCTGGGATTTCTTCTATAGTACGCGCATTTTGATGGATCATTGGGTACAATATACAAATAGTAACCCACACATTTAACTCATATACACATACACACATTGTTTGATTTTATTTTGGTTTATACATTAGCCATGGAGTGATACGATACTTTTAATGAATATATTTGTTTTGCTTGCTTATTTTTGGTAGGTTTAGCTGCCCATATTGGTAGAGGTTTCTTATTTTTAGTGAACAAATGTCCTACTTATATTACTGGCATATTCTTAATTTACTTCGTTTATATCTTTTCATCTGTAAGAGAAGGTGGAACCTTTCTTATTACTACGGATAACGGTTTGTTATTTGAGTTTTAGTGAATATAATATTGTATTTTAAATTTTGTTTTTCAGTATTTTCTTTATCTTTATTTTTGTTTAAAAATTTTTTAATGTACATGTATTGTAATATCTAAATATTCCACTTTGTTTAATGTATTTTATTAAGACCATGTGATGTACAGTGTCAGGTAAATAGAGGGGTAGAATTTTAATACTTAATGCATTTATATGTATTATGCTTGAATGGTTATTGTTGGAAGATCCCACATCAACTATTTTTTTCCTAAATTTGGCAGAAGATAATACTTGATGTCGATTAACAGTTCTTGTGCAGTCTACGCGTAGCATTTTAAACCCCTTAATATGTGATGAGAGGCTATCAATTTTGTACTTGTTACTCACCTGATAATATGTTATACTGATAAATATAAAAATGTCAAATGTACATTTTTAAAAAATTTAATGCATAGGAGCACACAAATGTAAAGTTGTAACATAATATTCTGATAAAAAAATTATAAACAAATTTAATGTACCGGGGAAATATGTTAACTATAAATAATAAATATGTTATTTATATTCTGCACGTACAGTTGGGGACAAAATTGTGGATACAGAGATAAGCTTTTATTATGTTTGAAAATAAAACGTAACACAGAGCTAAAATATGAATAAAAGGTCCACTAAACAATTTATAAGCTATTAAATTCTTCTTTCCTAAGAAGTATATATTGCATTTTTGTTATATTAATATAGAAAGGAAGTATGACCTTCCTCGGTTGTAATGACTGCTGTAAGACGTCGCAGTATGCTTTCAATGAAATTTGTTATTTCTGATGAAATTTCTTTACAGACAAAAGTCATTTTATTAAGAGTATATGGCATTTGATATTGCTTTTTGTAAAATGTGTCTTTCTAAATAAGTCCAGAAATGTGTGATCGAGTTTAAGTGCAGACTGGGGTACTTTAATATTATTTTCCTGGAAATAATTCTTAACAACTAGTCGAGGCAAATTAGTAAGAAAAATGCTAAAACTCGAAATTTTTAGCGGGTACACGTATCGAGACGTTCTAAGGTGCATTCGATTCGCAAGAGCATCAGAAAAAAATGTTACTACATATTTTTTGTTATAATGGAAAGCGTATTTGTGCACGCAAAAAAATCATTTGTTTGATGAGCTTTTTGCAGGCCCAAAAGAATATTTTATTTCTCGCTTAATATTGACCAAAATAAGCTCATTTTTGTTACTCGGGGTTTTTTGGGATCGCTGATCACGAATACGATGCTTATAAAGTGCCTCGATGCACTTGGAGGGGGGGGGTCATAATTCAGGGGATGGTGGTAATTTTAGAAAATTACCTCATATTTGTTTTATTTCCGAGTTTGAACTATCTGAATAAAAGTTTTTGGAGTCGCTGATAACGAATATGATGTTCAAAAAGTGCCCCAATCCACTTGGAGGGGAGCATAATTCTGGGGATGGGGGCGAATTTATGAAAAACCTCAAATTTGATTGCTTTTTGAGTTTAAACTGTCTATATAAGGATTTTTGGGTTTGCTGATCACAAATATGATGCTTAGAAAGTGCTCCGACGCACTTGGGGGAGCGTAATTCTGGCGAGGGAGTGATTTTGGGAAAGCAGCTCAAAATCGTTTGTTTTTCGAGTTTAAACGACTTTTTCACTAAAATAGCACCTTGAAAACCAGTTTTAAAACCTTGAAAACCTTTATTTATTTAATACTGTTAAAACGTGTTTGTCTGTGTGCCTGTAAATTTTTTTTTCGTAATAACATCGAAAAAGATTGTTTTTAAAAATAATTAAAATTGAGTTATACTCAAATGAAAAAAATGCCCTACGCGTACTATGGTGCTCCAGGGTATCCTTTCCCCAAAATGCCCCGGGGAATTTTCTCACTTCGGTGCGTTGGAGTTTAATTTGAGAACCAACATCGTTACCCGAGATCTCAAAAACCTTTATTTAACAGTTTAATCTCGAAAAAGAAACAACTTTGAGCTGGTTTCCTAAAATCACCCCCAATTCCCAGAAGTATGCTCCCAAGTGCATCAGGGCATTTTCTAAACATCATATTCGTAATCAGCAACCCCAAACACTCTTATAGAGGCAGTTTAAACTCGAGAAAAACGACTTTGAGCTGGTTTCCTAAAATCACCCCCATCCCCAGAATTATACAACCAAGTGCAACAGAGCACTTTCTAAACATCTTATTCGTGAACAGAAACCCCAAAAACCTCCGAGTAACAGGAATGAGCTTATTTTGGCCAATATTAAGTGAGAAATAAAATATTCTTTTGGGTCTGCAAAAACTCGTCAAATAAATGCATTTTTTGTGTGCACAAATGGACTTTCTCATTATAACAAAAAAATATGTGGTAACATTTTTTTCTAATGCTCTTGCGAATCGAATGCACCTTGGAACGTTTCGATACGTGTACCCGCTAAAAATTTAGAGGTTTTAGCGTTCTTCTTACTAATTTGAGTCGAGTATTACGATTACGATGCTGTTGGAATGTGAAATTGTCAAGATCTATTTTCACAAGCGCAGTGTACAAATTACTGTCATACCAAACCGTCATCTAATATATAAATTGTTAACGTGCAAATACTCTAATGTGTCATATATTAATTGAAGAATGTTTGATGCCGAGTTGAAAGAGAACAAAGCCAAGTTCTGATCCAGGCGGCAGCTTCTTCTTTCTGCCTCCATCCTTTTTTTCCATATTTTTACGGATCTCTCTCTGGCTTCAACTTTTTTTCTAATACGAGTAGATGGGTGAGCACGATGCCCTCTACCACCTGTATGATGCACTTTTGTATAGGTCCGACGATTTTTATTACCATCAGTCAACCTTTTTTTACGACGTGTTTGGCCTTTCTGTAGGTTCTCTCGATGAGTTCCCCTATATGCAAGTTTTTGATAATTTAGACCCTTAGTTATTCTATAGTTTTGTTACTATTTATAGTAACACCGTTTAGTTTTATTGTTATATTATGCAGTGGGTTTCTGCTGTTTAGCATTATGTCTTGTGCGAAGCGATCTTTAATTTCCGTTCCTTTATTCAGTCGCTTACTGTACAAGTTGAGCGTGTATCCCATGTCTTATTCTAGTTTTTCTCTACTATTGCAAAATTATATGCGTATCCTATTGTGGTAATCCCCATTGGGAGTTTTAGAGTGAAAAATTCGTCGTAGTACAGTTTCCATATCGTTGATCCTAGTATAGAACCCTAAGGTTATTTCTATGTGCTTTCGTCTATTCGCATCCTTCTATAGCTTAGGTAACTGCCTATTACGTTAGATAGCTAGGAGCAATATTCCAATTTTCTTTATTGTTTTTTTCTTATGCACTACGAATTCTTTCCATATTCTCGCTTCTGTATCTATTTGTTTTAATTCACTCATAGCGTCGATAGTTCAAAATCTGTACTATTCTTCGGACATTAGTTTTTTCTCCTTTATTTTCTTTGCCTTTTGGTTTTCACTTGGTCATAAAATTAGCGTATAGTGTTTAGTAGGCATAGAAGTTTGTACTCTTTTTGCAGTAGTTCTTACTTTTTTAAACTAATGCTAGTGTTTTTATTTCTATTCCTTTGAAAATTATTTTATTTTCAGAAGACCGTTGAAGGGTGTGCTGTAAACTTTCGGACTTTTATCTAGTTATATCTGGGCACTATATTGTTTGGTACTAGAGCTCTTTTTTTTACCCGTACACGTGGTAGGTAAAATGATTTGAAGTATGATATCCACAAAATCAGTTTTTTAATGAGCGTCATGTTGCCTCATTTCCCAGTATGTGAATGCTATCGGGAGCTAGTTAGTCAAAAGTTTAACCGTTTTAATTACAACAAACGGATTATCTTGTGTACGAAACCGCTATCTATCTGTGAATCTCGGTTTCAAGGAGAAACAAAATTGTTTATGATCTCGCTTAGAGTGTAGGCATCTTGAGAATTGACTACCTTTAACATGACATCTCGAAAATTTATAATAATTATAAGCTGAATAATCGTTGGCTATTTTGTAATAGTACTGATACCTGTAATAATAAATTTTGAAAATGTGAAAAAAAATGGCGGACCAACCATAAACGAATTGTTGCCGAGGTGCAATCAATGTGTTGATCAGTTGGTAATTCCAGATCATATGCGTCATGTGATCAATAATGCGCAAATAATAATCCACGTTGTTTGATAAGACCGACCATGTGAGGGGCAAAAATATCTAAAATTATGATCTTCGGTTTAGAGGTACACAAGCTTTCTTTTGCCGTAAACAATTCTTTATTGCTGGAATAAGATAATTGTCTATTGCTCATTAAACTTCTTTCGCCGAAATAGGCAAGAGACGGGTATTCCAGCATTAGTTTTCTCTTAACATCTTACCTGGAAAAACAAATAATTAACACACAATAATATACAATAAACAACACTTACCAATTAAAAAAATTAGTGTATGTGCTCTCGACATAGCTAAGATCTTTAATAAAGAAATAAATGGTCTCTTAACGTTACGAATGCTTACAAATGATTGAATAAAAACAGTAGATGCTCTTGCTTTTATACTAAATTGTCCCGTTGCTCATACCAACCAATAAGGAGTTAATAAATTTTTTTTTGAAAAAATATGAAATAAATGGTGTTACATAAACGTTTGATATAGTATGTTGTAATAATAGTAAGTCTGGTTTAGAATAGAATTGCCGTTTTGTGAATTGATGACGTGTGAAAGGTGATGCAGTTGATAAAGTTACATAGCGTCACAGTAGTCGCATAACGAGGAGTGTTCTAGGAATCTAAAGGTGTACCTTAATATAATACATGTTTGTAATTAAACTGCACTACCATTAGGCTATCTACTATAAGTTTTTCCAAAATTTTTTAGGTTTAACATTAGCAATAATATGTGCATACGTTTTAAACCTTCTATTTGCTAAAATTAGGAACATATTAAATCAGTTTATCCTTAAAAACTACACAAAGCAGGAGGGAATAATAAAAAAATGTAAGCTTGGTATTTTTCTGCAATCAACAATATCTAAGAAATTTTGATTTAGAATAAAATAAGTGTAAATACAATATATATCTTTAAAAATTGATAAACTCAACGAATAGATCACGCACCAAAAAAGTTGGTTATGTTATAATAATTTGGAGTTGAGCAAAGTCTTATTAAAAATAGAAATCATAATAAAAACATACTAGGCATTAAGATAATTAAAATGCTATTTGACAAAATCAGTTCTCGTTTTTATATCAACGTTACTGTTTTTATAACGAGTTAGGATTTATTATAAACATAATCAGAAGTTTGAGGGTGCATTCGAAAAAGTTGTATATGTATTATAATTATTTTGGTTGAAGTCAGTCCTTTGAAGAACTAGCAAAAATTCCAGATTTCTTGGATTTCTTCATTACAAGAGGCATTGGCCATGCATTTATGTACGTGAAAGAATGCTTCGATTTGTTTTCAGACCACTCTGCGGTAAAAAATCACAGCTTGATAACAAGCACACAGACTTTTATTAAACATTTTTTAGAAACTTATGAAGATATAGAAGAAGCAGTTAAAAACTTCATAACCACCATACAAGCTGCGAGAGATGCCACACCGGAAACGAAGCCCTGCTCCAAAAAAACACGACTATCCACGAAACATAATGGATAAAGCAAACGAAAAAATGAGATTGAAAAACTTAAACATTTAATTAGAGAATACGAAAATAACTGCTTTCAAGAGTACCTCGAAGGTTTAACAGCCACCCAAAGCACTGAATATTTCATTTGAAAGACCACCAAACATATCAAACAACCGCAGAAACCAGTGCCATCTATCCAAAAAGAAGACGAAAATTCGAAAAAAAACTATGGAGAAATGCTGAAGTCTTTGCACAATACCTCAAGAAAGCCTTTCCTTTCCTGCTGGGAGAGCCGATGTAGGACATAGAAGAGAAAGTAGATAACTACTTTAAGACACCCCTGCAACGTTAAATGCCAATAAACGTTTTTCCGTGAACGAAATTAAAGCCATGATGGACGGTCTAAAAACAAAGAAAGCACCTGGATATGACCTAATCACTGAAAAGACCTTGAAGGAGTTATCCAAGAAAGGGATACTAATGATTGCTTTCGTCTGCCGCTACCTTTACAAATGCAAGCTAAGCATTTGACAAAGATTAGCAAAAAGGGTTCCTATTTAAGGTGAAATAAAAAATTGCTGAGAACTGTTATCGTGTCACAAAATTTTACCTGGAGGAGAGATATTTCCAAGTTGAGCATAAAGATTAAATTACAAAACTCCACCCAGCAAGATCAGGAATTCCTCAGGGAAGAGTCTTGGGACCTATCCTTTACATCCAATATACTGCAGATCAGCCCCACAGTGAAGATGTAACAACGGCTTGATAGAGGTTATAAGTGGTCAAAAAAAGGAAAATAAAAATAAACGCGAGTAAGAGAGTCCAAGTTAGCTTCACCAAATATTGAGGAATATGCCCACCGGTTACTCTTAAGGGAGTCCCAATACAGCAATAAAAAATTTCCAACTTTCGTTGGACAATCAATCGCAAAGTAATTCTTAAACCGCTATAGATGTATGGTATTCAGCTATGAGAATCTGCACCCGCCTCTAATATAACTATCCTTGAAAGATTTCAGAACAAGACACTTCGGACTATATCTAACTCCCCACAATACATATGCATATGGGATATCCTACAGTCTTAACTTAAACAGAACATTATTTTTAAAAACTTTGTCAACAACTCGCTGTTGTAACAAATATATAATAAAACCAATTTAGACATATGGTATCCAGCTTTGGGGTTCTGTTAGTAATAAAGAGAAGAAAATGATTGATGTACTTATAATCTAATGAGTCAGTGGTCAGAACTACAATGGAACTATCCGTAAAAAATGTTTATTGCTGTCAGTTTTCTATTTTAATTACTGAACTTTGAGATAAATAGGTACTATATCTATATTTTTACACCCTAATGATTGCTTTATAAAAAGAAAACGAAGGTCTAATAGCAAATTCACTAATATCTAATAAAACACTTGATTAAACTTTGGTTGATGTAACATAATCTAGTGTGTCTTATGGTCTAAAGTACTTTAAATAGGACTTTAAAAAAATAATTGTAAGTATATATTTGATTGTATGTTTTTTTTTATAATATAACACTGTTAAAATACAAATTTGTGAAATTAATTTGTGTGGTAGGTCATGCTATGGAACATAATTGCAAATTTCCTTATTTTCACCCCATTAAAAGCTGCGAAATGCTGCCTTCAAAGTGCAACCGATATGATCAAGTCCACGTTCCCAAAGCTCGCAAAGCAGGCAGCCAAATGCATACAATACAGCCCTGCGTCAGATTACACAATTTAAGTCAGCGGTCTCATAAAACGCCTGCCCATAAGAAGACCCGATCCATTCCAGGCCTATTGTGTATATTTTCTAAAGAGTGTAGCGGCTGTTCGTATGGGATCACTAACAATTACTTAGGCAGCGCTTTGGAGCCTTTAGTGTTGGAGATGCCATGCGAGATAGAGCTCCTCTCGCAGTGAAAAGGGCCATTGTCGGCGGCACAACGCGGAATCGATTCGGCGACACCTGATGAGGCAGCGCTCCCGCCAAGAATGTGAAGGCCCGTTAAGGGAGCCTGCCAGCTGATCGCGGAGCGCGCGTGCAGCGAATTTTTGGCCACCGCGCCGCTAAAGCGGAACACACAAATTTCGTCAATTCGCACGGACAATGGACGATTTGCATACAAAGGTCCATTGTGCCGCCCGTCCCTGGCTCTTTATAGTCCTGACTTTATATCCTGCCAGCTCCGGCCACCGGAAGTGACGTTAATTGTCAGTAGCAAACTCGCCATGGGTACGCCTTGATACGTTGTATCTGCAATTCTGCCACATTTCTCACGTTTATCCTGGAATATGCCGGCGTTTGGGCAGGACAGCGTTTGGGGGCTGCTTTGTAAGCGCTATCTATTTAAGGAGCTTTCTCCCCTGCAGAAACGGAAATGTATGGTTGTCAGCTTAAAATCTTCAAAATCCGCGGCTCAGGAGTTGGAGAAAACCGCTACATATAAGTGACAAATAGCAGACATTGAGAATCTAACTCAAAATTAACTATTTCTCTCCCCCTACATCAAATCAAACTGTATCCTCCAGCTTATGTTGTCACTATTTCCTAATTTTCAGGGGTTCTCAGAGTAGCCACGAAGTAAAAGCACGTAAAAGATGATAACCATATATTTCTCCCTGCAGAAGTTGATATATCATTGTTAGTTATCATTATTGTTAATATATCTACCAAACTTTAATCTATATAGTCGGTTTATAAATTTTTTTATGTTGATATATTTATTTAAATTTAATTTCATTATCCTCGGCCTTTGTATGGGGCGATTGTTTATTAGAAATATTTTTTTTATTTCGTTAAGGTGTAACCTTCTATTTTTACTTGTTGTTTATCAAAACTCAATCCTCAATTCTTTCATTACTTTTAGGTACTCAAATATGTGTACTCATTGTAATCTATCGTTTCTGTTCTTTTTTATTAATACCTTTATTTTGGTGCACTTACAGGCACTGCAGCCTCAAGGGCTTATTGTGCCCACTAACATGCACTTATTATAGGACACACCTATGGGTTGAGTGAGACTCGAACTCGCGCGCGCCGTCTGGAAGTTAGAGCCAACTGGTTGAACTATAACCATCCTGCAGCGAGATAGGTTTCCAAACGACGGTAAGAATTAATTGAGTTATAGGAGAAATGACTGTATGCATTTCTATGGTAAGGCTCTGACGCCCCGTGTGGAAGCACGACCTGCAAGTTGAGAAGTTAAGACTCTCATATGTTCGCTCTTTTTATCCGGTCGTGGCGCACCATTTCTGATGCGGCGCCAATATTACCCCCTGTTTGAGTGGACGCAGGTACTCAATTATTTTTAGTGACTGAGTAGGCCACCCGTCAGGGATAAAGTGCTTCGGGAATAGAACGCTTGGGCCACTCTTGCGGTAACTGTATGTATTACACACCTACAATTGAAATTGATTTTCTCATGGACGAGCGTTAATTTCAACAGAAACGATCTAACATTGCTGTTTTTTTGTATTAAAACTTTTAGTAGGCGATTTGTTTTAAACAGATGAAATCGTAAAAGGTTAAAACTTGGGATTTTTGAATCTAGCCCTTAACCCTTATCTTCTTGATAACCTCACGTGGGATGTGGATGGTCTCCTCTTACGGAGGAATAAAGATTTTCGAACGCTTATGATGGGCTCTTCGGTCGATCTGGTAGTTGTAACGGTCACGGTTTCCTGAGTCATAGAACTGTTGGAAGCTCTGGGAGATAAACTCCTGGATGGTGGCTAATTCTGCATGTCTATGGATATTATGGTTTCGCACAAACCACAAAGCGTTAAAGAGCTTAAAATTCGATTCTGGATGACCTAGAGTTTGTTAATGCGTATATCATCATAGGACGGATAATTGTCTTATAGATGGTCAGTCTGTTCCGGCTTGTCAATCGGCTCTAAGGGCGGATGAGGGAGCCGAGCGCTGTTTTTGCGACTTGAACTTGCTAACCGCTCTATCTACGTGTGGCCTCTAGGTTAGCTTGCTGTACAGAATCACCTGAACATAGCCGATTTCTTTCCTCTGGGGTATCTGCATTTCGAATATCTTAAAATTCGCTGGATTGCCTTGCCGATGAAGAGGTTATTTGACGAAGAACGAGACCGCCGAACTTTTCTCAGGGTTGATTCCCATTCTCCACCTATCACATTGGTCTTCTAGTCGCTTTAGCTCCTCTTTGAGTCTTTTGGTAACCAGAAAGGTCTTTAGCGAACTGAACAGCACCGTCATATTCTGCTTATTGAGTCAGTTTAGTGGAGAGTGTTGTTGGTATGTTTTGGACATATAGATTGTATAACGTCGGATACATAACGGAACCTTGGGGCACGCCGGTTCGAAGTCGCCTCTCTGATAACCTCATGCCACCAATCTTAAAGAGGAACCTGATCAACTGGACCATCTGTAGCGGGATGGGAATTAAAGCCATCCTGTACATGGACTATTGTGTCAGACCTTGTTGAAGGTTTTAGCCACACTGGGGAAGACTACACCAGTAGTTTTCTTATTGGTGTAGTTATCAGTGATGAGTTTCATCAGCTAAAAGAGCTGGATAATAGTGGAGTGACTGGAGCGGAAGCTAAACAGACTCTCCGGAAGCATTTGGTGGTCTTAAAAGTTGTCCTCAAGCGCTTGTTAATCACACGTTCCACAAACTTCCCCAAAGCTTGTAGTAGGCTGATGGGCCAGTAATTATGGGCGAAGGTCACAGACTTCCCAGGCTTGAGAGCTTGATGACAACCGTCACCTTCCAAGGGTTCAGGAAGTGGCGGAAATGGAAGACAACGTTGGAAATAGCGAGTACGCAAACGATCGCTTTTAGGGAAGAGTCTGTAGGGTGCAATTCGCAATTCTATTCGGGTCGGAAGCCTTGCGGAGTTTTAGGGCTAAAATGAGCTAGAGAATTACGTATCTGGCCGAGTCTATGTGTTTCTGAGGCTCCTAATCCCGGAAACGGCCCACAAAGCGGTCGACGTGGTTGAGATGGTCAAGGTTGGCGTTGTCGTAGCTGAGATCTTATTGAGGTTCCAGATTGTCAACAAAGCCCATAGATTTATTCTGATCGGTGTAGACGACAGCCCGCTCCCCGCGCATGAGGCGGAGTAGAGCAATTGCGGAAGACCTTGATCATCCTCCAGAGGCTGTTGTCGGTCCCGTCAAGGGCCTCCAGCTTGCTTTCCTAAACGACGCGTCAGTGGGCTTGACTTCTGTATTCTTGGTCGTCCGCAGAGTCCGGAAATCGCTGCGCGCGTCATCGCGCCGGCTTTTCTCATACATCTGCTCTTTTAGTTTAAAAAATAGGAAGTCAATATATCTTGGGGGCAAAGAAGGTTGGTGGCGAAGCGGATATTGTTGGATGGAGACGGTGTGCTGGTGTACTGCCTCCTCTATTGCGAACATCTTCGGTGGTCTGCCTCAAGTATACAACAAAGGCTATGAAACGCTGGAGTGAAAAGAAACGTTGTCCGCTCCGTCGGGAGTTTCCAGTATGAGTAGAACCGGGTTATCACCGTTGTCCAGGTTGCTTATAAAATCTATCTTTGCTGCATAAGAACGTCCTTTAAGATGGCAATGTTGAGAACGTTCGGGCAGCCTCTCTTTTCAACGAACTTAAAAAGTTCGTTACTGAATTCTATATGTCTGTCGGTCTGTCGGTCTGTCTGTTTGTCTGTCGCTGTCACAAAATTATGGATTTTTTAAAATTTTAAAATGGATTCTTATAGGAAATTTTACGCTGATTTCAAAATTGAAATCAAAAAGTTTCTATCTCGAATAGTTTTCGAGATATTCGACTTCGAATTTCGGGAAAATTTTATATTGCGATCTTATGAGTAATTCTTAAAGAAAATTTTACGCTGATTTCAATAATGAAATCGAAAAAATTCTATGTCGAATAATTTTCGAGATATTCGATTTCAAATTTTCCCGAAATTCGAAATCAAAATCGAAAGGTTTTTTTAAGTTCGTTCTGGGATTGCTTACAGAGCAATCTCTTCGGCGGCCCCATGTTTTTAAATAAATTATCTGTACTTATCTTATACATTTTTATACAACTACCCTACTATGGCAAGAACTACAGCTCTTAATATTAAATTGTTTATCAATAATTGTCTGCTTTTGTGTCACTCGATGTACGTTGGCTGATGAAAGTAGTTGAACTGATATGGTCAATTGTTATGGTAGTATTAGCAATACTTAGAAAAACAAGAAACTAGAGTGAAATATGTAGTATTTCTCGAAATCCACCTAAAGCAGAATAAATATATAAAATTCCTAAGAGGACACCTAACAAATTAAAAAAAAACTACAAAGTTTCAGGCGCAGGTACATTTAAAATAAATGCTAAACACATAAATAGGACTACAAGTGTGACAAACTGGTCAAGAGTAATGCTTCTTTGTCCAGAAACTCAGAGTGCGGAGAGTTTAAATGTAGCTGGAAACTTATGTGTCTTTGTGACGTAGTATTTAAGGTTGTATATATCAGTAGACACAATAAGCTTATGAGATTGCAATAAATGCACCCCCCCCCCCAAAAAAAACAACTTAGGGAGACATGAAAGCACCGCCATGCTAAAAAACAAAGGACTGTTGGATGTATTAAACCCTTTATTATTTTTTCTAGACAAAACGGTACAGGCACAAAAGCTCTATATGATATAAAATTTAAAACAAATTTATTGTTTTTGTCTTTTTATTTATTTATTTCGTACTATTCTTTTGTTTTGTTTCATTTTAGAGATGTACTATTCTTTATTGCTACCATGTGTTGTTGAGTTTGATATGTCCTTTGAATTATGTATGTTGGATGTCTGTTTCGGATCTTTTTGTCCAAACGTAGATAAAAGAAAAACTTCCGCTGCAGAAAGTCTAACATTATATTTAATTGTGGTGAGACTTTAACGCCCCGCGTGAAAGCACGGCCTGCGAACTGAGAGATTAAGGCTCCCATATGTTCGCTCTGTTTGCCCGGTCGTTGAGCACCATCTCTGATACGGTGCGGTGTGGCAAGCACCAAATATTAGACGGCCGCCATTATTACCTCTTGCTTGAGTGAATGCAGGTCCTAATTATTTTTAGTGACCGAGTTGGCTGCCTGTAGGCTTCAGAGAGCTTCGGGAGTAAACCTGCATCCGTCCGCATCGCAGCTCGCCCCTCAATCACAGAACCACGCTAGCGATAGCATTATATATATTATTTATAATTATTTTAGACATTACAATGTTTTTTTAAATAAATGTTAGTATTTTCATTTTGACGCTAATATCCTTTTTTAAATTTTCTCTTTTAACAATTTCTTAATTATTAATAGCAACATACTGTCTCATTTTTGTTACTATTCAAGATATATTTTGTCAATGCTTACATTTGTTTAACGTCTTTAAGCATACCGGGACACATACGTCCCAAACAGATGTTTCTTTTGAGATCTGTTTCGTACAAAGTGTTGTATACAAAAACTACGCACCGTATTGTAAGTACAAAGTGATCAAAATTTGACCGGGGCTAATATTATTACAAAAAAACAAACAAAATGCCAAACACTTACTTGCATATATCAGTCTTCACTGTACTCCCCTCCGAACTCAACACATTTTTTTTCAACGTTCTGGAATCATTCTGATGCCAATTTCAAAAAATGCCTTTGATTGATGGCATAGCCACTCCCAAACAGTTTGGAGAGTTTCCGTTGTTTTTTTGGCTATATTTGGGCGTGCATTGTCTTGAAGTAAGGCTTTGCATCTGTCTTTCGCTTAAATCGGGTCTTTTACTTTACGCCTGTTGCCAGGAGGTCTAAAGTAAAGCTGCATTGGCTGTTCTCGCAACCATTAGAAAGTCTACATGGATAACATCCTGCCATTTCCAGAAAACCGTTGCCATTATTTTTCCTGTCCAACGGCTCCTCCACGCTCTCTTAGGTTTGGAAGAACTGATATGTCGCCGTTCGCGTGATAACTGCTGGGATTCAAGAATGAAGTAGTACACCCACGTTTTATCGGTGGTCGATATAGACTTTAATAAAGCATTACCTTCGTCTATGGGAGACGACTGGTAGCTTGCAAGTGCACCATTTTGTTTACGTTCGTCAAATTTCGTATTACCCACCATGCATGTATCTTGTGATAGTGCAAGTGATTTTTTACGATGTCTTGTACACCATGATGGACAGCAATGCCCCAAGTTCTCATAAGTAAGCGCATTTGCACGATCAATGTTCGGCTCGGTGGCGGATGTTCGCGGCCGACATTATGCGGTTCATTCTCCGCGCAGTGTCTGTCCTTTTTAAAGCACTTACACCACTCAAACGCACGGGCTTGTGAGAGACACTCTTCCTTATACTGTTGTTTGTAGTAAATTTCAGCGAACGAGAAATTTAATTACTATGCGTTGTTTCACGTTTTGCGGTACCGTCTGTTCCCTCATCACTATAGCAACTCACAAACAGGACTGAACAGGTTTTAATACAAGCAGGAGTGAGGGTAAAGAGTGTGGCTTTACTTTCTCAAGATCGCAAGGCTGGTGCACATTGCTGCTTGTTTGCATACAAATTAGTCCCGGTCATGTTTAAACCTCCTTGTATGTGATAAGGTAATGTTTATTCTAAAAATGAGTATTGTAGTGTTATTGTATACATAAATAAATGTAATGGTCCATCAAAATTTTTTATTAGAACATATGCCCCCCATTAGTACTAATTATTTGTAATATTTGTTTAGCATGAACGGCATATCTCGTACTGTAAACAATCTAGAAGCGGAAATTAACAAAATTTAGGACAAAAATAAATTTTTTTTAAATAAATTTTATTTTTTCAAATATTTTCTAAAAAAACAGGTTTAATATAATCGATATTAAAAACAATGATATTTATTTACTCTATAACCTTTAACAGCTTGATAAGGACTATAGGTTTCTCATTTGAGTTTCTCAAATTTTGATGGACTAGAATGGATTACAGTATCTTTGCTTTTTCTCTGACACTTCCCATTTTTTGATTTATTCTTAGAATTCTTCTAATTGTTAAGATTTACCGCTTTTAAGTCATTTTCAGTAGATTTTTTCCATTTAAGTCCAACTCTAGATCTCCTTTTAGTCTCCTTCCTTCGCAGAACTATTTTGATATTTTCTTTTTTTATCCTTTGTATGTGATCTAACTGACTCATTCACAACACTTGGTGTACTGTACTTTTCCTTAATTCGTAATATCTTCTTTTCTACTTACTATTTTTATTTACTAATCCAAAAATATCCTTTATCACTTACTGCTGCCAGGTATTCAATTTTCATTAATTTGGTTTGTGTTTGATAGTCACGCCCCTGGTTTATATGTTCCTATCGGTCGTAGAATATTTTTATAAATAATGAACTATAAATTAGTAGAGACATTATTAAATTTAAATTCATGTGCTAAAACAAAATAAAATCTATTTGCTATTGCTAACCGAGCTGCTATGTTGCCCAAGATTTTATTCGTTTCAGTTACTATTGTACCAAGTTACTTTAAATATGCTATTTGTTTGAATGTGCACGGGTTCATCTCAAGAAATTGTTGAATAGATTTATTTCTAATATAATAATCACACATTTAAATTTTTTATCAATTTCAAGCCCTACATTTACTGTACTATGTTTTAAACATCCTTAAAATGCCTTAAAATCATTTATAGCATTTAATATTTTGACAAGATCTTCCACGTAATAAATTAGAATCTAAAGCATTATGTATACAATTATAGCTCTTTTATTAATGTCCAATTGCTTTATTACTCCTTCCAGTCAAAAGAAAGTTAGTTGCTTTATTTTAGACCTGCACTAATTCTAATTTTTTTCAAAACTTACTTCTGTACTTGGCACATTTAGCTCCTCTAGTATTTTAAAAATTCTCCTTTTACTATTGTGTCTGATGTCTATAAAAAGATAATAAGGAGCAATATTTTGCTTGCACTTTTTCGCTAATATTTGTCAAGAAATAAAAAATTGTTCTAGTGTTGATCTTCCTTTTTGAAGTTCACATGGGTATTACCTTGCCTCTTCTTTCGTATTGATATTAGTGTGTAAAGAACTGCAGTGTTATAGTTTTTAAATTTAATCAAATTAATTTGAACAAACAAATATTGTGTTTCAACTTTTTGGTATGTTTTCTTTTTGCTGTATTTTTTTAATTCACTCACACGTTTTCTTGTTTAAATCCTTTCTGCCGTATTTAAAAAAAGTATCCTTGTATTCCAGTCAATATCTGGTGCTTTATTGTTTATAAGACTATGTATTACTTTCTGAACAGTGTTTTTTGTTGCCAACTCAATCTGTTCCGCATACAATTCTTCTTAGATAAGTTCCATCTTACGTATTTTTCGTGGTCGGTTTCATTCCTTCTTAATGGTGTATTAAAGTATTTTTTCCACAATTTTGATATTATCTTTTATTGCTTACTAAATTTCCTTTAGCAGTCTTATATAAAATCATTCTGATTGATATTTTCTGTGTTGTTAAATCTTCTCTGGAATAGTACGAGTAAGTCATTTGCATATTCCACTACTCTGCATTTGTTGTAGGTAGTCTATTATAAAGTTTTACATCAAAGGAGACAGAACTCCTGTCTGCCCCAAGCCGTCATTATTTCATCCATTAGAGATACATGTACTAGCCCTTCTTTGAGCATACAGTTTATTCACTTGCAGCTTGTGTCGTCGACTCCTTTACTCCTTAACTATCTAGTGGTTGAACCTAAGAATGTATTATTAAATGTTTCCTCAATATCTAAAAAGGCAGCTAAAAGCAACTCTTGGTTTTCTAACTTTGTGCAGTCTGGTAACAATACCGTTTCTGCAAATACTCCTGTTTGGTATGCATACTGGTCTTGATACAGAGGTCGAGTAACTAATCTAAACACCATCTTTAATATGCCTGTCAAACAGTTCTAGAGTTATCAGTACAAAAAAAATCAAATGGTATTAGAGCCTTAGCCTCATCTTGTTTGCGTATAAGTCTAGTTTTGGTATAACAGTAACTTTGACCACACATATGTAAGATACTATTAACATGTTTGTGTACTTCTGTTTAAGTATATTTTTAGTTTTGTTTGCTCTTGCAAATTTAAATTTTCTTTGTTTTGACAATGGTTTTATTTTATTATCTTATTACCACATCTTGTAATTTATGTGGAAATATAGACGGAGTTGTATATAATATGTTGCAATCTTGAATTTGTTTTTTAATTGTAATATCTATAAGGTCTGTCTTATTTGGTAATTAAATTCAGTCGTAAATTACCTATTTTTTTGTTCGATAAATTAGTAATATAATATGTTACTTAAGAGTCATCTGCACACAGTTAACTGTTTTGTTTTTTAATCTGTGTTGTTATTGCCTACTATACAGTCCAAACATCCACAGATATCCTGTTAGTTTATGCAATAGGTATTTCAGATTCATAAAAAGCACACGCGCCATTATGGGCTCATCGTTAATTCAGCCGGCGTCCATTCTTCCTCCGGCGCTGCCCATCAGATCGGCCACGTCGGGAACAATAAACAATAATTTACTGGCAAGTGATTGCTTGTCAATGTTGCTTGTCATAACCAAGCGGGCCTCATTAGCATGCCGGGGCATAAATCATAGGGCTGTGGTGCAGCGGCGGCTGCTTAATATGCGCGTACCGGCAATCGTAAACATCTTCCTGGCGAAACCGGGCCGCGGCGCGCTCGTCTTCAAATCTGGCCGCACTTCGGGGGATGTTCTTTCGCCCATGAATAATTCAGCTAGTTAAATCGAATTTATTTGCGGCTGCTGGGGGCGTTCCCGGCCGAACGCCGCGAGGGCTGTTGACGAGACGGTCATTTGGATTAACCCTTTTGCCCTCAATCAGCGGCTTCGGGAGCACCGGCCGGAGGTTTGCATGCAAATCCTGGTCTTCCAGTTAGTCCGTGATGGGAATAAGCTGCCGGTTTTAATGGATCTCTGCGCCAGAAGAGCTTTAAACTTTATCTTCGGAAATAGTAGTTTTCCCCGCCAAAGTCAAACTTTATAATGCCGTGAAATTAGATGGATAAACCTGTGCGTCATGCGCTTTACGACGCGATTTTGGTTTTGTGGCCTCATTCGAAACTGTTTCCATCTGTTGCTATAGGGCACTTAAAATGATATTGTGATCCTAATACTAATCAGTTAGTGAAGCAAGTTTTTTAGTACAAAACATCTTCACGTCGATTCTGACACATAATTTAAGCTAAATTAGTCATTTTTTGTTCCCTTATTGTCCGGTAATATTTTCTAGAAAGCTATTGTACAGAAACGAATAGAAGACAAATACTACATGGCATTAAACTAATAAGTAATTGTAATTTCGTCTTCTCAACACATATTTAATGCGTTAATAAAAATAATCTTTTAATGATTAAACTAAGGAAACTTACTTATTGTTGCGTTCTAGAATTTTTAAGAATGAAATCTCTTTCTTAAATTTTAGTTATTTTCTTCATACTAATTCCAACTGAACTAATTGTTGGTCAACTCAGTGGTCTTCTGTATAGTAGCGAAGTTTCGGCTGCGTTTTTATTTGCTTACTATCTTATAAGATGGTCGTCAAAGATGTCTTAGTTATTATAACACAATTTGTGATAACATATTTTTATCCTTTTTGTTAGAATAAGATTGTAGGCAAACAATCCATATTTCTAAAAATAAATATTAATGACAGCACGATTAAATTGAGGATGGAAATACTTATGGTGGTACTAAAAGTAATTTGTACTAAACTTGCCCATTTATGGATTAGTCTGACCTTGTTTAGAAGAGATTACAAAATATTTTAATTACATCTTATTTTGGTTGGCGAGAGAGTAACTTTTGTCGTAGTTAAGACAACAAAACTTACTGGACCGACGACAATATTTGCTTTAGCTTGAATATTGGTGTAAGAAGAGTTTTAAGACAAACAAAGAAATAAAGCTCTTTTAGCCTTAAACTTGTTGCACTTGTTTTGCACAGCAAATTACTTCTTGAGTGCAAACGGAGAAGTACCCTGTCATAAACAAGCGTACAGAAGAAAATTCAAGATGTAAAAGTTTAGAAAAAAATTTTCTTCTTTACTGAGGATGCTGAAAACGGAAACTATGAAGGAAGTGACTACAGTACTGCCATTCCATTTAGGTTATCAAAAATAATCATATTTATTGTGAGTAAACCCACCTTGAGCAAAAGTACGATGTCCAACTCACTAAGCGTTTCCAAATTTTGTAATGCATATTAATATTCTTTGCCGTTAGTGCTTCGGCTGTTTAGGTTACATTGGGAGTATGTCTTTATGTATTTGATATTTGTATGATGATATTTGTCTGAAAAAAACATATAAAAATTGAAAATAGCACAAATATTAGTGGAGCATAAAATCCTGGGAATAACTCTGAAGGAGTAAAAACAAGAACGGTGTAATACCGCAAAGAAAACTTTCTACAGCGGTGTGAAATCGTAACGGTCACTTCCCGTTGCCGTTAACCGATTTGCCTGAAAATCAATCCCATGAAAGGTACTGACCTAAGATGTGTGTATGCCAAGTTTGAAGTGAATCCGTTGGATAAAATGGAAGTTATCTTGTCTCCAGACACACAGACAAACAGACAGGATGATAATCTTATTAACTTTCTACTATAACCTCCGCTGTAGAAAGTTAATAACAAACATACAGGTAAGATAAAAACAAAAGTAAAACACGTATTTGAAAAATCGCTTAAACCAAAACGGCCCCGTGCTAGGTACATTGCAAGTACGGAAAATACTAGAGGGACCAAAAAAATGATGCAATAGAAAACTAAAACGGGGAAACGAACAGAGAAAGACTCCCACTCAGACACATAAAAAAATATCTACTTATAATTTGTTGCAGAAAGTACAGAACAGATAGCAATGGTGAATACTTGGAGAGGCCTACATCCAACAACGGATGATAATAAATGCACATTAAGGGGGTATTACAGTCGAGCCGGTCACAAAATCGATTTTTTTATTTGGAATTTTCTGTTCAGCTATCGTTCAAACCTTTAACTTTTATATCTATTTACAATTACTATTTTTTTTGGAACCATGATAAGTGGAATGTTTTAGTAAAAATCGGAATATTTCTTTTCAAGCGGCGTAATTTTATCAGTTTATTTATTAGAGGTCCGAAAGATAACTACATGTCTACAGAATAAAATAAAAAAGGGCGGTAATCACCACGTCCGATACAAACGAAATTTTGCAACATGACCTGTGTGTTTATATATAACCTGCACAGTTTGCTATAAAAAGCGATATAAAAATTAGTATTACTTAAGTATTACTTAAAATCTGAATAAATATGAACACAAAACTTGAGATAAGTAGGTGGGGCCGCCGGCATAAGTGGACTGTATAGGTAATTTTAAATTTTGAATAGAGAACTTCAAACAACTCTAAAATTAAAAACACTAACCTGAGGAAACGGCGCTTTCCGCAGATATCGGTTCCCTGCCGTTCGCCCTGGGGCTTCCAGAAGAAAAGGAAAAGGATATGGATAAAAATTAGGACAAGTTACCCCAATCTTTACAGCAGAGGAAACGGGGGCGTCTTCCTGGTATAAAGGTTCCCTCGTCGAGCTGATAATTTGTCGGCGAGAGCACAGCGAAAAAAATGCCAAATGCAAAAGCGCAAACAAAGGCAAATGTGTAATGCCGCGAGCAAAAATGCGAAATGCAGGTTTTAATAAAGCAAAAGTATAAAGTCGCGTGAACTTAACGTAATTGAAATGGCCAGTTTAAAAATGAATAAAGCAAAGGCTTAATGTCGCGCGAACTAAACGAAACCAACGTGCCAAAGCAAGTGCTCAAAGTCAATTCTAAAAGCCAATTGCACGAGCGCGGCTCGCGGCCTACATCGCGGCCTTAATCGCCACTCGTGCTTGCAGTCAATTGGGCCGATATAACAAATTTCACGTATATGAGAGGGAATCAAAATATAGCCGGCCCTAATTTAAAATTTCAAAAAATAAATATAATTAGGAGATTGGCGCGAACATCCCCCCGCTCCTGAAACCACCGCCTTCAGCACCAACAACTACTGCAAGGGACGGATCAAAACCCAACAAAATTGCATAAACAACCAAGGAAATTGAGTAATACGCACCAACCGCTTCCCAAAATGAAACAAACAAACAAACCTGAATTACTATATACAAATTATATACAAATGGCAATGAACCACAAACAACCGCATTATTGGGAAGGAAGGGGGAATAGCTTCACCGTGGGTCGAGTATAAATTTCCACCGAAGTTTGAACTCGAGCTACTCGAACGACCCCATCTTTCCCAGGAAACTCAACTATCCCCAAGTACCATTTTAAAGGGGAACAGTTGTTTTGGTCAATTAAAACTACGGTACCCGGTTTCAAATGTTCAGTTGGTTTTTTCCACTTCTGTCGGACCTGGAACTCATGTAAATATTCTCGCCTCCAACGCTTCCAAAAATCTTGTACAACTCGATCCAACAACTGGACTCGGCTTAATCGATTCAGGGGGATATTGGAGACGAGCTCCGCCGGTAAATTTTCTGCCGATTGCAGATGCAGGAAATGAGCCGGAGTCAAGACCTGAAGATCCGATGGATCAGAACTCAGTGGGCGAAGGGGTCAGGAATTCAACAAAGACTCGATTTGAGTTAGAACCGTAGTAAGTTCTTCATATGTCAAAATCTGATCACCAATTCCTCGGGAAAAATGAGCCTTGACAGATTTAATATTAGATTCCCATAAACCGCCAAAGTGGGGAGCACTGGGAGGTGAAAATTTCCACTCTATTCAATGATTAACTAAACCGTCACGTAGGGAACGGGGATGTTCGTCAGACTCTAATAACTGTGCTATTTCTTCCAACTCAGCCTTTGCACCTACAAAGTTGGTACCTCTATCAGAAAAAATCGTGCGACAACGTCCGTGTCTGGCCAAAAATTGTTTGAATGCTGCTAAAAACATAGGAGTTGACAATTTTGTAACTAATTCAATGTGGACCGCTTTCGTAGCTAAACAAATGCATGCTTTACGAAGAACGGGCTTTCGACCCTTTCCCAAAGAAATTTTGACGGTCCTGCGTAATCGACACCTGTCTGAAGAAACGCCTTTGTCCCTGAAACCCGACTATGTGGTAAATCTCCCATCATAGGTGACCAATTCTTTGGACGAACTCTAAAACACCTATTACAAGCACGGACACACGCACGTACCGTTTGCCGTGCGGAAAGAATCCAAAATTTTTCTTTCAAGAATGAAAGTAACAGGTGGGGCCCTGCATGGCAATGAACTATGTGGAAATGATTAATTAATAGTTTTACAAAAGAGTTCTTTTTTGGCAAAATAATGGAGTAACGGTGATCAAAGGGCAACCCCGAATTTTTCAACCGCCCTCCGACATGGGTTACGCCGTGGTTTAAGAAAGGGGCAAGTCGTTGTAATTGATCGGAACAAAGTTTTTCAGTTTCCAACGTCTGAAACTCTTTGCCAAAATGATAGCGTTGTACGACAAGACATAAAGACCGCTCCACTTTATTTAATTCTTTACCAGAAATATCCTGCCTCGGGGGTAGCTTTTTTCCAAACCTCAGGATCAATACCACCACCCGCAACAAACGCATATAAGAGGAAGAACGGCCAATTAACGCTACTATAGGATTTTCGAGACAGGGTTCTTCGGAGACAAATAACGCCAACTTTCGAGTTTCTCGAAGCTCGGTTTCAGCATGATTGGTCACCACTCGATTTATCGGCCATATTCCTTCGGGAGCGCTCAGCCAAGATGGGCCTTTCCACCACAAGTGATGTTCAAATAATTCTTGGGGTAACAATCCCCTTGATAGACAGTCCGCCGGATTCTCCCCGCCCTCAATGTGAAACCAAGAGTCAACTAAAGAGTTCTTCTGAATGTCGGCTACTCGATTGGCGACAAAGGTCTGTCAACGATCAGCAGGAGCCTTCAACCAGTTTAGGACGATCTTTAAATCAGAAAACGCAATAACCTTAAACAATATGGTGCGAGGTTGCAGAATTGGATAGGTCCTTTTAATCAATTTTGACAACAATGTAGCCATGCACAATTCAAGTCGCGGAACGGATAACACCTTTGTTGGTGAAACTTTTGACTTACCACAGACGAGATGGACTGTCAACTTGTCGCCCATTTCAACTTTCGCGTATATTACTGCACCATACGCGTCTTGATATACATCGGAAAACCTAATCAGCGTCACCAACCCGCTTTTTCTGATGCTTAACACTCTAGGAATTTTTATATTTGACAAAAACGGTAGTTCTTGTTTGAAGGTCTGCCATCGATCGGCAATTTGGCGGCGAGGGGGATCATCCCACTCAATTTGAGTCTGCCACAACTGCTTAATAAATAGCTTAGCCATTAAAATAATCGGAGCTAAAATTCCCAAAGGATCAAACATACGGGCAATTGTAGACAACATATGTCGTTTGGTACATCTTCGTTCCTCTGCTCCAATCCGAAACCCAAAACAATCGGATTGGAGATTCCAATGTAACCCTAACATCGGGTTCGAGGCATCTTCATAATCAAACTCTCTAACTAAAGTATTTCTTGTCAATTCGGGTACATTAGATGACCATTTTACCAGAGAAAATCCCTCAGCAGCCATCATCTGTTGTGATTGGACTTTTAACTCGCGAGCCTTATCTATGTCTTCTAGTGATGTAACCAGATCGTCTATGTACATGTCTCTGGGAATAATTTCGGCCGCGATTGGAAAATTTTGTTTCTCCTCGTCCACAAGCTGATGAATTGTTCGCAAGGCTAAATAGGGAGACACCGAAAGACCAAAGGAAACTATTCAATTGGAATACTTCTATAGGACCCTCTGGATGAGATCTCCATAGCAATTTTTGATATTTTCGGTCTTCCGCACATACCCAAATCTGCCGATACATTTGTTTTGTCTGCGGGCAAGGCAACCGAAAATAGACGGAAATTTATTAACAAGTCAAAGATATCGGTTTGCAACTATGGCCCTTTGTGAAGTAAATCATTAAGTGATGTTCCCGAGCTCGTTTTGGCACTTGCATCAAATACTACGCTAAGTGGCGTAGAAGAGTTTTAGGGTTTAAAAACACTGAAGTAAAGAATAAAACCAACGTCAGAATTAGAGTCGGCCGTCACTGACATGTGACCTTGTTCTAAATAATCCGAAACGACGTTCTTATAGAGGCTTTTCAACTCCGTAAAACGTCGAAAGCGAGCCTCCAAGCCTAACAACCGACGAAAGGCCAGATTGCAGGAGTTTCCTAACTTTTGTGGATCTTCCTAGAAAGGTAAAGAGACGATGAATTTCCCAGAACTCGATCTTTTCACCGCCGAAGAAAACAATTCCTTGCAAATCTTGTTTTCTTGATTTACTAGGGACTTCCTCAACTTCCCAAAACTTTTGAAGAAGCGTTTCGACCGGTTTATTTATGGCAACCAAACTTATGGGGTTAGTCTCCTCAGTCACAACTGGAGCCCTACCCACAACAACAAATTCAAAGGGGCTTGAAATAGCAACCGGAAATTTTGGTGAACTTTTGATGGTCGTGTTGCCCAGAATCTGGCTGACAAACTCAGCACCTAAAATCCTGTCTATTCCTCCCGGAATGTGAAAAGAGTCATCTGTTAAATCCAGATTTCGAAGATAAGCCAACTTGGAAATATCGATTTTCGCCGACGGCAGTTTGTCGACAATCTTCTTTACAATAAGGGGCTCAATCGTAAACGACATAATGAAATCAAACCGAGACGAAAAAGTCAAATTGGTTTTTTCATAAACTGTTTGTGGGGCTCCTCCAAGACTTAAAACCGAAGACTTCGGGCGTTCAATTGGCAAGTCCAAACGCTGATACGCCTTTGAAGTTAGAAAATGTGACTGGCTTGCGGAATCTAACAAGAATCTCAAATTTTTAAAATGCCCCGACTCGTTGCAAACCCTCCCGACAACCATTAACAAAACAACTGCGGACTTTTCTGGGATCACGGAGCTTTTAGGATTTTCCAGCGAACACAAAGCCGTCTCATTAACCTCCGACAACCGGCCTGCGGGTTTACTCTCTTTGGAAAAGATAGAATGCAAGAGGGGGTGATGAGGCAATTCACATTTATTACAGGAGATACATTGTCTACATTCTGGAGCCCGGTGACTGTGTAAGAAACACCGGAAACACCAATGACGACCTTTTATAAATTCAAACTTTTTCCACGGGGATAACACTAAAAATTTACGACAATCCTTGAGGGAATGTCCTTTCCCTTGGCAAAATTTACAAATTTTCCCGTTCATACAAGAATCTGGATTGACTAGAAAATTGTGCGTGGTATGTGGAATTTTCTCCGGGATCTTGGGTCTTGAAGTTTCCAAGATGTTAACGAACGGCATAGTTTTTATTTGCTTTTGTAGGAATCGCACAAAATCTTGATAGCTAGCGATATCTTTGGTGCGATGAGCCTCTTCAAAGGAACGTTTTGTTATCGGGTCTAAAATTTCTAACCGCCGATTCACAAAACACAAAATCTCCGATATCCTCCAAACAAAATTGTTTAATTGCCGCGATGGGCCCACAAAAATTATTTAAAACTGCTGTTAAACCTCCTTTGGATTCCGCACGTGAAGTTTTAAAATTAAATACCTGATTAACATAATTGTTTGTTGTCAGCGACCTTTTATCGTTAAAACGTTCAAATAACGCTTTCCAAATTACCTTATAATTACATCCTGTGGCAGTAAGCCCCTGAAAAACCTTTAAGGCCGAACCTAACAATTTTGACACCAAAAGTGTCACCTTCTCTAAATCTGACAAATTTCGATTGTTGTGGACCAAAGTGGTGAATAACTCGCTAAAAACTGGCCAATTTTGGGGTGTACCATCAAAACTAAGAAGATTTATCGCGTTAAGTTTTAGTAACTCGGTTTTTGGTAGGGCAGGAGCCTTCGCGATAACCTCCAATAAATTCCAAATTGCCGTAAATTTAGGAATAAAATTGGGATCTAAATCCAAATAAATTTCGTTAATTCGAAATTCTAACTCATTTTTTTTAAATTTATTTAACCAGATCAGCAACGTCGTGCTATATATGGTTTTGTTAACTATTGATTACATGTAACACTATTGTCGCTTAGGGATTGCCTATTGGCTTACCCATTCACTATTTAGTTTTATTGTTGTATTGTTCTGGTTTTGTTACTACACTACACTTCATTATCACTACTATCATCGGTTGAAAGGAGATTTTGCGTCAGTTTACGTTTCAAGAGTTGATGTATGTGTCTCATTCCTAGTGCGTAATGGGCTGCCCCTGCACAGTTATTTAAATTTTAAAAGAAGGTTGTCGCTAATTTTTTAATGTGTTCTTGTATGGTTAGGATATTTAGTTCAGCGTGTAGTTGGTGGTTCCTTATATACCAAGGAGAATTTGTGGCTATTCGAAGAATCTTATTTTGTAGTGTTTGTATTTTGCGGATGTGAGCCGGTGAAGCAGATCCCCATACACAGCATGCATACATTACCAGTGGTCTAATTATTGATTTATAGATTAGCATTGTACAGTCTATGTGTAGAAAACCTTTTCTGTTTATCAGTGGGTATAGTAGGGCTAATCTAGTATAGCTTTCATTCAATTTGTGGTTAATATGGAAACCCCAGGTTAGTCGTATACCCCTAGATATTTAACTGGGCTATTTTACGTGTTCCATGGAATTTCTTCATTATTTTAACTCATTAAATTCTTTAATCGTATCTTCATGCATTGTAAGGGCCGTTTTGAAATAAGCGATATTTTCTTTGCAAAATCGTGCAATCTTTGTACACTAGCGAAAAGTGTTTGTTTTTTAGTACTTAGAATTTTCAACAGATTTTCCGCCTTTCCTTTGTCCGTCATTTTTGCAATAATAAATTTTTAATGGCCAACAATCAATTAAATTTTCAATTGAATAAATCAAATATCGAGCAATTTAACTTGACCGTAAAAATTTGGTTTCACAAAACAGGTCTGTGACAAGCGATTAGAACTTAACGTTCCAACGCTTAAAACGATATCTTATCTAATGCGGCACACGCTAGCTCGACTACGGAACAAACAACAAAAAAATGATTAGAATCCAGATTGCAAGTACCAAATTGGTTCAAATCAGGGTCATATGGACTAAATGGTTCAAATCCGGCTCGAAGGACTAAATGGTGCGGCCGGAATAAGTGGTAATTTTGAATTTTGATTAGAGAACTTCAAACAACTCTAAAATTAAAAACACTAACATGAGGAAACGGCGCTTTCCGTAGTTATAGGTTCCATGCTGTTGGTCCTAGGGCTTCCAGAAGAAAAGAAAAAGGATATGGATAAAAATTAGGACAAGTTACCCCAATCTTCACAGCAGACGAAACGTGGGCGTCTTCCTGGTATAAAGGTTTCCTCGTCGAGCTGAGAATTTGTCGGCGAGAGCACAGCGAAAAAAATGCCAAATGCAAAAGCGCAAACAAAAGCAAATGTGTAGTGCCGCGAACAAAAATGCGAAATGCAGGTTTTAATAAAGCAAAAGTATAAGCGTGAACTTAACGTAATTGAAATGGCCAGTTTAAAAATGAATAAAGCAAAGCCTTAATGTCGCGCGAACTAAACGAAATCAACGTGCCAAAGCAAGTGCTCAAAGCTAATTCTAAAAGCCAATTGCACGAGCGCGGCTCGCGGCCTACATCGCGGGCTCAATCGCCATGCGTGCTTGCAGTCAATTGGGCCGATACAACAAATTTTACATATATGAGAGGGAATGAAATTACAGTCGGCCCTAATTTAAAATTTCAAAAAATAAATATAATTAGGAGATTGGCGCGAACAGTAGGTTTAACCGTTTTTGTACAATTAATTCTCAAAAATTACCTTGAAAATGGGTATCTAGACTATAATACTCTCTTAATAAAAGATGTTAATAATTTAAAAATGGATTTTTAAATAGAGCGCTTAACAAAAATTCTTGTGGTAGATTTCTTTATTCTAAATCAGAACTACAGGTATGTTATTGGACAAAAAGTTAATTGAAGACAATAATTACAATATAATATAGTGTTAATGTTTGTTTGATAATTGCTAAACCCTTGGCAGTGACATGCATACTTGTAGTTGGTTTCAATTTGATGATAGAAAAGTGATCATTCATATTTGTTATTAACTGGTAGTTGGTGTATTTTTAAGATTCATATTACAAATCGGTTATTTTCAATGTCTTTAGGTCTGCGTGTTTTTAATAAAACTTAAAGGCGTTAAATATACTAAAGGAATTTATTTTAATACTCTAAGTATTTTGAGAAATTATTAGATTAGTCGGCACTTTTGATACTATTGACATATATGGTTTATTTCACACATTAGCAATTAGAACAATTTATACTAGGTTATAGAAAAGCTTTTTGGAATTTACAAAAATTTGATTTTTAGTCTCTAATTAAAGTCCATTTTGCTGTAACACTTCAAAAGCACGTCCAAGATCCTCGCTGTACCGTCCATCATTTACGACTTTTTTATTCGGAATCATTTCAAATTTGACAATACTGTTAACGTTCTACTAAACCAAGATCACGATTTACTTACCATAATCATCTTATCAAGCAACTAAACGGTGGCAAATTCTGACTCTGAGAAAGCCAGCACAGAAGATTGTGATTAATAAAATAAAAATACCAGTTTTGCAGAATTTTTTTGTCGACAAGAACTTTATAAAAATATTTTTACTTGTTAAAGAATGTAGGGGGTTACGTTGCCGAGGCAGTACTTTTAACCGTGGTCGGTCACACCAAATATTTGTGGCAAAAGGCATATCACAGTAACTGGTCCTCGCAAGGTATTCAGCTCTAACCTATGGCTTCAAGTGCCACGTCCGGGGAAGCTGCATTAACCTACAGATATGCTAAAGTGTAACGTCTAATCCATAATGGGCGGTTACAAATGACGTCTGCTTTCAAATTTATAGCGGTTGATTTTAAACCAAAGAAGGAACCAGAATACCACTCTGATATGTAATTCCTAGGAAGTTATTGTGGCCAGAAACCCATTACAAAAAACCCCTAGTTCTAGATAGTTTTTAGATGCGCAAGAAATGGAAAAGCAGTAAAGTCCAAATTTTAAATGAAGACATGGCATTTGAGAAATGTACTAACAGCTAGAAAATTAGAAAATTAAGAAGCTTCGATGGCCAACTGTAGAAAAATGCTATGATGAATATTCCAATAGTACTACTCTGAAAGTAACGTTGGCAATCGTCCGCAACGTAATGGAGTTTTTACTATCCCGGAATATACAAAATACGTGAACGATTCCATATCATTCTCAGATAGAATTATATTAATGCAAATCTAAGGTCAGGCATGTAGTAGTTAATACATGAATTAAGCTACCAAAATGCTGATTTATAACTTAAAAGCATCTTTGTGCAACTGAACAATCCAAAATACATTCGAAATAAAATTAATCATATATTAATAAACGAACGTTATAGGAATAGTATCAAGAGGACAAAAACATATCCAGGAGCGAACACGGGCTCGAAACAGGAATAGTAAAACTTAGTAGAGAAGATAACATCGATTTTGTACGAAATCTATTTAATATGTACAGGGTGGTATCCAAAAGTAGTAGGATTGATTTTTTTTTAAAAAATTCATTGAACATTTTGGTACATCGACTTAATACTCTTCAAAATAGGCCCCTTGGGCATCCACACACTTCTGGTAGCGAGCCTTCCAGGTCGCGAAGGCCTTCTGGAAGTCGTCCTCCGGGATGCCGTTCAGCGCCCTCGTCGTTGCCGCTTGGACTGCTTCCATCGAGTCGAAACGATGTCTCTTGATCCCGAGGAACAGGAAGAAGTTCGGCGGTGCCACATCAGGGCTGTATGTGGGAGGAGTAAGGCAACGTGGAAACTCCGAATTTGGCCAGGAGATTCCTCACAATCCACGAGCCGTGACACTTTTCTCATCGACAAGTCCTCTGTGATGATGCATTGGACTGTCCCGTACGAAGGTTCAGCTCATTACTAATTAATTTAATTTCCAACCGTCGGTCAGAGTTCAAAAGTTGCTTAACTTTCAGCACATTGTCGTCCGTTCGCGATGTTGACGGTCGCCCGGTGCGTTGGTCAACGAGCTCCCTCCCCTCCCGAAACAACTTGTGCCACTCAAATACCGAGGAACGGCTCATGGTATCCTTCTTTTAGTCCTGCGTAAACATGTCCTTGGTTTCGGCCGCTGATTTTCCAAGTTTGTAGCAAAACTTGATGGCGTACCGCTGCTCCAAATTTCGCTCCATCGCAACTGACGACGAGGCGTCACACCAGGAGGTCACTAAAACAGTGGTCCACACTCAACTAACGCACGCAGGCGACTGCCGCAGGTCGAAACCTGTTCCCAAAGCTCCCCTCCATAACATCCGGCCTTGCAGACCCCCCTTCATCGCTCCGCGCGCGCGGATAAAAAATAGTCCTACTACTTCTGGATACAACTCTGTATGTTATGGAATTGTCCGAAGAGTGGTTGAAGCCAATTTTTATAGCACTTCCTAAAATATAGCAGCTATTATCGGCTAATTAGCCTAATGAGCTATATATTAAAAAATTTTCTCCATACAATGCATGATCGTATACGCTCAAAATGTGATTTATTTTAGATTATTTTCATTTTGATTTCAGAGCAGCTTTTGTGACAAGAGAAGTACTACAGAAATTTACTGCTCGACGAAACCAGATTAGCGCTGCAGCCCTCCATTTTAATAGTAAGAGAATGATTAGTGTAAATAGCTTAATATATCTGGGATGTTCTATATCAAAAAAGAGATTCAAATAAAAAGATAAAAGGGGAATTGAGATTGCTTGCTATATTTAACAACATCCGATTATTTTTTTGTAATGACAGTTAATACAAATAATAGTCAAATGTAATGCATGGTTTACACTGTTATATGGCATGAAAGCGTAGACGCTTAAGATAACAACATTGAGTTTTGATATATGGCTATATAAAATATCGCGGTATGGCGAAAAAGCAAGTTACGTCAGAAAATGCCAAAATATTACCTGCAACGACCCGATTGATGTCAGCAGCTAACCATCCCGGTGACGTCAACCACGCCGCCCCAACATCATCCCTACCATACTAGCACGAATCACTTAATTTTTAGAAGATTTCTTTCTGAAGATGTCTGCTGCAGTTGTGGACGAAACGTCAAGAGTTTCTGAACTCCGACCACAGCCTTATAACCCGAGAACCAACCACACGATGCACTATTTGACCATATTTTATTTAAACGTCTGAGATTCTGGATATCGTGCAAATATAAAGCCGACTCATTGCGGTGGATTTGGAAATGTTGCAAATCCTTGTTTATTTCTTTGGTATTTTTCTATTGTTGGTATATTAAGAGCAGTATGTAAGATATGCTTTAAAGTACACCATAAAATATTTGTGATCACTCTCAACGTTTCTGATTGAATTATTTTGATAATATTTAAATTTGACTATAGGTTCATGTAGGCTTGACAACTGCTTTATAAAACAGTAGCTTGTTTTTTGATGACAAACATAAATTCTTAGTTAAACAACAGTGCATTTTTATGTCTTAATCTGTTTATTTTTTGGATATATGTACTTTTAAAGTTACTCCACTGTCCAGATTTAAGTCTTTAGTACTTTAGTTAGAGATATTTTAATCACTTAAGGTACTAGAGGACTTTCAATACACCCGTACACATATGTTACATATGAGCTTTATTATTACTTATTCATGCAACCATATTTGAATGAGATTTAGGTGAAATTTATTAGATTCATGTTTATCTATTACAGTGTTGTAGACAATATTTGTTTTTTGAATGGTTATGTACAATATACAACAAGGAGTTAAATGCACTCTCCTACGATACTCCTGTGCGAATCTCATATTTATCTGAATTTTCTTGTCTATTTTGTCTTTAAACTATCTTTCAGGCAGATAAGACTTCAGTAATAAGTAGTATTCACTTAGTGTGTGTAATTTTAGTTTATATTAGTAAACCTTAATGCCGTACCTCATGAAGTGCTTCTTGCATATTTAAAAATACTGTCAGACAGTAATAATTAAATTCAAATCCATTATTTGTTACTGTTATTACACTATAAAATTGTTGGTCTGTAGAATGGCGTCTTTTAATTCAAATTTACAGATTGTGGACCTGCTGTCTAAGACGTGGTTTTCGTACATTATTTTGATGATTAGTTTTTTTGGTAGTTTGGAAATTTAGAAAAGCAGGACGATATGAATTAACCTTTATGTGCAGTTTTAGCTGGCTTCGGGACTAAAATTATTTGAGTAAATTTGATTTGAAGTATGGAAGGAGGGCACCTAAATGGTATTCTCATAAACTGCAACTCTCTACTGGAGAGTCCATTTAACACTTTTTTACCGATTAGGTTATATTTTTGGAAATTTCGTTTTATTTAAGCATTTAATTTTATTTTGGATTTCATACGTAGGAGATTTCTTGAAAGGCACTGACATTTGCAAGGGTATTTTTTAATTTTAAAGCATCTGTTTTCTGTTTCTCTAATTATCTCATTGACCTTGCATGATTTTGTGTCGTACGGTTATTTACATTTAGTGAATTTGTACGGCCTATATGTCTTGCTATGATTACATTATTGGTACCTTATATGTTATGCAATGGAATAGGTTTCTCGTAAAGGTTATATTTTTAGAATTTGGCGCTTTATGGTTTGTAAGATAAATATTTTTTTATTATTTTCACTGGATTTAAGATCTACGTAAAACATCGAAAGTAATAGTTTGGTAGTTGGATATTTTATGTTTGTTATATTTCTGACTTATAATGCAGCTTTCAAAAATGCTTCTTTAATATCTAATATTAGTGTTATAGAATATTTCAACGTTTCTCCTGCATTATTTATCTTCCTTCATTTGATACATATGAAGAATAATATTATATTTCTTTATATGTTTTACCAGTTTTTCCTAATCTTCTCGTAAACAGTTGCCTTAATTTTTACTACGCTATGTCTTTATTTGCCTTTGTAGATTCTGTGCTAAATAATTGGTTGTAGTGTAGGCAAATATGTTCTCTGTTTTACAATTTGGATTCTGGAATCCTTTGAAGTATGTAACTTTGCTTTTTTATTTATTTTCTACTATCAAGAAGAAATTGCTTTTCATAATTCACTTTTTCCTTCGTATGATTTATAATTGACTACAGAACTGCTGTTTGTGGTAAAAATGATTTGCAAAGTTGATTATTGATGAATGCTGAAAATAGAATAGGGATGGCTTTATATTTAGTATTTAAACGTTTGGTGATACATTTAGATAACATTGTCGTTTATTGGGTAAATACTGTCCAAATCATGGTTTTGAACTTATAATTGACTAGTTGTAGGTACGTACTAGTCGGATACCAACTGCTGATAATTTAATGTCATGGAGGGTTCGTATATAAATTGTGCTGAGTAAATGTACAAATTATTACTTATCATTGTTCAATTTTACACTTGTTTAGTTACTATTTGGATTGCAATAGATATTTTTATAATTGGTTAGTTTTTTAAAGTCATATTTCTTAACAAACGATGGATTATCATATGAAATTTGATCTTATTATATAGAACACCGGTAAATACTACATTCGGCATTTAGTCGAAACGACCTGTAATATAAAATAAAGAACTACTTCGTAACCTTTGTATTACAACAGAAATATAAAATATGAACAGAAGATAATAAATAAAAGTTTGCTTTAAAATTAAGTTAAATTTTATATTTACCTACTCTCTCAGTTTCACTATTGCCATGACTGGTTTTAACCATATTTATTTTTATCATAATTCTCTAACGTTTTTTCCACGTTTCCAAGACTCTTGGTGTTTTCTTTCGTTTGGTGTAAATATTGTTACATCATTTTCAAATATACATTTAAAAATGTTTACTTTGTATAAATTTCTGAGTCCTATACATAATTGTGCAACTTTCTATCAGCATGTACTACAACTCATCTTATCAAGCTTTCCACATCTTCTTTAGTACTCGATTTCCAAATTAATGTACGCCACATATGCTTCTTTGCTCCACCATAGCATTTTCCCTATTAATTTATTCAATCTAATGTAATGTACCTCTATTTGTAATCGTTCTGAAAATTTATGTGTTTATATGATATTCCTTAGCTTCCCTGTTGAAACTCGTTTGTAAATTTTGCCCGTGCTGCTAAGTAACGTTACTCTGTAATAGTTTTAGTAGGTGACTTTGTTTTCTTTTTTCATAATAGCAGTCAAATTTTCGCCTCTCAGCCCTTCGGTAATAATCTTGCATGTCAGACTTCTTTAAATGCCTAGAAATAAACGTGTGCCCCTTCATCTTACAACTCTAGCTCGTACTATTTTACTGTTCTTATAGTTTCGCACAATTCCTTTACCATTAGTTTCTTGGTTAGCTACTTTATCTGATACTTCCAATAATTAGTTTCCTTGATCTCCTTCAGTTTGTGTTGTTTTTTTATATACTGTTAGAATTTACTGAAAATATTCTTTTTAATTTCTTTAGCATTTTAGTTACATCAATTGCAGATCTGACATCTATATACTTAATTTGGTTTGGTGTCTCTTTCTCTTAAATTAATTCAAAGAATAATAGAAAAAAGTATAAAAGACCAATTTGGCTTGGTATTAATAGAAAAAATGCTAAGCAAAGATAAACAAGTATACATAGCCTTCATCGATGCGAAAAAGGCCTTTGATAGAGTGAGCTGGCCTAAACTGTTCAAAATATTACAGGAAATTTGTATAGGTATGACAGGAAGATAATTTACAATTCATACAAAAATTAAACCGTGGTTTTTAAAAACAGCTAGAACGCTAAACTAAATAAGACGAAGGTACTAAAAATCTCAAGAAAAAACCAAAAGATAGATAATATCTACGTTAATAAGAGCACAATTACACAGGATGGCAAATGTACAAAAGAATATAATAATACAATAAATACGACTCAAAGAACCTTTTACGAAAAGAAACAACAATTTACATTTAACGGCCTAACAATAGATACTGGCAAACAATTTACAAATACGTACATATGGAGCCTAGCACTGTAAGGCTGCGAATTAAGGACTAAAGGAAAAGCAGACCAAAATAAACTAAAAAATTTGAGATGTGGTGTTTCAGAAGAATACTGAACATCTCATGGGTGCAAAGAAAAACAGACAAAGAAGTAGTAAGAACAATATAAGACAAAAAAAAATTTGGAGTCACATAAAGAAACTACAAATGCAAACTATGGGTCACATAATGAGAAGAGAAAGACTCCTAAAAATCATAATAGAAGCAAAAATGTCCAGTTACATAAAAATAAAAAATAAGGCTTTAGAAGGACAAATATAAAAAGCTGAGACAAAGCAATTATTAGACAGATAACCTTAAAGGAGGTCTGTTTTTTCCGTTTACTGAGCGTTGTATTTTTTCCTGTTGGTAAGAAATGATTGCTATAAATTTTGGATTCTCTTTTCTCAACAGCCTTTGTTATTTTCCTTTTGTTATTTTATCTTCTACTTTTACTCTTCTGGTGTACCGGTAGATTTTTTTATGCTCATGAATGTTTTTTATCTGTTTTATTATTAATCCTTTTGTTTTTAGTCAAGGTTTATGATAATATCTAAACTTTCGTCCACACTTTTCATTGAGGCTATCTAGTACAGTTATTGCCCATTATTTTCTTTTTAAAATATAGTTGAACCTTCAAAATTAATATTTGTTTTCTACATTACCGTCTTATTTAAATCCATATACCGCTATTATAGTCAATCTTCTTTTAAATCTACTAAAATTAATCTTTTATTTATACGCGACCACCTACAATTTTTTTCGTCATTCTTTACTTTTGGTTTGTAATATATACTACCCCCTCTTTTGCTCTCTGATTTAGTATGACTGTACTGCATATTATTGTATAATTTTAATCGAATTGAATCATACCTTGTCCTTTTTTCTTGGTTTCTATTACTGCTTTATATTTAGCTTTACCTTTTTATTTTGTTTATTAATTCCTTTACTTGCTCTCCATGTTTCTTTACTTTCAAAGTTGCAATTATTCCTTATTGTTCTTTGTATTTTTTCATTTTAATTTTAGGTATTTTAAATTATCCTTTCTGTGCTATTTGTTATGTATTCATATGTCTTTTTCTTCTTTTTTTATATTCGTCTAGGGAGCATTTTATCGGATCAGTATTTTGGATTGCTGTTAGAAGTATTACATGCTTTCCTTAGACTTTATCTCATCTCATGTCTTGATTTTTTTTTTGTTATTTCCAGTTGAAAGTTGTGTATGATTATACTTAGTACGTTTTTAAGCTTTTAGATATCTTTTTGCTTACATATATATTTACTTTTGTTGTTTAGTTTGTTTAAATTCAACATAGCCATCATTAGAATTTTCCAATTCTATTAACCAAATTTCGTAACTTAATTTTCTAATTGATTAAATTTGCATTTATATTCTATATTTCTTAATTGTTTTTAGTGTATTATTGTAACACGTTTATATGTAGTTAAATCTCGATACAAATCTATTTAATGATTATAAATTATAATCATGTATATGCATTCCATGTACTGTGATAAATGTTTCCCAAATCAATTTTTCGGTGGTTAGACCTTTTTGTCGCATCCATTAACCTTAAAAATAGGCTTAATAAAAATTAAATAGACGGAATATTTCAAAATTGAGTAGTAATTTAGATAAAATTTAAAAATTTAGAGTATCGACACATACTCTACAAACTACGATTTGTTGGATGTTAGTTGTAGCTTGTAGCTTCATAAGTGGATACAGATTAACTGTTTGTATTCTACCTGAAAGCAAAAACGTTCTTTAAGCTATCAACAAAACACCAAAAGGACAAATATACATGAAAAATACATGAGAGTTTTAACAACTTGTATAGATATATCTAAACATCCGTTGAATTGTTCTTCAGTGCCTCCCGCAAAAAACAATTTAAGATAGTAAGTGGTTTAATCATTATCATCGTCGTCGTCAGCTTTTAGGGTTTTGTTTGTAGACGCACATCTTTCTTATTTATTTTCAAAAATGTTTATCTGAAATTAATCCCGTTTTTATTTTTGATTTCTAGCAAGTAACTTTTTACTCTTCATTGTAGTTTTATTGCTCATATATTTGTGTTATGTTTTTAAGTCCTTCAGTCTTACTTTAAAATTGTAATTTTTCTTTGTTTAAGCCTTAGTTCATTAATGATTGTTTCTAACTGACCAGGTTTCTATTCCATACGTGAGTGTATGAGGAATATATTAATCAAATACTATCACATTGTAAGTGTTAGGGCAGATTTAGTTTCAAGACTTTCCTGAACGCTTTTAAAATTGTACAAACTAATACAATCTTCCTATTTACCTCCATTCATTTGTGTTATACCTACTACGAATACTAGTTGTTCTAAATTAAAATAACCCGCCGCGAAACTTGTTATACTTAGTTTTATAAATTTCTTTTAGTTTAGTCATTATTTTTTGTTGTGAACTTATTTATGCTTATTATCACTTTTTGAAGTATTATGGAGTTGTAGCATCATTCACTTAAGTGGTTTATATTATTTAATAGGAAGACTAGTTTGTCAGCAAACCTAATATGTTATTTTGAAATACTTAAGTATGAAAACATATTTACTTATTGTTTCTTAGGAATTGCTTCAAACTTTAACATCTTCTGAATTTGTCTATTGAGATTGTAGTCTACTTTTAAATTTTATGACTGATACAACATACATACAACAAACGTGAGTTTAAGGATCTAAAAATTTAAAGCAACAAAACAATTAGAAAACAACCAAATCATATAATATTAATGAAAAGTAAATTTATTAATAATTACAATTAGTATGTTTCTATATTTTCTTGTTAATCCCATAATTCAATTTAGGCATTTTTTAGGAATATTTATAACTTTGTTATTGTTGACTTGTTATTAGGAATTTAGGCAGATATACATTAAACACTAACAAAATTTAACAGATCCAAACTTGCATGTCAGTCGGTAGGACGACGATTGGGTGTTACTCCTGCTCTGAGGCAGTAACAACTCGCAGTGTCATCTTAGTCAAAAATAAATTATCAAATAAGTCTGTGATACACCTTTTCGTACTACTTAAATTATAATTAGAACTTTAAAAGAATAGCCTCTGTACTGAAAAACAATTTTCTATATTCAGGTCAAAACTGGAAGAAGCTTCGACGTCAGGATACCCATCTTTGTCTGTCGTGGAGGAGAACGCCTTGCTGTCAGAAGGATGTTCGAATGTGATAATTATTTTTAAAAGTTTCTGCACCGGCAATTCACATCATTCTTTATCAGATTTTTTTAAGTTAAAAAGGTTTTTTTTATGGGTATCTTATTTGATACTCAATAAGATTAAATATTTAATACAGCATTGCAACAGTTGGCAAAACTTGGTTTTATTTTTTGTTGTTGTCAAGACGACTTAACAACAGCGAAGATCTAAAGGAGTAGAACGACGAATGTGCCCAGATTCATAAGGAAATGCGAACTAATTGGCTTAACAATTGATTTCAAATACACAAAAATGCAGTGTATTAAATAATATTTTAAAGCAGTATAGAAGTTGCAAAACTCTCCTAGTATCTTATAAGGCTTTAATCTGTTTATAGCGTCTTTTTAGTTTTTAGGGAAAAGCTATTATTTAAAGTCTACTAAAAATAATTTGTAAATGTGTATTTGCTTTTTATTTTTAGAGTTATTGTAAAAGGAACCAATAAAAAATAAACAGTTTATTCCAGAAGCGTTAAAAAGTACCAAAAAATGTTTAATGAAATAATATTCTTAATCCTTGGATTTAAAAAAGCATTGGAGGTAAGAGCTAAATAAAATATTTGTTAATTTTATTGCTACTAAAAAGTTCTTCACTTTTAATTTTATTTATTGTAATTTCTAATAAACACGTAGGCCTTCTAAGTAATGTATGATAATTACATCAGGAGACGTCAGGACTAGAATTGTTGATGGTACGCATCGGTCTACAACGAGAAATAAATATTCATAAGGAAATTGAGTTGCTTATTTGCAGGTCTGTAAAAGTCCGCCAACATCCTGTAAGCAACAACGCCGCAATTACATAAAATATCTTAATTAAATTCGAAAAGCCGCGCCAATCATTTTGAATAAATTAAATTAATTGAGACGAACATATGCAAATGCCCTGAATTACAAGAGTTAATATGATAACTGCCAATATCCAGTGCTCGCTTTAATAAGTCCTGAGATAAACTGCTATCAGACGGTTTACTTAAGGTATGCAAAGTGCTTGTTCGAGATTCATTATAATTAAAACGTTGAGATAGGCGTGAGAAGTGTGAGCGAGGTTCTGTCCAAAAAATAAGAGTTTAAATATAATAATCCGATACTCTAGATGCTTGCACTAACATATTATCTGTGGATATAATTGAGTCTATATTTCTTATGCACTTTATAAAACATTAGTTTAAGAGATTTTGCTCAAGGTGGGCAATAAAGAGGTTTTTTCATTTATTCATATTGGTCTAAAATTTTGTTTAAACACGTGGTGCAGACAAATATTTATGACTGGTAAAACTTTAATGTATTTATTTATTTAATTATGCATAATATCAAACATAATTTCTCTCATTAAATAAAATATTCTACTTTCATGAACTGAAAACATTTCATAACTCTTCTACTAGAAATTGGGTAAATGGTATTTCTTTCCAGCATTTGCAACAATAAATAAATACTTATTGTATATTTAGCGTAACATTAAAGAATATTAAACAAAATTCGATTCGTAAAAAAGTCGATCAACAGTTTTCCATTTATTAGTATGCGTTTTAAAATGATCTTTATTTGAAATTTATATAATCCGTTTGTTTATTATTGTGTTATTTTAATATAAATATTATTTGTCATTTAAAGTAATCGGTCGGGTCTTACAAGTTGCAAATGCATACAGTAAACCCTTATATACGCGGTTTCCTTATAAAGTGGAGCAGAAATGGCGACATCGCTCATATAACGCTGTAAGTTTTCATATAATGCAGTAAGAATTAATTGTGTTATAGAAGAAATGACTGCATGTATTACAATTGGTGTGGCGGCCTCTCGCCCTTGAACTGTCTGTGTTCGAGGCGGTGCTGATATCTGCCGGCACGTTTTGCTATCGCACACAAAACGGCAGATGGGATTTTTTTCGCTCGGCCTGCGAGCCTGCATACGCCGTCGGCGGCACCTTTTAAAACGCAAAGTGCTGTCGAATCAAAATTTTCCGAAAAATGATCTACCGCTAAGCCAGGCGCGAAGCCCGGCGACACTTTCAACCGCAACCCGGCCAGTGCGGTCGTGTTTAATCTACCCACAGCTAGCCTCCCCGCAATATACTTTTTTCGAACCGCAACCCGGACAGTGCGGTCGTGTTGAATCTACCCGCAACTAACTCCCCCGCAGACACTTTCAAAACGCAACCCGGTCAGTGCGGTCGTGTTTAATCTACCCGCAGCTAACTCCCCCGCAAAGCCAGGCACGAAGACATCATAGCACGGTGGCCACCAGAAAATCAACGCCGCTGAAACCGAAGCCGAAGCCGATTACAGGTGAGCGATTTGGCAATACTCGTTGGTTGATATCGGTAGCCGCCCCCATCCGTTTTCGCGCCGGCTGTTTAAGGGACGATTTGGGCCTCAGAGTCTTACTTTCGAGACGGGCCGTACTTAGTTCCCCACGCCGCTCCACGAGAGGCACGGCTATTTACACGCTTGCCTCTCCAACACTGTTAGAATTTAAATCAGTGGGGAATAATAATAACAATTTCAGTTATAAGAGAATTAACATATTCATCTTGTTATAAGAGGGTTCAATTAGTAAAACAAAGAAGCAAGACAAAAAGCATAAATTTGTTTAAATCTAAAAATGTCTCTCAACAAATTAGTATCGCCTAATATAGGATTTAGAAAAAAATAAATTTATGGAAATGAAAATAAAATTAAGTTTTCGTCTATTTTATCCACAAAAATGATTATAAAACTTGTTTTGTTCCGGAATGTTAGCTCGTAAGTTGAAATATATTTTTTTATAAAAACGCGCCGCTCCGAATAATAAAAAAACATAAAGAATAAAGCGAGAATAAATTTTCCAAAATATACAGAAGCACTATTGAATATAAAATATCGATATTTTCGTGATTTACGAGAAAAATCCAATTAAAAAATCATTTTCAACGTTCTAATTCGTCCATAACTGAGATGCCGGTTTTTACACTGATAATATTTTGGAAATTTAAAATGAAACATAAATTTGAGCTGAAAATCTTAGTTTGGCGAGCCGCTGTATTCCACCGAAATTTATATAAAACATTGTTTGACAAATTTGATTACATATTAAAAAAAATTATTAAAAAACAAAATTGCATTTTAGCTCGATTTAGCACCGTATCACAACAAAAATTAAAAGAAGTTGTTTTGAGTATTGTTCAGAAAATGACCGACAGAAAACCAATTTTAAGGCAAATTGAAAAACATACGCTAATTACAGTTTTTATTTAATGCTTTATTATTATAATGACGGGGCGGTCCGACTCCCAGGTCAAAAGCAATGGCAAACACCCAATGCTTTCCGGCCGTTATATGAACGCCTTTGGCGGTCGGGAATTTTTTTATATTTTTTTCTTCTACATTAACGGGTAAGGTTAACCATCTGCCCGGGATACACCCAACATGATACATGGTATCGCACGCAATGCATGGTTATAAATAAGCTAATAGACTATATATAACAGTAAAAGAAAAAGAAAAAGAAGCATGTTGATAGTTATTAAAATACATAATTAATTTTATTAACCGTTTCTTATAATTATTTTCTTATATTGTTTATGTACTATGAGTAATAGCATTTGGCAAACGTGCCCTGTATGCAACAAAAATTGTTAGGTATAAAATATACCTGCTTTCCTGCACAACACACGATGCACCATAACACCGGTCGTGAAAGTCGTCGCATTTACATAATTCAAATTTACGTTTAGTAGATTTTGACACATTTATAACGTTTTTCTACAATACGGTAGTATCAACTTAAAAACTCTTACTGCGAGATTTATAAGTTACCACAAAAACTACTTTATGCTAATGATGTATTAAAAACAAAATATAAACCCCAGTAGGAAAAATGTACCAACTATAACATAAAGCCAAAGCTTTCTAAGAAATGGCTTTAAAAAAAAGAAAATCTTGTTTATTAAGTTATTGTCGCATTTCTGGTGTTATAATTATAAAAATAATTAAACTAAGGCGAATAGCGAACAAAGATCCTAATATGGGTTTTAATTATACGACTTTCATGAGTAGCGCTCATCGATCAGATAAATATGCGTCAATTTATTGCTTTTTAAGAAGGTCTCTCAAATGATAGCAAAAAAATTCTTTCGGGGAATGGAAATGAATGTTATTAATTTATAAATTATCTGTAAAACTCTAAAACAAAAAGTACTGAAACATCATTAGCACACTTGAAATATGTTAAACTCTTCGTCAATATAAATAAATATTACATACCAAAAAGACTTGAAGAAGTAAAAATTAATGGCCCAGCAATTTAATTTAACACAACCTACAAAATCTATAGCATACCAGAAGTTTTAGACAAAACAATAATAATTAGGATAATACCAACAACAAAAGTTTAAATAAAATATTTGTATTCTCTCAAATTCTGTATCCGGAGTAACTATTAGAAAATGATAGAAATCTTGAATGACATTATAAAAGAAAAACAATACAATACCAAAAGTATGGCTGATAATTCGAGCAAATATAGTGCCCATAATCTAGATGTGTACAAAAGTAATCAAGTATTTTCAAGAAAGTGATATTTATCAAGTAATGCAGGATCGTGCATACTAAGTGGTCCTATATAACGTACATTCTACAATTCCAGTAGCTGACATAATATCTGAAAAAGCTACTTATAACCAAAAAGTTTAAAACGTAAGAAAACGTCTGCTACAAGTCAGAACCGCACACCTTTCCTTTCCCACTAGTGAATAATTATTGGAATACTAAGTATGAACAAGCGAACACAAACAAATCTCAAAACGTAATTCCCACACAACTTTTAGAAGAATGTAAGAGAATGTTCAAACGATTAATGCAATAAGCATAATTTTAAGCACACCTACAACAGTCATATATAAAATTGTTCGTTGGTGTCTAATTTTTTTATAATTGCACCCTGAAATATCAAAAGCCTTGTAACTAATAATAATTATACATGGGTATTTGTCTGCAGGTAGTCCAACTTATGACTAAGAGATCTTAACAAACTATCGGATTTGTTAGATCTTTTGTTGCTAAAGAATTTTGTCTGAATACGTAGATGTTACATCTAATTATAATCTATCATTCGATGGCACAACAGTTATATTTACTATTACAAAAGAAGCCAAACTAATGATATGTGACAAATGGAGAGATTAGGATCTGGAGCAACATAAATCTAAAAACGATTGGAACTCATTAAGAAAAGAGGAAGTCTAATGCAACTTCGCAACGATCACGTAATAAAAAATTGAATATAAAACAAACGTAAACTGGACGAAGCAAAAAAAGCGTTACATTTTAGCATAATGTAATTTGTCTTTTTAGGCACTAAGTCAAAACAAGAAAAGGCTGGCCTATTAACATAATATTTACCAAAAATACTTAGGCCCACCTCTAAAGAAATAGATTTGGAAGTAAACGCCTTCTTTGAAATCCCACTGCAACTTATACATTCAATCCGGAATCTTAAAATCTGTGAATTACGCCAGGAGATAAAATTATTGAGTAACAAGGAAGCAGCTGGCTAAGACCTTGTAGTTGGTTCCATCCTTAAGTGATTATCAAAGAGAAGGAAAGGATAACTAGCATTATTTAATAAAATTCAACGTTTAACTTACTACGCCCTACAACTAAATATTTAAAGCTAGTAAATCACCAAACGAAGTGAAAACTTATCTTGCTTCAGTCTATTATCAACAGTATCTAAACTTTTAGCATATCTAATATAAATCGGTTAGATAAATATGTACGGTTAAATAATTAGATTTTGAATTTAGAAGGAAACATTTTACCATTTATATATATATGAGTATGTAGAGAAGACAAAAACAACTATATAAAAAATATACGTACACACTTACAAAAATATGCAGAACACAATTATACTAAAAAACTCTACATGGTAATTAAAAAGCTAACTCGGAATTTTAAAGCAAAAACGTGGTCTATAAGAAATGAGGAAGGTGAAAAGTTACAGACATATCTGATATCCCGGAAAAATGGAAAGAATACTGTAAAAAACTGTTTAAGAACACTGACATAGGAGAAAACATCAATACGACAGAAGAACTAATGTGTGCATCATTGAAAAGATCCAAAAACCTATAAGATTATCCAAACTTATATACGAAAAAATTACAATTCGGACAATTTTGAAAGATTAGTTGTACAGGGCCGAAATCGAGGATCAAGACCGCAGACACAAACAACAAAAAGGTAGACGGACAGATTAAAGAGATCAACGGTCTTACTATTGAACAGGCTACAAGAACAGCCCGAGACATCGTAAAAATAAGCATGCAGAACAAGTAGTTTATGGGTCACGACGCTTCTGAAAAGAAGCCTACAATAGAAGAAGGAAAGCAGTAACAGAATGTTTGTTTTAATTTTGAAATTGTCGCCATTTTGGCTTTGTTTTTACAACGGGTAAGGAACTATCAATTACTTTTAGTAAATATGCACCATATAAAAGATGACAAGTACAAAAGCAACATAATTATGCAAAATTCCTGGAAGGACGTTTTGCCGCCGCTACTTTGATTGAGCGTATGCAAACTTTCAAATGTTTACCTAAGGATTACTTGCGTCATATGCTTATGTCCAGTACAATGGAATATTAGCTTGGCTGGAGCAAATTAAATTGCCGTGGAAAACGCGCTTTTTGCGTTCCGCATTGATAATAGCTACCCGGCTATTCGTCAAGGAGCGAGAGCGATCCCGATGTGCGTGCACGAACGCACGGACCTCCTCGTGTAAATTAAGCGCCCAGGGCGGGGCACGTAAAATTCCATGTCAGCTGTGTTTGTTTACAAGGCACGAGCCTGTTCGTGTAAATCAAGGGTCTAGAATTACGCCACATTTATTTCTTTACTTTCTGTTTAAATGTTGGTTGCATTTATTTTAAAACTACTGTCCAAAAAACTAACAATGCGTACATATAAATATAAAGTTTTGGAATAAAGTAGACTGTATAGAATTGCTTTTGGTATTGTTGTATGATGTTTCATCATTATTTTGTAGATGTATTATCTGCTTGTCTCTATTTCATTTTTGTGTGTTATTAAAAATTTCGGAAATAGTGAAAAAGACAGTTAAATAGGTTTTAAAAGTTTTCAAAAATTTTACATTTAATATTTTATTTTAATAGATTACATAAGAGTACCTGACTTCATTGTGCTTCTAATCAAATGTAGTGTAGTGATCATTAGTTAGAAGTCATAAATTTAAAGAACTTTAATATCTATTTTTAGAATGAAACTATTTTATTCCAATTGCGTTCTTCGGCATAGTTTAGAAGGTTTATGAGAACGCAATTTGAAATATTCAAAACTAGACTCCTTATTTGTTGCAAGCTGATAACAGAAGTATAGTTATTCTGATAGTCTCTGAACAACAGGTTTAAAAAGATAAAACTAAGGTTATTATATTTGTAATTAAATTTGATTCTATTTTAATAACATTATATTATAAATATTGTGCTTTTAGAAGTCGAGTATGAGCAGCGAATCGGTGCTCCGATAACAGTGCGACACGCTTGACATAAACGCTTATCGTAGCAAGCAGTATGTGATTTTATTTTATTTTACTTATTTCTATTAAATATTGTTAATAATCGCCAACCATAATTTAAAAATGGATTATCTATTGCAAAATAAACGCAAATGTGATAAATTATCACCGCCTATCAATGAGGTGCAGAAACGGTACGTATGGACTACCCAAGATTTTTTAACTAGTAACAAATACTATCTACCGCCACACCTGGAAACAGCCATAGCACCCACACATTCTTCGGATAATGATAGCCCTCAAAATACACAAGCAAACACAGAACAAGTTAAAGTACCACCAATATACCTGTATAATGCAGTTGACCACAAAGCATTGATAGAAGATATAAAAAACTCTCTACCGGATCATTTACAATATCTTACAACACAATTACACTCCGTATTAACTTAACCAAAAACAAAGACTATCAAACACTAACAAAAAATTTTACCACAAACGAAGTACAGTACCATACTTATTAAAACTCAAACGACAAACCGATATCAGTGGTTATTATGAAATGTTCCACTTTCCCTCATCGACCGGGAAATAAAGGAAGAATTGATTAAAACCTTGCCAATAATAAAAGTAACTCAATTATATATTAAAGACAAAAACCACTGCCAGTTTCCGCAGTAGATTTAATTAAAAATGAACAAGCCAAATGCATTTACTCGTTAACCTCAATGTACCACTCAATAGTAACAGTAAAAGCCAGAAGAAAACCGAAAAACATGCCACAATGCCACTGCTGTCAACAATATGGGCATACAAAAAATTCCTGCTTATTGAAACCAGAATCTAGCGATCCACCAACATGCGCAAACTGCGGAGGAAACCACAGTGCAAACTATCGGAGATGCCCGCACCACATAGGCTATTAAAGCAGCGAACTAGAACCCAACCAACTACCACCAGTGCTCCTCATCGTAGATATGCCAACGTAAACAACACGCAGACATTTGCAGAAAAACTCAAAAGTGGATTAAATCCAATCAACAATACAACCACTTCAGCTAATGGACTAACAATACCCCACAACATCATTCAACTCATCATAGACCTAATAACACCTTATCTAAGTCAAATCAAATCCTTTATCACAAATACTCTGTTATCGCTACTTCGTAATGGACCATAAACATAAAAAGTAATACAAAATTTAACCATCCTTAATTGGAACTCAAACGGAATGAGCACCCAACGTTCACTATTCATAGCCTTCTTAGCCAGATATAATGTAGACATTGCCTGCATAACAGGCCCTTCTAGACGAAACCATCAAATTTAAAATTCCAGGATATCACACCTATCGTAATAATCGGATTTCTACAATAGTCGCAGGGGGAGTGGCGATTCTTATAAAAACAAAATTCAAACACACACGACTTCTAGAAACCAAAATCTAAAAATTGAAACAGCGATGAAGGCTACACTAGATAAACAGAGCGACATTATAGTAATAAGTGCTTCCAGGCAACCAAACAAAAAACTAATCGAAGAAGATATTAAAAAAATCTTTAGTACAACTCGACCACTATTAGTCATAGGCGATATAAATTCTAATAACACATTATGGGGCTGTAAAGCTACTAACCCAGAGGAAATAAAACTTTAAAAGTTTGCAATAAACAACGCATTGCAAATCTTAACTACCGACAAGTACATTTATTACTCCTATCGATTTGATCATCAGCCCGATATTCTCGACGTTGTTCTTCAAAAAAATTTTAATAAAGCAGTGTTTCAAAATGTCATAATAGAACTCAACTTTGATCATCTTCCAGTTCTTGTATCTTTTTCAAATACATTATCTGTCAAACAACCCAAACCAAAACTTATCAACGGGAAATAGACTATAATCAATTTAAAAAATTATTAGACAACAATTTGCATTTTTCTAAAAGCCTCCACACCACGGATGACATAGACTCGATGATAAACCACATTAGAATATCAATACAAAGCAGTACAAAATTAGCCTGCAAACCACAAAAAAGGACCATTCCGAGAAACTACAATTATCCCCAAGATACATAATTTAACTAATCTAGACCAGAAGCCAAATTCGACGTGTGTGGCAAAGAACCAAAAACCTCATAACCAAAAATCGCCTGAACGATATTACACACCTAATCAAAAGGAAATTAGACAACATGAGAATAAATGCTTACAAGCAACAGTAGCTGATCTTAGTTCAGGGGACATAAGGTTATGGAGAACAACAAGAAACATATTACACCAAAGAGAAGAAATTTCCATACTAACTATAGAAACTGACAACGAAAGGTATAGTTCCAAAGTCGAAAAAGCTACTGCTTTTGTAACACATCTCGAAAAGACTTTCACCCCAGCAATCACCTGCACACCAACTCATCTTATGTAAGTAATTAACTATACCTATACTGGATCGCATAAAACCAACCTCACCCAACGAACTTAAAAGTATAATAGATACACTACCCAAAAATAAAACTTCCAGCCATGATCTCATTACAAACAACATCCTCCAACACCTAACAGGTAAAGCACTCGCCTACTTAAGCACCACTTATAGTGCTTGTTTGAGACAGAGAGAATAATCATGTTCGCAAAACCAGGAAAAGACAATAAAGAAGTAAACAACTACAGACCGATAAGTCTCTTAACTTCACTATCTAAATTATTAGAAAAGATCATACATAAACGCTTGATTAACAATATTGAAAATCTCAACATATCATCCACATTTCAATTCGGCTTTCGAAAAGGTCACTCAACCTGTCATCAATTACAGAGAATATGTGAACTTATCAAATGGGGCTTCGAAAGCAAACTATATATCACAAGAATATTTTTAGATATCGCACAGGCTTTCGACAAAGTGTGGACCGAAGGTCTTAAAAAAGCTTCTAAACATAGATGTGCCTACTAACCTTAAAGCCATCATCTAATCCTTCCTGGAAACTCGAACCTTTGCAATTAGGGTTAACTCAACATAGTCTGAAACCAAAAACATTAGTGCTGACGTTCCACAAGGCAGCATACGAGGACCAATCCTATTCAACATATACACCTCAGATATACCTGAAATTACAGCAACATTTGCCGATGACACTGCTATTTTTACTCAAGCGACCAAGCTAGAAAATGCAGTGATAGCATTACAACATGCAACAAACAGCTTGTCTTCCTGGTCCAAACAATGGAATATACAAATTAACGCTGATACATGCCAAGCCGAAATATTTACCCTGCGAAGAATTAATAACCCCCCCAATGTACATATCAACAATAGTATAATACCTTGGAACCCAAATGAATCTGCAGTTAAATACTTGGGAGTTTACCTCGACACTCGGTTAAGTTGGAAATATCACATTAATCACAAATTAACGCAAAGCTATACTAGACTAAGACAATTGTATCCCTTGATAAATAGAAATTCAACACTAAAAATTGAATGTGCGGTACTTTTGTACAAACGCCTGCTACGACTTCTGGCATCACCTGTATGGTGTAATACTTCCAAAAGCAACATACAAAAATTGCAGAGAGGGTGTTGAGAAGCGCAGTTAGCGCACCATGGTACATAAGAAACACACAACTACATCAAGAACTAGGCGTATTATACATGGAAGAGTTAAATAAACATTAAAAAATGTGCCAACAACTTTATTACTAACTCAAGTGCGTGTAGTGGTGCGCTACACTATGAACTGTTTCAAACAAATATCCACACTAGACTGAAACGCAGATTACTACAAGATATCATTCAACCTAATCGCAAACACAACTAAATCACATTGTTATAGTTAACCATTATTATTAATAGTTATTGTTTTTACGTACCCATGAGACTGATAATTAGTCTCATTCTGTTATAATTTAGTAAACTTCTAAAAAAAATAATGTGCTTTTGATGAAATAGATTATAGTGCAATTACTTTTCTTACGAAACTTTTGATATACTGAAAAGAATCTAATCTATCAAAAAATATCTGATTTAAAAGTTGAAATTTATATCTATAATATAATTTCAAGTTTTTTCACAACAGTAGCTTACTGATTCTGCTACTACTGCTTTCTGCTACCAAGAGATTCCATTCAAGCGTATCAAATCACTGTAATCAGTTAAAGCAAAAGATTAAGGCTCAAGCCCCAGAAACAGCGCTTTTTTGAGAGCCTAAGCAAAAATGCTAACCGGAAAAGCAGAAACCATACGTCAAACTAACCAAAGCCGGCAGATCTAATCGCGCCGGCCGAAGCCCCCAAATTAGAAAAGTAAGTAAACTTCGAGCTCGACTTCATCAAATACGTGAGCCTGTCATTCGGGCCATAAATCGAAACGCCGTCCGAGCTTCTCGGGCAGCTAAATCTTAAAAAAACGAGCTGACAAAGGCCGCAACTTCGAACTGATAACAAAAGATTTATAGAAGTCTGATAGCAGTGACTCCGGCAAACTTGGACGTTTTTATCGTCCGTCAGAACTTCGGAGATAGCTGCCAGGAAAATTATTGGGAACGCCGCGATTTCGCCTCTCGGCCGTGAGGCGGGAATTAAAACGTTATAAAGCTGCCGCTCGCCGGAGTTACTAATTAGCTTCGAGAAGCCGCTCGCGAATTTTTTATAGGTGCTGCACGTGCGGATTTAATCAAGTGGCGGGGGGCTGAAGGGCGGGGTAATGAATTGAATATTTTCAGCATCGCAGTAATTTTGTTGTTTGCTGGAAAATAAGTAATTTGCAGAGCGTGGTGAGCATACTTACGAATTGCACCGGTCAACACGATTTTTGTGACTCGGTTCTCCCTGCGTGTGACTGGTTCCTTTTGTTCTATTTTTTTTAATTAAATATTTTACAATCTGTCAAAATTCGATATTTAGTAAACATCTTGACAATCGTATGATAGTGGGTTACTTAAAAAATGTCGGTAAAAAGTCCATTGACATTCATCTTTTATATTACATATACTTTTTGTCACCGATTTAGATATTACTCACACCTCTACACAAATCTGTTTGCCTAATCTGTCGGCTTGAACCTTTTGAGTCTGGGTTTCTCGTGGTTTTTTTCTAGTAATTGTTCTACCAGAACATTTGGGTGAGCGCTTAGGCGATCATAATAACGCATACTGGGTTTGTGTATTTCCTCATCAAGTTTGGATATCCAGATCGCGTTGTATGACCACGTTGAGTACATACCATGAAGCATCAACGATCGAACGTAGTGTTTTGTCTTGGAAACGTCTAAGTATTTTAATATTGGAGGTGCTCACTGCTCCTCAGAGTTGTATTCTATAGCTCCATGTAGATTTGAGAAGGGTTTTGTATAGAATTATTTTGTTATCAATAGATAGCTAGGACTTAGGTACTTGACGCTATCTGATGCAGGTGTTTGTTAATTATATAAGAATATTATTCTTAACGTGAAAGTCACTTGAACTGAAGTCACTTCTTTTACTTTAATACGCCAGTTTTGACCTATGGTTGAAACTTGTTGAGATAAATTTAAAAAATGCGGGAAGTCGTGTCAAGATCAGAGTGGGATGCTAATATAGCCGTACGATCAGTAAATGTTGCAACTATTGTGTCATTACCGGTGGGTAAATCTAATGTAAATAAGAGATACAATATCGGTCCCATCACTTTACCTTGCGGTATACCTGAATAAATGGAAATTAGACTTGACAAAATTAATCGTATGTGTCGGTAAGAAATGAACGTATAATTTGGTTACAGTCAGGAGGTAGTTTATCTTTGATTTTGAACAATAGGCTATCGTGCCAAACTTTGTCAAATGCTTAAGTGATGAACATTGCAGAACAGTATCGCTTATTATCAAAGTCTTTTGTAATCTTGTCTACCAATTGATGAATTTGCTCAATTGAGGTCTCTTTTCGGAATCCACATTGGTGATCCGACAGTAGCCCATTTTCTGTATATATCGAATTATACTGCTTAATAATAGTTTTTCAAAGCACTTGGGAAGAATGGGTAACAGAATAATTGGTCTATATGAAGCTACCTGTTCTTTAGGTTTACCCGGTTTTGGTATTAAGATTATTACTGCAACATTCTATTATATACGGTAATATTAAAGCCTTAGTACTGCATTATATAGGTAGGTTAGGAATTTGAATGCTTCCTCCGGAAGTTCTTTCAGGATTTTCCCTGTAATTAGGTCAAATCCAGGCCCTTGACGTTTTGACGCTTTGTGTTTTTGAGAATAGTAGTTTTGATCTCACTAATTTTAAACTTCTTGCCTAGTAGGCACATTTGGAACGTTGCTGGATTTCAGCAGCTTCTTCATCTGAGATGGTGGAAGAAAACGATTTGAACACTTCCGCCAAGTGGTTTGTAAAAGCCAGGGCTTTTTCTTAAATGCTTTTGGGCCATTTACCATTATCAACTCAAATGAGTGATTTGTGCTGTGTCGGTTGTTTTAATCACTTTGTTGCCTTTCAAACCGAATAATCTGCCGTTTCCGTAGGCGACAGCGTCTTTAGGTAGTGTTGTACATTTTGGTTTTTTATCTTTACCAAGAGTGTTTTAAGTTCTAATGTTGTTTGATTGTCCTAAAATGAAAAAAAATCGATATCATTTATTTTTTATGCATTTATGCTTTTTCCGATTTTTTGCCCAAAGCTTGCTACGGACGACCAATGGAAGTTCTATCTAACCCAGTGATAAATTTTTTAAATAATAGTTTTGATGAAAATGAATACTTTTGTACTTAAAATACTTAAAATACAAATAAATAGGTAAAATTTATTTTAATTGACAACTACTAATATATTTTGACTAGAGGATATTAACAGTTTCAAATAATGGACCGGGCTAGCCTTTTTAATTAAAATACATTTCTTTTTATTTTTTTTAATTTTATTGTAGAAGTGTTTAAAGCGACGTAAACGTAATTTTTCATCATGCTCTGATTGTTGTTCTTGATATCGGCGCTCCATTTCCATGGTGTCCTGGTGAATCTTTTCTTCTTGTTCCTCGGAGAAGTCGCCCATATCGCCCTTAAAGCTGTCAAGATGAGAATTCAGCATATATATTTTAAGAGTCGTGCGGTATTCCATTTTACCAAAATTGCCTACTAGCTCTTTGACCAGAGCCAAATAGTCTTGCGCCTTGTGATTCGCGGAAAGCCTTCTGTCACAAAGATAAAACTTCTCCAGGCTACCTTTTCTTCCTCGTTGAGATTTTATACAAACTCTTCAGACTTTGTGATATTTTTAAACTGTGACCCCACAAATATCTCTTTTTTAATCTTAGCTTTCGACAATTTGAGAAATTTCTCTAGAAGAAATTAAAATGGCTCGGAATTCTGGTCCAGTCTTTTTAAAAATTGTTTCATAAACCCTAGCTTTATACTCACAATCAATAGTGGCAATAAAATTTTGGTGGGATTGACCAATGGCTGCCAATTAATATTCTTCTTGCCAACAGTAAACTCTAATCTGTGAGGCCATTTCTTGTTTTTTTAATGCTTTTGATCGGCCCGAATATTCCACAAAGGTAGCGCGGATTTTTCGTATGGCCTGCGTGCAGGCCTATGGGGGACAATATTATTTTAAAATTTCCGTTGACTTTCCACTTATAATCTTCGTACTTCAGTTCTTCTAGCAAAATCTTTACACTCGCAATTTTCCTTGAGATGAGTGGAATACGCAATAGGGACTATGGACTACTGGTTTTCGTTATGCAGCAGGACGGATTTTGAGCTGTTGGAGTAACCGCCTATAATCAGACGTAATTGGTTTGACTTAATTCCTATCTTTTCAAACAATCATTTAATGTTGTGTCAGAAACACAAAGTTTTCTTCTTTAGTGTAGAAGTTCGCAAAACGTTTGGTGTTGCTTCCTATGCTGAGGCAGTTTCGTCCACCGAATTCTACTGTTTTATCAAAATTTCCGCTTTTGACTTTGGCAAATCAAGATCTCGCACCAAGTCATTAACATCCTGTTGATTGGGGAAGTGCGGTGTTTTTTACTTCGATTGCTTGAAAAATATCTAGTGATCTAACGTGCACTCCCTGCTGCTGGAAGATTTGTTTGTTGGTAAAGAGAAAACTGGCGTATTGAGATGGCAAATCTGGATACTCTATTGCGGGTTCATCTTTGGATTTTGCCCTGCTTTTAGGTTTACCACACAAAAAGTAGTCGTAGTTGCTTGGTTCCCTCTAAATCTTCGAAATTCAGAACTTTCTCTTTACCACGCTCAAACACACCCAAACAAAACAAACGTAAACAAAATATCCATTTAAAGGATCTATTTAAAATTAAATTTTACTTAAAAAAATAGAGGTACTTACTGTCCAAACAACACCAAGTTACAATTTAAGTTCTTAGTTGTAATACCGGAAAAGCGAATCGCTCCTACGGATATAAGGCGTGGTCAAAATGCTACCACGTAAAGTGTGCTTATCAATTTTTTAACGTTATTAAGCGGTATAGAATAAAGATAGATTTTTTAACTACGCGACGGTTCTACCACGCATTTTCTAGTGTAGGGAGACTCCCTCAGGCCTTCTAGGTTAGATAAAACTTCTACTGATCGTTCTAAAGCAAACTTTAGATAAAATATCGGAAAAGCATAAAAAATAAATGCCTTGACCGCAAAAAAAGTTAGGATCATTATAGCACTAATTTTATTTTCAGGTCAGAAGGAACCAATCACACATAGGGAAAATCAACTCCTAAATAAAAAATAAAAATTCGTAACCTAGCGTGGGAAGAAACTTTATGAAAAATGTGTGATATAGCTTAAGGCTTCTTGTACAGTCTGTATGACAATAAAATAACCGCCGTCAGTTGGTAAAGAGGCACCTATTTTTGTTAATTTATTTGAATTTGTATTTCATGTTCTTTTGTGCAATATATAGTTTGCAGGTATATTGTGCTGTTGATTTCAATGACTTCGTTATCTTTACAATAAGTGTAAAATTCCCGAAACGATAGGAGACTGCGTTTTTAGTGAAATATGCGAAAGAACGGAAGCGGATGTATAAAGCAACTGCAAAATATATGTGGAAGTAGGAAACATTTGGTAACAAGTGGGAAAAGAGATTTTAATGAAAAAGCGGTCTTACGTCATTTTAAAGATAAGCCAGGCTTTTCACTGCATTTTACCCAAATAAAAATTGCAAGAAAGGAACTTAGGTTTCTCTAAATGAGAAATAAAGTCACATCAGTGGAAAAATACGTTTTTTTTTCAATCAACTTTAAAGAAACTTTTATTATCAGAAAATTACGTGGAAAAATGACTGGCGTAGGCAAATAAAATAAATGGAGATTGGGACAATGTTATTTTCACAAACGAGTCTTTCTTGCCGAAAGCGTAGTCAACACAGTGTAATAGGATTCTTCAGCGAGTAGTAGAACACCTTGTAAAAGTGCATCTTCTTCTGTAAATGTGGTTTTGGTAGCTTTTTTTGTTTATGGACAATTGAAAAGCCGAAAATATGTGCACAATCTTCTGGAAATACTTGCTTTAATTTGCTAATAAGATTTTTAATTTTAACAGAACAAGGAAAGTGCTGTAAGAAGACAATAACCATAAACATCGGAGCAAACTACGTTGTGCGTGGAAACGACAAAATATCGTCACTACGATGAAATGGCCGATATTGTCCCTAGATGTTATATGTATTCGTACACGAAAGTACATCTCAAAAAAAGCTAGTGTATACGTTGAAGTAGCTAAACGATAATGCAAAAAACATCACAAAAAGCATGAAAAAATTTATAAAACTATGTTTAATAATGGAAGTGATTGGGCCAGGCATTAGGTAATTGCTTAATAGTTCATAAAAGTTAAAAATAATATCTGCATTTTTATTTTTCCAAATTATAGCAGTCACTTTATTATTAAACAAACTGTATACATTGCAATTTAATTAAATAATTAAATGTAATTTTAAATTAATTACAGACACCTTATTCACTTCACTTTTAGGACAATGTGAGTAGAAATGCCGCCATTAAATTCTATATTATTTTTTTGTCTGAATATCCCTCATAGTATTTATTCGTTTGGAATTAGCTATATACTAATATTTGTGTAGGGTTTTACCGGATTATCTAAATACATGTTAAATGTTTTTTATTAAAAAATTTGTTGAACTTAACTGACACTTTCTACTTCCAATATGAACTGTAGTACGAGAAAAGTTGCTTTACGGTTGTAAATGTGCAACATTTAATGGTGCCAAAAACTTTATGTAAATATTTTGCATCTTACAAGCATTTTATTGTTGGTATTAATTACCGTATTAAAATTTTAATTCATTTACCACTAATTAACTTTTAATTAATGATCTATTTACTATGCAAAGCATCCTAAAACTAACATGAAATTACCTTGTTCTTGAGGAATTCTAAAACAGTCATAACACCATATCATAAAGTTTAGCTGCAGCTTCAGTTGCAGCTATAAAGTTTATTTGCTGCTAGAGCGTAAAACATGGTCACCTGCCGACTTTATTGTAAATGGCCAATAAAAAATTCATGGAGCTTCCAGTTATGTGCATATTCACGTCTTTTACGTCTAATGTATGCGCTTTTATTTGCTAATTTTATTTTATGCTTATTTACATGTTCAGCAATCTTTTAAAAATTATCTAAATACATAACACATATTTTTTTCTAAAAACTTTATTAAGTTCCCACTAATTTGCTCTTTAAACTGTAAGAATAAGTAAACTTTTATGTTATTTTCTTTGTTATATAAATTACTTAAATATTAGAAAGCTTATGCATTTTTGCTTTTATTTAAAGATCCACTGATTCCGTTTTTACATACTTCTTCGTTAATTGAACCGTTAACACTGTATCGCTATGTTTATCTCAAGTTATACAGCAACAAAAACCACTTCTTTATTTGTAACGTTGTCTATAATCTGGAAAAATATGGTTATCAAGAATCAGTGAATATTAAAATTTGTCATGCAAAATACCATCATCAGTAAATTATACGTTTAAAGTAATAGGAAAGAAAAATATAAGAGAATTCTTCAGTGAAAGCACTCTATTAAGTAAACATGACTTGGTTATTTGGACTAAAGCTCAAAAGTGGCCCAAGGCTTTTATTATTTAATAAAACTTGTAGATTAGATCAAGTGGATTATACCTTTTGACTCTAGAATCTAGAAAATTGATTGTAAGTTTATTGGTATATGCGCTGAATTTATTGCAATATTTATCACTTCAGGCCACTATTTCCTTTTTTATTGATGACACAAGAATATCTTGTAGTATAAGCCAGTTTAGTATATATTTAGGTGCATTGACAATGTTTGGATTATCTTGTTTCTGAATCTTTAAAGTATCTCGAGATTGAAGTTACCGGATGTTTATTAAATTTCATAAGTCCATATGGGCTGCAGTATATATTGCTGTCGATTTAGAAGTTTGTCGAAACAGCCGATTATTTGTCTGCATTTTAGACCTAGTTGGATTAGTTTCTTCCAGATACGTGTACGCTAAATGGTCAAGATGTACGTTAAAATATTTAGCGCTGTCTTCTTGGGCAAGTTGTTTAATGTATTGATTTGGCTTTGTTGGTTTTAATTTTTCAATTTTACTAATTTTAGATTTCATCTAGGTTTATTTAAGGGGTGAAAGGCGATTTGGGGATAAATGTGGGACCCCAATGCAGCACTGTTGTCCGCATAGGTAGCGATTATTGTGCAGTTGTGTGGGACCCAGTACACTCCCTCGTGGAGCTTAAAATTCTTGGAATCTTCATTTTAAAATACATGTTACTTAGATATGATTTATTGATACTAAAGTAACCAAGTGGTAAACTTATTTTTGCTTTATACAGCGATGCAGTAAACCAAACCATGCTAAAAGCCTAATGACAAGAAGCAAAACAGAACCGCATTTTTCCATTTGTAATTATTGATTAATTTTAATTTTTATTTTATAAATTTGTTTTATGGTACCATAACCTTCTCGATAATAAAATTGTGTTTTTTATAGAATTTTTTTTATTAACAACTGATGTTAATCTATATAGGATAAACTTTTCAAATACATTGCTAGTATTTGGGAAAAAACTTATCGTTCTGCAAGATGGAATATTATTTACATGCTTCACAGGCTTTGGGATCATTATGATTTAAACAATTTTCCATTGTTTTGAGATTTATAGTTTTAACAAAGCATCAAAAAAATGGTAAAGCTTTGAAACCCCGTTCTAGGAGTATTTTCAGAATTTTGACTTCTATAAATCACAACCAGAACATTTGTTTCATTTAAATTGTTCATTATTGATTTTGTTTTAGCCATTTTAATTTATTTGTTTTTCTACAATTTGAATACGTTTGTCGTCGAATTGCCAAATTAATATTTCTTCTCTAGCAAAAAAAGTTGAAGGCTTTCTCAACAGAGTACTTGCTTAGGTGCTGTTGTGTATCTTAAGAAGCTAAGGCCTTTTGAGCTTTTGTGGTGTTTTGTATGTAGTAGTTGGTGTATTCATTAGATGCTTTCTTTTACAGACAGCCTTTAAATAGCCTATTATTAAGTTGTGAAGCATGGGGTTGTTGCGTTAAGCTTAGTTTTATCCCTAGCTTATATTGTTTTTGCTAAATTTGTTTGAGTCTTCTTTTCTGATATATTTTGGTTAATAAGTATCGGTATAGAATTTTAAACCTCCTATTCTTAAGAGTCAGGTGTGAAGTTCCAGAATGATTGTTGTATTTTAGAGCTAAGTGTTTGATAATTAAGCACAGTTAGAATTAACTTAAAAAAGGAAACACAAAAAAAATAAGACCGAGCTGTGTAAACTGTATATTTAGCACAAATCAACATTAATAACAAAGTAAGATTAAAGGTGAATGAAACAAACAAGAAATTGATAAAAAGAGAAATACAAACATGACTAAATAAATTAATGACTGTGGAAGGCAGGTCAGCCGTGCATTCTCCAGACTACGGGAAAAAGGTGCTGTTGGGAACAAATGCACGAAGGAACAACTAAAAGAGACTTACCGCACGTAACGTTTTCTTGCAGCCTGGGCGACGGATGTCAGCGTGCTTTTGCTTGGCGGCTTCAACCCGAGGTTAGATTCTTCTTTGGCCAGACGTACTGGAGCACCACGGACGAGTGCGGAACGCACAAAAGGCAATCGACAGTGCGCAAACAAAGCGCGCTATGGGGTATTACAACACCTAGTCGGCTTCGGTTGGTGGCTAGCTCTGCTCCGTCGCTCACAAGGGTTCAAGTTGGAATGCCGAGAGGCGGCAAAACTCCTTTATATTAGTTGCAATTAGGGATGGGCAAGCGGACAAATTAAGGTTGCAGGTAGAGATGGGATTCGGGACAAAGGGGGTTTAGAGATGTGCACGGAACACTAAGTGTTTTACAATTTCGTATACTGTTGTTGCTTTTAGACTATTATACCTGAAAATAAAGCCTAATGAAATCGGTGCGGACGTCTTTTTGTCCGTCGCGACTTTCAACTCTAGAACTACTAAACCTAAAGGCATAAGGCGGATATCATTTGAAAGCCTATGGCCTACCAGATTCATATCCAAGAACTGGGATAGGTGGGATATCCTACAACAATGGAATAAGAATTTTTAGCGGACTCAGCTTCTAATATGTCATTTCTTATAAATTTTGATTGACAGCTTTTAAGCTGAAGACTAGCTTCTATTTTTGTCATTTCTGACATCTGTCACGCGTTATAATTTTTGATCTGTGATAGATAGAGATATAACGTTTCCAGTATTCAACTAAGGACCATAAGTCAAGTCCAGACGCCAAAAATCAGCCTGATCGAAAAATCTTGAGACCGGTTTGACCGGAAGTGGCCGCAAATTTTTGTTTATGCATAGAAGCCTCAGACATATGTGGAACCGGAGTTCCACGTCTGTACTTGTTTGTATAAGTATAAATTTGTCCCCTTTCCAACTAAAAGAGTTCATGTGCTTATTGTGAAAGCTTGCAAGCTCGTTGCTTTTATTCGTTCTCTTCTACATGTTAAAGTAATCCTAGATTTTCATTTCTAATTATTTTGAATTATAAGTTTCTCCTGATATAAATTTAGGTTTGATGGAATTGTTCTTGTTTAAAAGTAGATTGAGAAGGGCAGTATGCCGCGGAAATAATGACCACTCTATTATTTAATACTAATGGGGTGCTAGCAATCCAAAAGTATTCTTATTGATATTTTCAGACTTCCTAATGCTTTGTAACTGATTTAATTATGATTACACTTTTAGCGTGCGCATTGCAGGTTGGATGATTAATTGTGTAAGCAATATATTTTAGAATATTCATATAATTGAAATTCATAAAATGCTGTGGAATACAGCTATGTATGTTTATAGATTAATTTTCAATGAAATATTGTAGCTAATGATGAATGTATGAACAATTTAGTCTTTGAAAGAAAACATATTTTTGTGATACATGAGGATAATACCACCGTATTGTATAGTGATGTTGGAAACAGTGAAAATATAAGGCAACTAATACTGAAAAACTCTGGACAACTCAAAATGATCATCAAAAAAAATACCTTTTTATTATCTAAAAACGCCAAGCAACAATACTCACTCTTTTAACTCACCCTATTGTAAAGTAGCATTTAGAAGATGACTTACCCTCTCTTCTGTTAATCCCAACAACAGTAACTTTTCAGTTTAGTCGTAATGAAATGGACAGCTAAGAAATGCAGGTAAAAACACAAAGCACACATTTAGACTTTTTTATTGAGGAAGACATTGTCAAAACCCATGACATCATAACGTAGGGTGTAATCTTTGAGGTTTTCCAATCTTCTCTTGTAGCGATTAACATTGATGGCGCGTCGCAGCAATATATTCTTGATACAAGATAGGTTTTCAACAACTGGAGCTGCAGTTGCCAAAAATTATTAATCCACAGGACAAAAAATGTACGTATCTACGCGAATGACTATTCAAGACTAATAAATTTTTAAGAATAAACAGCATATTTGTTTTGATACTATAATCTATTTTATTTGTTCCTATTTTGTGTCAAATTTAATTTCGTCTTGATGTTTTTGTTTAGATATGGGAATTGTCCTAGATATAAGTGCATATTCCTAATTAAATTATATTTATTCGCTTTATTAAATATTTTTTTATATTATTTTTTTATTATGATAACTGCGTACTTTGTAATCCTTTTTTATTTTGTTATTTTTTCTGTAGTTTATGTGTTTTAAAATATATGATCAGCGCTTGCAACGACTCTCTAATGGGTGACTTAAAATTTTACTATTTAGTTAAGCGTATAAAAAAATAGTTTAATTATATATCACATCAAGTGTTAACAAAAAAAGCACTTTGAAATGCTAATCATTAGAAAGTTCGCAAGCGTATCAAATTGTGAGTTTCATTGAAAAAGCTAGAATTTAAATTTTTTCTTCACTTTATACTCTACGGGAACTCCAACATATTGGCCGACAGACAGAGATAAGTTACCGGATTTACTAGACTTTTTTGTCACAAACAATATTTCGCCAACCTATATGGACATTACACCTAGCTACGACTTGTCCTCAGATCATTCACCGGTAATAGCCACCTACAGCACATACCCATTATATATTCAACCTGTACCTAGACTACATAATTCGAAAACTGACTGGGACGAATATAGGCGCAATTTGTCAGATACAATCAATTTAAATCTAAGGCTTAAAAACTCAAATGAAATTGAGGAAGCTACAAATAGTCTTATAAATACCCTTCAAGAAGCAGCCCAACAAGCTACTCCAATAGTAACATACAAAAAAGACATCACGAAAACTGGTAGCTGAAAAAAGAAAAGCACGAGCCAAATGGCAACGAACACACACCCCAGCAGACAAGAAAATATTGAACAGACTTAGTAATAAGCTGAAATCTAAATTAAAATCTCTGAGAGAAGAGTCACTCAAAGATTATTTATCTAACCTTAACCGTTATGACAATTCTATTTGGAAACCGATCAAAGCTAAAAGCAAACCAATAATAACTCTTCCCCCTTTAAGAATGGAACAACCATCACAAGAACAGTGGGCAAAAAGTGATAAGGAGAAAGTAGAAGTATTTGCGAAACACCTTGCCGATGTTTTTCAGCCGCACGAAAATGACCCGGACGAGGAAATAATGGAAATATTAGAATCTCCCGTTTTAGCAACGCAACCAATTAAACCCGTCACACCTAAAGAAATAAAGGAGGAAATAAAACGCCTGAATGCAAAAAAAGTCCAGGGTATGGACCTTATAACAGCAAAAATGCTTAAAGAACTGCCAAAAAAGGCATAGTATTACTGACGTATATCTTTAATGCAATCCTCCGAATCTAATCAATATTGGCCTCAAAAATTAAAAACTGCCGAGATAATTTTAATCCTTAAGCCTGGAAAAGACCCAAATAGCACAAAATCATATCGACCTATTAGCTTATTACCAGCTGTTTCAAAATTGCTTGAAAAACTAGTTCTTAAAAGAATCAATACTGAATGGATACCCGATTATCAATTTGGATTTCGACAGGCTCACTCGACCACCCAACAGTGTCATCGCATATCGCAAACTATCCTCGCCAGTTTAAACAACAAAAAATACTGCGTATCTGTATTCCTAGACGTAAGCCAGGCTTTCGACAGGGTCTGGCACCCAGGATTACTGTTTAAAATTAAAAAACTCATACCAGCGTTTCACAAACTACTTAAAACATACCTAAGTGATAGACACTTCAGAACAAAAGTAAGACAGGAAGTCTCAACTATACTCCCAATCAACTCTGGGGTACCATAGGGCAGTGTCCTGGGCCCGCTACTTTATCTCTTATTTACATCAGATCTTCCAGTTTCACCAAACATCACAATGGGCACATTTTCTGACGACACTGTCATACTGGCTAGCCACAATGTAGTCCTCCAAGCACACACTCTAATACAAGATTATCTACATGTTCTAGAACACTGGCTTCAAAAGTGGAATGTAAAAGTAAACGAGACAAAATCTAGTCATACCACATTTACCCTGAGAAAAGATCCGTGTCCACCCATATACCTAAACAACATAGTAATACCACAAACTGTGACAGTAAAATACCTGGGAATACACTTAGATTCCAAATTAAACTGGAGAGAACACATGAGCAAAAAAAGAAAGCAAATGGACCTAAAACAGAGAGAACTATATTGGTTGATCGGTAGAAAGTCTCCGCTATCTATAGAAAACAAACTATTGTTGTACAAATCAGTAATCAAACCCATATGGACGTATGGAATAGAACTATGGGGCTGTGCCAGCAAGTCCAATATCGAAATAATCCAAAGGTGCCAGTCCAAAATACTAAGAACGATAGTTAATGCCCCATGGTATATTGCAAATGAAATGATCCACAAAGATTTGAAGATACCAACTATAAAAGAAGTTATCCATGAGAGAAGCATCACCCACCACCAAAAATTGGAAGCTCACACAAATCCTTTAATACAGCCCTTACTAGAAGACACAGCAATAAGAAGACTAAAAAGACAGTGGCCAGCTGACCTATAAATAGACTTAGAGAGCTCATCGCTGGATGAGATCTCATCATGTTATTAATCGATCTAAATCCTAAATTTAGATTGTAGGTTAACAAATTAGCTTATAGAATACCTTGTATTTTGATTGCTAATTAAATTAAAAATAAAAAAAAAAACTTTATACTCACTGAAAACTTTAACGCGTTTTTCTCAAAACCACACTTGTGTACAAGATGACTCAAAAACTAACTGATAGATCAACTCGATTTTGAAGAGATTTAGTAAACTTAATTTTAACCTTATTTGTACGTCACTTCGAACGATTTTTTGTTGGAAACTCAAACCTCTCTCTTCAGGAAGTTCTCATTTTGAATACTTTGATGTTTTTTCTAATTGGTTACTTCACCCAAGAAAGGCACGTATGTAATTAAGCGGTTTTTTTGTTTTCTCCATTTTGCGGCCACAGAAAGTGCACATAAAATGAACGTTTGAAAGTAGAATTGTTTGATTTATGACTTATCCATAGTTTATTACTAGCAGATGAAGAAACAAGAAGGCTGAAAAGATGTAATCCTTCTGACCTACTGGTTTGTTTTTGATTAACCTTTATAGTTCACTAATACGCCAAATTTCTTAATGTATTTTGTTTAGTACGTAAAAATCTTTTGTATGGAATGGGATTACTAGAACCTTTCTCCGCAAAACTCTTGTGAGACAGTTTACATTGCCATAAGTTAAACTTTAAACATATATAATGCCTATTGCCTCTGCAATGGCAGATTCTATGCTAATGGAGTTAAAAAATTAGCGTATATCCATAAGTGATATTTTCAAAATTTTGTTTTTGTTCAACTGAATAGTTTTAGAATAATTCCATTTGTAGATTTTTAATAAAAAATTTACAAATACGTTTTTTATGCACTAAACCTGTTTATACCCTTAAATCAATAAAAGACTTGTAGATTACCTTTTGATTTAGTTTGCAGAAGAAAGCAGTACACAAAACACAATAACTCTTATAATAAAATAGCACGTGTTGACGAGTTACTCATCGATTCCACCTATAGCAACGTTACAAGCTGATTATCGTTCGCTCGTTCAATTAATCACGATATGATTTATTTAGCCGCCGACAGACCTTTCTGCAGAACACTTTAGGTCAATAATGAAATTGGTTTTGCAGCTCGCTTTTCGCCGCCGTTGTATTCCGAAGCGAAAGGTGCTGCAAAAGAAGGAGTCATAACGAAGCACTGGAGTGATTTAAAAGCTTCGGTAGCTTGCGTGCCAATATCAGCTGTTTCGCAGACGCGCTGGAAATCACACCCAACGTCAGCCCATAAGTAGCTATAAATCAAAGAGCGGCTGCCGCTTATCCGGGTATCAATTTTTGCACATAATGTTAACAGCTTTGTTCCTGCATCGGCCATAAATATTCCGCAGACACTTGAGGTGTCTGGCTAGGTTCACAGGAATGTGGCAAAAACCCGCCACGACGGCGGCAAGCCAAGGCCGGCCCTGGAGATTCTGGAATATGTTTGATGGGGGCTTCGAAAAACTCGAATGCCGCAAGTGGGCGACGTGGACTGTCAACGGCCAGGGCATTCTGCGCTCGGGCACCGAGTCATATTCCGGAGGGTCTAAAAACCAGATCGATCATGTAAATGTGCTAGGTGTTATTAAGAGCGAGTGATATATTGAGCGGTCAGCTAAAAATTTCTCCGTAATTGAGTCGTTAATAATAATGTCGCTATTAGAGTAATTTGCATTCGCTTTAATGTAATTTATGCTAATTCAAGGTATGAACATTCTTTCGAGCTTATCAGCAGGCCTGTATAAAACAGTTGTTAAGTTTGTCTCAGTGACTGGTTAGACTAATTTAAATAATTACAAATACAACAGTAATTAATCTTTGACATAAAGATTTTATATCATACTTTCACAACAATACATTAATAACGCGTTATGATTTCTACCTCAAGCGGATAAAATTTTGTTGTTAAATGATTTACTGTTGTAACAACTAACTCTTTTTTAAGAGCATTCTGATATATTTTTTACTGAAAATATCCCCACGTGTTTATTTTTTAGTCAGCATGCATTTTTAATGTTTTAAAATAAAATGTATGTTTTTTGTATTTGCAAACTAATACTAGCAGTTTTACATTTTTGATGAAAGCAAAAGCATAATTTCCTTACTTAAATTTACACCCGCCCCTCTTCTCGAAATAAATTTAACCAGACAAGGATCATCAAAAGTAGGTAGGGAATTTTAAGTGGATGCGGACCGCTAACAATAAACGGCAACCCTGCAGGCCTTGCAGTTTACTCAAATTAGGAAAATCTCCTTTAGATTTCTTATATTATTACTAAAATATCACCCACGCATAAATTTAGTTTTTTAGATTCTGCATGCATTTTTAATGTTTTAAAATAAAATGTACAGCTTATTTATTATGTCAAACTATTAGGTTTGTCCATAATTTATGAAAGAAATGATAATTTCTTACTTTAAATTATACACCAAGCTTAATTCTTAAATCAAATGTATAACGCATGACAAGGATCATTCAAAGCAGTAGAATTTTAAGTTAGATGATAGCGGACTTAACAATAATTAGGCTAAATGCAAGCCTTCAGTTTACTCAAATTAGGAAAAGCTGCGTAAACTCAAATTATTCGAATATTAATTTTTTATTCCTTAATTTTGTATTTCTCGCCAGGAAACTTCTACCACTACTGAAAATCATGTTAATGATTACAGATAGCGCAAATAATATTTTTGTTGCAGACGACTAGTTTAAAGTGAATTAGCTAACTTGAAAGTAAATAAGCCAACATTTGCTAAAAAGATCTTCTTGAATGCTCTAAAACGGACCAAAAATATGGGTGCTATATCTTGCCATTGCAGATGTAGCTGAGTGCAGCTTATTGTCCAAAATACCTCAATGATTTTAAAAAGACTTTTGCAATAATTTTTAATCTTTTCTCATAAACATTTATGTATAAAGGTCCTTAATAAGAAAATTCTTAGAAGCTCTAACTTAATGTTAAATGTCCGGTTTGTAGAATATGAAAGTATTTCAAACTCATTAAAAATAATAAGGTTGATAACTATCAATACTAGTGACTGCATTAAAAGACTAAAATGTAGAGAAAATGTGGAAGACATCGGTAGAAGAAAAATCTAAATGAAAAATACAGGCTGTTCCAAAGAGCAACTTTGTCTCGAAAGCACTCGCTAGATGCTTTAATGACAGGCGAAGGAACTTAATCAGGTTAATCTTACTATATTCCTTATGTGTAGCTAAATAACAAAATATATAATAAATTTTAAACATACTGACAGTATAGATATTACAAAATAACATTTGTCAAGGCACTACATCTGAGCAAGCTTCTGACTTAAGAATAAAATTTTATTATCATGAACATAATCGAGACACAGGCTATTAACATGCGGTTCGTTACGGACAAAGATATGGAAATACCAGAAGAGAAATAAAAGACCTCCGGTGACAAGCAACAACTGAGAGAAAAGCAAAAAAGGGACCATCTGGGATCCACAAAAGATACTTAAAGCTAGAAAAATTGCGGTGGGGATATAAACTTATAAGAAGCCGTAAAAGGTAGAGGAGGTAAAAGAATCTAAAATAGCCCGATCGAATTCCAAAATCCTGCCACAAAAGACAAAAACCTGAGAGTACATAGGTGACGATTGGTACATACATTGAGGCCGCTGGTGGACTTAAGATGGTAGTAATAAACAAACGCCATCCTGAAATAACTCTTAAGCCAACTTAATAATGGTAAGGCTCTAACGCCCCGCGTGGGAGCACGGCCTGCGAACTGAGAGGTTAAAGCTCTTATACGTTCGCTCTCTCTGCCCGGTCGTCGTGCACCATCTCTGATGCTGGGCGATGTGGCAAGCACCGCGCCTAAGACAACCGCCATTATTACTACTTGTTCGAGTTAACGCAGGTATTAAATTATTTTTAGTGACTGAGTAGGCCACCCGCCAGATATCAGAGAGCACCGGGAATTGAACCTGGGTCCATTAGCATTGCAGCCCGCTCCTCAACCATGGGACCACGCTGACTCACCTTAAGCCAACTTGGTTTAACAAAAACGTATTGGTACAATAGACAATACCTCTACTTTAAGCATCAGTCCTTTACAATTTAACGGGACGTTCAGCGGAGGGGTCTTATGGATTACCTTTACTAATGCAAACACCAAATACTGGCTTAGAAGGACGATTGGTGACCTGGGTCGACTTTGAGAGAGCGCGGATTTGACTGTGGTTGAGTCCAAAGATATTTTAAAGAAATCTAGGTGCTCGCCTTCTTTCTTAAGCCGGAAGTCCAAAAAGTGCAAGCCGTAGTACAGTTAGCGAGATAAAATTCTGCAGGGTAGTAGAATGCTTCCTTATGAGTAAAAAAGTAGAAAATGTTTGGAAACCTGGTGCATACTCTATTGATGAGATATTCTTTGTCGTTTTGAAAGTGTTTTAGTTTCGGACTTTTTATAAACTGGGCGGAATTACCTACATAGTTTTAAACGATCTCGGTAGTGGAGATGATAATTCCGGTACTTTAGATGAAACTAGAGCATAGTACAAGTCAATGACTTTTGAATAAAAGATATTTTTTTTGGCAAAAAGGCGTTTTATTTCTCAACATAGTCTCCTTTTAGCTTGATACATTTAGTCGAGCGTTTTCCAATTTTTTTGTCCCTCTCAAATAATAGGTTTTCTCAAGGTTCTCAAAATAGGCATTTATTTGCGGTCGTGTTTGCTACAAATCAATCTAGAATCTGTCCAACAGCTCTGAATAATATTCGCCGGTTATAGTTTTACTCTTTTTAAGGTAATCGATATGAATGATACCGCGTACATCCAAAAAACTGTCGCTATGACCTTGTTGGCTGGCAGACCTACCTTGGCTTTCTTTGGTGCACGTTCACCCAGAGATATCCACTGCTTTGACTACTTCTTGGTCTCTGCTGTGTTGTGATGGATCCATGTTTTGTCCACGGTTACGAAACGGTGCAAACATTCGTTCAAATTGCTGTTGAACATCTCCAAACGCTTCATTAAAGTGGTCACACGGTTGCGTTTGTGGTCGAGTATCAGCAATCGCGGCACCCATCCGCGGATAGCTTTTTCATGTGCAAATATCCATCGAAAGTGTGATGTACCCGCTCAGTTGAGATACCTACAGCCTCAACCACCTCACGCACTTTTATTTTCCGATCACCCAATATCATTTCATGGATTTAATCGATGATTTCTGAAGTAACGTCTTTTGGGCGATCTGAACTTCCGTTGTCACTTGTGCTGGTACTACCAAAACATAATTCAGTAAATTACTTATTAACTCTTGAATTGATGGTGCAGAGCCCCCATTCTACTTATCAAGCGTTTCCTTGGTTTTCGTGATGGTTTTTTACCCAAAAATAATGCTTTTTTTCTATTTTCGTAGTCTATTAACAGATGGTAGTTGACAGAAGCAGTGTTGCATTTAAAGTTACTACGCGGCAAATTCAAAAAGTCACTAACTTATCAAACTGCCCTCGTATAACACTTTCTGTGGTCCTTATGCCTTTCAGGCGACATTTGAAACAGGCCTCATTTTAGAACCCTGGATAAACAAGAGCAAAGTTAGAGGTCTAGGAGGAATAGGACAACTAATTTACGGTTGATTCTTAGAGGTCCCTAGAACTTCCATTATAATCAGAAAAAGGTTCCCAAATACTGCCTTTAAATTTTTTGTTTTCCAGAGACATAATGATAGTCAGGTTACGGAAGGGGAATAAGAACGGTCTGAGGAAGATAATGTTCATATCGACATATTTTTCTTACCCCTCAGACCCCTCTTTATCGCCAGTAAGAGAATTGGAGGAGTTGGTGATGGGATGAGAGGAAAAGTTTCCGCAGTCAATGATAAATGAACAATTACGGTTATTGAAAAACTTCCAATAATCGACGCGATTATATATATATATATATATATATATATATATATATATATATATTTTATTATATATATATATAGTTATGGATGTGTGATAGTGGTGTGTGTGTGTGTGTGTGTGTGTGTGTGTGTGTGTGTGTGTGTGTGTGTGTGTGTGTGTGTGTGTGTGTGTGTGTGTGTGTGTGTGTGTGTGTGTGTGTGTGTGTGTGTGTGTGTGTGTGTTGTGTGTGTGTGTGTGTGTGTGTGTGTGTGTGTGTGTGTGTGTGTGTGTGTGTGTGTGTTGTATTGTATATGTGTGTTTATATATATTGTGTGTGTGTGTGTGTGTGTGATATATATATACATCAGATAATATGTTTGCTAGTAGCTTTGTCAGAAATTGCCAAGTGTCTAAAGAAATATGTTTCGACCACAGCACATCTATTTTGAAGTAGAGGGCTTTCGCCCAATAGAAGAAACCTATCATAACCATCGTAAAACAAACTGGGAAGCCTATCAGGCAGATCTAGAATAATTTTTTGGAGAAGTGAATAGAACAATGAGGAATAGTACGGAGCTAAAAACCACAGCAGGGAAATGACAGGATGTTGTGATATTAGCGTATAAAGATATCTGCTCTGAATTGAAAACGGATTCTAACAAGGAAGACAAAGACCTTGTGCGAATGAGAAAATAAATAAGAAATTATTTAATATAGTAAAGACTTCGGATATGTGGAACAGTAATAAAGAACCCTTACTGAATATAAGAAGGCTCTAAGGAAATCAACAGAGATACGTGAAGGGAGAACTATAAAGAAATGGAAACCATTTAAGAAATTGCTAGATTCCACAAAATACTCTGATCCTCAGAGCTCTATAATTACTCTGAAAATAGAGACTGGAAAAATACCAATAGTGAAAAGGTAACAATGAGGGAACTACCCTGGGTAGTTTTTCAGGGGTTAACGGCTGCTAATACATTACCGAGTGACTGACAAAATTCTGAACTGGGACCTCCAAAGTGCGAATCTGGGGAGACTTGGTAGGATGCAAAAAATGTGATAGATAATAAAAATAGTAAATAAAGTGGCCAATTAACACATTCCAACCTTATAAATCGCCGAGACCTGGCGATATTTATCCTATTTTGTTACAGAAAGGAAGTGACTTAATAGTGCAGGATGTACATACTTTAAGTCTTGCTCTGCGGTATATAACGAAATGCTGGAAATTGATTAGTTACTTTTATTTCAAAATCTGGTAAGATAAGACAGGATGTGGCTATGGTTCTAAGACCAATTAGCTCGATGTCTTTTGTATTGAAATCTTTAGGGAAACTGCTTGACAGGCGTATCCTAAATAGTTTATTAGTCACTCGACCTGCACATTAAGACATATAAAGCAGGAATAACCATATTATCTAAACTTATGACCAGAATGGAGAAATTAAAGGCTCACAAAATAACTAAAAACAGCTGTGCAAAACATACGGAACACTAAATTTGAGACACATATTGCAGTCTATTAACAGAGAACCATTTGATTTGGAGGGTTACCAAAAAAATTTAGTGACTCTCTACCCACATTCCCCTATATAAAGAAAAGTAATACTTGGCTAAAATCAGAAAGTAAAAGACTAATGCCTTTGCCGAGCTTATTGCAGAAGTTTTTAGCTTTCTATGTCCAAAGACACATCCCATTGATCCCTGCTCCTTATCAGAAGTTAAATAATAGATAACAGGATGCAATAACTACAAGACGCCCGCCTAGACTTGAGTTGGTTGCTTAAGAAGTACTTAAAGAAGTATCTTGGAAAGTCATTGTGATGCTAACCACAATATATGATAGTATGATAATTAAGCCTTACTTCCCGCTACCTTTTTAGCTTACAAATCTGCTACTAATCAATATTGAAGACTCTTGTTACAAAAATTTATCAGAAACATCATCCTGGACGACACAATACTTTTGCACCAATTCGAATTTTGAGAAAATCGTTATACAAAGCTGTAAAATCATAAAGGTGGTTTTTCAAAAGTTCAGAAGAAAAGAAATTATGTACAACTGCCCTTTTAGATATTAAACAGACTTTTAATAAAGTTTAATACTACAAATTCCCATACAAATTTAATCAGCTTTTATTAGCCTTTCCATCTTGTCAATTTACTCCAAATTATCTTTATAGATAAAATAAGGGACTATCCATTTTTATCAACAAGTGGAACTGAACTACCAGTTATAAATTAAGTAACATAATGCATTTGGATAGGAGTTTAAATTGAAGACCGCATATAACAGCAAAGAAAACAAAAAAAGTTAACATGAATTGAGACAAGTGTTTATAACAGAACATTAATTCCTAATGTACAAGTCTATGTACCAAAACCAATTTAAACATACAAAAGTCCAGTTATGTGAATGCGTGAAACTTTCAAACACAAAATACTACAAAGATTTAAAATCCTAAAGACAAAAAAAATTGTTAGCCCATGGTGTATCAATAGTAGAACCCTGTACAAAGATATTCCACTAGAAGAAGACAAAATCTGCAGTCTCATCACCACATAGATAGACTGTTAGGTCATACAAACGAACAAGTGACCTGCTGAGGTCTTAAGAAAAAAATGGGAAACCGATAACAATTAAAATTTGTAATAAGCTATGCTGCTGATAGAAATGTTGCACATTTGCTTACAGCTTCTTTAAAGTAGCTGGTAGATTTGCTTAACTACTAATAAAAAAAATTATAGTGAGATAATTAACAGTTTTATGTTATGCACAATAAGAAAATTGGTTTTTTACATTGGATAATATTTTTAACAGTGATTTTTCTAAAGGTTTGTTTTGTCAATTTCTTTTTCAGATGATTTCGTCAAGTTTTATTTGTCAAGGTATATTATTTACAAATATAAGGGTAACGTGCATTTTAAGACTAATTAAAGTTGTATACATCATAACCTTTACTAAGTATGTTGCAACCTACAATAGATGTATGGGGTTTGAATGGAAGTGACGTAGCCAATTCTCACCCACATTAGATTGCCATTTGGTAACTGTAATGACCTGTAATTAAATTTAAAAAATGGTTAATGATAGCAAAAGGCAACAAATGATAGTAATTTTCATATTACTAATTTGCAACTCGAGAAGAATTATTATGAAGTGTCGTAGCATTAAATAATATAATGTACAGTAGTGGTTTAAAAGAAAATAATAAAATGGAATTTTTACTTTACAAACATTTATATTGCAGAATGGTAATTTGAAATGATTATTAATTTGTAGCATTTTGCTAGTAAAAAGTTTGTACAAAAATCTGTTTGTTACACATAAATTATTAAATATTTTGGAATTAATACCTAGAATATTCTAAATTAATTTTGAGTCGAGTACGAGTAATGGTACGGTCTAGGGACAACGCGCGCCCTCCGTTATCAGTGCAACGCAACCGGTCTGAACCATAATCTTTAACCTACACTGTGAGTATTTTTAGTAGTACTAACAAAAGTACCAGTGCTTTGAATATAAAATGAACCTACAAGCGTGGACTAAGCGTAAACTTAATGAATGAACACCACCTCTCAGTGAGGTGCAAAAGCGATACATGTGGTCAGCTGAAGAGCTAGTCACACAAAATAGATTCTACTTGTCTTCATAAAACGTTAACGAAGATAACATAAATGAAATCAACACATATGCTGCACAACCAACTACTTCCATTAATAAACCCAGAATTCCGCCAATATACAATGCAATAAATCACATGGCTCTTGTGGTAGATATTAAGAATATTATCCAAAAACTCGCTATGCATCAACTTATCGGATGAGAACGATTATCGTACTCTCACAAAATTTTATTTTGAAAATGGAATTGAATGTCATACTTTTCAAAATCCCAACTTAAAACCTTTGCCCACAATTAAAAATGCCCTATTATAACCGACTATTGCTGAAATTAAAAGTGAGTTAAAAATACTGCCAGTTATCAATGTAACACGCTTACTGATAAGAGATAAAAAAAATTCTTCGCATTCGACTTAACCAACAGTGATGTTAACATATTGTTATCGATGTAAACGCTAAGGATACGAAAAATTACTGTATCCTTACTTCAAAATGTGTCAAAGGCGCTGACAATCACAATCACAGCAAGTGCACCACGCAACCCAAAACTAAACCCACATGTACCAATTGCGGTGGTGGTCATGCGGCGAGCTATCGTAGCTGCAGTCATCATGTTAAACTTCAACAAAAGTATAAAAAGATAAGAAAATCGCAAACAGTTTTCGAGTTAATATATATAATAAAAAAATAACTCACAAGTCAACACCATCCCCTCAAGCTCAGCTGAAACTCAACTAGCCGAATCCTCTCTGTTTATTGTAGACCTCGTAATGCCCTTTCTTCCACAAATTAAAACGTTTCTTACAACTACTTTATTACCCCTATTACTCAATGGATCCTAGTACCAGAAGAGCAATCGAAAAATTAAGAATCTTTAATTGGATTCAATTGTAACTTAAATCAACGTTCCGTATTTATTGTATTTTTAGCCAGACACAATGCTGATACTCCCTGCATTACCGAAACATACCTGCAGGACAATTACACGCTTAAAATACTAGGATACAACGTATATCAAAAAGACAGGAACGCCAAAATAGCTTCAGGAGGAATAGACATTATTAAGAAGAAATTAAAACATACAAGTATCCCCGAAATACTAAACATTACTTTGGAAACCATTGGAATAGAAGAGAAAGTATATGATCTAAACTATCAACCAAACAGAAAACTCAATGAAAATATAAAAACCTTATTTGATAACTGACCAAATATTAGTAATTGGAAATGTCAACTGTAAACACAGGATGTGGGCTGTTGAGCCAGTAACCCTGAAGGCACAAAACTCGAGCAATATTCAACTACTTATGCCTTTCAAATTATTCCTTTGAACGAATATACGTACTATCCCTATGTGGATGACCACCAGTCTAGATATTGTTCTCCAAAAAAAATTCCCAAAACAGATAAACCAAGATACAATAATAAAACTAACCTTTGACCATCTATTTCTCAAAGACTTATCAACGAGCGAATCGACTGAAACACTTTCCAAGAGAGACTAAACTCCAACCTAAAAAAAACCATTTAAATGCGAGAATCCTGTAGATTTAGATACTGCCGTTTCTATCATTACAGGGTCAAAACTATCTGACTCAACTCTTTAAAACATTATATAAACTAGGAGGTTATGGCAAAGAACCGAAAATTACAAAGTAAAAGACTTCTAAATAGCATCACTCATCGTCTGAAAAAAGAGCTGGATGAGCTCAGAATTAAATTATACCGAAAGCATATTGCTGATATCGGCCCCAGTAATCTTGGCATGTGTAAAACCACCAGAAGAAATTTAAAACAACATGAAGAATTACCAACCATATCAAATAAAACCGATATCCTTTGCACCGATAGCTAAAAATCGCAAGCTGTTGCTGATTACCTCGAACACGTCTTCGCGCCTGCAAACATCTCTAGCACTTGTTCTTGTTTCTAGTTAAGTTCTGCCATATTTCTATCTCCAGTGCTCTTAGGTCGTTTTCGCATGCCTCCAGCCATTTCCTTCGTGGCCGTCCTCTCCTTTTTCTTCCTTCTTCTCTGATCAATAACTTTTTTGCCCATCTGTTTTCCGTCATTCTGGAAACGTGGCCCAACCATTGTAGATTACAATGGTTGGCCCTGATTTTCTGGCATATCGTCGGTTTTCGATATAATTGCCTAACTTCCAATTTATTCTTCTTCTCCATACATTTATTTGTTCTTTGATGCCCCCAAAGATTTTTCTTAACTCTTTACGTTTCTAGACGTTCAGTTTTTCTTCCTCTCTCTTGTTTATGATACAGCACTCACATCCCTACCATATTTGGATTCAGCATTAAAACAAAAATCACCCGGTAGACCCCGTAGCCTTCGAACACCCGAGAGTATCGCAGCAGTAAATCAGGCTTTTGTCAGATCGCCATAACGTTCTGCCGCTAAGAATGTTCTTCGCCTTGGGAATATCTGACACGAGCATGCAAATAATTCTACACCGCGATCTCATGTTCAATTCATACAAACTAATAGTAGATTAGGAACTTAAAAATGTAACTGGTGCTCCCGATAGACAGCTTCCAAGGATATGTTTCAGCTGATCCTGTTATCGTTAGCAGTGAAGAAGAAATTGTTCTGTAAGCGAACGTCAACATTGGGCTGCGGATGCAAATTCTTCTATGTTATATGTTTACCGTTTTGAAGAATTATTTGGACAAGTTCGAAGAATTTGAAATGTGGTGCTACTGCAGAATGTGGCGTATTGCTCGGATCAAAAGGATAACTAATAGAGAAGTTTTACGAAAGATAAGGAACAAATGAGAAATCATATATAAGACACAAAAGAAAAACTTCACTATTTGGGCCATATAACGAGAAATCCCAAATACGCACTGCTCCAACTCATAATGCAGGGAAAAATAAAAAGAAAATGTAATGTTGGCAAGCGTAAAATATCTTGACTGAAAAACTTTAGAGACCGGTTTGATTACAATAGCATTGAACTATTTTGATTAGTTATGGACAAAATACATATAACGATGATGATATCTGACTTCCGGTGAGGAGGCCATAAGGAGAAAAAGTGGCGCCATCGCACACAGGACCAGAATTTATCTATAAATTCTGAGACAAATATTTCTAGCCCGTCTCATCTTATTATATAGTAGCATCCCATGACTGGATAGGTCATCAGACCCTTGCGATTTTTTTTCTATAGGAACACCTGAAGGCTAAACTTTTTCAACGCAGGATGCGGTTTATTAAGGAATTAAAAAATTCTATTAGTAACGCGATCATAACAGTACTAGTGAAATGACTCGGCAAGTAATGCCGAACGTTAAGACGACGCTGCAGGAGCCTATTGGTTACGCTGGAAACCATTTTGACGATGTCATCTTCAAAAATGATTGATAAAATAACAAGCATTGTTCTGTGTGGTGATACCATAAAACATTAGACAGAATCTATGTTATTCTTTTTACTTATGTAAAGGGGAGATAATTCTACCGGACCCTGTACAGGCATTATTTTGTTTTAAATGGCACTTCAGACTATTTTTTATCAACAAACCGTGGTTTTACTAGCGTATAAATGAGTAAATTTAAATTTCACTGAATATTACCATTTAAAACAATATAATAATTTATGAATTTAATAATAAGCAAGGGTAAGGCCAGCAAACTGAAAGTTCAAGGCTCTCATATGTTGCCTTCACTGCCCGGTCGTCATGCACCATCTCTGAAACGGAGCGATGTAGCAAACAATGCGCCTTAGACGACCGCATCATTATCTTTTGTTTGAAATGAACGCAGGTAGGCAAATATTTTTAGTGTAGTCAGTCACTAGCCACTCGTCAATCACCTAAATCCAGGGTTTAACTTGGGTTTGTGTGTATGGCCGCTACGCGCATAAATAAGTTGTGAAGCGTTCCTACCGATCTTCTTCCCCTTGCAATTCTCTTGTCTATTTCTTTTATTTCGTTCCCTTTACTAGTTATTGTTATTCCTAAGTATTCAAACTCTTTGATCTTTTCGAAAATGTATTCTTTGTGCTGTTTTGTCACGATATTGGTTTGCGTTTGTTCTCTGTTCTGATTGTGTTGTCTCTTATCTCTAGGTATTTAGTTTTCTCCTCATTAGTATGGAGGTCATACTCTTTTGCTTGAGCCTTGAACATTTTGATGAGTTTGTTTTTTGATCTAGCCATGAACTCCACGTCGTCTGCATAAGCGAGTATTTGATTCTTTCTGTTATACATCATCCTCTGAGTTCTTATTCCTCTCTCTCTAAATATCACTTCTAGTACAGAGTTGTTCCGTTGTTCGAAGCGTCATTTCTACCAGTTAATTATCTTGTTTGGTACTTGGATCATTCTGAGGGCATGATACAGCCGTTCTCTTATAACTGAGAGTTCTGTCTGAAGTCTATGAATAGTATGTGTAGGTTCGGTTTTTGTTCTTAGGTACTACTTTAAATAATTTTTAAAACACAGATTTGATCCGTGATAGACCTTCCTTTCTTAAAGCCTTCTTGGTATTCCTTTATCTATTCTGTCACGTAATAATTCAGTCTGATTCTGATGATCCTGGTTATTACTTTATATAATACGTCCAGTAGTGTGATACTTCTGTAGTTATCACATTACATTTTTGTCATCTTTTTTATATGGGGTAAATTATTGCTTTTTTCTATCCTTCAGACAGTTCCTTCTCTTCCAATACCTACTTCACTAATGCACAGATCTCGTTCGTTAAAGGTACGGTTTCGCTGGCGCGACTCGTAGCTACGACTAGTATAGGTGCTACGACTGCTGCAGTGTATTGTAAATGCGAATGGTTTCGGTGAAGCGATTTGACAGTAGCGCTGTCGGCTCAGTTGCAGCGTCTGCGTCTCGACTGCTACAAGCACTAGTCTAGCAGTTGCAGTTGCTTCAACATAGCATAGCGTGGTTTTTATCCGATCTTAATGAAAAACTAATTGAAGAAATTCAAAAATATCCCAGTTTGTTTAATTATGAGAATGCCAACTATAAAAATATGATTGTTAAAGACAATTGCTGGAAGAAAATTGCTTCTTCGATAGGAAAAAGTTGTAACTGTGATAACATATAATGTATTTTCCGTATTAGATAGCATTGATTGATAACGAGTCTACAAAAATAAATACCCTTTGAGTAGGCACTGCAATTGTCTATAGTATTTTTATTTTGCAGTGAATGAAATCATCAGATAGAAAAATTGAGGTAATTATAAACGCTACACGAATAGGGACGAACTCAGTCGGCGTTTAAAAGTTATAAATGTAAAATTTAATTTATTCAATCACAGCTGCCCTTGAGGTCAAATTTATTTTGCATGCTGGATATTATTAGTATAAATACAATTATTTTGTATCATTTTTAATTTATTTTCTTTCACTTATAACAAAAAACAATTATCTTTACATAGCAAATGTTATTTTGTCTTTGAAACGATTTTTCCTTGCAAGGATGCAGCACCCTCTTGGTAAAAGTATTCTGCAATTGATTTCTTATCTCAAAACCCACGACATTTTGAAATCCTCCTGTTCTAATAAGATTTTCAAAATTATTGGTTTGATTTATATTTGGATCATATCCATAATGTAACCGGCCATTTTTTTTCTAAATATCCTTCCCCCAGTAGATTATGCAGACAGCATGCTGCTACTATTACATTATCGCAAACATATGATAATAGAAAAATAATCTTTGTAATTGTAATACAAGGAACTGGATTTTGCAGCATAACAAATCCTTATGTGCTTCCCGTCTATTGCCCCTACCCAATTCGGAAAATTCCATTTGTCGAAAAACTCTGACGCATTTCTCTTTAGACAATCTGTATTCGGTAGAGGCATAAATATCGGCACTAATTTTTTTTCACATTGAACATGTGTTCAAATGCAAGGGACCGGAATGACTCCAGTTGCCAAACATCTGCAAAAGATAAATTATGTGAATTAATTGTAATTATTTTTAGCTGAGGAATGCAAAAAAGGGGAAGAGCATTAAGGATACTTATTAAGAAATTAAAAAAGAAACAAAATTAGGAACTGGTTTATCTTCTCTAATAAACCAATTAAGTGAAACCTTTTCCAACAGCTTCAATTTTTAGATAATGTTAAACAGGAGAGAAGATCTAAAAACACAGCGGATTATTGAGAAATAACACTCGTTTTTTGATTTTGAAGATGACGATAGTTTACTGAAAGCTAATTTAGTTAAATCTGTTGATGTATCATCACCCAAATCTTCACATGACGGACCAAATCAAAGTATAAGATCAAATAAAAGTCGAAGTTCTACGCCTCTGTCGTGTAACAAATCAAAAAAGCGATCAAAAAACAAAATATTTTGTGAAATAAGTTGGAGCGATCTCAAAAACCAACAGAGATGTTGGAGTCTCTCCTAAATTTTCAGCCAGAGGACGACGTAGATTTATTTATGAAAAATATTAGTTTGAGTATTAAAAAACTACCAGACAAAACAGAGCGTCAATGCTTTCAATGTTCCCATTTGGCTTTCGCAGCGTAAAGATGTTTGGGTCACCGCTCTGACCGCTAAAAAGTTCAAGTGCTAACATTATCGCGCGTGATAAACGAAGACGATAAATAAATAAACTAAAGTGATTTCCATTTATTTATTTATAAAGTTAATAAATTTAAATTTAATTCAATACAACAAAAAAATTATCTGAGTGTGGAGAATAAAATATAACAAAACAATATATTAAGCATTTGTAAATAGCCCGGAAGCTCAATTGATAAACGTTATGAAACATAAAAACACCAGGAGTTCGGGAAAAAAACTTAGTGATTAAGATAAAACAATGTTACCGACACCACAACCCACATACGGTATTAACTAGAACATGACTCTACCGCAACTGATGTAACAACCGCTACAACAAAATATGCAACAACCAGGACAACAAACAACGCAACAACCATTCGTAAATCCAATCCCCACACAGCAAGCACAGCAAATTAACCACCACATGATGCCAATGCAACAATACAGCTACCCATCATGTTCAACTAACATCCATCAAATACGCCAACAAACAAAACAACAGCTAGCACAACAATCAACAAGTACAGCCTACTTAAGTAACAACATTCAAATCGATACCGAAGAAGATTCTGTAGAAACAAATGAAAATGAACCGGAAATAGCAAACAAGCAGCCTTGGCAGGTTACAAAGAAAAGAAAAAGAAATAAGCGCTCACCGGACTTAACACAGGTGAGAAACCTTTTAAATTTAAGTCCCAAAACAGATTTGAAAAACTAACACAGTACCCAGAAAATGATTCACTAACCAATGAAACCGATAAAACAGTGACAGATTATGAAGATAAAACAAGAAACCACAAACCACCACCCATTTTTATCTACGGGGTTACTAACTATAAACAAATGGTAAACTACTTAATAGTAGCAGTAGAGGAAGAAGAGTACTACTGCAAGACACAATCAAATGTTACAATAAAAATCAATGTAACCACAGCAGACTCTTATCGAAGACTAATCAGACTCCTCAAACAAGATAACATCGTACATCACACTTACCAGCTGAAAGAAGAAAGAGCCTACAGAGTGGTGATTCGAAACCTGCATCCCTCAATACCAACAGAAGATATAAAACTTGAAATAGAAAAATACGAACATACAGTATGTAGTGTGATAAATATAAGACATCGTGCCACCAAAGAGCCACTTCCCCTGCATTTCGTGGATTTAGAACCAAAAGAAAATAATAAAAACATTTACAACCTTGAATTTATATGCAACACTATAATAGCAGTAGAAGCCCCAAGGAAAAAGAACATCATTGCCCAATGTACCAGATGTCAGAGCTACGGACATACTAAGGCTTATTGCACTAGACCGTTCATGTGCGTAAAATGCGGAAGCGAGCATAACACAGCTCTTTGCAAGAAAAATTTTAACACCCCAGCGAGATGTGGACTTTGCGGGGGTGCACACTCGGCCAACTATAAGGGATGCGATGTATACTTAAATTTACAAAATATTAGAAACAAAAATGGACAACCACAACGTCGAAATAATGCTCAGTACCAACAAAACACAAACATTAACATAAATGATAACAAACAATTCCCTCAACTAAACCATAACCATCCTTCGATACAGGCGCTCCCCAATCAACAAATGCCATACTTGCAAGCGCTAGCACAAAATCAACAATCAGCAAATACCAATATCACAGAACACCTAACAATGTTTTTGAACGAGTTCAAAGCTATGTTTAGTCAGTTAATCAACCAAAACAGCATGGTATTTAACATGAGTACTGTCCTCCAAAAAATTAATTAAATTCAAACTACAATCATTGCGTATCGCCCTTTGGAATGCCAATGGGCTACTAAACCACAAATTAGAACTAGAAAACTTCCTAAAAATATATAAGATAGACATAGCATTGATATCAGAAACACACTTTACTACAAGAACAATGTTTAAAATTCCCTCGTACAAAATCTACCACACCTCCCACCCTGACAACACTGCACACGCTGTCATAATTAGAAGTACAATACCGCATCATGAGCTAGTACATCACCAAACTGCAACAATACAAGCTGCCAGTATCCAAGTTGATGCAAGCCCGTGGTCCTTCAGAATTACTGCGGTCTACTGCCCTCCAAGACATGCCATATCTCCTGAATAGTACAAAAATTCTTTCAATCTGAAGGCAATGGAATTATAATTGGCGGAGACGGGAATGCAAAAAACACAATATGGGGCGCGAGACTGACGACACCAAAAGGAAGAAACCTCTTAAATGCGTTAACTACATAGAATTGTAATTATCTTAGCACTGGCGAACCGACATATTGGCCAACCGACACCAAGAAGTTACCAGACCTCTTAGATTTCTTCGTTCTGAGGGGTGTATCGCCAAACTATATGCAAATTGAATCAAACTTTGAACTTTCGTCGGACCACACACCAGTCATTGCACACTAAGCTCGCACATAATGAACATCTCACCTACTGCTAATCTTACAACAAAAAAAAAAACAAATTGGGAAGAATTCAAAGCTTTCATAGAAGAAAACATAAGTCTGGAAATAAGAATCAAAAATACCGACCAACTAGATGAAGCAGCACAAACTCTCGTTAGCCTAATACAACAAGCTGCCTGGCACTCAACACCAACGCCAATAGAAACACCCACAAAAAAGGTAAACATACCGCTTCATATTAGAGAATTAGTAATAGAAAAAAAATAGCAAGGGGTAGATGGCACAGGACAAGAAATAACGAAGACAGATTGATTTACAACAGACTAAGGAGGAAATTACATAATACCCTCAACAAAGTAAGAAACACTACGTTTGAACACTACTTCACCTCACTGTGCAAAGACGATGATACTATTTGGAAGGCCACAAAAAAATTCAAAAGACCGCAAGTAACAATACCGCCAATAAGGAAACCAGGCAGAAGCTGGGCAAAAAGCGATATCGAAAAAGCCACAGCATTCTCTGAACACCTCGACAAAGTATTCACTCTACCTCCATACAGAAACTCTGACGAAGAAACCGAAGATTTTCTGAAAATACCTTGCCAAATGTCATTACCTATAAAACCATTTTCTCCTACGGAGATAAAACAGGAGATCAAAAACTTAAATCCACGCAAAGCACCACGTTATGATTTAATAACAGGAGCAACACTAAAGCACCTCCCACGAAAAGCAGTAGTTCTATTGACAACAATCTTCACTAGTATGCTGAGATTATCGTATATCGCAGTGATATGAAAATTTGCTCATATCATCATGATACTCAAACCTGGAAAACCAGTCAATGAAATCAGCCCACACCGACCACTTAGCATGTTATCCACGCTATCAAAATTATTTGAAAAACTGCTACTCGCCAGAATTAGAGCTGATATAGACTTATCAAATATAATACCTGACTACCAATTTGGATTCAGGGAACGCCACTCCACTATTCAACAAACACATAGAATAGTAAATACAATTGCAACTAGCCTAGAGGAGAAAACATATTGTACAGCGGCATTCCTAGATATAACACAAGCCTTTGACAAAGTGTGGCACACCGGACTATTACATAAAATTAAAACCACATTCCCCAGTTCATACTACTTGCTACTAAAATCATACATCTCTGAAAGATACTTCCAACTTAGATTCAACAACTTACTCACAATATCATCTAGTGCAAGCCGGGATGCCACAAGGAAGTGTTCTCGGCCCACTACTATACCTAGTATACACTGCCGATGCACCAACCACAAACGATAACACCATCGCAACATTTGCTGACGACACGGCAACGAATGCAGACCCACTTTTAGCTACACGATGCCTACAACGCCACCTAGACCTTTTTGAAGAATGGTGCAGTGCATGGAAGATCAAGGTTAACCAGGAAAAATCTATACAAGTTACTTTCACTACAAGAAGATCAACTTGTCCACACTTTACAATCAACAACACACAAATACCAGCTAAAACGAAAGCTAAATATTTGGGATTACACCTCGATCAAAAATTAACATGGCAAAAGCACATCAAAAGTAAACGACAACAAATGAATTAACACTAATTAACAAAAGTATTGCTATATAAAACTATAATAAAACCAATATGGACATATGGTGTTATACTTTGGGGTTGCGCTAAGCCAACCCATACGAAGATAATACAGCGACTTCAGTCAAAGTACTGCGTACAATAACCAACGCACCGTGGTACGTCTCTAATCAAACTCTGCACAATGACCTGCAAATACCATATGTTAATGATGAAATACAACGACTAGCCACGCCTTTTTTTCAAATAATCTTGTAAGAGCAGTTTCTCTTCGTCTTCTTCTTCTGCCAATAATAGCGCAACAGTAAGTTTTTTATTATCATCCATTTATAAAAATACACTATTTTACAATTTGCGACTGCCTCAAAGCAGTGTTATTAGGTACTACTTTTATTTTAAACATGTTGATGAGAAGCGCCAGCGAAACCATACCAAAATTGCAGCTGATCGCAGCAGCCAACGAAACAGTACCTTAACACCTCACCTCTTTGTTTAATTATCGCCGCTGCTATCTTGTTCATTCCTACACTTTTATTACTCCTTAGGTCCTTTATTGTTTCTTTTATTTCTTCGTTGGCGGTTCTATTGCCTGTACTGTTATGTCCATTTCTTCCTCGAGCCAGTTATGGTGTTCATTTTCCATTTAGTTTTTGTCTTCGGACGCTTCGTCGTTCAGAAAACAGTCAAAGTACAGAAACACAGTAGAATAAAAATAAAAAATCTGGTGTGAACATCACACGACTTTCCTTATCCTATTATTATATATTATACCGGATCCATCGTCTCGGCCCTGCGCTGCTCTCGCCTAAAAATTTGTTAATTTAAAAAAGGACGAGGCGCGAGTCCAACACTCGAAAGCTGATTAAAGTGAACAGTACAAGACAATAATTGACTCGTACTTAAAATTTTGCTACGTCACTGAAGATAACCGTGCGAGCTCGACCGCACGGCCTTTCCTATTATCGCCTGCGTGCTGCCTCCTAGCGGTCAAGCGCTCCCCTCCGTCCTCCCACAGTCGGTTCGGTAGCTCTCCGAGCGCACTGTGATTGGTCCGTTTAATTAATTTTTTTTTCGGCAATAACTTATTTATTTGACTTCGGATCAAAAAATTTCATTCTAATTTTTTGTTCGTCTCGGTCTGATCTATCCGGTAATATAAATTTCCCGAAAGATTTTCTGAACACCCGGTATATTAAAAATCCTGAGCTTTTTTTCGAGTTCCTATTTTACCAACTTTTATTTTAAATTCATGTTTATCTCATGATAACAAATCATTTTTATTCCTATAAATTTTTTGTATCTTCAACCGTTTAGATTCGCGACCGCTTTGCGACCGATATTGGGACCTTGCGACCAAACGGCTTGGCCGATTTTTACCAAAAGCTTCGCACTGCGTCCCCTACCTACAAGTAACTTGCATACCAAATTTCAAGTCTTTAGCTCTTACGGTTCTCGAGATATCCTGTTTACTGACAGACCAGACACACACACACACACACACACACACACACACACACAACACACAACACACACACACCCACCAATGGCTAAAACCAACTTTTTTGGTGTCCTGAGGCTATAATTCGTCCAGAAATGTGAAAAACTGGGTAGGTCAAATTTCCGCCGATTACATTACTTTCCTTATTATAGGATAAGGAAAGTAAAAAGTACAGGTAGTAGCATATATAGGTCAGATACGTGCGTTAGAAAGACAATGATTAACTCGGTAAAACTGAATGATATAAAAAGTGGCATGGTCACTAGATGCCATTGTTGCAACAAATTAGTTCGTCAAATATCAGCCTTGCTACAGGTGCCTACTGTAATTTATAAAATGGAAATGTAAAATAGCTTTGACACGTACTGGTAAACTTAATGATCGTAACCGTCGAACTCTGAAGAGGTTAATGATGAAAAATCGAAAGTCCCTGGTGACTTTTACGAGGACTGTTCGCCAGTAGCAGAAAAACATGCATTTCTACAATCTGGTTACATCTGAGTTTGACGGACGCTTTTGACGAACGCTGAGATGCATATTAATATTCTTGACAACTCTCTGACAACAGTTACAATAGACACTAAGTAGATAACCCGTTCTTTCGCATAACTAGCGTATTCTGTTCTCGTTTGAAGAGAAGGGTACTGAAAAACTAGACCGGTGCTGATAAGGTCCCATTCTTAATCCTATAAAATACTTCTAGAAAGAACGTAGGTTACTCGCCAGCCGAATAGCCCGTTCTTAGTGGCAAGAGTCACTGTATCTCTCTTAAAGAAATAGAAGACAATTTCTATTGACTTATATCATATTAATACATACCACATGAGTCTCTGACTCTACAACAGTGGGTGCCCAAATTCATTTGCTATATAGTACAACATAGAATTATAATATCTAAACATTAATACAATTATAAAATGGATCTCACGAAATTAAAACACTAGTAAAATTATAAGAGCAAATTTATGAAATATATTCTTTCTATTAAAACGCAAGGAATAAATCTAAAACGAAATGGGAAAAGAGAAGTAGTGAGATTGTGTCTGGGTGACAATTTTATCAAAGAAGACATATAACTTCCTGTTTTCCACAAATGTTCTATTAAGGCTAAAATTGTAGAGGTGCATTCTGCTAATCCCCAAATTTACCGTTTTGTCGGTTTAAACGTAACCGTTGAAATGGACCTAAATGCCCAGGGCGAAACAGTTCCACAGCTCGATCGAAGCCCGCTCTAACATGGCCCAAATAAGCGTGCTAATATTAAGGGAGATCCAATATTTGCTGATGGCAAAAGTGTATTAGCAGGATCAGCATGCCCCAAAGTAATTTCACGTCCGGCGAGCGCGCTCGGCGGCGATCCGCGTGAGCGCAGGCATGCGGCGCGATCATCGAAGTTTCTTCAGTTCTGTGTGCTCGGAGACTTGAGACAAATCTCTCGGCTGATCCGCTAATAAGGCCGGTTTATAACCAGTCAAACGTGAGATTGCGAACCATCAGGGACTATCCAGAGCCAGACACGTACGCGCACTGATTAAGCAGTCCCCTGTTAATCTGATGAATGCAGCACAATCTAATGCCTATCCATGACGGGCAGCCGCCCACAGGCTGCACCTGAGGTGATTGCAAGTCAGGATCGTTTCCTGCTTGCTTTCGTTTTGGTCTCGTTGCTTGCGCGGTTTGCATTTATAAACGATTAGCTGTGTATCTGGATCTGAGCCTATTAATTGTCAGATTCCTGGTTTAAAATAATAATCATAATTGATATAAACGTTTTTAATAATAACTAAGTAGTTTTAGAATTTAATTTTTCAATTTTTTTTATGCATGATATTGATGATTGATACATAAGGTGTGTATATCAGGTAAGCTGTGCAAGACATTGTAGAACACAGCGTCTTTCCATCTTTTCTTTGGACTTTCCTTTTTTCTTTTATTTTCAGTTTTTCTTCAAGCTATTTTCATTACTTTTATTTTTTCGTCTATTATCTCAATGTGCCCTAACCGTTGCAATCTTATTGCTTTTACAATTATGTTATTTGCGATTCTTTAAAATATCATAGATTTCTTCATTTTTTTTACATATCCATTTTCCGTCTTCTTCTCCTTGTGATTCTTCTTATAATTTTTCTCTCCCATTTTTGTACTTCTTTTGTCCTTTGATTGAATGCCCATATAATGTCCTTGACTTTTAATAGATAATTTGTTAGCTCTGTTTATCCTTGCATCAATTTCCTTATCTTCTTCATATTTGTTGTTAATTCTCACCCCCCCCCCCCCCAAGTGAACAAATTCGTCTTTTTTCTCGAATCTAAACCTTCCATACCGGGTTTCGATGTTTTTAATTTCATTATTATGCCGTTTCTTGGTTTACCTGTAGTCCTTTTTTTATGCTTCTTATGCTTTTCATTTATTTTTTATTCCTAGTTATTATGGTTAAGTCATCTGTAGAACCTATTATCTGACGGCTCTTATACAATATGTGTCCATCTCTACTTAATTCGCTATTTTTAATAATTCCTTCTAATGTCATGTTAAACAGCAGGGTCTGTAAAAGTCTCCGTCTGAAGCTTATTTTAATTTCAAAGTTCTTTAATGTATCTTATTTTACCTTTACATTGCTCATGGTGCGTTTCGGTGTCATGTTGACTAATCTTTTTAATTTCTTTAATACCTCGAATTTTTCAAGTATCCCGTTTATCTTGTTATACACTTTCTTGAAATCGATAAATAGGACCACCGCGGGTATGTTGTAATTATAACATATTGTTTTATTATAAACAGCTGTTTCTCTATCTTTTCTGAAACGTAATTAGGAGTCGGCCCAAGCAAGTGAAGCGGTGTGGACGCTACGCGTGTGCTCCGTTATCACAGCTCAAACGTTGACCTATAAGCTTTGTATACTATCGTATCGTTAAAGTGTTTTATAAACTAGCAGGGCTGTGCTGTAGAAAAGACTTTTGTATTTGTAAAACAATAGAACAGGTAAGCGTTTTTATTCCAATTAAAAACAAATCCCCAACCGGAATAATTTACCTGTAACTTACGAAATGTTCCCAACCGGGAACGGGCCCGGTTTTACAACAACTACTATGAACAATGTATTATCAACAAACATTGCAGTGCAAGCACCGTATTCGCAACAAATGAATTACATACCACAAATCGATTACCCGCAACCCTTTCTCCAAAACCAACTCCCCATAAACCAATTTGCACAGCTACCAACCTTGCTACCTAATTCAAATTACACTCAGACATTAGCCCCATCATGAACCTCTACTAATACATCTTCGACACCTTATCGATATGGTGTAATCGGAAACAATGAAGACGACACAACCGATAAAGATGACACAATGATACTTGATAGCACAAATGAAAACAATGGAAAAACTCATGATTGGCAAGTAATCACTCATAAGAGAAAACGAACTAAAATTCAAACACAGTTAGAAAACGAGCCCCAAACCCAAACATCAAATAGATTTCAAACATTATCGCAACTTCAAACCGACGATAACCCAAGAACAAGTGACAACTCTAATAACAAAACAAACAGCCAACATAACATTCCCAGACCTCCCCCTATCTATGTATAGATAGTTGCAGATTATAAAAAGATGACTGACAGCTTTGCGGTTGTAGTTATCACACTAAATCCCTTCCTAATAATACCGTTAAAATCAATGTTCACGAACCTAGCACCTATAGGAAACTTGTACAGTACATGAAAGATGAAAATATTATTCATCATACGTATCAATTAAAGCAAGACAGAGCATACAGAATCGTAATAAGAGGCTTACGCCACACAACAGAAGTAAATGCGATCCAAGAAGAATTAGCCAAAAAGGGACACAAAGTGAGAAACACAATCAATGTTAGACATAGAATAACAAAAGAACACCTGCTACTCTTCTTCGTGGACCTTGAGCCACAAAATAACAACAAGGAAGTTTACGACATCGAGTATATCAACAACACAAAAATCAAAGTCGAATCCCCAAAGCATAAAAATACTATAATACAATGCATGCGGTGTCAAGGGTATGGACATTCAAAAGCCTACTGCACGAAATCTTACAACTGCGTAAAATGCGGAGGTCCCCCATGACTCTAAATCATGTACAAAATCAAGAACCACTCTAGCAGTATGTGCTTTATGTGGCGGTAGCCACCCTGCGAATTATAAAGGATGCAATGTATATCAAAAGCTATTAAATACAAGAAATAATAACAACTCACCCAAGACCACTTCCCAAAAACAAACATACGCTCCACCCATACCTTTCCCAATCATCAGAAATTTACAAAATCTTCAAAACGAGACGACCTATGCACAAATAGCTTCAGGCAATGTGAATTCACTCAACTTTAATCAAGATATTCCAACTCTCATGTCAAATTTCCTCAGTGAATTTAGAAACCTCTTCAATCAACTCCTTAACCAAAATTCTATGATCCTCAATATGTTATCTACCGTCATATGAAAAATAAATCACTAATGGCATTTTCAATACGCATCGCCGCTTGGAACGCCAACGAAATAACTAATCACATTTCAGAAATAACCTTATTCCTTAATTATAATAAAATTGATATCCTTTCAATTTCTGAAAGTCACTCAACTGATCGCACAGTAATCAAAATCCCTTACTTTTCGACATATTTTGCACATCATCCAGATGGCACTGCCCAGGCAGGTTCAGCAATTCTCATAAAATCAACTTTGAAACATCACGTTTTTTAACCCTATATCACACCCAAAATACAAGGTACCTTACTAAACCTAGAAACTCTTTCCTTGCCCCTTGTAGTAGCTGCCATCTATTCCCCCCTGCGATACCAAGTCTCCACTCAAGAATATGACGACCTCTTCCAGACACTTGGATCACGATTCTTAGATGCGGGAGATTGGAATACAAAGCATACGTCCTAGGGTCTAGATTAATAACGACAAAAGGAGAACTTATACTCAATACGACAAAATAATAAACATTATCAGACATTATTGCCTAATAAAACAGATTACTTACTGGATACCAAAGGTACTCAATTATATAGATCTTGCTGACCGTATATGAGAACAAACTTAACCACGATTCTTGACTTATGGATAACCAAAGGTATCTCAATATTACTATAAAATAGAATCTCTGTCTGTGATTGTACGCAATATCAAAAGAACCACTCTTGATCTGTGCAAAGAAGAACTGACTGGGAACAATTCCAATACTTGGTAAATACCAACATTCAACTAAACTATCGGATTAAGGAACCGACTGAGATAGAAGAAGTAATCCAACATTTCACGACAGTCATTCAAGATGCAGCCTGAAATCCACGCCCTCGACCACCAAAACCCACAAACACTGATATACCTTGTACATAAAGAAATGGTCATCGAGAGAGAAGAGCACGAAGCAAGTGGCACCGATCCAGAAATTCACTCGATAAGACTCGCCTCAATAGACTAACTCATAAACTGAGAAAGGCCCTACAGCAGAATCGGAACGACACTTTCAACCTCTACTTAAATAATCTCACGCCTTCGGACCTCTTGTTCTGGAAAGCGGTTAAAAAGCTTCAACGACCAACAGTTCCTATCCCCCCTCTAAGAAAACTGGATCGAAACTGGGCCCAGTCTGACGAAGAAAAGGCTGAAGTACTAGCCAAACATTTAGCATCTGTGTTTACTCCACTTCCAGGTAATAATATAGAAGACGAGGAAATAGAGAACTATCTCAGTGCAGCCTGTCAGTTATGCTTGCCAATCAACCCATTCACACATGCAGAGGTTCTAAAAGAAATTCGACAAGTTAAAGCATTTAAGGCACCAGGTTACGATCTAATAATCGGAGAAGTTCTGAAACATCTACCTAAAAAAACAGTAGTTCTTCTAACTACAATATATAACAGTACACTGCGTCTATGCTACTTCCCAATCCAATGGAAGATTATAATGATAGCAAAGCGGGAAAAACCACCTACAGAACCAACTTCGTACCGGCCAATAAGTCTTCTGCCAACACCATCTAAAATCTTTAAAAAACTACTTCTCCATAGAATACATGAAAGCACACCCATTGATGAACTAATCCCTGAGCATTAATATGGTTTCGACAAAAGTATTCCACTATTCAGCAATGTCATAGAATAGTCAATACAGTTAAAGACAACCTAGAAGACGAGAAATATTGTGCCTCAGTCTTTCTTGGCGTCCAACAGGCCTTCGACAAAGTTTGGCACGAAGGTCTTCTTCTTCTTCTTCTCCTTCTATATAGGCAATTTGCCTTTTTTTTTGATTTATGCCTTCTCTACGTAATGTTGTCACTCTATCTTTTGCGCGGTCGGCCAACGCTTCTTCTTCCTAGTGGTGATTTGTCCCTTGCTATCTTCACTATTCTATCGTCTGCCATTCTACTTATGTGATTGTTCCATTCTTTTTTCCTGTTCAGTGTCCATTCATTTATCTCTTGCACGTTGCATCTTCCTCTAATTTCGGTACTTCTTATTCGATCTCTTAGCGTGTTTCCTGTTATTCTTCTCAATATCCTCATTTCGGTTGTTTCCAATAGTCGCTGCGTTTTAGTTGTGTCCGGTCTCGTTTCTGATGCGTATGTCATTATTGGTCTTATAGTTGCTTTGTATATTCGAGACTTTGTTTCTATATTAAAGTGTTTATTTCGCCATATTGTATTATTGAGACATCCTGCGATTTTATTAGCTTTTTGTGTTTGATCTTTAACCTCTTTTTTTACATCTCCATAGCTAGTTATTTTGATACCCAGGTAATTTATTTCCATGACTTGTTCTATGCTTGCACCGTCGATTTCCAATTTGCATCTAATGGGTTCTTTGTTGATTACTATTGTTTTCGTTTTCTGTGCTGAGATGATCATGTTAAATCTTTTTGCTGTTATATTGAATTTGTGGACTAATCTTTGCAGATTGTCTTCGTTTTGGGCTATTAATACTGCGTCGTCGGCGTAACATAATATCTTGATTTCCTTGTTCCCCATTCTATATTCTCTTTCTTCGTTTACTTTCTTAATAATCTCATCCATTATTAGATTGAATAATAAGGGCTTAAACGAATCTCCTGTCTTATTCCATTGCCCATGTTTATTGGTTCCGTAAGTTGTCCATTTATTCTTGCTTTCGTTTTGTTGTCCTTATATATGTTCTCAATTGTTTTGATGATGTCTATGTGTATTCCTCTATTATATAACAGACGGATTACGTCACCTAGTTTGACTCTATCAAAAGCTTTCTTCAGGTCGATCATACATAAAAAGGCTGGTCTATTGTATTCAATTGATTTTTCATTTATCTGCCTTATCACGAATATTACATCTGTGCATGATCTTCCACTACGGAATCCTTGCTGTTCATCGTTCAGAGTTGTCGTTTGGTTTATTTGTTGGCATATAATTCTTGTTGTTAATTTTAATGTGGTGTTCAACAGGTTGATGCCTCTGTAGTTCTCCGGTTCTTTCTTATCCCCTTTCTTGAACAGCAGTATCAATATGCTTGTACTCTATTCTTCCGGTATTTGGTTGTGTTTTATTATTTTATTAATTGGAGTTGTCAGCTGTTTTGTCATTACTGTTCCGCAGTGCTTTAACAGTTCGTTCACTATTCTATCTTCTCCCGCAGCTTTCCTGTTTTTCAGCTTCCTTAGTGTTTCTTCTACTTCCTCCGTGCTTATCGTAAATTGTTCGTTTGCTCTAATTTCTGGGTTGTTTCGCTCTGGTTCTCTTTGTGTTGGTTGTTCATCTTCGTATAATTTTTTTAAGTAATCAATCCATGTATTCTTTTCTATATGTTTTGTATCTATTAATTCCTTCACCTCTGTTCGCTGTCCTCTTATAAAACGCCACATTTCTTTTTGCAAGCCGTAAAAGTCGTGTTCCATTTCTTTTGAGAAACGTTCCCAGTGTTCGTTTTAGTTTTTCTTACTAGTGTGTGTGTTTCATTTCTTATTCTTTTATAATTATCGTATGCTTGCTGCGTTTTGTTAGACATGTATTCCAGGTATGCTTTTTTATCTTTACATTTTCTTTAACTTCCTCACAGAACCAGGGTGTTTTTGCGTTTGCAAGTTTTTGTTTTGTTTATGTTTACTTTTCTTTCTCCTAGGGATTCTTTAGCTGCGTCTAAAATGTTTGTTTTATTTTCATCCAACTGTCTTCTATTCCATCACTTTCTAATATTTGGTTCTTTTGCTTTTTGTGTTAATCTTTGTTGGTATAAGTATTTTGTTGAATCATTTTGTAGGCTTTCGATTCTTATCTTTGTGACGTATTCTGCTTCTTCTTTTTGTTATGTATATATGTTTTCATTCTGATTTTACTCATTATTAACTTATGGTCGCTTCCTATTTCTGACGATGTTAATGCCCTTACGTCTAGAATTTGTGAAGGTGTAGTTCCCTATTTGTCAAAATATAGTCAATCGTAGATCTATGTCCTCTAGTGTTCTCAAAGGTGTATTTGTATTGCTCTTTGTGATGGAAGAATGTGTTGTTTATACGTATTTCGTTTGTGCTACAGAAATCCGTTAACAAGTCTCCGTTATCGTTTCTGACGTCCTCGTTGAATCTTTGCTTTATCCCCGGAATGATGTCATTTCCAACCCGTGCATTAAAGTCACCTAAGATAATCATGTATTCGTTTATAGGAATCTCGTTTATTGTATCCTGGAGGTTTTCGTAGAAAGTTTCTCTGGTGCTAGCATCCCTATTATTCTCGGGGGCATATATTCCTACTACATTTAGGTGCTTGCTTTCTATATTTATTCTTACGCAGACAATTCTCTCTGATTTGTATTTGCATTCTACTATTTGGTTGGTAAGTTTTCTATGTATTAATAAAGCGACTCCTTCTTTGGCTCTTACTTCTTTTGGTACACCACTATAAATCAGTACGTAGTTGTCTAATAGTATTTGGCCTTTACCTTTCTCCTTTGTTTCCTGTACCCCGCATATATCTATTTTCCTGTCCCAGAGTTCTTTAGTTATTTCCTGTTCTCTTTTATTTAGAGATTTGATGTTCCATGTACTTATCCTAAGTATGTTTTTTGTTTTCCATGGTTTCGTAGTCCTGTTTCTTGCATTAGTTGTCATCGTTGAATCCGTCCTGTTCCGAGGCATAATCTTGTTTCTGTGAGCATATGTTTGTGTTCCATCTGCAAGTAGGTTGCTGGCCTGGTTTACAGATGGCCCTCCTCCTTTATCCGGGCTTGGGACCGAAGGTCTTTTATACAAATTAAAACGATCATTGCCCAGCCAAATATACCTCATCCTCAAATCCTACATCCATGAACGTTACTTCCAAGTTAAAGTCAATGCCTTTCTATCTAATCTTTATCCGGTATGCTTTGGTGTCCCCCAAGATAGCGTCCTTGGACCGTTCCTCTACCTAGTCTTTACTGCAGACATACCTGTAAACAATGATATCACTATGGTCACATTCGCTGACGATACGGCAACCCTGAATTCTGATGTAGACCCTATTAATGCTTAGGAAAAGCTACCTGCAGACACTCCAAACGTGGTTAAAAAAGTGGAAAATTAAGGTAAACAACGAAAAATCTACACAGATAACCTTTACTACAAGAAAAGGTGTATGCCCACAAGTGATGATTAATAACTCACCCATTCCAATAAAACCTGTAGTCAAATACTTAGGGCTACACCTCGACCAAAAACTAAACTGGAAAGAACATATTAAAGCCAAAAAAAACCCAACTAAACCTGAAAGTGAGACAGATGAACTGGCTGATAGGTATACGATCAAAATTGTCATTGAAAAACAAACTTAGCATATACAAGATAATTCTGAAGCCCATATGGACTTATGGCATTGAACTGTGGGGATGCAGCAAACCATTAAATACTAAAATACTTCAAACTTTCCAGTCCAAAACACTCCGCATGATCACTGGAGCTCCATGGTATGTATCCAACCTAACCCTTTACACCGATCTTCGATTACCATTCATCAGCGAAGTAACTACCATCAATGCAACTAAAGCAAAACAACGATACGCAGCATACAGTCCCAACATAAATTCCATGTACCGCCCCCCGCTTGTCGAACGTAGACTTAAACGAACGTGGCCAGAAGACCTAATTAGGGATTAAAAATTGAAGAACTGTGGATGGATGATACTCAATACAAGTCACAATTCCAACATAAAATTTACTAAATACTCTATGCATATTGTTGAGTAGATTGTAAATAAGCAAAATAAAAAAAAAATCGTAATTCTACTATCTCTTCCAATTTTCCTTAATAATTGTTGCTCTTATCTTGTAGGTTACGTCTAGTAGAGAGATTCCTCTACAGTTACTGCAATTAGTCTCATCTCTTGTTTTATAATTGGCACTATTGTAGCATTTACCCAGTGATTATGCATCATTTACCTCTCCAAACCCTTTCACATAGTTCTTCTCTGTTTTAAAACAGCCCCGGCGCACTCTGTGTTTTTTATTGTTATTCCATTTCGCCTAGGACTTTTATTGTTCTTCATTCTACTTAGACTCTTTTCTGTTCCTCCTTTAGTAGGTTCCTGTAATTCCTTATCTTTACTTACTATTTTTATTTATTCTAGGCCTTTCTCCTTCTCTGATTATTTTGTTTCCCATTGACTAATTCATAGGAATGCCATTTTCATATTTCCTGATTTTTCGTATTTCCTTATCAATTTACATTTCTTGTCTCTAATATGTAGCTTTCCCTTTCTTGATTTCTCTAAAAAAAAATTTATTTTAAGTTCTCTTATACTGTGATTCTATTGTAGTCACTTCTTTTTCGTTTCCGGCCCTTCTCTTCTTTCTATTTAACTGATTTTAATTTTTCCATTGTTTTCTGTAGATTTCGTGGTCGTCTTTTTGTTTTGTTTGTATTTCTTTCATTCTTAGTTCCTTTCTTCTTTCAGTTTTATTTTGGCTTTTTTTATTTCACCATATTTTTGTCTCTTGTCGTTCTTAGAGGCACACAACTTTCTTTTGTTAATTATATAGAGTGTCCCAAAAAATAACGTCAAGGCTGAAACGGGTGATCGACCAGGTGTTAACAGTTATCAGAAAAATTTAAAAAAACCTTAGTTATGTACCTTTAAAATGATAGGCATTCAAAAAAAAACGAGAGTATTGGCAACTTGCGATTATCGTTCAAGTACTGTAACTACAAATCTTTATTGTTCTTAATTTTTTTGTGTGTTATGTAACCCTGAATAACACAACTGACTAAGGTTTAAAGAAAATATCACTTTTTTACCCAACCATGTACTCAAAATTATCGCCCAGCTTAAACTGACTGTACTGTAAAAAAATGTACAATGCTATTTTTGCAGGTGACTTTAAAAGATGGCGTATTTAGTCCGGATTCAAAAATGGTATGACACTTGCTAAATTAATTCTTAAATAAGGAAAAAAAAATTTTTTTTAAGAAACCCGATTTCAAGCTAATTCCTTTACTCCTGCTTTTTCTTATTTATCTTCTTTATTTTTGATTCAATTTTTAGTAAGAAGTGCCTTTATAAATCTTACATTCTTGATTATTCTATTTTGTTTTCTGACTGCATTTGATGTTATTCACGTGCCTTTATGAATTTCCTTCCTTTTGAATTGTGTGCTTATTACTCTCATATCGTTTTCTCTCGCAAAGTCAATAACTCTTATTCTACTGTTATTTGTAACATCATGTTTACTTTCATTGACTGCAATGTGCCTGTATCTGTGTTCTTTTTCTATTTTTGCATTCAAGTCTTATACTTATTATCATTTTGATGTTTTGGTTATTTATATTATTTTGCTATGTCCATTTTCAAATTTTCATAAAATTAATCTTTCATATCGCGTAAACATTTAATATGGATATATTTACTTTGTCTTGTATTTCTATATGGCAAAATTTGTTAGAAGGTGACTCAAAGTTTACAATTTTGTTTTTCATTTTATTTCTTGATAAAAAACCAACTCCGTAAATTTTTATTTCTACTTTAATTGTAAACAGTAGGTAATTCTCTAACCGAGTTATTTTGTTTTTCTTTATAAGTGTTTTTTGAACTACGACTAGATCCATCTCATATATTTTTGCTTCTTGTTATAATGTTTTCTCTTTTTCGTACATTCCTTTTCATTCCAAGTATCTAACCTAAAATGTTCTGAAATTTTTTCTGAAAAATATTTGTCGACCCATATTTCTGACCCTTCTTCTTACAATCTGTATTATTGTTCTTTATTTTTTTAGTTTTACCGGGATTAGTCTGGGTTTCCTTCTCTGTATTTACACATTTTTTTATTTGGTCTATTTCCAAATCTTCATCAAAACTGGATTAGAAGGTTTCTCTTTGTTTCATTGTCACTCATTCTCCTCATCCCCGATTTCTTTCATTATATATTTTTGTTTCTGATTTCTTTTTCTAGTTGTTCTATTCGTTTTTCTGCTCTTTTACTTTTTCTTGTAGCTTGTTGTTTTTTGCTATTTTTAAAATATTTTTTATTAAATTATTTTTACTTTCCGTTCATTTTTCATGTATTTCCGATTATTTGTTAAAATACTTTTTCTACTCTTTCCATTTCGCACATCTTTTGTTTGTATACAGCGCTTGTTCGCGGAAAGAATCAGACCCCAGTCTACCCTAAATTTCTATCGGCCTTTAACTATGTTTTCTATCTATAGGTTTCCTGTAATTAATTTCCTTCATGTGTCGTTTTTTTGTAGATCTGGCAACGCTACTTTCCCTTCGGCCAAGATTTCGTTGTTATCTTGTTGTTTCTTCTGTTATGATGTAATATTACTTCTGCTATTTATTTATCCACTTATTTTTTTCCAAGGTTTGGCCAAAGTCTGTCGCTACATCTTTAGGATTGAATTCTTATCCTAGCTTTTTCTTTACGACAATATTTGATTTTCGAAGTACCGCTTGATTTTCAAGTTCAATGTAGGAGAAAAACCAATATTTATTTATACTCACCTTGAACCCGAGATGATCATCAAGTAAATAAACATTCTATTTTAGAATTTAACTTTCTTATTTTATTGTTTTATGTGTGATATTGTTGATTCAGACATGTGTTCTGTTAAAGACATATTAGGTATAATATGCAAATATTCTGGAACATTAAAGATTTAAAATAGCAAGTAGTACAAGCTACAAAACAATTGTGTTTTTATAAATGGTGGATATCTGTCCCTTGTTTAGGGAGTAATAAAAGCGGTTACAGTGCTCATCTCCCATATTAAAGTAAAGTTGCTATCTTTTAAGACAATAGAAAAGTTTGAGTAAATTTTAGAATAAGACAATGTTACAAAAGGTACAAAGGACTTTACATGATGTTTAGAGTCTATAAAATACAAAAGGCTACTGTTCTTCCCCCCCCCCTCCATTCTTACATTAAAAACTGTATATCCAAACAACGCAAAAATTTAGAAAGAGCATTCTCCAAAATAGTTTGTGGTTGTTCTGTTTAAGTGAAGAAGAAATAATAGTTAACGATATTATATTTTAATAAAATAAGAAAAAACGAGTTAAATATTTTATTTTTGATTTAAATATAAGAGTGGGCCATAAATTACGCTACCATAAAAACAATAAATAACTTGATTTTTCACACAATAACTCTACTATTAGAAATTTATTTTTCTGCACTTTCAATTGTATTGTCCAAATAACTTCCGTTTTCTATTTTACAGGCACTGACACTCTTGATAATATTTTGCATTACACCAAAAATGTGTTTACGTCTATCTCACTAATTTTTGTGTTAATATTCTCTTTGAGTTGTTGAACATTAAGGATTATTGGCATAAAAATGATTTTTTAAATTACTCCACAGAAAGAAAGCAGGCGAACGTACAGGCAATTCAAAATCTATGCCTTAAAAGCTTGTATGAGTAAATACTCAATCTTGTTGCCACCAAGTTAGGTGTAGTCTCAATAGCTGGACGAATAAAAGTTTCTAACATTTCTTGATAGTGAGCTCCAATAACTGTCACAGCATTGTCATTGTTGTACACAAAAAATAAGGTTTGATTTTCTTTTCTTATGTCACCCTGCACCAACCGGCAACTTTGCGAGAATTTAGCTTGCATTGATGTACAAAGCTTGAGCTTTCGCTACGTCAAAATTTAGTGTCTTGCTTATTTACTATTGTAATGAAGACATGCTTAGCACCAATTAGCATTTTTTGAATAAATCTTTTGAAATTCACCAGCTTTATATACTGGATATAGAACCTTATAAGGATACTTATGTAAATCCTTTTATAAACATTGTAGCGATGTTCTTGAGATTCCAGTTCTTCTGAGCGAGTTTCTGCACTTTGCTGAATACTTTCCTGTACCCGTCCTCTATTTTCTAACGTGGGCACGGTATGTAGTCTGCAGCTTCGTGTTAGATCACCCACAGATTCATGTTGCCGAAAACGATTAATTATTCTCAATATAGCAGTTTTTTAGGGCCGATTTCTAAACTTTAAAATCTAAAAAAACACAAAAAATAAACGAAATTGTAAATTTGTTATTGGCTATTTAAATTATATCGCGACTTACAGCCCAGCCAGTCCAAATGCCTTATAACAAACTATACTATATATTTGAATAAATAATTTGTTATTAAAATAAAACTTAATGGTATGGCTAATCAAAATTGTTTATTTTCTTCTATTGGCATTATAATTACAAGCTCCTTTACTCACATTTTATATCAAATTTTCATACATTTCTAAAAATGTTTTCTTTAAATTACTTAATTGCTCCAGAATTATTTTCTTTTAACTATTCCCACAAGAAAAAGCCAATGGTGCTCAAATATAGCGAATAAGAGTGATTATTGATATCGCAACTTTTGACATTACTTGGTCAGGAAAGATTCGTTGCAAAAGTTCTATTATAGTGTATGAAGTATGCAATGTAGCTCGGTCCTGTCGAAGCCAATTATTTTCTAGGTTGACTTGACTAATTTAAAGATTATGACATTTTTTTCGCCTTCAATTATTTTAACAACATTCACATTCAGTTCATCTTAAATTTAAGTCAAAGTTAATTATCTGTTGAAAATTATTTTCACAAAGAAGCATGTTTTACAATAATAATAAAAGAGAAAAGCAGTGTAGCAGCTTAACTGGTAAGGAATTATAATTTTTATATAGTAAGATTTATGCCAGGAATTCAAAGTACGTTAATAAAAGTTGAACATCAAAATGCATCTAATGCCTTTTATTAAATGTTATAGGGCCTAGTAAAGAAAGTGTTGGAATTTGCGTTAATAGTTTTTAGTGAAAAGCATGGTAAATAAGATTTACTAGAATATTACTGCCAATAAAAGTAAAAAATTATTATCCAACATTAGACAGGCGTTTAGTATTTTCCCCCGAAAGTAGATTTAGAAAAGTTAGACTTCCAAAATAGTTGTATAAATAGCAGACATCGGTTAATCTAGACGGTATTCAATAATATGTAACTATATTTAATGAGATGCTATTTTTAAGTTTATATTAGTGAAACTAAAGAGATACATTATGTTAGTCGTCTTTCATTATAGATATAAGAATAAGCTATCCATAATAAATATATAACATTTGGATCATGTTTATAATAAATATAATCATTCTAAAGTTGAGCATAACTAATTATTCGTACTGTTACAATAACAACTGCAACATTCGTGACGTAGAAAGAGTTACTTGTTCTAATATTAGCAGTGAAGAAAAATGTTGCCAAGACTTGAGAAAATAAGAGAAATCCTCGTCATTGTTGTGTGATTAAAGATAGAAAATATAGGGAAAATTTCGTGAATGGCGGAGTTGAAATTTTTAGATGGAGTGATTTTTCAGATATACATGAATGACTGCTTCATTGCTTGAAGATTTGTTGCAGTTGGTGAATTCTTTATTAAGAAAGCAAAACCTTAAAAATCTTTTTATCTTAGTAAGCATTTCCCCATGACTTACGGTATATTTATAGTAATTTTTGTTAAAACTAAAAGTGCATTGTGATATTTACAGATCTCTAGCTACTTTTCTATAGCAAACAGTTGATACGTTAGTTTCTGTGGTATGTAAAATTATTCATAAAAGTTCGTTAGTATTGTGGAATGTTTTACAACCACTAGTAATGTCAAAGCTCTCTGAGGCAATGTTAATAAATGTGGTCAAATAATTTTAATTACTGCGTCGGCAGCATTGATGAAAAATATTAAAATAGCGTTTCCTCCACATAGTAGCTCAATATTTTACAATTATAAAGACAATTTTAGTATTGTTTAAATTTTGTAATGTTGTGTATATAGATATTGGTGCTTATAGTTGGATTAGTGATGGAGGAGTATTCTACGGGTCAGAATTTGACAAATATTTAAATAATAATAAAATTGAATTTTTTGCAACAAACAATTTGTCAGCGTGTAACATACAAATGCTTTTTTATTTTCTTGATGATGCTGATTTTCTACTAAACAAAAATCTTATGCGAACTTATTCTGGAAAATGTTGAATGCTGTTAAAATTGCCTTTAATTGCCGACTCTCGCGAGCAACGTCTATCATTGAAAATCAACATTTGGCAACTATATTAAGGCTACATGTTTGCATAATTTTATAAGGCAATCAACACATGTTGTGGATAATAATGAGGTATTAGGAAAATAAAGGGACGAAGTAAGAGATCCAATTACAGAAACTCGTTCTTGGTTTGAACAATGTTGTCGTTATAAATTATCGCAATCAACTGGCAAAATATTTTTGTATTCTACAAGGATTTTTTAAAAGACAAATTGATTATGTGAAGATATATTTAAATAGGAAATTAATCATTTAGTAATATTTCAATAAAAAGATATAAAAATCAGTATTTTTATTATAAATTTCTTTGGTTCTTGTTGAGCAGTAGACTCTTTTACAAAATTTTCTAAAGCTTCTTCAGAAAATTCCGGTCTCACACCTTGTACGTCCTATTCTACAACTGATTATTTTAGCCATTCAGCATTTAAGCTTTCAGAATGCAAATCAAATTTGGAATTGCATTCACTCAGATCGATTTTTCGGTAGAACATTCTATTAAAGCATTACGACTATAACCAAAATAATAACTTTTGTTGATTGTAAGTTACATTATTTTGTTTATATAATCATTTAAGAAGTGCAAATTCTCATACCACGCCCATGGCTTAATTTACTACATAATAAATCCATAAAGCTGAAATCCGTTCAACTTTATAAATTTCTTATATTTGAAGGTAAAACTTAAAAATACCAGAATGAATTTTATATAACCGCTGCAATGATTTAAATTTAAGTATTATATGTTTGTTATGAATGTCTTAGGTTTACGACAATCACAAATGAGTACTTAAGTTTTCCAGGTAAGCGCAACAATATTGTGCTCTGAATTGAGCAAAAAAATGCGTCATTTCCTTTCACATACGCTTCAGATTGTATGCTGCGTCAGCGTCTAGACAAGCAAGATAAAATGACTGTATCATGTCGTGGAACATTTTTGCACCAAGCGCCGAAGGCAACAAGATCCAAGTATGGTTAAATAAACGTTATTAAAACGTGTGATAAAATGTGTTGATTAATTTCAATTGTAGCTTGTAATAGTTTTGTACCTGAACAGCATAGGTAAAAATGTATGTGCGGAAAGTTATAACATATTTAAACAAATTTTGAGGTGAAATATATTTTAAAATTTAAACGTCGCACTATTTTCCTATAGAAAAAAGATACTCCTACTAGGTGTTTATTACTTTGTCAAAACAGTGCTATAATGTTCTATTTTGAAATAAACTATATTATTTTGATGGTGTGAAGTATGTGTAACGCGAATTATAAATACGTTATCATTTAAACATCGGAGGAAAAAGAAAATCGTAATTATGTGCAGAAAAATCATAAGCTATCTCACTCCTATGTCTGTATACTAATTATATCTGCTGGTGATATTAACATTGTGCGTATCATTTCAAGTAGCTGTTGGTTTACAAATAGAAACATCACAAATGGTTAACAAAAATTAAAATTTTTGCTATCGAAGGTAAGAATCTTTTGTTAATAATCAAAGACCACCTATAATAGTTGGCATAGAAGTCATCTTTCAATAAATACTTACAGGTGCTGAGTTTTGTTTACGGTGGGGACATAACATTAGATAAAATCTCTCGTTACATAAAAGTTACATAAAAACATGTTTTTATTTAACTGATTCAAAACTAGATTGTAGATAAAAAAACGGTTTTCTATGCTGTTAGAGCTGAAAACAAAATTTGCTAATGTGTAACAAAAACTTGCCTTGCTTTACTCTTTATTGAACTTTTTTACCAACTTTGCACTATACAGTGTATTAATATCGATCCTAAAATATAATTAGATATTTTTCTAATTATATACTGGGAAGCAAAAAATTGAAGTCACATTTAAATTTTGATATATTTTTAGAATTTACAGTTAAAGGCTTATATTTGTACTAGCAGGTGCTTGATTATTTGTTTTCCAAAAAAATTTATCGCTCATATTGTTATCTGTCGTGTATTGGCACAGTTGTTATAAGTTTTATCAAATAGCGTGCATTTGTTTTATTTGAAAATTCTCATTTCACTGTATGTGTGTCTGTGTTTAACGTTGATTTCTTGTGTAAAACCTTTTAATTGTAGTGTTTATTTAACAGGTCATAATGCCCTTAGATCTTGATGTGTCAAGAATTATAGCGTTGCTACAAAATGGTCGAGGGCAACGTGAATCTATAAGAATTGTTGGTACTATAGGTGCCTTTGCGCTGTACAAAAAGTGCACCAGAGCTTTGAGAAGACTGGCATGAAACCAGAAGACCAAGATCTGGTAAAAAAGATCTCACGACCAAAAGAAGTAACCGTTTTTTTTGGTGTCCGCAAGTTTGCGGAATAGAATATCTTCTGCGGTTTAACTGAACTGTGAAATCAACTTTAAGAAGGTAGAGATGTAAATACTAGCTAATGGATCACTAGAAGAAGATTTTGTGCTGCGGGAAATCAATTGACATCAAATAGTGAGGACTGGAGCAGGGTACTGTATTTAGATGAGTAGCGATTTTACCTCAATGGATCAGAAGTTCGTCGGCGAGTATAGAGAAGACCCAGGGAAAGATACGCTACAGTTTGCATTACCGAGAGACTACCGTTTGGTAGTGAGCCGGTTATGATTTGGGAACATAGAGTTGGTTTTCATACAAAATGGCTCTTTGACAACTCAAAGATACATTACGGAGATTCTACAAGATCATGTTATGCCTTTCATGCTCCCTATGGGCGAGCATGGCAATTTAATGCAAGATAATGCTAAACCTCACGTAGTTGTCAGAGAGTATCTTGATGTGGGAATTAGGCGATTCGAGTGGCCAGCCCTTAGTCCAGACATGAATCCCATTGAACATGCCTGGGATGAGCTAGGAGACGTATCCGAAGGCATGCACCAGCTCCAAGAAGTGTTCAAGAGCTGAAAGAGTTGTTACTGCAGAAGTGGAATAAGATCAACCAGATTGTTATCCTCAACTTAATTGACAGTATGCCTCGTAGAATTAAAGCAGTCATTAACGCAAGAGTAGAAAATACACTTTATTAGTAATAAGTTTTTCATATTCGCCCTAATAACAAAAATTCGAGATTTGTTTAAAATGTAAATTTGTTACTTTTTTGAATTTATTTATTATACACTCTTATATAGTATATAGTGGGTGAATGCGACAATCTCTGTCAGTCTGTTGCATCTGTAGCGCTTTTACTACGAAATCGATCACTATGAAATTTTCCACAATGATAGAACTCGAAGCGAGTGAGGTAACCTGATAAATTGTTTCGAAATCGGACAACTGGATTTAGAGCAATTAGCAAATCTAGTTCCCATAGACATAACTTGGAAAAGGTTCGGTGACTGTTTTAACAGTTTATGCAATAATACGTTCGCAATTTTAACAACTCGCTCCTGCAACTTCTCAAACAGCGTGCGAGAACATTACTAGTTTATTTATTGTATGATTATTAGACATATTAAAAGCTTGAAATACATATGTATACCACACAATTTAGGGTATAAAATAATATAAAACATACTTTAAGACATAGTATGTTGAGAATGTAGACATTGTAAACGAACATCTAGTCTATTTATGTAATCTATTGACCCTGGGGTCGCTATCAGGAAATTTTCGGGTTTACCATTATATGATCGTATGAGACATTCTTCTGTAATGTGTCTGATGGTTTGTGTGATGGTTGCTTGCCCCATTTGTGTAAAGCGTATACACATCTGCAATGTTGGGTTTTGATTCTGTTAAGCTTGAACGTTTTACGTGGCAAGTAAAAACCCGGTAGTTTTTGAGTTGAACTTATCTTCCACAGACGTCCTTGCCGTTTTGTTGGTGCTCGTCTAGACTGAAGTCGGCTATGGCTAACATCTTCGATATCTTGATGGATGGGTAAATTTCTATTGTCCACATTTTTTTATATTCGCTTTTTATTCGACACAGTTGAATGGCTTAAGAGTGGAAGCCATTGCGTGGGAGTTAATTTGATGGCACAAGGAATCATCCTCATGGTGTTATTTAGCTGTGCGTCTATTTTCTGTACATGTGGACTGTTTATCCAAACTGGAACGCAGTTTTTACAGTTGAAAAAACAAGACCAAGAGCAAAAGAGCATAAAGTGGAGCCCGATGCTCCCCAAGTTGTGCCACATAGTTTTTGAATTATATTGTTTCTTGTTTTTAGTTTTTCAGCAGTTCTCGTTAGATCCTTTCTGAAAGATAATGTTCTATCAAGGTATTTTTGTGTTTTATTATCGGTAAGTATGGTGTTTTCAAATCTAATGTTGAATTATCTTCTGGTGAGTTTATTATTAAGGTGAAAGCAGGTAAATTCTGTTTTTGTAGCGTTAAATTGGAGCCTTCACTTACAGAAATATTTTACCACTATTTCTATATATATCGTTAGGGTCTCTTCTGACTGTTCCATAGAACTGCACCTTGTAAAAACCCAGTCATCAACGTAATCAAACTTTCTTGATCTTGTTTCTGGCATGTCTGCAATATACAGGCTAAAGAGGAATAGAACAAGGACTGATTCCTGTGGTAGCCTGTTCTTTAGTTTCCTTGGAGAGCTGATGTCTGATCCTATAGCTACTTGAGACACTCGTTCGTTTAGCATGCTGTCTACAGTCGGGCTGTTAGTTTGCAGGGGATTACACGAATTAGTTTGTTTACCATGCCTTCTCTTTACACTGTGTCGTAGGCCGCCGATAGGTCGATAAATACAGCTGAGGTTTTAAGTTTTTTTTTTTAAGATCCTGCCTCAATGTGGGTGGTGAGTGATAAAACTTGGCCCGCACAGCTTTTTTTTGGCTGCAGGCCTACTGGTTCAACCGGAGTTGCTTTAAGTAATATTGTGCTAATTCTGTAATAAATAAGCCGTTCTAGTACCTTATAAGTTACAGATAGCAGATATTGGTCTAAAGCTCTTGGGGCTATCAGCTGGTTGGTCTGGTTTTAATATAGCGATTATCCTTGATCGCTTAAATTCTTTTGAGATATTGCCAGTTTACAAATCTGTGAAAAAGTGAACTATCTATACTTTTACGTACTTTCCACGGTTTATTAGAAATTCAGGGTGAAACCTTGAGGCTTTTCCTGGATTGACATCCTTAAGATCATTTGCAACTTCTTCGCAAGTGTAAGGGCGAATGTTGTGTTTTTGCGGCTTGAGCTTTTAAGGGTTTAAGTTACCATTTCACCTCAATTGTATGTTCTTTATCCTTTGTGCTCGCTACTATGTGTGAATCAACGTCGTTTGGGTGGACAATTGTCATTTGTCTTTGTGTGGGGCCTCCGCTTCCTAGTTTCCTTACCAGTGTTTACGTTTGTCTGCTCAATGTCTAGAAGTCAGGCTTTTTACAGTTTCTGTCCACTTTTCCCGTTTCAACGCAGCTAGGCTATGAAGTAGCCCGTCTGATATTTTGTAATTACCAGTTTCAAGGAAATTTTGCTACATTTAGTCATTGTTTTGGTTATACACTTTTTGGCACTACTTATTACGGCGCCGACAAACTTGTTGTAGTTTCTACTTGTAGGGGGTATCCAACTTAAGCGTTTGTCTAGTTCCGTGGAGAACTTAGTCTAGTTAACTTTTTTGAAGTTCCACCTTAGGCGAAAGATAGAGGTGATTAGAGGGATTTGTATTTCTACATCTACTATGATTGGGCGGTGCTGACTGTGCGGGAAGTCGGGGAGAACGTTTTGCAAAGATTCTATGGATTGGCCTCTGTTGTCAGTTGAGACAAAACATAGATCAGGATTGTATTCGCGTTTTTAAACTGCTGATTTAAGTGTGTATCGGTCTTTAGTACCAAACCCAAGGATAAGGTGTTCATCTTCTGCCCATTTTACTGTTGTTTTGCCATTTGAGTCTCAGTCTTTATACTTCTATTGCTCGTGATGACTATTGTAGTCACCCACATACACAGCAGGATGGGGTGTGTGTTTGGATGACTTGGGCCGGCCAGGATGCGGCTAGCGGCTTTTAAGTGTTCGAGACGGTAGTGCTTCCGATTTTTATGACAACGTTATAGATTTTGTCATCAATGGATGTGGAGACAAAAGAAGCGTTTTCTATATCTTGTTTAACATACGTTGATACGCCATATGATCGATGGTACGTAGCTCCTAACAGTTTATAATCCTTTTTCTGTGGTTACTCTTCTGTTTCACAATGAGTTTTCTGTAGCGACTAGTTCGATGTTGTCATTTTTTAGAATTTTTGATAGATACTGACTTTTTGAATAACTTATGTTTTCTATATTTATGTAACAAATACGAAAAGAGGGTCCGAGTTTTCTAGACATCAAGTCCTGTGAAAGACGTTAGCTTTGTCTGGTACCATATCTGTTCTTGAAGATACAATGTTAAATGTTAAATGTATCTTATGCTTAGGAGATTCTAAGATTATTTGACTACCACTATGTGCTAGTTCTTTTGCGTTATTCAGGGTACATCACAAGGAGGAGAACTAGCTTTTTCAAAATAAATGGTAAAAACCAAAAAATATGTTTTATGATTCCGTATTGAATATTAAATTAAGCCTACGAAAGACGGTACACTGAATTACAATTTAAAAATATAAGGGTTTAACTGAAAATTTTAAAAATATATCATAATTTTAAAGTAACCTTTATTTTTTGCTCGCCAGTGTATATGTGATTGTACTTATCACTACTAAATATGAAACAACCCTTTTCACTGTTCTGACGTTTTTATTTTTTTTAGTTTATTTAGTTTTGACTTTGTTTGCATACATTTGCTTATACTTTTTTGTTTACATACATGCCAAATAACTTTAAAATAGAATATAACAATAGTAAAAATGCCTGTATGGAGCAAACTTAAACTTTAAAAGTTGTAGAGTAACTAAAAGAAATCTTATTTTAAGCATTATGGTAGTAAAAACCAAGAGAACCAACGTTAAGGGGACAATATAAAACTACAAATTAAAAAAAATGTAATGAAGGTTAATAATCTCTCTCAATAAAATTTATAATTAAAATTCCAAAACTAAAAGACATGACTATCTATTATAGTCATGAATGTGTATTTACAGTATATCACTGTAAATACACCTTTAAAAGATTAATCGCTGGAATTGAAACAATTTTATAATTTTTTATTTAAGATCCTTGGTTAAAAAAAAGTTGAAGCTATGGTCTAAGATAGTTATTAAATGTGTTTAATAATGATTGGCACCCCCTTTTGAAACTCCGGTTGTGTTTTAGCTTAAAATGCACACCAAATGCGTTTGTGAAAATAGATTCGAATGCTACCAGGTGGTGATGTTGAAAAGCTAGTTATTTGTTAAGTATTACGAATGTACTTGTAAATAAAACAAAAAATCATAGAAACAGGCAATTACGGACAACAATGAACGATGCGATTTCTGTGGAGAGAGTTGCAAATCTGTATTTTGTTAGATATCATAGTTCAAAAGTGGCAAATACTATACCTAGAAAGGCAAAAGCAACGGACGTCCGACAAATGAACTCAAATCACACATTTTCCAGCGCATGTACAACTTGTGAAAGTTTACATACCATTATTCATAAAAACTTGAAGATGACAATGGTCTGTGTGCAATTATTTTTTTATGCGCACACCACTCAGAAGCAGAAATGTGTAGAAGTATACCAACCAATCAGTTGATGCAGCTATACCCTGAGATGTTGCTTAAGTGCCTAAGTGATGATTCACGATTCTCGCACGAAACGCCAGAAAATAATAGCAGTCTATGGAATGACAGCATCATAGAAATTCTTGTTACAAAAACCACATTTGAAAGTATTTCTTTCTAAAATAAATGTCGCTTGCCTTTTGGGAACAAGTGGGTTTTATTGATGGATTGACTGCCCCCTTGTGAGAGCATTAACAGCAAGCAGTGCTTCAACATGATAATATGCGACCACATGTCAGTCGCCACATTGTGGCCATAATCCTAGTCTCTTTGTTTCACTGTGCTGCCTCATTTCCTATATTCGCCAGATCTGAAGACGACTATTTTTCCTTTTATCCTCCTCAGATCTTAAAACTGTCCTACGTTGAAAAAAAAATGCGCAACGTCTATTGTACCAAACGACCTTCAAATTTTGACTTTCTTGTAACTTTCACAGTTCTTACCAGGTTTACATAGACACCTATGTTTCTTAATAATATACTTAGATAAACTCTAAAAGTGGGGAGGATCAGATAAGAGATGGAAAGACCTAACTATAAATATTTCAATTTCTACAAATAAATTAAATTTTGATAAGGTTTGTATCAAATTGCTACATTACGAAATTTATCTAACTGTTGGTGAAGTTTTTCATTATTTAGTTATAATTCTTTCTCCGAATATATGCAGGTTGGTGGAGGTTTTCTAGTACATAACCGTGCTCAATACTTTCAGTTTTAGTTTTGTCTTGTAAGGATTTTGTAACGATTGGGTGTATTTAACTAATTGTTTATTTTAATTCGAAGAATTAATTCTTTTGCTTTTTTTTATAAATTTGCCATTTATATTTTATTAGCTGTTAATTTCTGTAGAGTGACTGGTATCCAGTTTACATCAAAAATTTTTCTTGGACCTTCGTTGATATGCTTTGATGTGCTTTGAAAAGTCTAACTTAAGTTAATATAGATTGCCTTATCTAGTAGGGTGTATGGGGTTACATCATAGAGGTAGTACCTTTCTTACGGAAACGGTCACATCAAGTGTCATAGACAGGAGATGGTTTCCGAAGTCTGGTCCTCATGAAGTACCCAGCTCTCACTTATGACTCCAAGCGCCACACCCTGGTAACTGCATTGATCTGCAGGCAAAACTTAGTGAGGGTAGCCAAATATGGCGAAAACTAACAAGTGGCAGCAGGCTTGTCAGTAGCAAGTAATAGCGGAAATCAAGTGGATTGGAAAGGTATTATGTAGCATATCTTTGGGCATGGTCAGAATGACTTGAATGGTTATAGAACTGCGTATGTGGAAAGCAACAGAAAACTACCACATATTATAGATCTTCCAAGAACAATCATGACAGGGAATCAAACAGAAATGGCCTTGAATACTGGGCAGGACTTAAATGTCCACAAGGTGCTAAGAATCTCCCAGCCTGTTAGGATCGCTACTTGGAACGTAAAAAGTCTATTTCAAATGGGAAAATTTCATAACACCGTAAAAGAAATGAATAGACTAAAAATTGATTTACTTAGGCTCAGTAAAGTTCGATGGCCTAACAATGGACAAATAAATACAGAAGAAGGAGAAATAATATATTATTCGGGTGATAGTAACACATTAAACCAACATGGTGTTGCAGTATTGGTATCTTCAAAATTTAAACAATATGTAGAAAGTTATCTGCCGCTTTCCAATAGAATTATAATGTTGCAACTAAGATCTTCAAAAATAAAAATCAACATCATTCAGGTATATGCACCAACTGCAGAAAGTGACGAAGACGATATAGAAAAGTTTTATCATGATTTAGATCAAATTCTAAAAGTAACACACAAACACGATATGAACATAGTCTTAGGCGACTTTAATGCTAAAGTCGGCAAACAACGCTGTCAGGATATTGCAGGTGATTATGGATTGGGTGATCGGAACAACAGAGGCGAACGATTAATTCAATTCTGTCAAGAACACGATCTGGCTATAATGAACACATGGTTTAAACTTCCAAACCGTCGTCTATATACCTGGCGTTCCCCAGCAGATAATCCAGATCACATTATACGCAACCAGATAGATTATATTATAGTAAACAAACGATTTAGAAATGCTTTTAAAGCGGTAAAAACTTATCCTGGTGCAGACGTGGCCTCTGATCATAATCCCGTAGTTGCCAATATCAAAATTACACTAAGAAAAGCACGAAAACCTTGTACAAAGAAATTTGACATTGAAAATCTCAGAAACAGCGACGTGTTCGAAAGAATGACGGAAACATTCAACAAACGTTTAAAAAGCGAATACAAATTTAATGAATGCATAGAAAAGAAATGGGCAACTATCCGATCCATTTCAACAAGTGATGAAATGCTTAAACCAGAAAAGAGGCAAAAAAGAAAAACTTGGATGACGGATACTATACTCGAAATGATGGAAAGAAGAAGATTAATGAAATTATGCAATAATAGTGTTGCATATTGGGAGTTGCACAAAAACATAAAGAAAGAAATAAGAAAAGCAAAGAGTAATTGGTTGAAAATAAAATGTGGAAACATTGAACATCTGGAAAAATTACATGACTCAAGGAATCTGCATGAGCAAGTCCGTGAATTAAATGGAAGAGCATATAATAATAACCAAGGTAATATATCAATAAACTCAAAAGGAGAAATTCTTATATCAATTGAAGATAAAATAAAAGAATGGAAAAATTATACATACAATCTTTTCAAAGATGACAGAGGTGTTAAACCAAATACAAATGTAAACAAAGACAATATCCTAGAAATAACAAAGGATGAAATTATACAAGCAATAAAATCATCACAAACAGGAAAAGCCTTAGGACCAGATGAGGTACCTACTGAAATTATGAAACTGATAAAAGACGAAAATATCCCAATACTAGTAGATCTTTTCAATTGTATATATAAAAGCGGACAATTCAAAAGACTGGTTACACTCTGTGTGTGTAACATTGCCAAAAATTAATAAACCAAAACAGTGTAAAGATTTTCGAACAATAAGTTTAATGAGCCATGTTCTCAAAATATTCTTAAAAATCATACATCGCAGGATCTACAAGAAATGTGAAGAACGACTAACAGAACATCAGTTCGGTTTCAGGGATGGATTGGGTACACGCGAACCTTTATTGTTTATGCGAATTTTATTAGAAAGATGCCGTGATGTAAATAAAGATGCATATCTGCTCTTTATTGACTACGAAAAGCTTTTGACAAAGTCAAACATGATAAACTTCTTGAAGTATTGACTGCGATACAACTAAATCAAGCTGATATTCGTGTAATAACCAATTTATACTGGCACCAAACTGCAGGTGTAAGAGTTGATGGACACAGTACGGAAGAAATGGACATTCTGCGCGGAGTAAGACAGGGATGTGTGTTATCACCCTTACTTTTCAACTTGTATTCAGAAGAGATTTTTAGACAAGCTTTTGACAATTCTGATGATGGAATACTATTAAATGGAGAACGAATAACTTCAATAAGATATGCCGATGATACGGTATTTATGTCTGAATCAGCTCAAGGATTGCAAAGAATGCTGGACCAGATATCAGTCATTAGTCAAGATTTCGGTCTCTCCATAAACACAACAAAAACAAAATCAATGGTGATCAGCAGAAATCCTCAAGCAACACAAATAGTACTACGGCATAACAATAAAATAATTGAAAACGTATCTCAATATCGTTACCTAGGCTCATGGATAAACGATCAGTGTAATTGTCTGCAAGAAATCAAGGTGAGAATAGAAATGGCACGCTCAGCATTTATGAAAATGAAAGCAACATTATGCTCTCACGACATACATCTACAGATACGTATCAGACTATTACGCTGCTATGTGTACTCTGTGCTATTTTATGGTGATGAAACGTGGACATTAACGAAGGATGCCCTTAAAAGAGTAGAGGCTTTTGAAATGTGGACATACAGAAGAATGCTTAGAGTTCCATGGATCCACAGAGTGAGTAACAAGGAAATTTTGAAAAGGATGCAAAAAGAAACAGAATGTATTGAGAAAATAAAAACAAATAAACTGCAATACCTCGGCCACATTATGAGAAACACTAAATATCGGTTATTGCAGCTAGCACTACAAGGCAAGAATAACGGCCGACGCCCACCAGGTCGCAGACATATATCTTGACTGAGAAATCTAAGAGATTGGTATAAACTGACATCATCACAACTGTTTAGAATTGCAGTATCCCGAATCATGATCGCAAACACTCTTTCCCGAAGAGTACGCACTTGAAGAAGAAGAAGTAGGGCTAAATTATTTTCAGAAGCATATGGTATAGAGATGACAGTAGGATTTAATATTTGGGTTGTGCAGGATAGGTTGGATTTGTGCATATAGGAATCATTGTATGACCGGAGCATTATGGCATTTATAGGAATATTTTGGTTGTTAATTGCAATATTCAGAGATCTTTAATCGCTGTGGGGAATATAAATTTGTTAGTAATTATACGATTCTAATTTGAAACCTTAGTGATATATTAAAATTTTTAAAGATATTATCCGACTGTATTAATGCAGGCACGGTCGTGAGCTTAGCTAATCAAAAATGAAGTTCAAAAAATTAAAATTTACCAGCCATATAATATAAAAATTGTGGACATTTATTAAAAAAAGATAAAATAAACAATACAATAATGCAACAATTTCCTTTAAAGCAAGTATCTTAAAAGCTAACTTTGAACCTCTCTGTTTATTATTCAAAAAAAGTTCTCTAAAAGTCAAAAGTTTTGAGCAAAAATGAAGGGATTGTGTCACCTTGTTGCACTCACTGCATAGTACACATCCTCATTAACTATTATGAGAAAGTGGCTACTATTTATGCACACGCATCTTAATCTTCTTCTGCAGCTAAGTTATATCGAGATTGTGCAAATAATGTCTCTCTGTATGTATTAATAGCTGCTAGGTGCTTATCAGACTGATTTATGTTTTTTTATTTGTATTTTCAGACTAAGAATTTGAAGTGTTAAGGATTTTCAAAGTTTTTAGAGAAAATGAAACCGAAAGACTATCAACTAAGAAAAAAATATGTACTACTAAAATTTGCTTAATTTATAAAATTTGAATATATAATTCTAAAAATGTGTGAATCAATCTGACGACTGTAGAGCAGAAAATGTTAGCATACTTCTTTAACTTAATCAAAAAGCTTAAACCATCAAAAGTTGTAGAACAGGCTGCAATAGGAAGGTGTAAGGGATGTAAGCTAAATGCAGCAAAACCTCAATTCCATCTACTTCGACAATTTTGTACGTGGTTTCTAAATTTACCAAAATTTTGTGACTTTCCTTGCTTTAATTCCTTAATATCTGGCATAGCAATCCTCCTTTGCAGCATCTCCAGTCAACAGTTTCCATTTTCAGCAATGGTGGGTCAAAACTCAGTTTGTTTTTGTCATTTGCCATCTGGAACTCAAAGATAAAGATTGTTATTGTATTATAATCATGGTGAAAAACAACAAAAATTCATGAAAATCAAATTTTTCGCAAGTAGAATCATATAAAATCAAATATTGAAATATCAGCAGATCATCAATCTGATTTAAAATAGCGTCATAACAAAAACGATTACATATTTTTATTGCATATCTGGTTGTAATAATATTGTAAGAGAAGTATACTAAAGCTTAAGTATTTTTTGATTTATGAACAGTGCAATTTTAAATACTTTGTCATATATATAAAAGTAAATATCTAAGTTTAAATAATTTATAAACCGTTGTCAAAGAAAATGATTACAACTGTTTAAACATCGTTATAAGTGTTAACAACTATATTATGAGAAATATCTATATTGAAACAATTTATCTTAAACAGTCTATCTAAAATAAATTCTCGTACAAGAAGCGATCTGCTGATCCTAAGCAAATATTTATTTACATTACTCGACTAACCTGCACTATCGGAGCTGTTGCTGCCTACGCTGGGCAACCTGCGCTAGCCTAGCCGGCGACATCATCCAACTTTAATTGTCGCATTACAACAATCGACCGCGTGCTGCCCGAATCACCTCCTGGAAGCAATAACTCGGTTACCAGGGAGACCGGCAACCCCTCGCAGTTGCCCCAAGATTTATTCATTTTGGGGATTCGCGAGGGGCCCGGACAGACCGTTGGCGTGTAAGACACGGCTCAGACGGCGCAATATCTCAGACAGGTGTGTAATCCACCCGGATGTGGCGGCTCTCCGAAGTCGCGACAGGGTGGTGATATCGGGCGACGCCGGGGTTGCTTCCCACAGGGGTCTGTTTTCTAATTCTGGCTGGGTTTCAGAACTTCTTTACGAGTCTGGTACTCAAATAGGCTGTTACATTATAAGGTCGCTTATGTCTAATCAAAAAATTAATTGCTATAACTGCATTTGACATTTATAATTATGTAGCCTTCATAAATACTGTCTAGAGTTTTAAAATATTTTTAAACAGTTTTAGTTGTTGATAAATACATTAAATGTAACTTGATCTGCATGAGATTATTTTCTATAATGCTTTCTTCTGTAATATACCACATCTTTAGGGTACCTAATAAGTAAAAAATCAAAAAAGTTAAATCAAACGAATTAGGAAGGACTTGAAATTGATCTGCGTAAAGTTGTTCTAGGATATTTAAGTGCTTTAAGTTGATTGGGTGAAAATTTATTACATCGCTGCAACTTATTTTAAAGAGTTTTTTACTAAAATGAATAAAACTGTAAAAATAATATCTGACAAGTTTTAGGCCTTAATTATTTATATAATAAAAACGGGGTTTGAGCAAAAATTATGAAATTTCAAAATTTTTAACAAAACATTAGGTGCAAGAAAGTATTGCTTAAAGTTCTTCATTGTCCTAATTGTTAACATAGTTTTCTTTTATTTTATATAAAAATATGCAAATATGTTTCATATCTTACCGTTTAGGTTTTGGAAAGAGTTTTGTTTAGTTGTCAAGATTTGCTATATGAAAATTATTGTGTTAGATGTTTTAACGTAACGATAATTAAACATGGAGGCGAAAATATTATACAAAGATTAAGCTGTAGGTAGAAAAACACTCGTATATAATAAAAAGCTTTAGTTATCATCACAGTGGTAGTGGCCTCTATAGTAATTGCATTTACACAGTTTTATTACAAAAAATTAGGGGAAAATAAACGCTAAAATTTTAAATTTAAAAAGTTGAAACTAAAAAATGATAACTACAATTTACTAGTAATAAAGTACTTTATACTTAAAAAGAACTATTGTTCGCATAACCAAAATTAGCTGTTATTACTTTTGTTTATTTTAAATATAAATAATCTTAGCCATACTAAAGAAAGTTATTGGAAGATAAAACTCTGTATTAAAATTATATATAAATATGGCGTACACGCCATAATATACCAAAGTAAAATAAAGTATATAGAATAAACAAAGAAAATATATAGACTACCTAATATATCTTAGTTATATTTATGTTTTTCAAATTTATCTTTGGCTTTTGACTTTACTTTCGAACAGCAAAGACGTTTAGACGTTTTTATCGCGGCTCGAAAGTGTGAGTGCAACTTATTAACGCCTGCCTATTGTGATAACTGCCCCGCACACCACTTTTATTTTATTTTTGGTAACAAAATCTTTATATAGTTAGTATTACTAACACCAAGTCCCTCTTACTATTCCCTCAGGCAGGTGAACATTTAAAATATTCATCCTACAAAAAAACGCAGGCCACTTATCTCCAGTCACCAATCTATAAACAAATATTGTTAGAAACTACTTGAGAAATATAAATACTATCGTACTCGATTATCTTGAGCCGTCAGCTACAAACAAGAAGCAATCGACGATAGTAAAGTCATTGCTAAGGAATAATTTTTAATATTTCTAAATTTAACTGCATTAAAATTTCTCTAGCAAGCTAAAATGGCTACAGAACCGTGGATAAATATTATGTAAAAAATTTTTATTATTTAGTTTATTAGCAAGCAGAAAAATACAACATACATTCTATAAGCTAATTTTATCACTAGGTATATGTCGTGGAGAGGAAGGCTCCCATTGAAGTCACTTCTTGATTGCACAAAATCTTTTGGCCATTTCTTATTCAAACGTCAAGTCATGGGAACTTCTCTTAATGGAATAATGGTTTCGTTGGGATGAGTTGCTAGCGAGTCGTAGTGTTTTATGGCTTTTTGCTTGATTGCGTCCTTTGCGTATGGTACATTGAGGTCGGTGTGAAGGGTTCTATTAGAGACGTACCATGGCGCTCCAATTATGATTCATAATGTCTTTGATTGGAATCGTTGTATGATTTCTATAGTTAAATTTCTTGCACAACCCCATAACTCACAGCCCTAGAGCCATATAGGTCGGACTATGGTCTTGTATATAAGTAATTTGTGATCCAAAGACAGAATTGATTTTTTGCCAATGAGCCCATACATGTTTCTAATTTTAATGTCCATCTCCTTTCTTTTCTTGGATACGTGCATTCTTCAGGTTAGACGTTTGTCAAAGTGAAGGCCGAGGTAAGTAGCTTCGTTCGCTTGGGGGATGCGGTGATCGTTGATGTAAACTGGGGCACAGGTTGATCGTTTCATGGTAAACGTGACGTGGAAGATTTGTTTCCATTGATTTTATCCTCCATTTGTGTATCCATTCCTCAATTAAGGTTAGATAACCTTGAGTTCTATTCGTTGCTACGACTGGATCCTTACTACTTGTTAGTATTACTATGTCATCGGCAAAAGTTCCCATAGTAATATGTTCCAGGGTTGGAATGTCATGCGAACACAGAAGGTATAATACAGTTCCTAATACACTATCCTTGAGGTAAGCCTGCTTGGATTTGCCTTATTTGTGATGATTTATCACCTACTATGTCTTGGAAGTGACGATTTTCAAGATAAGACCGTAACAATAGGTAGTAGTGGTGAGGAAATGTATTCTTGATTTTGTACAGAAGTCTGCTGTGTCAAACACGGTCAAAGTCTGTTTAACATCCAAGAATACTGCAGCAGTATTCCTTAATTTCAAGAGTGGTTTAAATTTTATTAGCTAGTCGATAACACTGCTGGACAGTTGAGTGTTGAGTCCGCAAGCCAAATTGATGATTTGGAAGCTAGTCTTGTAGTATTTCACTTTGATTTATTCTCTTTAGAATTAATTTTCAAGAAATTTAGATAGCAGCGGAAGAAGGCTGATGGGGCGATAGGAGTTAACATCGTTAGGGGGTTTACCTGGTTTAAGCATGAGAATGATGTGGGCAAATTTTAACTGGAGTGTCCAGTGAGTAAGGCGAAGAATTCCACTAAATAGTAGTTGAATATACTGTATTCCCTTTTCTGGAAGCTCTTTTAAGACAACCACTGTTATTAGATCAAACCCTGGGGATCTTCTATTACACAGGTAGTCTATTTCCTCCTGGATTTCTTTCTTCGTGAAGTTATGTATTGGTGGTGACATTTGTAACGGGCCATTTAAGTAAGTTTCAATGCCTTTATCAATTTCTTCTGAATTGGGAGTAAAACAGATTGAAGGTTTTGAACGAACTCTTTTGCTTCTTCTTTATCAGTTCTTGTCCAGGTTCCTGTTTCATTTTGTATGGGGTACTATGTGTATTTTAGATTGCTTCATTTCTCTAGTAGATCTCCAGATTGTGTTATTATGTACTGATAGTGAATTGAGGTAGGTTTGGAAGGTGTGATTGCGGTTTTCTTTTAATTTACTTCTCAGATTATTGTTTAGTCGGTTGAGTTTCCTTCTAGATACAATATTGTGGGTTCGCTGTCATTTTGCACTCGCCTTGCGTTTTTCTCTATTTCCATTATTTTATTGAGAATATTAGGAGAGGTGGGTTTTAAATTCTTTGTTTGCTGATTTGCGTGTCATCCTGATGATTGAATGGTGGTAATTAAGTGATTCGTCGCGCTCTCAATGTTTATCGTTTTTAATCTAACATTAGTGTTTACATGTTCATTTATGTACCCCTTCAATGTTTCCCAATTAGTTCTACTATTGCTTAGGACTGGTTTAGTTATTTTATGTATTATTGTTGCACTTCCAGTTGCAATCACTGCAGAATGATCAGATATTAATTCGTAGTTTAAAGAGATACTTATATAATTTGAAGATAGGCCATTGATTACAAAGTAATCTAACAAGTCGGGATTTTGTTAGGACTCGTAGGCCAGTAGGTGGGAGTTCCTGTAGACAAATAGTTGTATCCGCTGTCAAAAATCACTTTCAACATTTCTCTGCCTTTTGTTGTTGTTAATCGGGATCCACAGTGGGTGTGTTTGGCGTTGAAATCCCCTTGCAATAATTGTTGACCGAATAGAATCAAAGAAGACTTGTAGTAGGTCTTTTGTGAGATTGTGTCTTGGGGGACAGTAGATAGCTAAGGTGTTGATCGGCATAGAAAGTTTTTGTACTTGAATTTTTGCTGCTTGTAAGAAATTTTCTTTAAAAGAGGGTAATTGGTGGTGTACAATTGAGTTTTGAATTATCACTGCCGAGCCACCGTGGGCTGTCTCGTAAGGGTGTTGTGTACAGTACATAAAATAATAGGGTATTTTTATAAACGTTCTTTCAGTGAAATGTGTTTCCGAGATAAGCATGACGTCTATATTATGCAACTGTAAAAATGTTTCGAGTTCGAGTTTTTGGTGTTGTAGTCCTATTAGCATTCCATAGACCAATTTTTAAAAATTTAGCCATTTTTTAGTGTATGTCTTTGTTAATGACAGTAGTTAACAAATTCATGATCATGGAGTTTTGCTGCAATAATTGATTAAAAAGGTTTTTAAACTAATCGAGGAATTGGCCGAGATTTATCTCTTGTGCTTGGAAAGGTTGTTTTTTTAAGACTTGCGAGTAAAGGTATCTATTTTGTTCAGGTTGATTGGCATGGGTCAGATTAGCTCTCTGCGAAAGCAATGGTGGAAAATTATAGGTTCGGAGTCTACTGCTTAGAGGTTGATTATTTGGATGATTATTCTTTTGTAATTCTTAATAAATTTGACACCCCGTAGTTAGCGGGGTGGGGTTCACCACACAGTGCACAGATAGCTTTTGTTTGTCTTGCCTTCGTACATGTCCTGGTATCATGAGCTCTACCACATTTGACGCATTCGTATGGTCTATTGTAGTAAGTTTTGGTGTGGTTATAGTTTTGACACCTGGTGCACTGTAGTAAATTTTTATTAACTCTTGGAGGTTCAACCAGTATGTGTTTGTTGTTTATAGAATGTAGTTTGTAAATTTCTTTGTTATATTCGACTGGCTCAAAATCCACAAAGAATATGGGTAATGGTTCTTTACTTATTCTCCCTTTTACATTCATGATATTGAGTACAAGATATCCTGCGTCAGTTACGGCCTTCTCTATTTCTTTTAGAGGAGTGGAAAAGTGCAGTTGTTTTAATATAACGCGACATGGTTCTTGTTTCATTTGGTAGATGTGATGAATGGCATTCTTTTCTACTATGTATTTGATCATTCTCTGATACACCTCAGGGTATTTTGTATTAATCTTCACTACATTGTTCCCTAGGCATTTCGTTGTGTACTGTTCCTGTTCAGCAACTTCTAGGAGACTTCCTACCATTTTTTGATAGTCCATAAATAGTGAACAAATATGTGTGGTGGTTTAGGTATAGCTGGTTCTTCTTGCTCTTTTTGTTAAAGCATATCGGTATCTTCGTTTTCATTTTTACCTTCATGACTGAGTACCGAGCATGGATTTAAATTAGATGTTCATTGTTCCTCTCTAGCAGGTAGTTGTTCAAAAGGATTATTGTATCGTTTTCTCTTGTGGGGTTTAACTCTTTGCCAACCTTTTCTCAGGGGTTTTCTTAGTTTCTGCTTCACTGTCATGATAAAAATCTTCTTAATCCTTTGTATGCATGCGTGGCGATAATGCTAGTTGATTTGGTGGAAGGTTTGAAAGTATGTGGAGATTGGGATATAAATTAACTTTGGATGGGATAATTCTGTTGTGAATTAAACAAAGATTGGGAGTTTGATAGGGAAAACATTTAGTTCTGGGAGCACGCGTTCAAGTTTCCAATAAATTTTATCTATTTTCTGAACGTACTTTTCTACCGAAATGGTTTCTTACGGATTTAAAAAAAAACTATTATGGATCGGACTGACTGTAGACTATTAAACAGTCGCCTTAACCTTCTTTTGTTGCATTTTCGAATTTGGGAAATGGTGTGAAACTTGATCTTAGAATCGTAGAATCTATTTTTTATTGCATGTCACAATCTATTCGAAACACGGGTAGTTATTGCTCAAAAGAAACCTAGTGCAGATTTCGTAACGAGAATTTTTTTATTTTCGTTGAGACTATGCGGCACCCATTTGTTTAACTTTTTGACTTGCTAATTTGATTCAGGTGGTTACTGACAATTGATATTTTACAAGTGTTTTTGCGATCGTTGTATGTGCATTTGCCTTTACCAAAATTTTTAATTTGTTGTTGTGAACTGGTGACAAACACCCACAATTTTTTTTCATTTTCAAACGTCTCACCATTATTTCAAAATTTTTGAAACTAATGTTGCATAGTACGTTCGTTTGCTATTCTTTTATCTAATGCGCTGTTGATGGCACTAGCCTCATCTACTGTTTCATGGCCTAGGTTTAACTTGTATCAAAATATTGCAAGCAGTTTCTTCTTTTCTATCATTAAATCCAAAAGCAAAAATAAACAAGAATTAAAATTAAACCTAAAACCTAAAGTAAATTACAGGCTTGGCAGTTATGTATAAAATATGGTGTAAGCCAAATACCCTTTACGATTTTCCTGACATGCGACTATTTTTTTAGCAAAGTTAAATGTAATAAATGCAATTACATGTCCGATATTTTCTTTTGGCTATGGAATTGTAACAGGTTGACATAAACTCTGTCCTTCAAGTAGCCCTACAACAAAAAGTCTAATGGAGTTCGATCACAAGACCGCAATGTCACCTCCCTGTAGGATAACAGGACCAGGCAATTTGGTTTGAAATAAAGTGAATGTTTCAAGTGCTATGTGACATGTGGTTCTATTTTGTTGAAACTACATGCTATTAAAGTTCAAATTATTTGTTTAACTAAAAAACTTGCTTAGCATCTTCTAACAGCGTATACCCCTAACAATATTGCTAGCTTTGTTCTTAAAAAAATATGGGCAATAATCCCTCTAGTCCACTATGCACACAAAACAGTGGAATTTTGTAAATGCATTGGTTTTTCGTAAATAGCACTTGAATTTTCACTATTTCAGACGCGACAATTTTGACGATTGATAAAGTCATTTAAATAAAAATTATTTTCATTGCTCACTAGCTTTTCCCCACATTTTTTAATAAATTGATCGATGGTTGGATGCCTAGCTCTTCATGCAGTTCTGTATTACGAACATACCACAGTGCGTTCACTAAAATTTTTAACACCTTCCTTTGGAAATATTGCACCAAATTGGTGATGCACGTAAATTAAGAGGTCGCAGTAGTACGGCGATTTAAATTTTGATGGTTGATTTGCGATTAATGAGCAGATATAGTTGCTTTAGTCTAGTACAGCTTTGTGTAAGCTTTTGGTTTATGTAGTATTTCCAACTTAATCGGGTATCACAATATATTCCCAGGTATTTGACAGCAGTGCCTTTAGGATTAAAAGGTATTTTGTTGTCATCAATTTGTATGCAAGGAGAACTGTTAAGTCTTCATAGTATAAATATTTTCGTTAGACATTTATCTGGGTTTATTGTAATGTTTCAAAGTTTCAACCATGACGAAAGCTTGTTAGTTGCATTCTGCAGTTTTGCAACTGCTTTATTAGAATTATCAGCTTAGGTAAACAAAGCGGTGTCATCCGCAAAGGTAGCTACTGTTGCACTAAATTCTGGCAAGTCAGAGGTGTATATGTTAAAGAAAACTGGACCGAAAATGCTGTCTTGTGGGGCACCCGCTCGAGTCTTTTGGTTGCATTGACTTTGACTGCAAAGGTTGTGTTGTCCAGAAAAGAGAAAATTATTGTCTTGAGATGTGTTGATATAACAATGTCTTGTTTTAAGACCTTCGATTTACACATTGTGAAATGCATGTGCGACATAGAGAAAAATTGCTGCAGTTGGAATTCGCATTCAGTAAGTTTTCTGATTGTCTGAAGCTGATGGCTTGTTGAATGGCCATTTCTAAAGCCAAATTGCAATTTGGGTAGTATGTTGAGATTTTCAGAATAACTTAAAAAGCCACTGTAAACAATTTTTAAGAAGTTTTGGTAGCGTCGTCAGCAGCTTCATGGATCTGTAGCTATTTATTTCTTTATGTTTTTGTTTGGCTTTCTGAACATTAGAATATGCGCATATTTCTAGGATTGTGGAAAATATCCTAGTTTCATACAAACATTGTAGGTAGAACATAGATAAACTATTGTCTTTTTTCTGGGGTATTTAAGAATTGTATTGGTAATTAGACCATGATCAGGAAATTTCCTGTCCGGGAGTTTTTCTATAATGTCAATGAGTTTATTAGGTGAGGTCAAGTGAATACGATCTGGAATTGGCACTTTACAAACTTTCAAATATCATTTATGAATTCTGCAAGTCATGGTTAGTAGCGTGTAAATAATCGCAACTGGACCGAATAATGTGTCTTGTGGGGCACCTCAGTCTTGAATTGCATTGACTTTGACTGCAAAGGTTGATGTGTCCAGAGTACAGATAAATTATTGGTCTTGAGATGTGTTGATATAACATGGTCTTGTTTTAAGACCTTCGATGGTCCACTGATAAATGCATGTGCGACATAGAGAAGAAATTGCTGCAGTTGGAATTCGCATTCAGTAAGGTTTTCTGATTGTCTGAAGCTGATGGCTTGTTGAATGGCCATTAATAGCCAAATCAATTTGGGTAGTATGAATGAAGATTATTCAGATATTTTAAACCACTGTAAATTTTAAGATTTGAGGTCACTTATGGTCTGTCATTTTTTGGTTATGTCTTTTGAATTGACTTTCTGAACATTAGAATCTGCGCATATTTACTAGGAGTTGTGTTTAAATGTCCGTTGTTTTTGCAGTGAGATGTGATAAGTATAACTACGATAAGTTTGTCTCTTTGTAGTAAATGTTCTACAATTGCAACTTTCGATATGAGTTTAAAAAGTTTTGCTGTTATGTTATATATGTATATGCATATATATATATATATATATAGTGAGATATAGTATATATAGTGATATATATTTGTTTTGCTTGTTTATTATTGGTGAGTTCTAGTGTGCATACTGGCAGTGGTTTTCTATCTCTATTGTACAAACGTATTACTTTAGTTACTGGTACTTCACTAGCTAGTTCCAATTTGATTTTTTCATCTGTGATATTGGGTTGTCATTTTGGTAAGTATGATATTGAACTTGGTTTTCTGAGAAGGATTTGGTTACTGCTTGAAAGTCTTTTTTGGTTAAGTTAATGGGTAATGTAGTTGTAATACACGTAGTTGTGAAGGTTTTAATTGTTAGTTTTGTGCGTCTTCTATTAAGGAATTTGTGATTTATGGTGTTAGGTAGATAGATAGATAGAATTTTGATATTTGATGTATTTGCTTCTGACTGCGTTTTATTTGTTACGTCTCGTTTATTATTGTTGCAAGATTTGCTATTATATAATTTTCTAAATTTGGTGATAGAACTCATTGCTGGCTAATAAATATACAGTTTTTGAATCTCATTAACATGTGGTGATAAACTATCCATTTTGCGTTTGTTCGGCGCTCGTTAATCCTTATTCATTTTATTGAAGGATATTGTTTTAAAAATAAGTAAAATAAAATTTACTTACAATATCTGCTACGAATAGCAGTAAGGTCAAGCGTATCGCACTGATATCAGGCAGGGCAAAGCATGTCTTCACTGTTACACTGCTCGTACTCAACTGTTCGGATCACTTAATGGTAAAGTAGGAGTATAGTACACTAGTGTCGAGAGGTTGGCTCTCATCTGGCGCGTCCCCGGGTGGCAGATAGGGGAAGGCCTCTCAGATACGGGTGGTACCGGGGAAATTAAATACTCGGCGCGGACCAAACCAACACAGCCTCTGGCAGCGCCTGACTCGGATCGGGCGACTATCAACGGACAGACCGTGCTCGTGAGCCAAGCAGACGGCAAACGGACTAGGGTGGAGCCCGAATAAACTCCAAATCAAAATCATGAGATGTCGGATGAAAAAATAATATTACCTCAGGTGGGTATGGTCGGAGACCCAGAATGCCACTCCATCACCTCGATGAACTGCCCCACGGATTCTGAGGGGGGCAAACATACGACAAATCAGGACATTGACTTTAATACAGCCATCTCAGGGCTACAAGGCCAACAATAGACTGGAGGACAAATATTTAAAACGAGATAGGTCCAGACCGATACAGGAACAAGGAAAAGGGATCATGTAAGAAGAGACCCCTTTCAAAAAGGGACAATACATCTAGATCCCCCGTACGCGGGCTGAGACACGTGGACAGTAAAGAAATAAAGAGAAAGAGGAAAATTGGCAACAATCCCTGTACGGAAACTGAAACACCAAAGAATAGAGAGGATCCCGTTGCCATAGTTCTAAACGAGACACTTGCAGCAATAATAAAATGCTCCCAAATCTTGGACCAAAAAGTCTACGAGAATAATAACACAAAGAAGAAAATCAAGGAAGTTGCCTCACACATTAAAAGATACGTAGAAGTATTGAAAAGAGACACGACCAATAAATGGATGGAAGCCCATAAGTGGGAACAGGCTGGGACGACCAAAAACGTGACACACGCGCAAACCTAGACGGAAACTAAATCGGCCACGAAGGACTGCTCTACACAAACAATAGCATGGAATAAAACCCAGAATATAACACTTGCGTCGATCGAGAGAATCGACACTCTGGATAAGTGGAAAGAGGAAGAAAATAAAACATGAGGTGAAAGAATATTTAAAAATACGGAGGTAACGGTAGGAAATCCCTTTAACTCTATAGACTCTGTAGCTAAAATATTGCTGGTGGAACCAACGCACAGAAACATGGAAAAAAGTATACAAAGGCTCTATAGAGACAGATATCCAGAGCTTACGGAGGCAAGGAATCAGAACCGAGGTAGACAACATCGAATGGATAACGATGCATCATGTGGAATGCATAAGCATCCGTAGATTCCAAAAAATGGTGGAGTGCATTTTAAACGACTGAGGCAAAAAATTATGCATCTATGCAACAAACAAAATAAAGGCCACGAAGACCGCTCACAAACAGATGAAAGAAAAAAAGATGAACGCACTAATGGATGACAGATGGAAAGACTACAAAACATTACTGAATAACATCAAGAAATAGTAGGAAAATATTCCATCTGCAATATTATAAGAGGTGTTATAAGCACAAAAAATAGTAAACTATTAATAACTACAGGTAAGGACAAAGACGCGGTACAAAAATTTAAACTGACCATGGATAATGCGCCATAAACAATGAAGATAAAAAGGGCAGGGCAAGTCTATAGAGTGGAAGGTTTCCATATCAGAAGCCTAGATGCGATAACAGAAAAAGAAGAAGTTGTAGCAGCAATCGAAAGAAAAATAGGCAGCTTGGAAGTTAAAAAACTACAAACTGAGCGAATTGAGGCCAAATGCAAACAAGACCCTGGTAACCACTCCAGCAATTAACAAAGAGGATGCAGACCTGCTGCTACAAGAGCGCTTCTTAAGGATAGGAATGGTAAAGTGCTCCATGGAGAAAAGAGTCAACGTAACCAAATGTCACAAGTGCTGGTCTTACGAACGTAAAGAGGCGCACTGCAACGGACCAAACAGGAAAAATTTATAACTGTGGAAAAAAAGGACATTTGTACAAGGAGTGCAACGAGGAAAAGGCGTGGCCGATCTGTCAGGTCATCGAGCATAAAGCCGGTAGTGGACAGTGCACAAACTTCAAGAGAGCATTGTCATATTCAAGGATAAAGGAAAGGGTATCAGCCCTAAGGAGAATTCCAAGCTAGCAGCAAGCGCAGGCAAGAAACAAGAAAGATACAGAGGAACCACCCCTACTTCTACTCCCATCCGTCCCAACAAAACTCTTACAACACCAATAATGATTAAGTTTTTCAAATAAATTTATAGATAGACCACATGCGGCGCACGATCTACTAATACAGAGGGCCTTTGAAAATAATATCGATATAATAACAGGACAAAAACCAAACAAAAAAGGAACAGCAAAAATTTTCTGTGACGAAGACCAAGACTGCTTTATCCAATACATAAATAAAAAACTAAACATACAACACTACAGCGGCCATAACGGCTTTGTCTGCATCGAATTACGCGACGTCATCATATACTCGTGCTATTTCTCCCCGAACAAAACGGATGAATAATACGAACAGACAGACACATGAGCAAGCATAAAGGGAAGAACATAATAATTGGAGGAGACCTAAACTCGAAGGGCTTTATATTTAGCTCACCGGTAACTAACAACAAAGGCCGCATTTTGGAGGAATGGATAGAGTCACAAGAACTCCCTACTTTCGCAAATGCAAACGGTACGTCGATAATTGATGTCACGATGACATTAAAAATTAGCAGACGCCTAAACATATGGAAAGTAGAAAAGGATACTGAGAATATGAGTTCCCACCGAACAATTAGATTCGACCTGAAAGATACTCAGGAAAAAGGGGTGATCTCTACTAAAAAATTCGATCAATAAACAAAAAAAGCTACCATGGCAGAAACTATGAGAGAAACTAGAAGACGACATATGGGGAAAAGGTTACCAAATCGTTACAAGAAGACTCGAACTAAGGACTCCAATAGCACTGAACAAGGAACAGACACAGAAACAAGTAGACAATTTATTCCCAAAACACCCCATAAAAATGGCAGCAGATAAATGTAACGAAGGAAGAAATACTCCTATTCCAAGAAATAGAAACACTGACGGCCGCAAAAAAAATTAAAACAAAGAAAGCACCGGGACCAAACAACATCCCACCGGAAGTAATCAAGGAATTAACGATTACAAAGCTAAAGACAATAACAGAAACAATGAATTATTGCCTTACAAAAGGAAAGTTTCCAAATATCTGAAAGACCGCTAAGTTAGTTCTTATTGAAAAACCAAACAAAGAACAAAACACAACGATCACATACAGCCCTATTTGTTTACTAGACGCCGAAGCAAAATTATTAGAAATAATGATTAAAAACAGGCTTGCATAAAAGATAGATGAGAAAGAAACCCTACATGAGAACCAATACGGATTCAGAACAGGTAAGTCGACGATTGATACACTTAACAAAGTGATGGAAATTCCATCTAAGATAAAAAAAAATCATACAAAAATAGAAAATTCTGCGTCACGATCACACTAGACATAGAAAACGCTTTCAATTCCGCGCCACGGGAAAAAATCATTAAAGCATTGGTAAGAGTCAACATTAGCAAATACCTCAGACGAATGTTGCAGTCATACCTCACGGACAGACATATAATAACAGCAAATCAAACAATGATAGAAACCATATGCGGAGTTCCACAGGGCTCTGTACTTGGACCGATATTGTGGAATATTTTTACGGTAAAGTACTCAAAATAGATATAGATCAGGATGTCACTCTCGTGGCATATGCAGACGATTTAGCTATTATAGCACCCGCAAAAAGAAAACCTCAACTAGCAGACCTCGCTCAATACGCCACAAAAAGAGTAACACAACAATGGAGGAAATGGAAATCAAGCTAGTTCCAAAGAAAACCGAAATGGTCCTCTTGGCTGGAACAAGAAAAATAAAATACATACAGATAAAAGTTGCAGACAATATCATCTAAAGCAAGATGACAAAAAAATATATGGGAATATACATAAATAAGGATATAAGAATAACAACGCATATCAAAAAGATGTGCAAAAAATCCAACGGAAAATTAAAAAATCTATCAAGGCTGCTACCTAACATGGGAGGCCCAAGGCACAGGAACACGAAAATACTAACATCAGTGGTGTTCTCAATAATCTTATACGGAGCCACTATATGGTAAGAAGCCCTGAAATTCAAACATTATGAAAAAGTGCTCGAACAACTTAACAGGATGTTGGCAGTAAGAATAACAGCGGCATATAGAACAGTGCCAACAACGGTGGTCCTAGCGCTAGCAGGGCTACCAACTATAAAATTGAAGGTGAAAGAAAGAGTGGCAACACACAGAATAGGCAAGGATTTCAAAAAAACACACCCTAAGAGTGTGGCAAAACACGTTGGATATGTACAACGGCTGGGCTAAGATCTTTATTAAAAACATAATAAATTGGAATAACATCTAACACAAGTTTCTACAGGGACACGGTATGTTTGGGCCATATATGCAAAGAATAGGGAAACAAGAGTATAACCAATGTTGGTACTGCGAAAGAGAAGATACGGTGGAACACACGCTCTTCCGCTATAGGAAATGGATTCAACAGAGAAGAACACAAACAAAATGCGGTACCGTGGTCACAATAGACAACGTTGCGGACCTACTTTTAGAGAGCGAAGACAACTGGAAGACGATCACGAGTATGTACAAAGAAATAATGAGAGAGAAGAAAAGAGAGAAACACAGAAAGGAATAGGAAAAGAGACAACAGTAAGACAAGACCTTTGAAGCAACGCCAAAGGCGGATTCCAAAGATATCTGGCTTAAGAAGGGGTTTAGTCGGCAAGAGTCCGATATACTGGTCTATATTTAAAGTTATATTTTATACTTATAAAAAAATACGTAGTGTGTTCTGAAAGTAAATTCTGTTTATACAGAAAGGCGCTAAAGCGCATCAGTTGCCTGATTTCGGATTGTCGCTGGCTCCCTTATGTATTAGCGGTCCACAGATGCCATTTCATTTTCATGTTTATTATAAAGTTCGAATGTTTAAGTTAATCTATTATATATTTCTTGAACGCAAGAAATGTGACATCGGCAGATGTTTATCTACAAAATGGCGAAGTGTACACTAAAACTGCAGCAAGAATTGGCAAGATTGGTTAGTTTAATGGTTTAATGTTAGTTTAATGAAGAAAGAGGAAATGTGTATGATGTGGAACGAAGCGAGTGGCTATCTCTTGTGACTAACGATTTGCTACAGCTTATTAATAAAAAAATTGTGAGAATATATGTGAGAATTTCGAGAACTCTTTTTCATGAAATTCTACAGAAATCGCTGTTTTTACAGGTGGCTTTATTTTATTTAAAGGGTATAGAGAACCTGGTCCCAGACTACGATAAATGTCTCAATGTTGATGGAATTTATGTAGAGTACTCTGGGTGTATTTTTCATTTGGTTAATAAATTGTTGAAAAACAAACTTTGCAAACATACCTTGTATTTATGTTTTATAACTTCAAATGACAGAGTAGTTTAACGCGCATAAATATAGAAATTATAACAATGTATCCTCTAGGATTTTTTAAAAAAAGTAGCACTCAAGCACTGTCATTCAACCATAATAAAAAGATATCCTTTTCTTTGTTTTTTAACTGACGTTACATGCAGGTTCATTATTTTCACAGTAATACAGTCGTAGCAATTTTATGTCTTAACCCCACGACGCAGGCAAATAAAGGCAGCGCCAGCAATTAAATCTCGACAAAAATGCTACAACTACAACAGTTCTATAGCCCATATAATTTAAGAGGCGCGCAACAAATGTTTGAATGTCATTCGCTTTATGACACGTTAATTCTGTTTTATTGGCCGGAATAACTCAACGTCGGCATGAAAGACGAGCCGCTCTAAAAATCCCTTGTTGACGTTGGAATTACCGAAATGTCGAGCGAGGCCGGCGTTGCATGCGTGCAGCGCCCCGCGATGCGTAGGTATTACATAAGTAATCTCGGTAATGGCCAGTAAATGATATGATTACGTACAGCAAAGCGCGATAACTCTCGGAACGACGCGTTTAATAAGAATGCGACGGTTATCTCGGGATGTGTTGAAACGTGAGCTGTTTTAATTGGGCGCTCTCCGGCGCGGCTAATTAAGCGGGCGTCGCGATTATCTGTCCAGCAACAGTTTGGAGACCGCTGCATGGCGCCACGCGTGCGGATGCGAGTTTGCACGCGAAATCATAAATTGGCCACGTACACGATGACATTCTTGTTCCGTTTTATTTATGATGTAATTACATTTTGTTATCTTGAAATCTGTACGCTTTTATAAGCCATGCTATGCGCTGCGGGGCTTTTTAATGCTTTTGTGCCATGCACAATGTATCAACTTTTCGGGTCTATTGCTCTTTTGTGCTTTGCATATTGCTGCCCATTGTTGGCCTGTATGGCGGAGTGTCGTGTACCGAAAAGTTCTAATTGTTTGTTTGGATACAAAACCCCAATTTGTTGGCGGTAAAATATGGACCCCGGATCGGGTACGCCATGGGAGCTTTTTGAAACCGCTGACTCTTTTGCACTTTTCTGTTGCATGATTAGCTGTTAGTGGGAGTTTAGTCGATAGACACTTTGTAAAAATATATTGAGATTCCTTATTTAGTTATTTCTAAATCTCTTCTTACATCTACCACCTTTAAGTTGCTCTTATTGAAGACCTATTTGCTATATTTATTTACATTTAATTTTTCCTGTGTTACGATTTGTTGCACAAAAAGCATATTAAACCTAAATAGGCGTTTAAATCAGCCACGGCTATTAAGTGTTGTAACAATCACTTACAACAGTCTATATCAAAGCCGTGGTCAAAAGGAAAAAATTAAATATCTAATAGTAAGATAGTTGATTGTTAAATCAGTAAAATAATACTCAAGTCGCAAGGATTATAGCAATTCCTTGGAATTTTGTTAGTATAATAAAAGAAGTACAAATAAGCCGCCGTCGTTTTTATCAAAAATTGGGCATTTATTGTGAAAGAACGTAACCTTACGTTTTATTCAAAGTATTGCCCATCGCTAGCCACTACTTTTTCCCATCTTTCTGGCTTCATACGGATACCAGCGTCGGAAGAACACTCATTTTTTAAAATTATCGAACCAATTTTTGGTATCTTCATTTGATGTGAAGTGCTGCTCAGACAGGCCATGTGCCATCGATTGGAACAAGTGATAATCGGAAGGGGTGAATACGGCGGGTGGAGTAGGACTTCCAAATTGAGTGTTTTCGAGTAGGTTTTGACCGGCGCCGCAACATGTAGAAGAGCCTTGTCATGCAGGAGAATAATTTTGTCGTGTCTGGAGTAGTAGTGGGCGCGTTTTTTCCTTGAGTTGCGTACCCAGGTCTCTTACACTCATCAACTGTATCGTAAGTGGATCCATTTTTCCATACATCGCAGTGACTATATGATGCAAAATGCCTCTTTCGTTTATGCCTTTGCCACAGTACATGTCAAACCTTTCGTTTACTTGCAATAGCTTTTGTAAATTTAACCACTCACGACAACGTTTCTCACTTAAGGCAGCCTTACCATATACTTCTACAAGCAATCGATTCGCCTAAACTGCAGATTTCTTCAAATTAAAGAAGTAAATCAAAAGTTCCCGCAAATGACGCTTATTCGCCTCAAAACACGACATTTTTGTACGAAAAAATCATGTGATTATGATACAAAAAGAGATTCACATATATTTTGTTGTATTTTGCTTCTCTACTTAATATTCGGTTATCTATCTGTACCAGATACTAAAGAGTAGAAGTTTTAAAAACTTATAAAAACCCGAATATATAAGTGTATTTTTATTTTCTTGTTATAATATAGGCCATTCAGTATAGAGTCGTTCTATAATAATGAATATTGCAAATGTTTGCAAATTTTCCAAAAAACTTCTTTCGAGTGCAGTAATTTTTGATAAGTACTTCAAAGTTTGATTTCAGCAAAAAAGACGTAAGAGTGTAGATAGTAAAGCAACTGATTATAAACGCTCGGAATATTCAGTATCCTGACAATTCAAGTTTGATGAATAATTTCCGTTTAATGTGTTTTGAATGATGAAAAAAGTACTTACCTTCCAAAAAGTGTTTTTGGGAAAGAAAATTTTTTTTTAACGTCAAAAGTGTCGGTTGCAAAAGATTTAATTGTGTTAGTAACAAAAAGCTCCAGTATTAATTACTAAAGTCGAGCCGTCGCCGTTATATCGGGGTTGATCCTCAGTCCGCGGACCCGGCAGGACGAGTTCAAGTCTTGCTGTAAACTTATGAATGTATGCGACGTTCTAGTTGCATGTTAGTACGCATAATAAGCCCTTAAGTTTGCAGTACCAGCAAAAAAGTGTGAAGATCGTCCGATAAAGAAATTTGAAGTGTTCAAAAGAATCAAAAGAATTTAGAGTTGAAAACATAGTGAAAAGATATAGCGCAGATGAATTGAGCTTTGCTAGTTTATCGCTTCCATCCTTTGCAACTGCTTTTTTAATTAGAAAAAAAGTCTATTGCTACTGCAAATAATTTTACTTTATTTAGACCTGGAATAATCAGTGAGAAGTTATTTTCGATGACTATTAGAATGTAATACTTTTTTGCCGAAAATAGTCACATCATTTGCCTTTGATGAGAAATGGTTTATGGAAACTGATCCTCGCAGAGTGCCCAGCTCTCACCTATAGCACCAAGTGAATTGACCTGAAGACCAAACTAAATAAAGGTTGTCAGATGTGGCAGAAACTAGCAAACGGCAGTAGGTTTGTTAGTAGCAAGTAATAGCGGTAATAGAATAGATTAGTACGATATTATTTAGCACATCTATAGACATGGTCAGAATCATTTTAATAGCTACAGAACTGTGTTTATGAATATCAACGAAAAACTATCACATACTCCTTTTTTCAAGAACAATAGTGGTAAAAAATAAAAATAAAACGGCCTTGAGACCTGGACAGCACTTAAATGTCTACAAAGCACTAAAAATCTCACAGCCGACTAGAGTCGGCTCCTTAACTCCATAAAAGAAATGAAACAAATGAGATTAATATACTTGGGTTAATTGAAGTGAGATGATGATAAATGTTGTTTGTAAATACCATGTAGACTACCTTTACAAAAGTAGAGAAACAGCAGAATTATAAGAAATAAAAATTAAAATCAAAACACAAATTCAAGGTGGGTTTAAGAAGAGACTAGGATTAAACATAAATAAACCAGAAAATCCTTTGAGGAATATTAAATACTGTATATATTATTTTATTCCTTTATTACATCGTTCTTTACTTGTCTTCTTATTCTTATATATTATTTTCTTTCTTCTTGCTTTCGTGTTGCCACCCAATTTTGATAAGCTTCCTTCTACATTTTTATTTTCGCAACAATTTGTTTTTATATTTGTTCTCGTTTCTCCTAATGATTCCAATGCGGCTGTATGCATTGCTTATTTTATTTGATTGTAGCTGTCTTCTACACTACCTTGTACATCTTCAGTTAATTTGTTTGATAGTCTTAATTTCTATAAAAAATTTATATTGGCTCGTCCCGTAGCAAATTCAAATTATATTGTATATTCTTTAATTCATTTCTTCTCTTTTTTCTTTTTTGTTTTAGTGCATTTTCTTTATTTTTAAGTATACTTTTCCTCCAAGAGTAGTATATAGTCTGTTCCACAAGCAGGTCTTCTTAGAGATTTTTAATAATGTGTTTTTATGTTTGCTTCTGGTCGTTAGAAAAGTAATCTATTCTAGATTTTACCTCATGTGTTGGTTGATATCATGTGCATTTATATATGTTGGAAATAACTATTTATTATTTTTAGATTAAATCTGTTGCATGTTCCTATTAATCTATTCCCATTATTGTTTACTACGTTTTCGCCAAATTTTGCTATGACTGGATCTTGTTCTTTGCGTCCTGTTCTCGTATTTGAGTCTTCTAAGAGTACAACTACTTTTATTTTTCCAATTTTTTTAATATAAAAATTAAGTTATTCTAAAATTTTTGTAGGAGCATATGACGCTGCTTGTTATGCATATGGTGTGCCCAAATATTTTAGTTCCATTTTTATTGATCTTTTATTTATTTCTTTAAATGTTTAATGTGCTTTTTATACTTTTTAATATAGCAATAGCTACTTTGGTCTTTGCTCTTTTTTCTTTGTATACTCGCTATAAAACCATATGCAGTTTGCATCCTCTTCATTTCTGTTCCTTATTTTTGTCTCTGTAGGTGTAGCTACGTCAATTTTGTGTTTGTAAAGTTGTTCAAAAACCTCACTATTAAGTGTTTATACCCTGGATATTCCATAAGTTAAAATCCAATGTTCTTTTCCGTTTGATTTTTCTATTATTGTAATTTCGTCCGTAATCCGAGGCTTGCACTTTGATTTTTAATAGTTCGTTTGGTTTTACAAATCACAAGGCGTCAGCTCATGCCCTCAACCCCCCACCTAAAAGAACTCAAAAATCGTTAATCGGTTTTTACCTGTAGCCCTAGAGAGGAGCCGTTGCATGGTGCTATCAGCTGGAGCAATTGAACCCTGATTTATTTAGATGTTACTTCTCCCTCACTCCCCATTTATTCTGGCTTGTGACAAACAGAGCCTTAGTCCAATTCTTGGATCAGGTTGGGTGTGTTAAAAAAATTATTTTGTTAGATTTAACATATTTAGTGAATATTTATGTAATATGTTCATGTATACTTCCCATAATGACATACGGCGCTCAAACATGGACAATAACGAAACAAATAATAACAAAACTGGAAATCACTCGGCGAGCAATGGAGAGCGCAATGATTGGAAATATAGTACGAGACAAAAAAAGAAATAAATGGATAAGAGATAGAACTGGGGTCGTGGATGTAGTGAAAAGAGTGACGAAATTGAAATGGGAATATGCAGGACATACAGCTCGGATCAAAGACAGTAGGTGGAACGTTAAAATCCTCCAATGGAGACCATGGACAGGCAAGACACAGCGTGGCAGGCCAATAATGAGATGGCAAGACGACATTAAGAGAGTAGCAGGACTGCCATGGATGAGAGTCGCACAGAATCGCGCTACATGGAAGAATTTGAGGGAAACCTATGCCCAATACTGGGCGCAATGAGGGTTAAAGAAGAAAGAAGAATGTTCATGTCTATTTATGAAATTCTCGTTCGTAGAAATGTTGTGCCTCAATTTAAACTACCCATCAAATAAATGTCCTAAGAAAGTCTAAAAGTTAAGCATAAAGAAAATCAAAAAGAAAGACTTACACATACTAGCAAAATGTCGAAAGCAGAATCAAATACTGCTTTAATGAATCGGTTAGTTGTAACTTCGAATTTATTACTATTCATTTGTTTCGTGTAAAAAAATAAAGCTTGAAGTTGGTGGCAACCTCGGAGAATATTTTTAGGTTGCTGAAAACTAAGATATGCCATTCTGAGATATTATTTTACAATTACTTTTGCATACGTTCTCGAATACAAAAATAACTTATATTTGAAGTGAGATAATTTTTGTATGGTATTATTTGGTGTATGTATTAAAGGAGGTTTCTCAAATTAAAATATTTACAAAGCACAACACCAAATTTGCTTTTTTTTTAATTCTAGGCAATTTATATTTTGTATTTTTAGTCACAATATTCTACTACTTAGTATAATAGCAAGTTTGTATTTTTTTTCTGTTCTATTATGATAGAAGTTCAATAGTTTGTGTTGTAATTATACCTTAATATTAGGCATGCTTAAGATAAATAAAAAAAATATACTTAGTATTCCCATAAAGACTAGTACAAAATCAAACCTACCCTTGGTTTGGTGCATCATGTGATCGGAGTTCAAAAACTCTTGACGTTTCGTCCACAACTGCGGCAGACATCTTCAGAAGAAAATCTTCTAAAAATTAAGTGACTGTCCCGATCGTGTTCGTTTTATACTCGTGCGAGTATGGTAGAGATAGTGTTGGGGAGGGGCGTGGTTGACGTCACCGGGATGGTAGATGATGCGATCGGGCTAGCTGCTGATGTCAATCGGGACGTTGCAGGTAATATTTCTGACGTCACTCGCTCTTTCGCCGTATCGCGATCTGTTTTTGCCCCTTAAGAGCGATAAACCAAGACCTAGGTAGATTGAATCCGTCGTCCCTGTTAAAATTATTTTTATATTTATAAATTTCCACAGCCTCTCTGTATAATCTCGTGCAATAGTTCTTACAGTTAGATAAAATTTGTGTTTGTCCGAATTCTATCTCGTGGTTAGGATTTTCCAAAGCATGTTCGGCAACTGCTGATTTATCGGGTTGATTAAGGCGTAGATTACGTTTATGTTCCTTGATCCTGGTAGTAATCGTTCGGGCCATAGTCCCAATGTAGACTTGCTTACATGAGCAAGGTATGCAGTATACCCCTGGTGTATCCCCTGGATTTCTTGTATCTTTGACTGGTCTAAGCAAATCTCGTATCTTGGTGGTGGTAGTATAGATGGTTTCCATCTTGTTACGTCTATCAAATTATTTAATATTTTGTATAGTGTAATGATATTATATTTATCCCGGCGATACGCGAGAGATTCAATACAATGTCTATTAGGAGATACATGGCAATCCTCATAATCATAACCAGTTCTATATTCCAAAGCTTTTACAAATTTTCTCTGAACTTTTTCTATACGTTCGATATGTATAGAAAGGCTTCCATATCGTACAAGCAAATTCTCAAAGGCTACGCACATAACTATTATATAAAGTTTTATAAGTGGCTGGATTCTTAAACGGCTTACCGACACGTAGAATAAAGCCAAGCTGCTTATAACTTTCAGCCAATATTTTATTTATATGACTTTTAAAGTTCAATTGGATGTCCAAAGTTACACCAAGATCACGTATCTCTGTGACTCTAGCTAACTGTTTATTACACAAGTTGTACGGAAATAAAATAGTGTTTCGGCGTCTAGTAAAACTAATTATAGTACATTTTCAGGGATCAGAAATAAGCTGTTATCATTACAGTAGCTTTCAAAGCACAACAAATAATTTTGCAGTAAAAGACAATCATTATTGACTCGAATTATTCTATAAACCTTAATATCACCAGCATATGAAATTGACTGAGATTCTGTGATAACTCTTGATATGTCATTAATATATAAAACAAACAAAAGTTACCCTAAGAGAGCCTCGAGGAACTCCTGAGCTAATAAATCTAAACTCTGACGAAAAACCAACAATCACAACAGCTTGACTTTTATTACTTATGTAGGATGTTATTCATCGGAGAAGGTCGCCATGTATACCGAGCTGCTGCAGCTTTGGTATTAACGTATCATAAATAATTTTGTCAAAAGCTTTTGCGAAATCAGTAACACGACGTCACCTTGGTAGTTTTTATCTGTAGCATCAAATACATATTCACTAAAAACTAAAAGATTACTATCAACACTTTTATCTCTAAAGAACCCATGCTGATTTGGAGAGATATGACATCGCACAATATTAAAAAGTTGTGCAGTAATAATTTTTCAAATATTTTACCGAACTTACATAATTTAAAAATTGGATAAAACGTCTCTATGTTTTGACTCACTACACCTTTTGGAACGGGAGTAATATGAGCTTGTTTTTATAATTTAGGCATACATCCTTTAGATATTGATTTTTTATAAATTAAAAATGCAGGTAATGCTAATGATTTACTGCATTTTTTGATAAAAAGCGGGCTTGCCTCTTTATGAACATTTAAAGTATTAAGATGCTTCTGAACCAGTTAAGTATAGAAGAGGAATTCGGTTGCAAGTTATGAATAGGTAGATTATTATTAGATTTTACAAAAACTGACTGAAAATGCTCATTAAACATATCACATATTTGTTTGCCATCTGAGCAAAAATTACATTTAAAATGCATTATTTGTGGTAATTTTTGTGTGTCGAAAATAGCTTTGATGTACGTCCAAAAAATGCAGGATATGTTTTAATTTTTTCTTCAGTATAGCGGGTATATTTGTTATAACATGCTTTTTCAAGATTAAGCGCTCTTTTTCTAAGGGAAGAAAAACTTGTAATCTAGAAAATTACCATAAAGTTTTCACAATTTATATAGTCTGTATTTTTCGTCTAACACCTTTCTCAAAGCATTACTATGCCACACGGGAACAGATGTTGATGAGCGTTTGGTACTTCATGGTACTAATCTTAATATTAGGTTATTTAATATACCATTAAATTTTGCGACACTATGTTCAACGTCTAAAGCAGAAAAAAGTGCTCGCCAATTTAGAGAGAGTAATTCATCATCATTCATTTCTTCATAATGTGCTAAATAAAAATGAAAATGATATTCTTAGATTTGTGACACACTATATAAGTTAAATATTTAAAGCACTAAAGGAAGATGGGCATAACCCTATGGACGCTGCGTCCCCGCGTAAAAACTAAAAATTTCTAACTAAAATACAAGACGAAACTAAATGTTAGAACCAAGTGGAATAAAAAGCCCTGGTGACAATCAGCAATTGTTCAAATCACATTGAGGGTCTACAATCACTGCGACCTGACTTGACGGAAAAATTCTAATATGATTTTTTCTAGCCGGCGCTATAACCTTTTTAATCCTAAAGCCTATACCTCAAATCGCTTTCTTGGTACCCTCTGAAACTCACGAATTTGGTGTCTCAAGATTTTAGATTCTTGTTTAAATCCTCATTTGTCATCGTGCGGCACTTCGTAGTCCCACTATGTCAGGTCAAGTTCTAAGGCCAGTAGCTAAGGCCAGATTTAGTTTTAGGTTGTGGTCATAATAAATACTATTAGAGCATTCTGTCCCCTATCATTGCTACCGAGCTCATTTTTATACGACTCTCCGTATCGGCGCTATGACCTATTCTTTCTAAGTTCTAAGGCTTTTATATCTTTGTTCAGAGAGTCGTACCGGGTTGGTTTCTTAGACAATATTCTACAGGACACTTAGAGCTTTCGATTAACATAGGTTTCGTTTGGGTACCCAATTTTCAATTTTTTTGCGACTTTCCTCATTCAACCAGTTATTTGATACAAATTCCAAGATCGCGACATATGAGGTATGTTCAAGTTCTAAGGTCTCCAAATTTTTTTCTGAAAAACTACCTATCCGAGAAAGTTGAAACTTCCAACGTAATCTCCATCTAGACGTACACATTTTTCACAATGATGCGATAGCTGCTGAGAACGCTTCTTTGGAGGTGTGTATTGCCCACTGGAAAATTTCTGATGCAATGATGAGGTTTGATTGGAACATGAGCGGCCACAGAGATTGTCTTTCATGGTCGAAAATTTATGGCGGCATTATGTGTCAACATGTCCTGAGACATTGCTACTAGCACAGCCTTGTGTTTCTCTGTCAGTATTTGTGTTACTCATCTTGAAGAAACTTTTTGTATTTTCAGGTCATCATTCAAAATGGACTCCACGGATTCTACGAAAATGCCAAGTTTAGAGGCAATATCACGCGCACTTAATCGACGGTTTTCCATAACAACTTACTCCACTCGCGCAATTATGATTTCTGCCCGGCTGGTTTGTTCATTGTTACACAACTTCAACTTTCTTTAAACTTTCACACCTACGAACGCACATTTTTAACATCCATAGCGCCTTCACTCAGTTGGCGATAAATTTTGATAGGAGTTTTACCACACAAGAAAAGAAAACAAATTATTACACGTTGTCCTTGAACACTAAACGTCGCTGTTTGAAGTATACAAAAAAACATTTATTGTAATGGCGGTAGTTAGACCTGTGTATAGTGTTGTCGTTTTTGTTACAAATTCAGAAATATTTCCCGCTTCTTTTAAAATTAACCCCATCTTTCTACGTACCTCAATGTTGAGAAAAACATTTGGAGATCTTCTAATTTAAACGCACCTTGTATAAGGTTGTGTTTGTCTATAAGTAAAGCTACTAATTTCCATTTTTATTACATAATATAATGATTTTATTTGAGATATATCTATATTGGGTGTTTACAAGTATTGTTATGGCTTTATTGACTACAATGCAAGTATTTTTATTTATACTACAACAAAAAACAAAATATAATAAATATGTTAAATGCTTGGGTAACTGAATATTTTGTGTAATCCCAGAATGCTTAGACAATCATCTAGGTAGATCGAAAACACTCCATCAATTACCTACAGTTGATGCCATTAAGCTGTAAGCTGCACTTCTAAAGAGTCAGTCGGTTACGGCATAGAGATATCAGATACGAGATTGTATTATTGTACTTCCTTTTTACACTACTGATTATTAGGCGGATAAAGATTGACGCTGAAAAATAGCACTAGCTTGACGGATTGCGCAATGTACTTTCCTTATTTGGAAACCTGTCTAAGCGCGAATGCCTGCTACTAAGTAATCGTCGTGTGCTTTACCTCTTTATATTGAGAAGCTTCGATTGGAAAATTCGTTTAAGACTTACAAAATATTAAAGGAAAGCAGATTTTATAATCTCTGTTTTGAATTTGCAAGTTGTAATATTTCCTTTGAGTTTATTACTATAGTTTTTTTTAATTAATTTTAATTAACGTCATACATTGGTTAATTGCGAAAAAAATTTAATTAGAGATAGTGCGTCTATATGTTTTTATCTATAAGTTTTAGTGATACTGTTAGCTACTATTGATTGTACTGTTGATATTTTTCTTGCACAGTATCGCAACTAATGCTCGACTAATAATTCTCTTCTTCTTAAATTTTATAAATAGGCAGAACTGCCTGTTTTTTGTTCGATCATCTTCTAATTTAGATCACCCCACCATCGTCTTCTGAGGCATCCTATAGTTCTTCTACCGACTGGCAACTTGTCTCTTACCCATTTGTCATTTGTCATTTTTACATGTTTATTTCATTTCGTTTTTTTTTTAATTTATCAAATTATTAACACTGTCTATCTTACATATACGCTTTACATATTCATTAGTTACTCTATCCGGTAATGTTTTAGTTATGATTCTTCAAGTACTCTCATCACTGTCGTTTCTAATAGTCTTTATGTTGTGCTGGTGTCAGGTGTTGTTTTATATGTGTATGTCACGACTGGTATTATTACCCTTTCATATATACTCGTTTTGGTTTCTGTTGATAAGTTTATTTTCCCGTATAATGTTACTTAGAAAACTTATTGTTTGCTTTATTAATTTATTTCTTTTATTTTGGCCACTGGACATAATGGTGCCTAAATACTCAACTTTTTTATCTGTCCAATTATTTTATATTTGACTGCCAGCTTACATCTTATTTGTTCTTTACTTATTATTATTTTCGTTTTTTTATTATATTTTTGTAAGGTAATTTGAAATTGGTACAGAAGTCTATAAAGGCCAATAGAAGAGGGTTTAAGGAGTTTCTCTGTCTAATGCTACTTTCATAGTTTATGGGTTTGGTACACCCGTCTTCTGTTCTAACGATTGCTTGGTTCTCTTTGTAAATATTTTTGACAGTCTTTATTAGATCTAACGGGATATTTCTACCATATATAACAGATGCATCTTTATTTGCGTTTTATCAAATGCCTTTTTGAGGTCTATTAGGCATATATATGGTACTACGTTATATTAGAGTGAGTTTTATTTTAGTTGCCTTATTATAAACACGACATCATTACATGATCAACCTGTTTTAAATTCATTTAGCTTTACAACTGAATTATTTCATTTATTTTTTTGCTATTATTCTCGTTATTAATTTTTTTGTTTAGTTTACAGTTCTTTATTTTATTTTAGCTCCCCACATTGGGTGATCTCAAAATTCTTACATCCAGTATTTATTGTGGGTGTCTTTCTCTATTTGTTAGTACGTAGTTTATCATAGATCTATGACCTCGTGTATTTTCAAATGTGTATTTATAGTTTTTTATGTTTAAAAATATGTTACTAATTACTTCAAACACTTCGCGTCAATCTCAAAATTATATTTATTTTTAAAGTTTTAAATTAGGGCCGGCTATATTTTTTGTTTCTCTCTTATACATATTTGAAATTTGTGATAGCGGCCCAATTTGTCCCAGCACGCGTTGCGATATGGCCGACGGTCTCGGTTGCGGGCCGCGCACTGGGCAACTTGCTCTTGGCTCTTCGACTTCGTTTAGTTCTCGCGGCATTACGCATTTGCTTTTTTTCATTTAAACTTGCATTTCGCATTTCGTTTGCGGCATTACGCTTTTGCTTTTGTTCGCGTCTTCCATTTGGCCTTTTCTGGCTGTGTTCTCGCAGGTAAGACGAGAACATTTTTCTTTGTAACCGAGAGTTCGCTGGCAGCTTTAATTGGCGGCAGAAGTTTTAATTTTCTACCAGGTCTTTTCTTAAAGGCTAATTTTTCAGGGTTGAAAAAATTCAGTCCATTTTCTTTCATGTGGCTAGACGAAGGAACCTTTTACAACAGAAAAGACGCTGCCCTTCGTCTGCTGTGAAGATTTGGGTAACTTGTCCTATTTTTATCCATATCCTTATATCCTCTTTTTCTGGAAGCCCCAGGACCAACAACAGGGAACCGATATCTGCGGGAAAGCGCCGTTTCCTCAGGTTAGTGTTTTAACTTTAGATTTGTTTCAAGTGTTTTATTCAAAATTCAAAATTACTTATACAGTCCACTTTATTCTGGCCGCACCATTTTGATCGATGTTTATTAAAGAATAAAAGTGCCAAATGCAAAACGCAAAGGCAAAAGCGTAAATGAAGTCGAAGTGCAAGTGCCAAATGCAAGTGCGCGACCCACGACCCAGAGCGCGAGAGACGGATCAGACTTCGAATTTGACCAAAAAAAATTGCAATACAACAAATGCAATAGAGTTATACGCACTAACCTGGTCTCTCCCAAAATGAAACAAACAAACAACCTGGATAACTATATACAAACTATATGCAAACGTCGATGAATCACAAACAATCGCATTATTGGGAAGAAGTGGAAACAGCTTCACCGTTGGTAGAGCAGAAACTCTTAAGGTTCAAAACTCGACAGAGGGTGACAAGTTTTAAAACGAATTTGTTAGGCGCTTTACTGGTCAAGTAGGTTTGTATGACATTAAGCTATACAATACAAGGAATTCGCTTACAACTTTTCTAAGAAGGCAGTAGACTTCTTAACTATAACACATCGAACCTAAAAATTAAAACAGCAACGAAATTATGAACAATGCAGAATAACTCAAGACAAGAAAACATCTTAAAGCTCACTTTGTTCTCGATATTTATTGGATAAAACTATGCAAATGGCGGTTAACATGTTAGCCAGAGCTAGTTAGTAATGCAATACCACTAGGCACTACCAGCAACTGAAAGTTGCTTTAAACATTAGTAAATTCAAAATATTTGCCTTTTTAGTGAAATAAAAACTGAGCAGAACAAGTAACACCTCTCTGTGAATTTCATTACCGTTCCACCTAAATGTTGGTAAGAGCACGACTGCAAACGAATCACTATGAGACTCATATGTAAATAGGCCTAAAAAATAATCTCACAATTTAATCTGCAAAATTTGCAGAAACCTCATCTGCTAAATACTACACTAAAATTATTCCAAAAACAGTGCGTTATTTTACAATTTCATTTTGAAACCTTTAAATGTAAAATTACGAATCAACCAGGAAGTTTTCCTGAAATAGGCTATCCGATTGACGACAAAGATCTGCCAACGAACGGCAGAGGCTCTCAAGCAACCCAAGACAATCCCCGAATCGGAAAACGTGATGACTAGACTCTGTGATCCTGGACTGCAAAAACCCGGACAAGCACTTTCAATCAACTCTAACAACGACGAAGCAGCGTGTATTTTAAGTCGCGGTATAGACAACACCCCTGTTGGCGAAACCTTGGAGTCGGCCCACACGAGATGAACAACCAACTTTGCCCATAACAACCCTCGTATAAACTACCGCTCCACAACTGTCCCGCCTGGCATTGAGAATCCCAATCGGCGAGACGAACCATTCAGGGATTACCATTCCCGAAATCCGGAAACTTACTACCGGCACAACCCTCGGCTACCGATAGGCCTAAACGACCTCCGGGATAAGGAAACGTGGATCGGCAGAAAAAATTGTCGGAGTTAAAATTCCAACGAAACAAATACACGTAACTGTAAACAACAAAACCGCCTGGTACATCCTCGATCTTCCATAGCCATCCGAAAAAACGACTATAGAAAAGAAATATTCTAGTGACTAGAAGTAAGAAACTTACAAATGCTAGACGTGTATGTCTACAGCATTTGCCTTGCAGTGGAAACGTTAAGAAACACAACCTCACACTAATTATGAAATCAAATTTGCAACTAGTCCTTGTATGGAAGAGTTAAAAGTTCTACCACATCATTTCCCGGGAAACATCGGAATACCCAGTGATGCTCGAGTACTCTTGTTTGCCCTTGCATCAGATACTACGCGAAGCGGCGTAGAAACTCTCCGCGGTTTGAGAACGCCAAAAGGGGGATGAAACATAACAAAGTGAGAGCTAGAATCGTAGGAGTTCCCTAGCTTTTGTGGATTCTCCCCGAAAGGCAAAGAAACGATGGGTTTTCGAGAACTCGAACTTTTCATGGTCAAAGAAAACAACTCCTCTCAAATCTTGTTTTCTTGATTTAGAAGTATCGTTGAAGGGACCTCGTTGCCTTCCCAGAATTTTTGATGGGGCGGCTCTACCGGTTTATTCATAGCAACTAAACTTATGGGATTAGTCTCCTTAGACACAACTGGAGCCCTACCCATAACAACAAACCCAAAGGGGCTTAAAATAGCAACCGGAAATTTTGGTAAACTTTTGATGGTGGTGTTTCCCAGAATCTGGCTGACAAACTCATCACCTAAAATCCCGTTAATTCTCCCTGAAATGTGGAAAGCTGCATCTACCAGATCAAGATTTCGAAGATAAGCCAACTGGGAAATATCAACTTCCGCCGACAGCAGTTTGTTGACAATCTTCTTTACAACAAGGGGCTCAATCGTAAACGAAATACTGGAATCAAAACGAGACGAGAAAGTCAAATTGGTTTTTCCATAAACTGTTTGTGGGGCTCCCCTAAAACTTAAAACCGAAGATTTCAGGTGTTCGATTGGCAAGTTCAAACGCCGACACGACTTTGAAGTTAGAAAATGTGACTGGCTTCCGGAATCTAACAAAAATCTCAAATCTTTAAAATGTCCCGACTTGTTATAAACCCTTCCAACAACCGTTGACTTTTCTGGGATCTCAGACGTTTGCGGATTTTCCAGCGAACACAAATCCGTCTCTTTAACCTCCGACAACCGGCCTGCGGGTTTACTCCTTTTAGAAAATATAACATGCAAGAGGGGGTGATGAGGCAAGTCACATTTGTTACAGGAAATGCGTTGTCTATATTCTGGAGCTCGGTGACCGGGTGAGAAACACCGGAAAAACCAATGATGATATATTTGTTGTGATTCGCCTTTTCAAAGGAAAGTCTTGTTATTGGGTCTAAAATTTCTATCTCTCGATTCAAAAACACAAAATCTCCGATGTCCTCCAAACCTAATTGTTTAATTGCTGCGATGGGCCCACAAAATTATTTAAAACCGCTGTTAAACCTCCTCTGGATTCCGCACGTAAAGTTTTAAAATTAAATACCTGATTAACATATTTGTTTGCCAGCCACCTTTTATCATTAAAACGATGAAATAAGGCTACCCAAATTACCTTATAATTACTGGCTGTCGCAGTAAGCCCCTGGTAAACCTTTAAGGCCGAAGCTTGTAATTTTGATACGAAAAGTGTCACCTTCTCTAAATCTGATAAATTTGGATTGTCGTGGACTAAAGTGGTGAATAACTCGCTAAAAACTGGCCAATTTTTTGGAGTACCTTCAAAACTAAGGAGATTTACCGCGTACGTTTTAGTGCTTCAGTTTTTGGGAGGGCAGGAGCTGTTGAAGTGGTCACGCTTTCCGTAACTTGTTGAGCAACCCTCGCGATAACCTCCAATAAATTCCCAATCGTCGTAAATTAAGGAATAAAATTGGGATCTAAATCTAAAGAAATTTCGTTAATTCGAAATTCAAACTCATTAAATTCTTTAACCGTATCTTTGTGAATTGTAAATGCCGTTTTGAGATAAGCCAGATTTTGTCCATCATTAATTTTCTTTGCGAAATTGTACAATCTTTGTACACGAGCGAAAAGCGTTCGTTTTTTAATATTTAAAATTTTCAACAGATTTTCCGCCTTTCTTTGTCGGTCATTTTTGCAATAATACATTTTTAATGGTCAACGATCAATTAAATTTACAATTGAATAAATTAAATAATCAAGCAATTTAATTTGATCGTGAAAATTTGCTTTCACAAAACAGGCCAGTGACAAGCGATTAGAATCTAACGTTCCAACGCTTAAAACGATATCTTATATAACGCGGCATACGCTAGCTCGACTGTGGAACAAACACCAAAAATGGTTCAACTCCGAGTCGCTAGGATCAAATGGTACGGCCAGAATAAGTGGACTGTATAGGTAATTTTGAATAAAGAACTTGAAACAAATCTGAAGTTAAAATTACTGACCTGTGGACACGGCGCTTTTCCCACAGATATCGGTTCCCTGCTGTAGGTCCTGAGGCTAAGGATAAGGATATGAATAAAAAATAGGACAAGTTACCCAAATCTTCACAGCAAACGAAGGCCAGCGTCTTTCCTCGTGTAAAAGGTTGCTTCGTCGAGCCAGATGAAAGAAAATGGACCGAGTTTTTTACCGGCAAAATTTCAACCCCGAAAAATTAGTCTTTAATAAAAGGTCTGGCAGAAAATTAAAACGTCTGCCGCCAATTAAAGCCGTCGGCGAACTCTCGGTTAAAAAGAAAAATGTTCTCGTCTTACGGAAAATTTGCCTGCGAGAACACAGCAAAAAGGCCAAATGCAAACGCGAACAAAGGCAAAAGCGTAAAGCCGCGCAAACTAAACGAAGTCAAAGTGCCAAGTGCGAACAAAAGCAAAAGCGTAGTGCCACGCGAACTAAATAGGTCGAAAAGCAAGTGCCAAGTGCAAGTGCGAGGCCCGCGGCCCAGACCGCCGACCATATCGCAACGCGTGCTCGGACAATTGGGCCGTTATCACAAATTTCGAATATGTATAAGAGGGAATTAAAAAATTTAGCCGGCCTTAATTTAAAACTTCAAAATTAAAGTAATTTTGAGTTTTGGCGCGAACATATCTCATTTATAGTGCAAAAGTCACCGTTTTTATTTTTTATATTTTTATTAAATCTGTGTTTCCTGCTCTGGCTATAAGTCATCCAAGACAGTTATTGTTTTGTTATTTGGTATTTCGTCAATTAAATCTTGCAGTTCTTTGTAAAAATAATTTTTCTCTTTTTTCAGTTTGCAGTTTTCTAGTGCGTAGAGGCCAATCAAAATTTCTTTGTATTTGTCTTTATTGTAACTATTAGTATGCTGTGTGACTTATACTGACAATCTTCTATGCAGTTTTTATAATATTTTTTTATTGTTAATGCTACTCCTTCTTTTGTTCTTGAATTTTTAGGTAATCTGCTCTAAATCAAAATATAATATCTTATTAGTGTCTGTACTTTTCTTTTTATTTGTTTCCTGTAAAGCACATATATGAATCTTATGTTCTCTTCCCTCTTCTTCTATTTCTTGGTTTCTGTTATGCAATGGCTCAATGTTTTATGTCGTCAATTTTGGTATTTCCTTTTTATTTTAGTTTTTCTCTAACCACTTTTCACTGGGTCGTCAACATTTTATTGGTTTTTTCACCGGGGATGATAAATGGTTAATCTAACCCCCAACAAGTAAAAACAAAATTTTCTGTTGGGGTTTATTCTCTTAGCCGACATTTTCCGGTTTTCAAGCGCCGAAGACTCGCATCTCACCATCTTCCGTCTGTTACATAATGTACACCAATTGTACGCCATGCATTGTCCAAGCGATACAACGAGAACGTGGAAGCAGAGTTTGCTATTATAGCTACAACCCCCGAGATTCTTTACTAATTTGTTTTCAACTAATAATTTTAAAGGGAAGAATATAATCCATCTTTTGCAATAAAAGAGAATTATTACGAATAGTTTGTACTTTAAACAAAAACAATACTTTCAATTTGTTCTTAAGCTTGACGGCACTATATCGATTTTTCAAAACGCCTGTTACTCAATTAATTGAAAAACTAGATTGACTTTATGCAACAAATATGTTATTCTACATCTCAGGCGTAAATCGCGAAACAGTATTGTGAAAGATTGCAAAAAGTCTTTTTGACAAGAAATGACAATGTCAATCTTTATTCTTTACTTTTGGGTTTGGTTTTGGTAGAAATGTATCAAATTGCATAAAAAATTCCAATCCTACCAGTAGTTTTTTTCGTTTATTACAAACTGTTTTGAATAATGTTGACTACTGAATGATATTCTAGAGTTGAGACAACGTCATTTACGTCATTGTAAAATGCTTCTACGTCCTCCTCTTCACTTTCTGCTGTTGAGACGTATGCTTATATGATATTAACTTTAATATTTGAAGAATTTACTTAAAGCATTGTTACTCTGTTTGAAAAAGGAAGGTAACTTTTAACATGTTGTTTAAATTTTGGTGACACCAAATTTGCAACACCGTGCTAATGTTCTTATCATCATTATTATCTTCCTTCATTTGTAGTTGTTTGCCCTTAATTAAGCCATCTCCTTCACTTAGCCCAAATATATCAATCTTTATTCATCTCGTTTAATTATGGTGTTATGTAGCTTTCCCATTTGAAATAGGCTTTTTGCATTCCAAGTACCGATCGTACTAGGCTGTGAGATTATTAGCACTTTGTGGATATTCAAGGTTCTGCCCAGGACTTAAGGCTGTTTTATTTTTGTTCTCTACCATAATTGTTCTTGAAAAAGGGTAATAAAAATCTCTGCTATAATTAAATTAGTGGATAACGCGGTCTCCCATAGCTGGATTCCTTAAACCTGTACGGGTTTGAAGATTACTTTATAGATCAGCAATTTGTTGTGGAGGGAATGTCTGCCCAGCGGCAGTAAACTGCAAGTTGTTCTTTAGTTTCGTCTGTAAATTGATCCTTCGGATTAGACTTAACGATTAGATCTAATCCTCCAGATTAGGCGATTAACGTTAAATACCGAGATACCTTGCATTGTCAGATTGTCGAGTGATTAATAAACAAATATCTGTTTGTTTAGAAAAAGCGAGGTGATAGATTCGCTTTTATTGATTTTAATTTATACATTAGGTCTTTATGACAGACTTTATCAAATGCTTCATTGATGTCTAAAAAGACAGCACTGGAGTATTTTTTAGCTTCAAAGGTAGCGTTAATGATTTCTACAACTCCATAAACTTATATAATTGCAAAATACCGTCTTCTAAAACCAAACTGATAGTCTAGTATAAAATATTATTCTTTTAGAATAGCTATTAGCCTCTTGAATAATTGTATTTTATACAACCTTATGGTTGTGGATAATAAACTACCAGGTTTATAGATTACGATAAGTTTTCCAACTTTACATTTATTGAGAAGTGAGTAGTTTTGAAGATCGAAATACATATAAATGTCAGAACTGTGAGTCCCTTAGATAAAAGGTTTTTTAAAGTTTGTTCTGTTATTAAGTCGTACCCGGGTGATTTTTCTTCATTTTACCTCTTTTATTTTAATAACTTACAATTAAATTGACTGTGATAGTTGTAACGCGGCATCTAAACACCTATCTGTTTCTTGATCAATTCTAGGTGCTCCAGTTAGTGGTTGTAAAGGTTCGTAACATATTCAGCAAATACTTCAGCTTTTTTCCAATCGCTTTTTGTTCAAATTATGTTTTCGTTACGGATTGACGAAATCTCTATTCTGTGGGTGTATTAGTCGTTTATTAGTTTTTCATAAAGAGTAGCCACACTTCAATAACTGATAATCTCTTGATAATTTTATTAAAAATATTCTTTCTGTATTCCCACAGCATTTTCTTTAGTTTTCTAACTGCAGCACTATAGCGTTGCTTTTTGCGGGTAACGTGTTTTTGCCATTGCTTTCGTAATCTTCTTTTATCTGGTTTTCTGATAATAATTTATTCTGAGTACTTTTTTTTTACTTTCCTTATCCTTTATTAAGGAAAATAATACAATCGGCGGAAACTACCCAGTTTATCACATTTCTGGACGAATTATAGCCTCAGGACACTAAAAAAGTTGGTTTGGTCCATTGGTTCGTGTGTGTGTGTGTGTGTGTGTGTGTGTGTGTGTCTGCCGGTCTGCCAGTAAACAGAATATCTCAAGAACCATAAGATCTAGAGACTTGAAATTTTGTATGCAAGTTATTTGTAGGTAGGGAACGTAGTGCGAAACTTTTGGTATATTGATTTTCTATCGCTGTTTTATATTTAGAAAAATATTTTTCCTTCCAATTTGGGATAGGTTGAATGGGCTCCAGCGTTTGTAAACAATATTTTAAACAAAAAACAAAGCAAACAATCTTCGAAAACGAATAGATATAACGGATTTCAAACAAAGCATAAAAAAGGTCTATGAAATTGAAATTTCCAAGGAACAGCCATATTGCCAGAATGTATTAAACGAAGGTGCGACATGAGTGTGTGTTATCTACTTTGCGTGTTTTTTTATTTGGAAGAAATATTCGGGTGTACTCTCGGAAACTACACGAACGAAATACTTAGAAATGAAGAAAGTATAACTTCAATAAGGTAAGCAGATAATACAATGTTATTCTTAGGAGCACCAAGCTTACAAGGAATGTTGAACTTAGTTTGCACCATTAGTGATAAATTTGGTCTTTATATAAACAATTGAAAAAACAAAATCAATGGTAATCATTAGAATTTCACAAGTGACCCATACCATATTATGCTATAATAACCAGATAATAGAAAATGTTTCACATTATCGCTACTTAGGAACGGCTCACAGCAGATTCATTTAGAAATTCGAATTAGACTACTGAGATGCTATATTTATTACGTATTGTGTTATGTAATTGAGGTCCGGTTTTGGCAAGTGACAGGAAAGGACGAAGGGAATAATGGCTCTCAGTTTAAATATAAATAAGTGAAAATTTAGTAAAATTAAATTAAAATAGTTTACAGTAAGTTAAAGTAGATGAATAGTGTAAATGTAAACAACAAATAAAGATAAGATTAGCGAGTAGAAAACTTAAAAATAGATCGATAACAGGTGACAGCTGACGGGATGAACGCGTAAACGGCTGAGGAAGAAAATAAGCGATACCAAACCGCGCATAATTTAAAATAACGCAGGGCTGTATTCAAATTTGACAGAAATTTAGGAAGTAACAAGAATACTTAAAATATAAGGGAAAAAGAAACAACGACCTCCGAGGAGTGGATCCGAGGTCGGTTTAGTAAAAATAAAAAATAAAAGCGAAGATACCTAAAATATGATGAAACTCCTACAAGAAACAAACGAGAAATTAGACAAAAAGAAAGATAGTAATCAGAGACTTCAAAAAAAATTGTTAATCTTCTAAATAACATAAGAATGGAAAATAAACTACCGAAAAAAGAAAAGAAACTACTAGAACAAAGAACAACAACGCAAGAAGAGAGAATAGAGAAACTAGAAAGCGAAATAAGAAAGAAAAAATAACAATACACAGAGTGGATTAAGGAAATAAAGGGGGAGAACGAGAACTAGAATTAAAAGAAAGAGAGAATTATAATGAGAGACATGGGAATACAGATAAATGTGGAAGAAGATACATGAAATCAGAAGATTGGAAAGTAAATAACGAGGAAAAAGAAGACAACATTGATAGAATTAAGAGGCTTGAACAAAAATATATAGTTACTAAAAGAAACAGAAATATACATGGAGGAGGACTTCACAAAAGATATACAGAAACGGCGAAGGGATCTAGTGAAATACATGAAACAGTACAAAGAAAAGGGAAATCAAGCAATACTATAATATAAAAATTGATAATAAATGGACAAATAATGTCCCTGGAAAAACTAAATTAATTAGATAGACAAAAGCACAAGAAAGTAGAACAAAATGACTCAGAAAAAGAATGAGAGAGAAAAACGCAAAGAAATGAAGAACAACGAGTCAAAGATCATCAGAGAATAATGAAGAGACACTAAGAGATAATTAATTAAAATCACAAAAGTAGGACGGTATAAAAAGCTATTAGGAAGCGAGGGAGGAAAACTGGACACGACAAGGTCAGGAATGAAGGCTAATACAAATGGAAATAAGACAGTAGACGGAACTGACAAAACCTAAATAGACAGAAACATGTAATATACAAAATCATAGGAAAAAACAGGACAAAAGTAAAAAGAAACAGGGAGAAAAAATAGGGGAACAAAATAAATGACAATAGGAATATAAAATATAATAACACAATAAGGAAAGAGCTAGATGTGACAGAAGAAATAAATGAGTATAAGAATTGATATACTAGGAGTAAGCGAAACTAAGAAAAAATAAAATTAACAAATGTACACTACATGTACTATTCAGGGTTAATAATAGAAGAAAAGTCAAATGAGGGAGTGAAAATAATCGTGAATGAGGAAATAAGCCAAAAAGTCATCAAGGCAGAAGCAATAAATTCGAAAATAACAATCTTACATCTGCAAACGGAAGAAAGAATAGTATTTATATAAGTATACGCACCAATAGAAGGAAGTGAAGTAAGGAAAATTGAAGAATTCTATAACGAATTACAGAAAAAAGTAGATGAAGTGAGAGAGGATACCGATAAAATAATAATAATGGAAAAAAAAGTAAGAAAATATGTGAATGTGGGGCTGGGATCCATGGGCGGTTATGGAGAGGAAATAATAAATACAAATGGAACTAAAATGTTAGAATTCTGCCAGTTAAACTACCTTTTGATAGTAAATACTTTCTGGGAACAAGAACTAGAAGACAAGTATATATTTGTGGCAGAGGAGAGATAGGCCAAAAGTATAATAGATTATATAACTTATATACCAAAATTAAAACATAGTATACAACTAATAGTAAATAACAAATAGAAAATACAGAAGTAAAAAACAGGAAACAAAATAATATTTAGAAAGTTAAAGATATATAAACTAATAGAAGGAAAATACAGGATAAAATATCAAGAAAAAACAGATGAAGAGTTTTATAGACAAGAATTTAAAGAAATAATATATTCAAAGGCAGTAAGTGTCTGTGGGATGACAAAAATAAATAATAATGGGAAAAGAACAAACTGGTGGAATGACCAAAGTAAAAGAAGAAATACGAGAAAACCCTGGAATGAATGCACACAGATTGTACAGCAGGAGGATATAGAAAAATATATAAATAGGGGAAATAAAGTAAAACAGACAGTAAAAGAAATTAAAAGAAAAGTTGGGAAGACTTTGGGAGAGTGATAAACGAAACATAAAAAGATAATAATAGGATAGGATTCTGGGTTAAAATAAGAAACATAAGAGGAAGCCAGCGGAAGTAGATTAGAGGAGTTATAAATAAAAACATAACCATATTACAACAGACAAAAGAAATAATGGAAAGACTGCTTTGAGCAGAAATCTTAAAAAGAAAGACAGCGAAAAGTAGAATCAAATAGAGAAAAGGAAGAACCAGAAAAAGCAAAAGAACAGATGACAAGAGCTAAACATAGACCGAGAATGATAAAATGGTGGGAGAAAAGGGCAAAGAATGGCTCTGGAAAATATGTGAGGAGGCATGGAGGACTAAGAAAATTTTGGAGGATTGGGAAAAGAACTTGATAGTTCTAATATATAAGAAAAGAGATCAGACGGTATGCGATAATTATAGACCCATTTGTCATTCCTTGGTGAGCTTTAAAGTATATACTAAATTTCTGGTTGGAAAACTCAGAAAAGTGAAAAGAAAAAAACTAAATGAGGAACAAGGGGCATTTAGAGCAAATAGGCAAACTAATGCCAACATGTGTATATTGAGAAATATTATAGAAAGGAAAATAGAGGAAAGAGATAAACTATTGTTAACATTATTAGATATAAGAGCAGCTTTTGATACAGATGAGAACGGGACAATATGAGAAAGCTTAGAAGAACTAATATAAGCCATCAGAAGTATATACAAGTAGTTAGAGAAAAAATTAAAATAACTGGACTGATATCAGGGGAATTTAAAATGCAGAACGGCATAAAACAGGGCTATAGCTTAAGCCCATTATTTTTTATAACAATAATAATAGATAAAATAGTAAAAATGAGAGGATTGGCACAATATAGGATATATATATATATATCTAGAACTAGTTAAGATAAAAAGTCTAATGTGTACAGTCATCATGGCAAAAGTTAGTCAACATATGGGTGGAGAAAATAGAGAAAATAAAAATGGACGTCAACATTAAGAAAAGTAAAACAATGATAGTGAATCAAAACTACGAGAGAGACAAATAAAGAAGTAAAGTGGAACGAGAGTAATATGGAAAGAGATTCAACTTTTGAGTATTTCGGAATAATAATAACAGAGAATGGCAGAATAGAAGCAGAACTGAGGGACAGAATAGGGAGAGGAAATAGGGTCTACTATGCGTTACATAGAACGATATTGGGAAAAAGGACATAAACCAAAAGTGAAATTAATGGTTCATAACGCGATAACAACACCGACAGTATTGTAAGCCAGTGAAAATTGGACGACACAATTAAACATGAGAGTATAATAACGGCCATAGAAATAAAACACTTAAGAAGGACAACGGATAAAACAAAGTTTGATAGAGTAAGGAATGAGGAAATAAGAAAAACTTTACAACAGGAACCAATAATGATACGGTTATATACAACGGATGAAACTAGAAAGAATATGTAGAAAAGTGTTTGAAGCAAGAAGTGGGAAGAAAAGAAGACCTACGAAGAAGTGGATAAGTCAAATCATTGATATGGAAATGGACCTTAGCAAAATCAACAAAAAAGGATCGAAGCTTTTCAAATGTAGACCATAGAAAAATGCTTATTCCATGGATACATAGCATTACAATGAAATTACTGGAAAAGATGCAAAAAAACTCAGATTAAAAAAATTCGCCGTTCAGTAGGACGCAGACACATATACCAGTTGAAGAACTTGAGAGAGTTGTCATCTCTTGTGTCATTATCGCATACACTCTTCTTGGAAGAAGAGAGGTTTCAATCTAAAATGATTGTAATTATCTTAATTTCTAATTTCTACAATAACCTCTCTATGCGTACTGTGAAAAAATAAATAGTGAAATTTAGTGAAAGTGACATTGCCGAGTTAGAACTTCACCATGATACTTTAACATTAAACTCACTGGACAACAATGTACATAACCGTAAATAATCTGACAATAAAGAAAATCGTTTATATGCTTTAGCTCCCTAGATTTCAACTTAAATTTAGTTTCAAGCTACACACCCACGCACGTAATGAAAAAGAAAAGTTAAAATGCCAGCCATTTGCAATTTCCTGCGGCTTTTTTGATGAATATACAATTTCGTCGTCCATGGTAATCCCTAAAATAGGCAGGCCTTTTTTCTGTCTTCAGTGTGCTCTGCAGCAGAAGGCAGATTAAAATGGATTTATAATCCGCACATGAGTACGGCCAGTCGTCGGAGCCGTAATTGAGCGGCACGCGGGGGAAATAAAATGCGCCTCGGCCTTTGGGGAGTTCGGATTAAAAGTCTTTTTGTTTTCGTGCGGAAGCCGAAATCTATTAGTGCGACGGGCTCCGTAATGAAATGATTCGCCGAAGTGCGGCCCCGTTTCAATTTCATCGCGGCGCTCGGCGGCGCCGTTCGCGCGGATTGCGAATAAATTTTCATTAAAAACAGGGTCACGTCTCCATTGCCCACTTGCCGCGCGCTCGTCAAAAATCCCTCATTTCCGGAAGTGAAAACAGCCGGGGCGCAGGCCGTCCGGCGGCGCTTACCGGCACTTTGTATGCTCCGGCGGCGGCCGGAACGAGGCTGAAGGTTGTTCCAGCAAGTAAATGCCTAGCTTTCATTTCCGATACCAGCATTTCCATCCGAGCCGTCTCTATCGCGAGTTCGGTTCCGAGGCACGAAGGTGCGAGCTGCCCGTCGATTTAAAATTGCTCCATTTATCCAATTTCTTTAAAGGGGTGTTCCTTTCCGTCCCTCGCTGGCGCAGAGCGCCGGATTTCTATTCCGGATGCGAGGCGCTTTCTGTGTAAGCGATCGCCGTGCCTTCTATCGCGAACTTATAAAGAGGGACTGTTAAGGAGCGTTAGCAAGGGTTATAGGCAATTCATCATGTTGTCGATGCGGGGTTTTAGGATCCGTTCAACGCGAACGAGATATACTTCAACCGATATAGTAGGTTATAGAGCACTTCGTTCTTTAACTAGTGAATATATTTCAAAAGCAGTTTTGTTACTACAACTAAATATGTAATGAATATATTAGATCGCTTATGTCTCCAGGCACCCAAATAATCAGAACGGGGTAATAACATTTCCTCTCTACTATTTGAAGTCAATAATCAGGAATGGCCCTATCCTATCACGGTCGACCGGAGATCGCCTCTATAAATAGTTTAGACCTTTTCCTTTGGAAATAGCGCTTTTTATTCGGTATGGCTTTACGTAGCGTATTCTGTTTATCGATTTTTTAAAGTTTTATTTTGCCATTTGCATTTGTTTGAAATAATTGGTATCCAGTTATGGGATACGGCATCGCACTCTAATATAGAAATCCTGGAACGTTTCCAAGCTAAAACGCTCCGTATAATTACCAACGCATCCTACTTTGTTCCTAATAAAGAAATACTTGAAGACTTGAAAATACCAACAGTGAAAGAAGAAATCGTTCAGTGCAGTGCAAAATATATTCAGAGATTAGAAACACACCCGAGCCCGTTAGCGTTAAACTTACTAGACAATAGTGCTGATGTGCGCAGATTAAAACGCGTTAAACCGTTAGATCTTCCTACACGGTACTAATTTAACTAGGTAATTATTTAATAAGTTCATTACGAGGGGCGTCGCAGGACGTTCTCTAACATGTTCATTTTAGTGCAATGTTATATTTCTGTATTTATCTGATTTGCTTATTGCTATTGTAGCAGATTGCAAATAAATGTTTTAAGAAAAAAAATTTGAAATAATCACATGCTTGTGTATATTAATGTTTTATTTAAGTGTTTTAAATGTTATTAAAATTGTAATTATATAATACTTTAATGTGGTGTGTTTGTTTATAAAAAAATCAACTTTCTTACGGCTGTATTTACGTTATGTATTGAAATTTTTATCGATTTTTCTAAAATTTCTGATATTTAATTCTCTCATATGTATTATTAGTGTTATATTGTCTGTTTTAATCTTGTCGATAAATGTGCATGCCAACGTGTACCTTTTAATACGTTTAAATTTTATTAAATTTTCTTTGTTGCTATTGATCTGTTGACTATCTTATGTTTACTATTCTTGCATATCTTCATTTAATTTTATAAAACAAGATGTTTTAAAAAGAATCATCCAATTTAAAATGTTTATATTATGACAAATAATGAACATAGACACTTAAGATTAATTTTACAATGGTCTAGTAAAAATAAATCCATTATTTTTGCATGAAATTGAAGGTTTTATTTAACATACTTAGAATGAACCGATTTAGGTCAAATGTGCGCCGTTCGATAACTTGTTGCCATTTTAATGGTAATTCATTATGTCTCTTTCATAGAAGCCCTTGTCCTTATTGACAAAAAACTGGGACAGTCAATTTTCACAAGCCTCGCTTAAGGCGAATTTTTCACCAGCAAAATAGTTCGCTATGGACAGGAACAGGTGGTAATCACTTAGTAGCAGGTCCTGACTATAAAGTGGACGCATAAGAACCTCCCAACGAAGCTCCCGGAGCTTCTGGAGAGTGGCTATCGATGTGTGTGACCTGGAGTTGTCTTGATGAAACACAATTCCTGTCTTAGTGGCCAAAGTTGGCCGCTTCTGGGCGATTGCTTTCTTTAGGCGATCCAATTGTTCACAGTACAGGTTCGAATTAAGAATTTGGCCGTAGGGGAGCAGCTCATAGTATATGATTTCTTGCCAATCCCACCGAACGCACAGCAAAACCTTCCTGGCCGTCAGTCCTGGCTTGGCCACCGTTTGCGCCGGCTCACCGCTCTTCGACCACGACCGTTTTCGCTTGACGTTGTTGTAAGTGATCTACTTTTTATCGCCAGTCACTATTCGCTCCAGAAATAAGTTGACATTGTTGCGATTCACAGATGGAGATTCGGTCCATGAGGTTTTTTTGGGTTAACTCGTGTGGCACCCATACATCCAGCTTCTTTGTGTATCCAACCTTTTCCAAATGGTTCCAAACGCTTTTTTGTGCAATGTTTAGATGCTTGGTAATAGAAACACTGCTTATATGACGGTCAGACTCGGCCATTTCCATGATTTTATCCACATTTTTGACAATTGGCCTTCCAGAGCGTGGTGCGTCTTTGAGATTGAAATTACCGGAACGGAATCGACAAAACCAAAACTGCGCTTGATTGGCTAATACAGTATTAGAACCGTAAACACTATTCATATTTTCAACCGCGTGGCTTGCGTTTTCACCTTTATTGAAGAAAAAGTGTAAAATGTAGCGTATTTTCTCTTTGCTGGTGTCCATTTTTGACGTGAGCTCAAACAAAACTGAGTCAACCATTCACAAAACTAGCCAATAAGTTTTTTTATTACGAAATGTCAGCTTTCTAACGCTATCTAGTGTAAACCAATCGGACTTTAGAGCGTGAGATACAATTTATTAAATTCATATATTTTTGAGGTGGGGGGGCGCACTTACAGTCACTGCAGCCTCAAGGGCTTATTGTGCTCACTGACATGCACTTATTCTAGGACATTCACGCACACCCATAGGTTGAGCAAGATTCGAATTCGCGCACGCCGGCTAGAGGACAGAGCCAGCTGGTTGAACCATCTGCGCCACCGCGTCCCCAAGCCATCTATACGAAAAATAATGGATTTATTTTTACTAGACCTATTATTACAGGACTAATCTTAAAGTTTGTTTTAAATATCAAATTGTAGGTGCTCAATATGCCCCCTTTGGAATGCACAATTTAGTAATTATAGAGTTTTTCTCAAGGTATGAAGTATTTTTGATATTAGATGGTAGATTTAAATTTGTAATGAGGGTTTTGGCTTTATATATATATATATAAAAAGGGCTATACTAATAATAAATAAATAAAAGAAAAATATTACTAAAAATGATGAAACTGTAGGACACTATTTAAAGAAAAACAATTAAGTGGTAAAGAGATAGACGCTAATAGAGCTGCTTGGAAAATACTAATTATAAATAAAGAATAACTTATCAGTATAAAGAAATTTTACGTTTACATGCATTCGGCCAACAAAAAGACTAGAATAAAAATCAACTATATCATACTTCAAAAAAATCATCCATAAGAAATTTAGACCTAAAAGTATACAGAAGAGTTAAGCGTTTATGAATTCATCATTTTCTGATGGCAAAACTATATTTTTCAAACATTAAACACCAGTTAAAGGAATGTATTGTAGTGACGCAATAAAACGCATGTAATTTTGAAAAAAGAGCATAACATTACTGTACCAAAAGCAGCTAAATGAAAAACTACAGAAAACATATATAAAGATGTAGAGCAATTGTATAACCAGATTAAAACATCTATACATGAAACAGCAAAGAAAGCATTAGCGCAGATTGAAAATAACAGACGAATAATGAATAATATCTGGTAGACAGAAAAATAGAAAAAAGTAAAAGAGAAAAAAATATGCATATTCTAAGTGTTTCAAAGATATTTCTATTTAAAAAATCGTAACTATTCAGCCTTTAATTCGTTTTGGTTGAACAATGTACTGTTAAAAAGAGCGAATTCTTGAGTTTTACGCAGTTATTGATAGATAGCAGTAGCGCATGGAGTTCACCGGCCTCTCGAGTGTTTGTCAAGGTGGCGACTGGGTAACAGAAATCTTTTTGTGTTCTACGTTTCGGAAAGTGTGAGTCTGTAACAACTTGCGTGTTAATAATCTTGCAACTACCTGTCCAAAAGTCTTGTCGTTGCGGTCATCTCATTTCACTAATACCTAGTATTTCTGTTTTGTTTCAGTCCATTTCTTATTTTAAGTTCTCTAATTTGCCACATTTTAGTAACTTTCTTAGATTCCAGCACACAGTTTTGTTTACATGTTTATTTAACACCTTGTCTACTTGAGTTGTTCCTCCCCGGAAATCCGACTGGGGGACTGTTTTACTTCCGGATACCCATGTAACTTTCGAAGACATAATATATATATTCGGTCGTCAGAAGCTTGTTGGTTCTCTATCAGGGTGCACCACTCTAGCAAGTAAGATTGATTTATGGTAGTAATTAGGTGTTGTACTATCCTTACATCCCGTCAAGGCAATATGTCGTTTTAATTCATTGTGTGTATATAAGTTAATTATTGATGTTTTGTGATGTTTGTCATATAATTTAAGCTCTGACTTAACATTACATTTCATATATTTTCACATTTACATTTTTACCTCTACATTTTCATTTCTTTAACTTTACTAACTATTCTCCTCCACTTCACTCTGTATCTCGCTATACTTCTCCAATCCTCTATCCCCACTCTTCTCACGTCATTTACTACTGCATTCAACCATCTCTTTTTGGGTCGCCCTTTTTCTTTTTCCCCCTATCCCTCCTTCTAAAATCCTTCTCGCATGCCTGTTTTCGGGCATCCGGCTAACATGGCCTAACCATCGTACTCTTTGAGCTCTTACGAACACTATTATTGATATGTCATCATACTCGTCTTGTAACTCCTTACTTGTTCTTCGTCGCCACTCTCCGTCCCCTGTTCTTACTCCCCAGAATTTTTCTTAACACTCTTCTCTCCCATACTTCCAGTTTTACCTCCATATGTTTTGTTAATGCCCATAATTCGCTTGCACACGTTACTGATGGTTTTACAATTGTTTTATACATTCTTAGTTTTGCTGCTTTTGAGATTTCTTTGGATTTTAGCATACCACTGATTGAACCTACCGCCCTACTGCCTTTTGCGATTCGTTTTTGTATTTCCGTGCTTTCCTCTGTGGTACTAGATAACGTCACCCCTAAGTAATCGACCTCATTAACTTTCTTAAATTTATACACCTTTCTTTCCCCTTGGAAGTTGGTAACCGTCTCTCCCCCAGTGTTTTGTCTCATTTCCATGTACTGCGTTTTTCTCTTATTTATCTCTAGCCCATACTTTGTCGCAATTCTTTCCAGTTTACTGAATACTGTTTCCAACTCTTTTTTTGATCTGGTAATAATAGCCAGATCGTCTGCGTACGCCACTATCTGGTGACGTCTTTGGTAAATTATTCCCCTTGTCTCGATACCACTTTCTATCAAAATTGCTTGTAGTACCAAGTTAAACAGTACTGTTGAGATGGGATCCCCTTGTCTCACTCCCTTATTTGCAGTGACTCTTTCCGATACCTGCCCATCTATCAGTATTTTACTATTCGTTTTTCTTAGTGTCATTTGTACCAATCTTATGAGTTTCTCCGGAATCCCTAGCTTTCTAAGGGCCTCGTAAAGTTTTCTCCTGCTGATTTTATCGTAGGCTTGGCGGAAATCCACAAATAGCATATGTAATTCCAAATTTTGCTCATAACTACTACACTGAATCATTTTCACCGTAAAGATTTGATCCAGGGTTCCTCTTCCTCTTTTAAATCCTCCTTGGTATTCTCCTACTACCCGTTCTTGGTGCTCACTCAGTCTTTCCCGAATCAGTCTCGCCAATACTTTATAGCCACGTCCAGCAGTGATACTCCCTATAGTTTTCACATTGGCACCTATCCCCTTCTTGTGTATCAGACAGACAATAACGTTATGCCATTCTAGTGGCATTTTCTCCCATACTTTTATAATAAACTCGCTTATTTTCTGCTGTATTCCCTCTCCCCCCATTTATATACTTCCGCGGGTATTCTATTTTCACCAGTGCTTTTGTTATTTTTCAATTTGTTGATCTCCTCTTTTATTTCTTCCCGCGTAGGTTCCCTTACTAGCCTTTGTGTTTTCTCGCCCACTATCTCCTACTCTTCTTCTCTCCTCTCTTCATATTGTTCATCCTCATCCACAACTACTCCTTCGTAATATTTTCTTTTGTATTACCTACCATTTCTCCGTCCTTATTTTTTAAAAATGTAATGTTCTTGGGCTTTACATCTTCGCGTTTTTTCTTTACTTCCTGGTAAAAATTTCTTAACTCTTTATTTATGTAATTTTGTTCTATTTTTTCTAGCTTTGTATCTAAATATTTTCGTTTTAACTGCCTGCATGTTCTATTTGCGTCTCTTCTTGCCTCCTCAAATTTCCGTTTATTCTCCTCTGTATTTTGCCTCAATAATTTCATTCTGGCCTCATTCCTTACTTGTAGTTTTGCTTTGCATTTCTCGTCAAACCAACTTTTTTGTTTGCTTCTGCCTTTTTTTCCTAAACATTTTTTCATCGTTTCTTGAACTGCAGTCTCAATTTGCCTTCACTCTTCTTGAATGTTGTTTGGTTCCTTTAATTCTCTAAATCTGTTATCAAGTTGCTTTTTCGTTTCAACTAATAACTCTTTATTTTGCATTTTATCAATATTATACCTTGTTAACGGGTTATTTGTTTCTTTTACTTTCTTTGGCATTATTTTTTTTATTGAAGCGGTAACTAGAAAGTGATCCGAGTCCATGTCCGCCCCTCTAAAACTTCTTACGTCTGTAACGTATCTTTGGTGTTTATCTTCGATTAATAAATGGTCAATCTGATTTTTGCTTTCCTTGATCGGTGAAATCCACGTCGCTTGGTGTATTATTTTGTGTCTCATTATTTTGAATTTATTTTCTAGGGCGAACTCTATTATAATTTTTCCGTTTTCTACTTTGACGCATGTATACTGTTCTTTACTTTTTATATGTTTCTTCTACCTACTTTGGCATTTAGATCGCCTACTATTATTTTAACATCATATTTCGGAATCTTTTCTAGCATTTTCCCTACCTCCTCGTAGAATTTGCTCTTTACCATTAGCTCCTTATCCTCAGTGGGGGCATGCACGCTCAATATTGTTATCTTCCGGTGTCTCCCTCTCAGTCTTAGCTTGCACATTCTATCATTCACTGCTTCAAAATCTATTACTGCGTCCTTGATTTCGTTGCTTACAACAAATCCCACTCCCAAATATATATTCTCACCTCCACTATTGAAGAGGGTGTAATTATACACCTGCATACATTGCTGTCCTTTTTCCTTAGTCTCCTGAACTGCCACTATCTGTATACCGTACTTCCTCATTATCCTTACCAAATTCTTTAGTGCCCCTTCACTATAAGTGTCCCTCACATTCCACGATCCAATTTTTCTTAATCCTTCCTTACCTCTTTTTTAACAGTTTTCATTTCATGTCCTAGTCCGTAGCCATTTTCGTTTCCGTTATTCCGTCCAACTGCCTTATCTTCATTTCTTAGTTTTTCTCCCCCTTGTTGTACGTGTTGTTTTTCTTATTTGTTCTTCAAAATCATTTATTTCCGGGGACTACTCTGCTACCGTTCTCTTGTTCCTAATGCTCTGCTTCTCGGGATTTTTGTTGTGCGTCATCCGTTTTCACTACTTTGTTGATGATTTTTAATTTATTATAACTTAGATACGTTGTTTGCTCCTTGTCCATAGCTTCTTTCAGCAGTGGTATTAATTTTTTTCTTTCCTCCTGCACTTTTTTTGAGTAGTCTTCATCTATCCATATCTCTGATCCTTTTAGGTTCTTTGCTTTACTTAATACCTCTTTCCTTGTACTCCCCTTCATTAACTTTACTAATATCGGCCTATTTCTTCCCATACTTGGTTTCCTAATCTTCTTACTTCATCTATCTCGCTCCTCTTGTCTAAGGTTACTCCTATTTTCTCTATTATTCTGCATACTTTTTCTTTCGTTTCTTCTTCTCCCTCACTGACATCATCCCCAACACCTTTTATGACGAGATTTTTTCCCCTTATTTCTCTTTCCAGCGCACTTATTTTTTCATTTTGTTCTGCGACTTGATTCTCCAACTTTTTGTTTTCTTCTTTCACCTTCTTTAACTATTGCCCTAATCCATCTAGTTTCTCGTTCATCATACCCATATTATTATTTATAGCCTGAAACATCACCTCTATTCTTTTCATGTTCATTTTTTAATCTCCCTATGCTCAATTTTTTACTTCTGCATGCACTAAATTTAATTACTTTTATTTTATTGCAATTACAAATATTTATTAACTTTATAATTTTGACGATTATTTATATTGTACTTTCCTGTCTACTTTTTGTGTTTTGTAAATCACAATAAAAACATTCCGCGTTTATTTTGTTTATCTTAATTTATGTATACACAGTTATAAAATATATAACTACAAAATAATTAAAATAAAATATACCTTTCTCTTACACGTAAGTATCTTGATATACCAGGCGCCCGTAAAAGACATTCGCGCCGCCTTCGAGAAACGGAAGCGAAGCGAACGGAAATGAAAACAAACTGGCCGCGCGCCTTGGCGACAGAGCGAGGTGCTTCCGTTGGAATCGAAATTCCAAAATCAAAGTTCCCCTGTAAGGGGCAACGTAAACAGGGCAACCAACCTGAAACGGCACCTCGTATACCGACCGGTGACGAAACTGGCAGTAGCAGGAGCAGTAGCAGCGGTAGTAGTAATAGTAGTAGTGGTAGTAATAAAGTATTCGTCTTATTAATACGATTTATACTTCATACACCTGCTATCTACTATCCGTTGCTGTTGATGCTTTTAACGCGGCCTGGCTATCTGACCGGGTCAACCCCTCGGAGTCTGATAACGCCAGCTGTTGTGACCTTTATACTTGCTTTTCCTCACTTTATAGCTGCTTACTATTTATTAACAATTCAGTTAACTCACCTTTCTTCTTCCCACTATCTGCTCTGCGCTTAACCACTTACTAACCTTTTATTTATAATTTACCGTATTATGCTAATCTTTAACTCCTTTTTCTGAATTTAATCTCCACTAACAATTCGCAGCGTGACAGCGCGTGGTTCGTTTGACTGTCGACACCAAACTCGAAGCTCTGAGTTTATTATTACTAGTTTTCTGTATAATATATATATATATATATATATTATATATATATATATAGTGTTGTTATGATGTGTGTGTGTGTGTGTGTGTGTGTGTGTGTGTGTGTGTGTGTGTGTTGTGTGTGTGTGTGTGTGTGTGTGTGTGTTGTGTGTGTGTGTGTGTGTGTGTGTGTGTGTGTCTCTTTAATCTGTTAAGATAATTTTTAAATTAAGTTAGTAAAAATATTACGTTGTATCATCTAACTCGTTAGATTATTTTATTATTATTATTAAGAGTAAATTCAATTCATCGTCAGCGTGGTCCCGCGGTTGAGACGCGGACTGCCGTGCATACAGGTAGCCTACTCATAAAAAATAATTGACTACTTGCGTTCACTTTGAGCAAGGGGTAATAATGGCGGTCGTCTAAGGTGCGGTGTTTACCACATCGTCCCGCATCAGAGATGGTGCGCGACGACAGAACATAGTAGCCACAGAAACTTTAATCTCTGTCCGCAGGTCGTGCGCCCACACGGGGAGTTGGAGCCTTACATTTATTATTATATTTAAGTTATTTCAAGGTATTTCAAGTTATTTTAATTTGTTTCTCTTATAACCAATGTCGAAGAGGATGATTTATTTATCACTTATATGGTTAACGTAGCTATGTTAAGAAAACAATTGGATAAGCTGTATTAAACTCCACCCACATGCAATTTATTGTTATATCTTTTTATAAGAACTGTTCGTTTTGTTAAACGTACACATTTTTTATGCTGAAATTTAAATTACAATTACTTTTTTTAAGTAATGGGTATTGATCGCATTGGCTGTCTTGTAATTGTTACTATTGTTTAATAGCAGCTGTCAAATGAGCAGCAGTCAAATGAGCAGCAATGAAGAGAATAATTATTGAGATCACAAAGAGAATCTTTGTGGAAGTGCTTGCGAAAACTCGCAAAAATTATAAGGTGTTTAAAGTAAATGGTTTTGCAAATTATCATAAGCTTGACGATTTGCCTAAATCGTGACGTCAATGTGGCTAAGTAAATGCAAGAACTTTGAAGGCGGTTTTAAAGTGGCTAAAGTTGAAAAATATATGTCTGTGTGTGAAGTGAACGTAGTTACTGTTCATAATATCAAAAAGGAACAACAGTATTTACAAAAAACAGAAAATGTCGAAGAAGAACAAGAAACAACAATTTTAGCCAAAGAAACGTTGTGCATGACTGTACAACAATTTCATTCAAAACCAAACTTGTTGTGTTCTTACAGATGATGAAACCTACCTCAAAATGGATAGCTGTGTGTTATCAGAGCCTTCATTTTAAAATGCCGTTGTGGGACGATATGTGGTAAAAATTGAAATAGATAAATTTGGTAAGAAAATTCTTATATGGCGGGCCATAAGTTCTGGTGGTCATAAAATCTCCGCATTTTTTATACGTGGTACAATTGGAAGCAAATGCATACAGAAACGGTTAGTACCTCTATATTGTAACTACAACATTCCTCCATTATTTTGGCCAGACTTAGCAGTTGCCTATTACTCTGGTGTGATGCTTCGACTTTCGGATCCTAAAAATATTCATTTTGTGGAAAAAAGAGTACAATTTGCCAAACTGCTTGAGCTTCGTCCTATTGAATGCTACCATACTATTGTAAAGAAAATTTAAGAAAAAACGGCCGAGAAGCTAAAACATTCCAAGAATTTAAACAAAAATGAAGTGTAACTAGCGGAAAAAATTTAGTGAAGAATATGCAGAAGGTTATGGCGGAATTTTGAGCAAAAGTTAGAAATCTCTATCGTTTTGATGATACATAACTTTTGTATTAATGATAGATTTCAATTATGCTGTTTTGTAATTTCATAATAAAATAACTTATTTTTATGATAAAATTTACTATCCGTTTAGTAAAATAAACAGTCCTTATAAATAAGTCAAATAAATCAGCTTTTCTTACAACAGTCGGTGGATCAATAAGTGAAGTGACCTATAGTAATATATTTATGTAATTATGGTTTAGGGTAGCATTAATAATTTAGCGACTCAGTCCATATGATTGGCTTTCTAACCTTCTTTTATGAGAAATGTCGTATGAAGGAAATTTATATGCTCTTCAGTAGATAAGGTTTCATTATGGGAACAGTAGGTTGCCGATATTAGAAATGACTACCGACTAATATTTATTTAAACATTTGCAGCTTGTATTTAATCAGTCTGCTGGTGTAATAGTTTGTGGTAGACAAACCGTGTTTTGAATTATAATAGCTGCAACTCCATGTTCTGTATTTCTTGGATGAGTAACGTGGTCACTTTGTAATATGACATTTGAGTACTGATTTGCTAGTAAAATGTGTTTTTAATATTAATACAATATATATTTTTGCATGTTCCAAAAATATTAAATTTTACATTGTGATTAATGAGCTATTTTGTTTAAAACAATATTTAAAATGCTTGATTAAACAGTGTTTTGATGACTGGAAGTTATTTGCACATACTTGAAAATATTGGGTGTCCACAATTCACGTAACGTTCGAATGGTGTGGTAAAGTGTTGCCAATCGGGAAAAAAGACAGCGTCATAGCTGACACGAACGAACAACACGTTTTTATTGTTGATCAATATTTTAAAAGAACCGAAAGTTTGGCAGCTACAGTTCGCAATATTTAGACAAAATATGGTCGGTTAAATTCATCAACTGTACAGTGATTAATTAAAAAAATTAGGGAGACTGGATCATTCATTGACAATAGACACTCTGACTGTCCTCAACAAGTCGTTCAACACAAAACATCAAAAAAGGTCGTGAGAGAGTTGCTGAAAGTCCTGGAAATAATCGGACTGGTCAAGAATAATTTCGAGGAATTTACAAAGTATTCAAAATTTTGGATCTTAGCTTTGTTTAATTGACTCAAGAACTTATGCTGTTTTGTAATTTCAACTAAAATAATTTATTTTGAATTATGGAAAATAACAAGTTTACGTAAAATAAACAGCCAAAATCATTTTCAGCGATGAAACTTTTTTCATCTTGAGCTTCGTTAACCGTTAAAGTACTATAGTAATTATTTGAAAATTATGGCTTATTGTTGAGCAACAAGCATCCACAACGTGTCACTGATTGGTGCGGATTTTGAACTTTGAGAAATGTCTATCTGAAATTTAATGTTTCAGGCATAAGGTTAATGTTGCGCTATCGCGTTCGATAATCAGAAATGACTCCTAATATTATATAAAGCATTTAGACTTTATGTGTTCACGATGGTGAACTGCTGCAGACAAACCGTGTTTTGAATTATAATTTCATCCTGTTCTGTATTTCTTGGATGAGAATCGTGGTCACTTTCGTCATTGGACTTGTTGTACTGATTTGTAGAAAGTGTAAGGTTTATGTCATCAAGCCACTATCATTTTTGCGCTTCCAAGAATATTAAATTTTCTTGTATTAAATGATTCAGATACATTTAAACAATATGTTAATGGTAAATTTCAACAAGAGTACGCATGTAAGTATTGCCGTGAGCAACTATTGGTGTTCAAACCAACGTAACCTTACTGTATACTTTATAAACAGTAAAAATTACAATTTAATAAAACATGGTTCTACTGACAAACGATTCAACGCGTTTTTATTGTTGACAACTTTAGAATTTTATTGAAGGTTGTTGCTAATTTATTGACGAAAATATATTTATAAAATATTGCAATAGTGTTATTTATAAATTGGAACTTTGTTTGCCGTTTATAGCTTCAGCTTGATTACAATCATTCTATCCACGATGAATATCATGTGTAGTATTCTTTAATATTTGTTTTGAAAAATACTGAAGATTACTCATTATTTTCATTTACGTCATTTGGAGTTTTATGCAAATACTTATACACGTTGCAATTTTTGTAATTAACTCAATAATTTCAGTTGTCTAGGGTTGCTAGAATATTTTTGTCTGCTGCAGTTATTCGAGTTATGGTATTCCCCACATTTGACTACCCATTAGTAATGTCAGGAGTAAAATGTCTTTGAATGACCGTGATTAAGAGATTTAGTTTATTGTGCCATTTTTCTTCTTTTCCTTGGAAGATTAACATTTGCATTACAAAAATTTTGCAGTCCTTATTGTTATTGTTATATGTCAAGTCATCAAAATAGAAGGGATATTTTTCTGTATTTAATATTTATATTTTGCAGCATGTGATTTTTCTCCTTTACCTTACCTTAACGTTATCTCTCTACACAGAGGGATGCAGATTTCTAATTAGGTTTTATTTAATATGTGTGATGAATTATTTGTTCATCTTTTAAATGCGTAATTAATTTTATGTACGCTTTACCTGTGGTTGTGTTTACATGTGTTTGTTTACCAAGGTAGTATAGCATTCTTTGTACAATTAATGCAGTGTTATTTATTATCGCATTGTAATTTACTATGTAGTAATTACAAATATGCAATGGTTTAAATATTTTTATTTCATTAAAAGTTTGTAGTGTTATTTATAACTTTGTTTGGGTGAAAAAGAGCACACGTATTTGAATGGTTAACACACGCCGTTGTTTAAAAGAATTTTTAGTTTTTCGAATTATACGACTTCCGGTTCTAAATTGTTGTTACGAGTGCTTAGTCGCTTCTCGTATTATTATCAGAATCAGTTACATATGTTGCCTTTTGCTTACTTTGAGCTAATGCATTGTAGTGGTGAATCGGTAAACCGGCCACTACAAGAAATTCTGCTGCATAGCAAACAAAAGCGACCATGACTTTTCACAGGTGATTCATAAGGTTTTAATTAACAATTGTTGAGAGCGCAACCGATTTCTATTTTGCATAGACTGATCATATATCCATTATTGCTCATTGCTGGTCGCATAGCCTGTATTCTGTGCAGGCGTACGCAAAGAGCAGGACAGTGTTTTTGTTATAGCCACGCAACAAAATTACTAACATTCGCACACGTCAAGCCTGGTTTGTAACTACAACGGGAATTTTTATGCCCTGTTTTTGCTAATCAATTTATCACCTTAAAATATGAATGATTTGAATTATAAGGAGACATTTGCAACGGATCCCAAATGTGAAGAGATATTTTATCATAAATAATTTAAGTGGCTTAGTAGAAGACAAATTATCTTTGTATATACCCACCTTCGGTTTTGCAATGGGCCGATCACGTTGACTATGAAGACTTAACATATTTTGGAGCCTAAATCTAAAAATTTATTGTCTTTATTTATCACAGATAAAAATTCTATGACATCACACATACGTGGACTGATAGGAAAAGTCAATAATAGATTTTAAATTCAAAGCTTGCAGTTGATTTTTATTGAGAGGGTCTATTAAGAAAATACCAATTTAAATAAGTCATAATTTAATATAAACAATGTAATATAACCAATGTAATTAAAAGTTTAATTTAGAGTCCGTTAAAGTTTAGGTCAATTTTAATAATAATGAAAAAAATAATTACAACTTTAGTTTAGGGTATTGTTCGATAATCGTGTGCACGGGAGTCTACAGAGTGTTTTCGAATGATTAATTTGTTGTATTATTCAGTCTGAGAATAATTTTTCTGTAAAAAGAGATTTAACTGATTTTTCATCAAGTTACGTATCTGTGATAGACATAGTTGCAACAGTACTTTTTTTACAAGATCAGCCGGTGTCCGTCAATGTTTATAAGGATTCATGTAGTACAGAAATGTATTTAACTGGGATAGTGTTCTAGTCCATTACTTCTACTCTTCTATTTTACCAGTCTAATCACGCAAGATCTAAAAGAAGAGGCAACTGTCTAAATTATAAATATTAATCGATTGAATAGCTAAGTTATTACTTGTTCAGCTGCATTACACAGAAACTGTCTTATATTTTACAGTTAAGTTATGCAGTGCGAAAACTCAAAACAAAAGTAATCCTAAAATCAACCATAATAAATACTAGGAAATGTCTGCTATTGTGTCTTGTCTTTTAAAATATTTCGTAAAATCGGTTTGAAAATTACAGCTTAATTTTATAGCTAACAATAATGCCAAACAGATAATTTTTATTATTGCTCGCTTGACTCAAAAATATATTATCTGGGTAGAGATTCAGCATATTTTCTTTGTGAAATGTAATAGTAAGCATTGAGGCATTAAATTATTAAGTTGCAAGAAAAATGGAAATTGTGTGGTATTACCACATGCTAATCTTAATTGAGTAAATGTTACTGTTGAATTAGATAGTTATACAAGTGGTTGTAGGGGAAGGGTCTGAACACGCATCAGAGCACACACATAGAGAGAGAGAGAGAGAATGTTCTACTGAGTGCATGTGTATGTGTATGTTCTTGTATATATGCTTTAACGAAATGAAAAAGTTCGCAACTGCAAAACGTAATCGTTGCGAACTTTTACATTATAGCGTTTGGGAATTCGACTGTGTAGCGTATCTTTTTTATTTGTAGGAGTACTTTCAACGTGTTTACGGATAGATCTCATTGAGAGGAACACGGAGATACCAAAAAATCTCTTATCGCATCATGAGTACCAAAGTTAACCGAATATACAAATACCTATTTACTATTTATAATAAGCCAGCTATATATAGAGTTTTAAACATTGTAATAAGTTTCATTCCGTTTCACCTAGCTTATTCTCAATTATAGTACAGTTTCATTAGATATTTGGCAAGTTACCAATTATTTGAAAAAGATGATAAAGTTATTTGGCAAAAATCACAGAAAATATATTTTGTATAAATACTACCTAAATTGGACATTATTTGAATGAGAAATTTAGGGATGGAAATAGTGCTGCATGAAATAAATTAATAAAACTAAAATATTTGTCCCAATTTAAGAAGGCAACGAATAGTAGATAAACTGTTGTAGAATATTATTAGGCAGTGTATTTATGATCAAAAGGAATTTGAAGCACAATACATGATGTAGCATTCAGTGAACATCACATAGCTTCCCGTACTCAATTCTGACTTTCACCTCCAAATTGGGGAATCCCGGGTATATGAGCAACCTCGTTAATAATTTGGTAACTAATCTAAGTAGTCTTTCTAAAAGAGTGTTGGTTGGAAGCAGTAATACCCTTTCATAAAAAACTTTGCTACGAAGACAATATACCAGCCTCGGTATGGAAAGATAACAAGACGAACAAAGCAAAAAAATATGGATATATTTATCAGCTTATGGAATATATTAAGCATCTAACTCTGTTACACTTAACAATTTATTAGAAAAAATAATAAAATATAACTTATTGTTAGACATAACTGCGTTCTAAGAAATCGGTTGACCTAGCAGGACATGATATAAAAGACAACACATGCCTTATTTTATAGCAGATCACAATAAAGAAAACTATGAACTGGTTTTGTGGTTAGCAAAAATTTTGTTTAGATTTTTCTCTTTCCGGAGGTCGTTTTGTTGGCTGATTGCATTTCGCGAATTGAAATTTTACCGGCGGAAAAATTCGGTTATTTTCTTGAATCTGCCCGGCGAGGAACCAAGGAAAACCTAATCGTAAACCTCGAACACCATCTAGTTGGAAGACCCACATCAGAAAGACGCTTCTGATTGGCTTTACAGTGAAGGTTGGAGTAACTTGTCCTTTTTTCCACCCACACTCTTTTTCCTCTTTCTTGTTTTTCGAAAAGTTTGCACGGAAAGCCTATTTTGCAGCAAATCGTCCAAGGTGAGTCTTCCAGCTTTGCCTTTGATTGAAGTTCCGGTGTTTAAATTTAAAATTACGACATAGTCCACTTTTGATCGAAAAACAATAAATAAATTAGCAAAAAATGTTATAGATGAAAAAAGGAGACAGTCTAAATAAGAGTGTTTTTATGATAAATCTAAAAAATAACAGCTTAAAGACAAGCAGTTAGGATAACAATGTTCCAACAAGGAGCAAAACAAAATGTAAACCGTTACATCTAACGAAGAAGAAAAGTAAATAAAGCAAAAAGAAGAATAATTGAAAACAATAAACAATACTACACCAAACATGCATGAAACACTTAAGAAAAGCATAAAAGGATTTCAACCAATAAACAACATGTAGAAATAAAGAATGTAGGCTAATATGTGATAGAAACAAAATTATCAAAGAATGGATAAAGAAACGGTACAATGTCAAATTAAAATTAGCCCGATTTGAACATAAAAGCAGATCTGATCAAATACAGTAAAGAAAAGAAAAATAAAATTACAGCACAATATGAAAGTGCTGTAATGAGCTATAGGAAAACTAAAATGCAACACAGCACGAAATGTATGTAATTCCAATGGAGTTAGTCAAAAACGGAGGCAATAAATTAATAAAAGCAATTAATATACTTTTTATAAGAAAATGGAGAGTTGAAACCATTTTAAGTATTGACAATAAAGGCAATAAATTCAAATATATTATTTTATTAGTGGCAATATATAAAACTCCTGCACATATTATACACAAAAATTAACGCTACTTACAGAGAATGTCATAGGTGAATGTAAAACGGGTTTTCGAAGAAATAAATATACTACCATAACTTATTTACCATGCGTCAAATTCTAGAGGAATCTTGAGAATCTAATATCGACATACACTAGCTATACATTGACTTTAGGAGGCATACGATAACATTATACAACATGTAATATATGGTAATGGAAAGAATCTAACGCCCCGCTGAGGAGCCCGGCTTGTGAACTGAGAAGTAAAGTTTTTATATGTGTGCCTTCTGTGCAGGTACTCAATTATTTTTAGTGACTGACTAGGCCACCCGTCATGCATTAAAGAGCTTTAGGAGTGAACCCGGAGTGTTCCCACCACAACTAGCGCCGCAACCGCACGACCACGATGGCGACATGTAATATATAAAATATTAAAATACATTAAAATTCTAAATAAACTAAGAAAAATAGTTAAAACGACAATGGAGAAAACCAAGTCTTAGAATCTAAAGGTTTTGAAATAAAAAAGGTGTAAGGTGTGCTATAATAACTGTTCTTCATTCTAGTACTAGAAAGAGTGATAAAGAACATTATCCTCAGTTTTATGTAGTTTAGTATTAGCCTATGTAGACAATGCGATTATAATAAAAAGAAAAAAAAATGCAATTAGTGAAACATTAGTAGAATTAAAAAATAGCAAACAACAGCTTAATCTACAACTAAATAAAGAAGAAAGTAAATATTTAACCACAATGAGAAGACCATCTCGATACAATGAAGCAAATGCCCGACTAATAGACAAAAAATTTGAAAAAATAAGCAATACAAAAATCCTGGAATAATTAATATTGACAAGAAAATAAATATCAGGTAACAAGATAATACATGCAGCAAATCATTTACTTTGGCCAAATGCTTTTAAATAAGCATTGCAGAGCACTTTACTACCTCACTTGTAGAGTAGAGAAAACGCTGGACAACAAAGAGGTCCTTTTATGTCTCTTTTTGGGCATAGAAGGGGCTTTTGACTATACATCTTTCGACTCCATAACCTCGGCCCTGAGAGGGCGTGGCATGAAGGAGACCTGCTGCAGGTGGATAGACTTCATGCTCAAAGAAAGGATGGTTTATTCGTCTATGTATGCCGAAACTATAATGGTACAGGTAGCGGGGAGATGTTCTCAGGGAGGAGTTCTCTTCTCCCTGCTATGGAATCTGGTAATGGGTGGACTTAAAAGACGAAGGATTCTCTTCTGTTGGTTACGGCGATGATTTAGTTGTCTTGGTGAAAGCGAAATTTGTAGGCACAATCAGAAAACGTATGCAGAGGGCTCTGAACGTGGTAACTGAATGGTCTGAACAGAAAGGCCTTAAGGTTAGTCCCATAAAACCACAATTATACCCTTCACGCAAAGGAAAAAATTAGAGGGGCTTACACGTCTTTCCTTGGCGAAAAAGAAATCACGATATCGGGAGAACTAAAGTATCTAGGAGTCGTTTTCGGTTGTACCGCAAGTCGTGGAGGCTAAAACCAGGAATGGTGCACTGGTTGTACACCAGAGTGGTTAGACCCTTTTACATACTCAGCTTTGGTCTGGTGGCCCAAAGTTACATAAGAAACCACCAAACTAAAACTAGGCAAAGAGGCAAAGACTTGCCTGTTTGGGCATTATAGGGGCGATGAGAACTACGTCCACTGCAGCAATGGAGACACATCTAGACCTCTCACCTCTGCACACAGTGATTTGGGGGAGGCAAGATTGGGTCACCACAGGATGCATCATTCACTGTACAAGACACATACGGGTACAGGCCATACAAGAATAATTTATAGTCTGGGGGACCCTCTGCTTAAAATAAAGACGGACCACATGACCTCAAAAATATGTGACGACTCTCTATTCAAGGTGATTATGCAGGATCGAGGTAAAGCAAGATTTTTAAACAGGCAATTGCACCTGGTAGCTAATCTGGTACACAGATGGTTCTAAAATCGAGGTGGGTACCGGAGTTGGAATATATGCTGAGGCTCTCAAGGTAGAGCTAAGCTTTTCTCTTGGGTCAGTACGTTTCTGTCTTTCAGACAGAAATATACGCCATACTACAGTGTGCGCGCGAAAACGGTAAGAGGGCTTACAGGAGCAAGCGAATCCATAATATATCAGACAGCCAGGCAGCTTTAAAGGCTTTATCAAGCACTAAAGCATTATTGATACTGGTATGGGAATGCATCAAAAAACTCAATGCACTGGCAGAACATAACATAGTAAAACTTTTATGGGCACCAGGGCATTGCGGTATCTACGGCAATGAGAAAGCCGATGAATTGGCTAGGCAGGATTAAGTGAGACGGCCCAGAACCTGCTTTACGAATTTCACGTAGTGCTGTCCGAAGCTTTATTACGGAGAGGACACACTCATTATCGAATGTACTGGAAGAATCGATCAGGATAATTTTGACAGAACATTTAATAAAGGACCTTGCCAAAAGAGAGCTGCAGAACTCCTTAACCTAAGTAGGCCACAACTAAAGACAACCATATGGTGTCTTACAGGACATGCGGCTGTTAAAAAACACTTCTGGAAAATTGGTAAATTATATGGTGACCTTGCATGCAGACTTTGTAGTAAGAAACCAGGAACAGCCTTACATATTCTATGCAAGTGCGATGTGCTGTGCAGGAAAAGGCAACATACATTCGGGAAACCAATCCTGGTACGGGAGATTTCCAGACACACTCTGTAAAGGACCTGTATCTGCTGATTCAGGGGACAACAATTACAGATTGGTTGTAAATTTACTTTATTGGGGTAATCACAATAAGCCATAGGCTGCAGTGAACATGGATCCATTAAGGAAGACATACCCTAAGCGCAAAAAAAGCATTGCAAAGAAAAAATACACAAAACACTAATAAAACCAGTTGTCTATTATAGTTTGAAAATGTAAATTTTGAGCACTAAAAACCAAGAATTATTAAATTTATTATTAATTTGAAATTTTAAAGAAAAGCCTTGAGAACATTTATAGCCTGGTATATGATGAGAACCTGGTCGGTTGACGAGAAATATCGAATTTTAAACTACACGAGATAGAAAAGTAGACTATAATCATCGCGGTTTGTCCATATTTTGAGATGGTTTAGACACGTGTAGCGAATAGGAGAGGACAAATATAAAAAAGTGATAAACGGGACATTAAAAAAATAAAACCACCAGGAAGATCTTTATAAATATAGACTAAGAATATTAACGTAAGAAAATTTAGAAAACTGAATTGGAAAGGCTTTAGGGAACAGTGGAGACAGATTGTGGGAGAGGTCAAGGCCTACTATCAACTGCAGTACAAGTGTATGTGTGTGTGTTTGTATTTATGATAAAATGTAGATATCAAATGAGATAATAAAATAATTGTATAAATAAAAGTGTGCCAGAAGCAAAAATGTAATAGGAATTTAAGACTTCTTATATTCTGTTGGGAAATCCACTTATTTATTAAAATACGTTTTAAATTAACATTAAAAAATTAATAAAAACCAAACTCGTTAAAGAGTAACAATAATTGTAACATGAAGCTTAATGTGAAAAACATGAGACTTAGTTTTAATTACAATTTATTGTACATCGTCCTGGTTATTAAATATCAAATAATAAAGCACTAAACTCAGCTCTTTATGTGTTTAACAGATGCATCTCGTAATACGGTATTGTTTTTCATTTTTTCGTTATGTAAACCCTAGACAATTCATAAATAATAGCGCATAATAGCAACACCTTTTCTCTTGCATAACTCCTGCGGGGCGACATTTGAATAAAAATAACTGTAACGCGATATTTAATATCCAGGGGACTTTTATACGGCATAAATAATAGGCGACCGCTCAGATCTTGATGAAAAGCGCTAGAACAGATTGCAATACAGATAATGATCCACAAAAATAGCGCGCACACGCCTATTTCCGCGTTCGAAGGCCTCGGCACAAAGGTCGGTATCAAGTTTCCATCACACAACGTTCATGGGTGCCTGAGCACCCCTGCAATATTTCCGACAGCTCAGATTTCAATGATTAATCGCTATTTGCTTAAAGAGGTATTTGCAAATACGCCCGAGGATCTTTATCTCCTGCAATTTGTAGCGCATTGAGCTATTTATTAGCTGCATTTCTGGCTTTTCGCAGATAGCGGGCACGCAAATCTCGGCTTATCTCCGGGCGCTGCACTCGTTTTTCATAGAGCCCAGCCTCATTTGAATATGAATTATAGCCGCCTAACCGCTTGTTTTATGAGGTAATTAACTGATAAGCTATCGCATCCCGATCTCGGGGAATAAAGCTATCGCGGAAATTTTTGTGTGGCTCTAAGTACTGCCGTGATTGCTTGTAATTTCTCTCGAGTCCACTGCCTAATTTACGGGCGCCGAAATAGGGCAGGGGCGGACTAACCGCCGTGGAAAGTGCGCAGCTGGCGGGGTTGCTCTTAATCAATTCAGATAGGCAGCACCGCCACCGCCGGATGGAGAACACTATCATCCGAAATTAGTTCTGACCAAAATTAATTATCCGGCGGAAAGATACTTAACAGCACATAATTTACAATAAACGTCAAAGTACGTGTGACCAAAAATATTAACATTAAAATCTGTTGTAATGTAATAAGACCCGTCTAATAAAATATGTTAAAAAAATTACCAAATTTTATAAAAACCTTCAAGTATAAATAACAAAAGTTATGCTAAAAATTAAGTCAAAATAAAAAAATTTTATTTTTGTGCAACTTTAAACCAACAAAAAAGAAAATTTTGCATTTAAATTTCTGAGATAATGAAAAAGACACAATCTTTAATTTCAACTTTGTGGAATTAATAATATCTAAAAGCAATGTAAAATTGTTTTCATTGCTTATAACATAAGAGGTATGTGGTTGGTCTCAGTTTTTAATTTTTATTTCTTGTTTTTAAATTTTTTCAATTTCTTACATAATCAAGCAACAAACCAAATAAATGGGTAAATTAAAGTTGAAGTTTTATAAATACAACACTAAAAGGAAAAAAAGTTCTTGGAAAGAGATGTTCTAAGAATCATTAGTTTTCCTGATTTTTCCATAAACTTTGGAATTAGTTGCTCACACAAATATATCAGTCGTTTCAATTGCTTACCACTTAAAGTACCTGTCAAAAATATATCAAACTTAATCATTTTTGATATAACTTCTTATTTGTATTTTTGCTGAATTTCCAGGGAAGTATTTCACACGACTCTTCAACCTGTTTTTCAAAAAATAATAAAACAACTCAACTGGAGAAAAACGTTATTATCACAGCAAAAACAGATCAAAATAAAGCCACGAAACAAACATCAAATAAAAACACAAGAATAATTTTAAATAACGGGGAGTTAACTAAACTTGAACAACAGTTCAATACTTAGTAGCAAAAGAAGAATTGGAAAAATTATATGATAGAATACCCGAATATGATGCCATAATTATATTAGGAGATTTAAACGCAAAAGTAAACAAATAAAAATGGAAAGGCATTAATTAACTTTTGCTCTAGAGGAACAACCACAAATATAAGCAACATTCTTAACCCTAGGATACGTAAACCGGGCCTTTCAGGCCCGGAGAGATTTTGGTAATTTATAATTTGCTTAAAATAATTAAAGAGGCTTATAATGATGACGCTTGAAAAACCAGAGTCAGTGTAAAGACCCAAAAAGGACAGACTGGTGAATTTATAATAGACAAAGGGGTGAAACAAGGAGATGCGCTTTCGGCCACACTTTTTAATATGTGTATAAAATATATAACACGGAGAATAAATAAAGGCACTGTAAGGACAGGGACACAACTGTTAGCATATGCAGATGGCCTAGTACTGATTGCCAAAGGAAGAGATATATTAAGGAATATGACCGAAGAGCTAATAACAGAGGGACAAAAAGTCGGTCTAAGAATAAACGAAGACAAAACAAAAATCATGAGAACGGGAAGTAATGCCGCAGAATGAACCCTAAAAATAAGAAATCACGAAAACAAAGAAGTCGACAAATTTAAATACTTAGGGATTATGGTGTCAAGAGATAGAGAAAGATAATATCAGCAAACAGGGCCTTCTATGTTAATAAGAAATTATTGAAAAGTAACTACATTAAAAAAAAACAAAATAAGAATCTATAACACTCTGATAAGACCAATAGTAATGTACGGGGCGGAAACAATGTCAATAACAAATAAAGAAGAGGAAAAACTAAGGATAATGGGAAGAAAAATATACAGAACTATACTAGGACCAATTAAAAGCACAGAAAACGAATATAGAACAAGGATGAACTACGAAATAGCGCAGGAGATTGAAGTGGACATAGTTAAAAAAATAAAACAGCAGAGAGTAATATGGCTGGGGCACGTATTAAGGGCTGACCCGCAGGAAACTACGAACATAATAATGAAAGAAGAAAGGAAGGCCTAAATTAAGATGGATGGACGAAGTAAAACATGATCTACTAAAGATAGGAATGGGAATGGATGAAATAAGGAGAAAGGTCGGGGACAGAAAAGGGTGGAACAAAATATACCAGCAGATAGGATGAAAACCAGACCGGTTGATCCCCAGCAAAGGATCTCGAAAGCTTCCTTAGAAGCGGCGAAACCCCTCCAAGGGGTGTTAAGCCATTCATTCATTCATTCATTAAAATAATTTCAATCGGTTTGAGCATTCCGATATGCTCTAAGCAGGTCTTTCAAATGTATTTAGAAATTGAAAAAAAAAAACTTATTTTCCGTTCGCACCCCGTATTTACATAAGCCGGGTCTCCGAATCCCGCCTACTTATAGTTTTTATAAAACAAGTATAGACTTGTTCATAGCCGGATGAGTTAGCTGATATTATTATTCAGTTGAAATAAAAGTTGCATCGAGTGAACTTGTGAGACACATATAATAATGGCATCAAAGAAGAGTGTGAAAAGGGTGAGAGTTGGTAGTGTCGGTTTTGAAGAAATAATGTAGCCGTGGGCAGCTGAAAATGATGATATGCCTTCCGGGAAAAGTGATGTGTCAGAAGCAGAAAATGATGAGACAAATTTCGAATTGTCTTCTGGCGAATATTCTGGATCCAGTACTGATGATGGGGACGATAATTCAGAGGATGATGCTAACGATATTGGTAATCCAACCTTTGCTTCAATGAGTGGTTACATTGCTCCAAGTAGTCTGGATTGGAGTTTGGAACCGCCAGCAAAAAATTAAATTCAACTACATAACGTTATTCGGTGTGGACCAGGACTGGCAAGAAAGAATATGGTTGCAACACCAAAAGAAGCGTTTCAATTATTTATAAGTCCAGTTACAAGAAGTTGTAAACTGTACTAATTTAGAGGGAAAAAGTGTTTATGGAGCAGAAGGAAAACCGTGGAAAGATGTGACCGTTGATGAACTTCTTGCGTTCTATGGTTTACTTAACAGAAGTTGGGATGTTCATGCGAAAGAACTTTTTTCTGGCGAATTTGCTAATCCTGTATACCGAGCCACACCGTCCATATTTCGGTTTGAAGAAATACGAAGATTCATCAGACTTGACGATATACGCGTTTGGAAACCGATAAATTTGCAATTATATTCCAAGTTTGGAATTTATTCATTCAACAATGCAAAACCTGCATCATACCAGATACTAATGTAACTACCGACGAACAAATCCTTGAGTTTAGGGGTAGGTGAGGATTTCTTTAATATATCCTAAGTAAACCGGCAAAATATGGACTTAAAATATTGTGGGTGTGTGAATCTAAGTCTGGTTACGCTCTGGATGGTTTAGTTTATATTGGTCGCCAGCCTGAAGAACCACCCCATAAAAACCTGGGTCTTGAAGTCGTACAAACTCTTGTGTATGACGTTCATAATTCTGGTCTCAATCTCACTATAGATAATTTCTCTACTAGTGTTCCACTAGCAACTTATTTGTTGAATAAAGATATTACTGTTGTGGGAACAACAAGTCAAAATAAACGTGACATTCCGAAAGAAATGAAAGCATCACAAGATCTTTTGATTGCTTTCGAAATATCTTATCCATGGTAAGTTACGCACCTAAAAAGAACAAATGCGTAATTTTACTAAGCACCATGCACCACGACGCATCTATCAATGATGACGCTAAGAGAAAGTCCGAAATCATCCCTCATTACAATAAAACAAAGGGCGGTGTTGACATCATGGATCAAATGGTTTCGTCAAACACGTGCAAAAGGCAAAGTAAACGATGGCCCATGACATTTTTCTCCAACCTCATTGATGTTGCAGCACTGAATGAATCCATATATAGTCTTTGCGAAGGAACATCCAAACTACAACGTAGGAGTGACTCACAAGCGCAGAATATTTTTGAAAGATTTAGCGAAGGTACTAGTGATACCACATATGCAGAGAAGACCTACTAACCCTAACCTACGGCGTAGTGTCCGGGAGTGCATGAGCAGATTTATTGACATTTCTAGTCCGCCAGCCGCTCAAACAAGTGCAACGAAAAAAAGATGTTCAGCTTTCCCGTCAAATATTGATTGTAAAAGCACAATGATATGAATTAATTATAAAAATAATATCTGAAATGAGCATAGTATATACTACCTGCTTCTCTAATCCCTAAGATTTTTATTTTTATTTTTTGAAACAATTATTACTTCAATATTTAATCACACACTTGTATAAATAAATAAAGTTTTACTTCAATATCTGTGTTTTTGTTATGACTATACACTAATTTACATACTCGAAAGTTGAAAAAAAAATTACTGAGTAATTATGGAAGAGAAAGAAGATCAAGATGGGGAGAAATAGAAGAAAAAAGGAACAAAAGCAAAGCACCAACAAGAGAAGAATTTAATAATGTGATACAAAACCTGAGAAATAAATACACAAGCCAAAAATAGATTATAAAGTAAATTAATAAAAGCAGGAAGCGACATACTATAGAGAGAATGTATATATTAATTTGTGAAGTATGGGAAAACAGAAAAAATACCAAGCGATTGGAAGGAAGCAGTAATCAACCAAATCTATAAAAAAAGGAGACAGACTTGATTGTAACAACTACCGACCAATAGTATTAATAAATATAGCATATAAGAGCGTGGTTATAACATTGAATAACGGATTAAGAGAGATAACAGAAAGTAAGGTCGGAGAGTATCTAGATGAATTTAGAAATCAATCGATAATGGGTCATAACGATAAGACAACTGCAATAACATTACGTATGCTATTTATAGACTATAAACAAGCTTACGATAGTTTAAAGGGAAGCAAATTGTTAACAACAATAAAAGACATAGATGCCAGAAAAGTAACTGTTAAAATTAATTTAGAAGAAACTTTGAATGAAGTAAACATAGGAGGAGCAAGTTCCCGCTCACCACAATATTATTTAATATAGCCTTGGAGGGAGTGATGAAAAATAGCGGAACAAGTAGAAGTAGCAACATCCTTAATAACTCATACCAAGTAATGGCATATGCAGACGATCTGATAATTATTTCTAAAATAAAAGAAGAGCTAAAGAGTATATTTCAAACATAAAAAATCAGTAAGAGCATATGGATTAGAAGTGAACGAAATAAAACGAAAATACTTAGCAACAACATCCTCGGCATCAATTTACCTCGGCACAGAAATCAATAAAAACGAACAATAGTTTTAGGTATGAGAAGTACTGGGTCTTTAAATAAAGCAATAAAAAGTAAAAACATTTCGCGTACAGTTAAAATTAAAGTTTACGAGACTATAACACGACCGATAGTAGTTTGCGGGTGTCAAGTATGGACATTAAATCTAAGAAATATTGACAAACTGCTAAAATGGGAGAGAAAAATAATAAGACAGATTTTCGGGGGGATGCAAGAAAAAGAAGCTTGGCGAAAAAGGACGAGATGTATTAAGTGGTACAATCAAACAGGCACTATTAAGATGGCTGGAACATTTAGGAAGAATGTCAGATCAAAGAATCCCCAAACTAGTTTTTAGAGAAACGCTAGAAAGAAGAAATAGAAGAACGGTTTCAAGATGCAAAGGACAATTTAAAAGAACTGAAAGTTGAGAATTGGAAAGCACTCATAAAACAAAGGACCGAGTGGACAAAAACTGTTAATAAAGCCAAGAGCCTCAAAGCCTGTACTTCCGCCTCCCTGCTTCATCTTGGGAATTTGGTGCTTTGGGGACGATCAGTTTACTAAATCTCGTCTGTTCCGACCAATATGTATTTGCTTTCGTCAGAACACATTTTCCCACTCTTTTCTCGTTCAGTTCTTGTGTGCCTGCGGCTACTTCACGAGCGCCTGTCTGTTCTTTTTCGAAGTCATTGACTTTTTGACAGGATGACGTCCTTTAAGTCTAGCTTGTTGCAGATGAACAGATGGTTTCAGATCTAGAGGGTCACACAATTGGCGAGAGATATTGGCTGCCGTGAGGTGGGAGTTGTCAGCGGAACATGCGGATGGCGTTCCTGTCAAAGAGTTTCGAGCTAGTCTTCGGACGACCGGTCTTGGACTTCTTCAAAATACCACTTTGGATTGTCCAATGTTTTAGGAAATGGGAAATGGTGAAATCGACTGTGGGTAGTACCATTGGCAATCGTCTTCTGTATATCTGAGGATATATTGCGGGAACTTAATCCGCCTACTCATATCTGACACAACCATTATTAAAAAAAAAATGCAAGAAAAAACGAAGAACATAGCACGAAATACAAATTATTTAAAAGTCAATTGGATGGCGATTATCACTAATTACAATGATTTACACGCTATTATCAACAGGAATTTGAAAAAGTCAAAATTTTTATTCGCATAATTCCAAACATTTAAAAAGGAGGACATACCAAAAGTTGATATATTTTTGACCGGTACTGTAAGTTACTCATTGAAAAGTATACACAGGAACAGATAACCGTTTTCTTTGTTACTCCATAATCGTTAATTATAAAAACCTTATTTAAGATACATAAACTTACCTTAAATTATGTTTTTAATAATAGCTTATTATAAATTTCATTCAATAACATAAGGATAAATAGGTAGTGAAAATATAAACAAAGCTTTAGCAATTTCCTCATATTCAGCATCTGGATGGTGGCGATAATATAGTCCAGTCACTGTGTAATTTTAGATGGTTTTTTTGGGGAGTGGTATTTTAAAGTGGATTCCTATGTTTTTTGGGGCGCTAATCACGAATCTGATAGTCAAATTTGTCTTTTTTCTAGTTGGTCTCAATCGGCGCGTTTTAATAATACCTACAATTTTTATAATGGGTACTTATTTCATATAAGCCATAGTTTTCTTGTAAAATCAGAAAAACCGAAAAAACCGGCTTTTTGGGCTTTAAAAAAATGCCCATATTTAGGAGCGCAGCGGCACAAGACAAATTTGACTATTAAATTCGTGATCAGCGCCCGAAAAAACATAGAAATCTACTTTAAAATACCACTCCCCCCAAAAAAAAACATTTTTGGTTATTTTTCCCGACACAGCGAGTGGACTAATAGCTGCAGCGCATCGTAGGAGATTTTCAGACTTAGAAAGTGCATGGGCAGATATTGTGTGTGTGGCAACAAGCTTTTGTGACGGTAAAATTCTCCTCTTAACCTAAAAAGAAATAACTGATTGCTGATTTTTCACTACCATTTGTGGTAGATAAATATTTTGGGTCTCCTATATTGTCACTATGTAGTTTACTCGTATTTCTGTGAAAAAATTGACTAACGAGAGACAGAGAGCATCGGTACACCGTAACCATGCTTGCATTATTCTCATGCACTAATTTGGTATGGACTGGTTGTCCAGCGCCAACAACGACTAACTTTTTAAGCCATTAGCTTTGCATTTATATTATTTGCTTGTAAGACTTGTTAGGTGGCTAGCTATGCGCTGCAGTTCGGTCTAGTTTGTTTGGAAACTGCACAGACAGATAATGAGGTCTCGCTTGGCATCCTAGCTTTGCGTTGTTATACAATATTTATAGTAAGGAGTTGGCTTTGCATAAAGCACCGCTCCGCAAGAGACACATACACATCCGAAGAAATTACTCGTATTTAAATATTATGCCATAATCATTACTCTTGAAGGAGTGTTTCAACTGTGTGCGTGGCATAGTTGCACGTTAACTTTGGTGATTTGTACTTGTACCGGATGGTTGTGTTTGCGCAGTTAGTATTTTACAATAACAAATGACATTTGCGGCGGAAATATAGAAACCCTCTTCACAGAGTACTCAAAGTACCGGGAGTTTTTCGGCATGAGTCTCGAGGATTAGCTGTCTATGAGAGCTTGTCCAGGATGCCCTCTTCCGTCGAACTTACTGCCACACTCGCATCTGTCTCAGTCACCATCAACATCTAAACATCATCTCTACTTGCCCTACTGAAGAGCGACTCAGACCAATGTCAGGGTTTCCCAAACGGTCCTCAGTGAGGAGCAGGAATTTAAGTCTGTAAGTAAGCGTTACCAAGCTAAAATGATGATAGTTTCGTTTTCTTCTCCGGCATCTGCATCGACTACTAGCGTCAACAACTTTGAGGTCCTAAGTAACCTTGAAGAAGATGCCGAGATATTTGCTGCCTCCAGCCTCCGCCCAAACACAATAACTCGCCCAATAAACGCTCTCCCTCGGGGAGAGATCTTGCTTATTATCTTGAGGGTAAAAAAACTGAACTTTTTGTACGCTATTCATAAATACAAAGTTGGCTTTCTGAGTGAGAGAACGTCTTAAAGTACGTTGCCGAGGATGAGATAAAGCAAGATACACTTTCCCTTCCCGTCCTTATGGTACGGAGTACAAAGGAAAGACCATTTTTAATGTGTGCAATATTTCAAATGTTGATGTTACGGTGGAACAGTCGAACAATAAAATCCTTATCAACTAGTAACATTGTTTTCAGTAATTCGAGTACCAGTAATTTGCACCAGCCCTACGTGCTTGAAGTGAGGGACAACCACTACTCTAGAGAGAAGAAATTTTAGAGTGAACCAGCCATCTGTACGAACTCCAGTTTGCGGAGTTGCCTTGCATTCTCTAAACCGGCCAGATGACGACCGCACCTAGGCCAGCGACCAAGGAGAATGCTTCTGTTGACCCAAGGCTGCAGTCAGCTCCAAAACGCTCATCGCAGAGCACTTTACCAGAGTAAGAATACCAAGGCTGAGTCGATCGACAAATATTAAACTGTCTTTTGCACCAACTCTATTTGCAAATATTTGTGCACATTAATAGTTACTATACTGTTATTATAACATTTACTCATTTCTGTTTGTTTGGTCAAATTATTTGCTTTCAGATATTACACTTTCCGTAAGTTTTATTTTGGTATTTTGGTATCTTTCTTTTTGTAAACACAATTGATTAACTTTATTGGCGTTATTTAATTTTTTGTTTGAAACAGCTTTAAAATACTAATTATATGTTTTCACAATACAGATGTTATACTTCATTGTGAAAAAACTGTTTTAAAATTTCTTAATTTTGGTTTCCACATTTTCATCTAGAAACTCTATTCGACTGACAAAGTAATTAACTCAGCCAAATGTATAGCCAAATCACATTTATTTAAAGTATATTTTGTGCAAATAGAAAAGTGTGATTATATATTAGTGTATAGAATCTTCCCTACTTATGTAAGCAATTGATTAATATCAAGAATAAATGCTATTACTTTATTAATATTGTAATATTTGCTTTATTTGTTTATAATGAATATATAAGCTAGCTAAAATTTGTATGCCGTAATTGAAGCAAACATATATCGCAAATTTCATTAGCGTTATTAGGTTCAGTCCGTTTCAATTACGATTGATACAAACTGGTCCGGAAATCCGCAGTTCTCTGCGGCTGTTTAGAATGATTCAGACCCTGCTGCAAAATACACCAAGCTAATGCACATTAGCCACTCCGATATTGGTGCAGATCCAGCAGCGGGAAATTTGTTCAGATAATGAATTCGCCAATTTACACACATTACGATATTGCGGCGCGCCACTGCCGCAGCGTAATAGAATTTCAAAAACTGCGCCGCCGCCGCCGACCCGAACTGATCTGCAAAGTGTCTGGACGTATCGCCAATTAATCGATGTATAGCGCGACTGTTCGAGCGAAAAATTGAAAAGGAAGATTTATTGCCCTGCCCAGTCCGCACTGCCGGGGATTAATTCCTCGCGGGCAAAAAGTCCGAGCGGTCGTGCTCCGCAGGTGTCACGCGGATTGATTAAACGATCAAGGCGCACTGTCGTTCACTCCGCTTAATCTGCGCAAATTAACATCTCGGCACTCTCCTAATTAATTATCGCACTCAAAATTATGAAGTGTATACAGACCGGTTTAATAACCCGCCGCTGCCCACGGGCTAAAGAATTACCTGTAAATTCAAATCAGTTCCAGGCCACAACACTTGCAAAAGATTGATGTTCAAAGTAATCTTTGGATCGTCAGATCTGCAGGAAATATTGTAATAATCTCTTGCATTTTCTTACTATTAATACTGTTACCTCTTGTGTTAAATAGATTTAATTAAAATAATAAATCAAAATTTTTATAAAAGTGACTGTCCTTAATGACAGCTCACATGTCACTTTTCGAGTACGCTACCTTAACAACGTCCATATTGCACTCATCATTACAAAGGGATGTATTACACTAACATTCATACATTTTCTTTTCCTTAAATAAAAGAAGTATGTTCCGTAGTAGTGCGGTTTCTTTTAAGTGCTCTGGCATAACTCAATGATGCGATTCTGAACTTGTTGACTACCATCGACCGCTTCATCAGTATCCGTACCAAGCTTCGAGCGAGTCTTCGTTTGATTTCGACTTTACTAGTCTTGATGTGTTCTAGGTTTGTCGATTCGAAAGTTTATAGGTGCAAGCTCCCATGCGACGAACCACTTTTCTAAGTTCTCTAAACTTTGTCACCTTTTGCTACATGTGTCGGAATACTTACCCGCACCCGATCTCTATCTTTGAAGACCGCTCTCATTTTTTTTTCATCGAAGTACCGCTTCAACGTCTCTTGTTCTTTCTAAACTTTTCTTCGCGCCTTCCTCTTCTTTGGAGAACTACTTCCGCTTAAAATATGATGAGTTTTGTCCTTAAGCTTCTTTCCTAATGTGCCGTTGATAGACAGAAACCAGTGACTGAATGTTTTGTTGCTTCATAATTTATATTAAATATTTTTGGCAGTAAATATCTATTTCGAACTCTTGAACGTCCTGTTGAAGCGTTTAATTTTGCCATTTGCTTGCGGGTGATACACTGCTCTCTTCAATCATTTAAAATCTCGAGCTTTCAGAAAACTTTCAAATTCCCACTGTCACTCGTTGTCGAGCTTTTTAGGGTTACCTTCTCAGTTGAACACCATCTTCAAGAAATTAGTAATCGTTTCTGTCGATATCGTTGATACCTCCGCCCACTATATAAAAATCAATTAGTGTAAGTGCATATCTCAGGGTAGCGGATACGTACGACATTTGGATCCCGGTGGTGACCAGTCCTACTACAGGGCCCTAGCGCACCTTGCCCACGCTAGATCTTGATTTCTCTTACCTCCCTTTCCCGAAGAAATTAGGTCCTACCACTTTTGTTCCATTCACCACTCGTCCCTCTCCCACTTCCGCCAACCAAGAAAGGAACTGGTAGCCCATCTTGGTTTTCATGATTGTTTTTTTCAGAACAAATTATTCTGGAGTTAAAAGCAATATCCCAGCTTTCGGGGTTTATGGAGAAGCTGTGCATATGAGAAAAAATTTGAAAATAGCATGATGGAATACGAAAAGTCTGTTATTAACGGGCAAATTAAACATAGTAGAAAGTAAAAGGATGAGACTAAATATTAAGATTCTTAGAATCTCAGAAACACGTTGGCGTAACAACGCTCATTTTACTACCACCAATAGAAATAGAGTATACTTTGCTGGAAATGACGCAAATAGCATAAATGGCACTGAATTCATAATATGTAAAGATTTCATCAAATCTGTTATGGGGTATAATACACACACCGACATAATTATTTCTGTAAAAATATGGGCGAAACTTAAACATATGCACCTGTAGCGCAATCTACAGATGAAGATCTAAACTTCTTTCATCACTTACTACAAGATGTAATAGATTTTAATTTTTTATCAGAGAAATCAGCATGATCATAGGCGACTTCAACAGAGGATGATCACTGCAGAAACATACTTGGTAAATATGGATTAGGTAAAAGAAACATAAGAGGTAAACGTCTTATACAATTCTGCATATAAAACAATTTAACAATATTTAATTCCCTCTTTTAACACCACTCCCCAAAACTTTATACCTGAAAGTACCCCGACGGTATGCATAGGAATTAGATTGACTTTCTTTTGATTAAGTCAAGATGGCAAACAACTATAAGAAATGTCAAAATCTACGCCAGTGTAGATTTAGACGCAGACCACCAACTTTTAGTAGCAAAATTATTTATTAAACTCAAGTGGAGTCAAAACGAAAAAGTAATTAAAAGAATGACAATTAATAATGAAGAAGTATTTCAAACAGCATTGATATTGTTAAAAGAACAACTAAACAATGAAGATATAAACAAAATGCAGCAAAATTTAAAAAATGTTATAATCAAAGCCGTAGGAACAAAAACAGAACAACTCCAAAGCCAACAGTTTTAGAACAACCATAGGTGGAAAAAAAATAGAAAACAGAACTTAAGAACACTGGAATGCACAAGACCCAGGAACAAGATTTGTATCAGCAGGTAAATAGAGACTTTCAACGCTCATGCAGAATCGATAAAAATAATTACTATAAGAAACTGTGCCAAGATCTGCAACACTATGCAGACCAAAAGAACACCAAACAACTCTTTCAAGCAGTCAAGCATATCAAAAGAGAATTCAAGTCGCGAAACTAGAATCCCTTAAACGGACAAGACCAGAAAATTACTAACATCACAGAGATTCTAGATGATTGGAGGAAATACTGTGATGGACTGTTTAACGACCACATGCAACCTGAAAAGAAGCTGCAGTGAAGGATAGAGGAGAAAGAACCTTACATCGTGCGAGAAGAAATTGATACTGCTATTACAAAACTAAAGACAGGAAAAGCACCTGCCAGCGATGGAATTAGTGCAGAAGTGATTAAAGCTATGGGCGAACTGGGTGCTGATGTAATACATATGCTATGCTAAGCAATCTGGAACACGGAGATTTAGCCAAAAGATTGGTGCAACTCAGTTTCTATAACCATACACAAAGACTAAAAGACAAACCTGACAACTACAGGCTAATTGCGCTACTACCGCATATTAACAAGGTCTTACTATATATAATATCAAAGATTAAAAGCATATCTAGAACAGCAGACTGGTTTCTTAAAAGGTAAGAGCACCCGAGAAGAAATCCTTAACCTAAGACAAATAACATAGAGAGCAAGGGAATATAACCTAAGTCTGTTTGTTGGTTTGTAGCTTTTGATAGTATAAACTGCGAGAAGCTACGAGACATTCTCAAGAAAATGGGGTACTACAGCATATTATCACAATGGTTCAAAGGCTATATAACAATGGACATGGAGTAATAAAAATCGACCGACAGTCAAAAGGATTTAACATAAGAAAGAGTGATCGACAGAAGTGCAAATATGTAATAAGAAAAGTATTACAAAACACCATTGAAGGATTCAAGATCAACGACAAAACGATATCCAACCTCTTATATGCCGATGATACTGTTATTCCTTTTGAAATTACAACGTGACAGTGCAAAATATAGCTTAACTTAGATAAAACCAAAACAAAAGTCCTTATAATCGATAGAGCAAAAAATAACCTGGCCTGATTTAAAATTTAAGTGGTCAACCATTACATACACTTAGGAATACTTATCAATAACATGGGAAACCGCTCAGTGGAAATAATTAGACGAATCCAAATAAGCAAAGCTGCTACGACTAAGTTACACAACTATAGAAAGATTGACAAATAACAAGCAACACAAAAGTGTCACTGGTAAGAACTCTGGTTTTCGTTATTATATGGAGCCGTATCATAGACAGTAAAAGAAAAAGAACGCAAAAAATTGACGTTTTGGAAATATGGTGCTAAAGAAGCATACTGAAAATACTCTAGACAGCAAGTAGAACAAATGTGTTTGTACTACAAGAACTCAATACAAACAATCGGCTCACTACTGTTGCGTACGGACAAATCCTAAAATACTACGGCCACATATCAAGACGTAACAACAATAGCCTTGAGAAACTAATGGTCAAAGGACGCACTGAAGGCACCAGACCACGAGAAAGAGCGCCAAAGAGATGGTTAGATCAAGTCAAAACTGCAATAAGAAAGTCAATTCAACAAATCAATCATGTGGCTCAGAACCGACCCAGATGGAAAAACATTGTCAGAAATACAATGAATAATGGACCACGATAATCACGACTCTTTTGATAAAAAGATACGACGGGAAGAAGAATGCATATCTATAATTCGATGGCAGAGCCTTAAACGATCCAATAATATCAATTTCCAAGCAGCGTTCGATCGGCTGTAACGGTGCCGTACCCGTTTTTATAGTTTTATACGCCGCTCTGCACATTTAACAATTCTGAACCATTTTTTGTATACAAGAATACGAATATGATTTGCGTATCCTCTTTTTTGTTCTAACGATCTCTTGAGAAGTCTCGTGTTCTAATTCGGTGACACTTTTCCGTTATAGCGATTCGAAATTCAGCACGCATAAGAATATCATCATTTCTGACGCTTAACTCGTCTTTTGCTTGAAAATAGGGCTTGTATTCAGCCCCCAATTTCTTATCTCGTGTCCATTCTGTATTTACATATTAAATTGCCTTTTATAATATTTGGAATTGATACGTTTCTTTAATTATTTCTTCAGTAAAAATCGCTACGCTCTTAGCAGTGAGCGCGATTGTTTCGATCTCTCCATTGAGCGCTACTTCCAAATTTCCAGAAGCGTTCTAAATTGTACTTCTTGAAAGTTCATCGGCGATGGTGTTTTCAGACCCTTTCTTGTATTCAACAAGTTTAACAAGCGGGTAGAGCAGCGAGTAATTATTGTATCTGCTCTTGTCGTCCATTGTTAGCAAGTGTTGATCCGTTTTAAGTGTGAACTTTGTAACTTTGCCACTTCTCAAATCTAACACAGACAAATACTTTACGTTCTGCCGTTGATCATTTCTTTCTCTAGCTGTTAGTGTCTTCTAAGCAAATGCGCTAGTTTTCCAGTCATTTCTGAGGCATCTGTCGTAATTGTTGTCTCTAATGTTAGATCATAGATAGCCAACGCTGGACTATTTATTAATCACTTTTCAAGTTTTCAATGGTTTGTTTACATTCAGTACTCCAACTGAACTTTTCACTATTGATTATCTCACGCAAGGCGTTTGCGATTGTTGGGGTTTATTAACATTTTTGATAGTAATAAATGATCAGTGTTGACGCCTTGTAGTAAAGGCCATATGGACTATGGATTTTTGCATTGAGTTAGCTATCCGATATATATATATATATATATATATATATATATATATATATATATATATATATATATAGACCTGAAACTTTGTTAACAAAGTATAGGTCGCTCGTGATTGAGCTCTTCTGATCCGGATTGTGCAGAGGATCGGTCCGCATATTCTGTTTACATCTTTCTTCTATTACAGTTTCTTATGTGTCCGTGCCATCTTTGTCATTTTCTTCCATTCTTTCCTATCTTTTATTATTTCATTCCAGTTCACTATCTCCATATCTCGTATGTCCTTCATCACTTGCCATCTGATTTTTGGTCTTTCTTTTGGTCTTCCTCCCATTGGTTTCCAGTTTAGTATTCTCTTTGTTAGTGTTTCGGGTTCTTTTCTTTGGATATGTCCAAACCATCTGAGTCTTTGGGCTTTTATAACTCTGACTATGTCTTCTCCACCTAATGAGTCCCTCACTTCGAAGTTCATGAGTTGTCTATATTCTCCTTCTGGAGTCTTCACCGGTCCAACTATTCTTCTTATAATCTTTCTTTCTAATATCCTCAGTCTTTCTTCATCTTTATTGTTTAAACACATTGTTTCTGCGGCGTACGTTATGACTGGTCTGATGGCCGTTTTGTATATTTTTAGCTTTGTTGCTTTGGTAAGGTTTTCTAGGCGTTTGCGATTGTTGCAAAATTTGGTATAAATTTCGCGAACCAACCCATCAATCCAAAAAATGTACAGGCTAACTTTAAATCATTTGGATAGGACATTTTTAATACTGCATAAACCTTGTTGTCATCAAGTTTGTCATAATGTGGTGTCCGAAAAGTTTCCCAAACGAACGTCTTTAATTTTTCAACGTAACACTAGCTTTCTTTAGCTTCAGCAACACAGTACTAAGGTTTATTTTATGATCCTCAGCGCTTTTTTCGTATAACACTATATCGTCCAAATAGAATATACATCCTGTGCCAGATTAAAATATTTTAAAGACTGAAATCTGTTTGGTAAGTTAAATAGAGAGAATTATTTAAGTCTACATGTTGCGTTACTGTTGTCCAGGAGATTAACTAACAACGCGTTTGTGTGGTAGAGACGAAAGTAATATTTCAACTAATGCACTTTATTTCCTTTTTCATAGTTTATAGATTATAGTGTGGTGTTTTATTTTTTATATGCCACGAGGCATTGTTATTTTTTTAAGGTATTAGAATTTCTACAGTATTTTAAGTTTCCACAGCTGCATACCGGACGTGCACAGGAATTGTATCATTACTTTATAAATTTCAAATTTACTCCGATTAACTACTGGTTAGTGCATTTTAAGCCAAATTGTTTGCACTTAGTGAAAATGCGTTTCCTTCATGCTAACATCCTGTTCAGATGGGTTTTTGAAGTACTTTGTGTCTTCTGACTGACGCCATAGCACATTATTTAAAATTACAGACGGACAGGCGTCTTTACTAAGAACGAAAGTAACATGGACGGATTTTGCTTTATTGTTCTTGACGCTCAATTTGCTTAACCAGCTTTCTAATTAATTTAAGGAGGTTTGAAGATTTTCCGACACTGTCATTGCGTTTCCATGGAGAGCTAATATAGCGGTGTCCTCCATTAATGGGGAACTCATGGTTTAACGTGTGGTGAGAATGAATGCAAGGTGTGTAGTATAGAAGATATAGCCCAGCACGCTTCTTTTACGAATCCAAAAGTTTATGGCATACAAGTCTGTTCTGCCCCATATTTCCTTGTAGATCTTGCATTCTTTGTAGTTTGCTGAATGGGCTTCATCATAAAGGACGAACTCGGCCGAGATCGTTTTAAGCTTCACGCAGCATTTTGTTGGATGTATACACACTCCGTCATTTTGCACACCTAGACTGGCGGGTATTTTCAGTGTGCCCATAACGCTGTGAGTTTGCACATTCTTTAGTGGGGTGGTTTGATTGTAACTTTGATTTGCTGGTGGTACGTGACGTTATGGATATTTCCGTTTAACTAGCTTAGAAATAAGTTAAAAAATAATATGGACAGAGGCAGTTAAGTGATTCTGTGTTTAACATTATATATACTACTTAGTTTATAGAGTACAGTGTTGTACTTTTAAATCATTTAGTCTAGTTATGAAGACTCGGCAGTTTTTGACTTATCTATTATTTCGTCTGTCAGAGGTACCATATTTACTACCCTAGTAATAAAAAATAGTGGCCGTTGAGAGAACTTTACTTTTTTATTAGTAGAGTTATTGTTTGATCTTTGTTTGCTACTGTGTGCGTGAGTGCGTGTGTGTATGTATGAAATTGCAGTTTGTTCCATTTATTGACTCTATAGGAAAATATGTATTTTAGTTGCATTTAGTTGCATTACGTAATATTGATAAATAGATTTGCGTCAGCTATTTCTGGTTAATTTTAAAAACACCATCTTAACCAAACATGCAATTGCATGTTATTTAATTGCACCAGAATATTTAACTTTTGAAAGTACTAATATCGCATTTATTTACGCGGGGTAATCGCGGTCTGCGAGAGTGTTTGCTTTACGAAACCTAAACCAAAATTTCAATATCAGATTACTGAATTTTACGCAGTTCTTTCTTTAACAGAAAAGTCCAAAACCAGACTCGAAAGAAAATTTGTTCAACTTACCAATTAATGGTCCTAGGTCTTGTCAAAGCAGTCCCTTCGGTTATCTATGCACAACTGCCACTATTTGTGGGAGTCATAGAAACAAGCAGAGAAGCTTCAATGTTACAGCTGTGCATGCTACTCATTTAATGATATTTTCACACGGGATAACAACAAAAAAATCACAAGAGAATTAGCTCGAGTGAATGTTGAGATGCATTAAAGCCGGGATACGATAATTGGTTAGATGTATGAGGTCCTGCATTGCGTGCAATAAGTACCACTACCCAGATGCACGAAAATTATAACCACGCCACTTGACGCAAACGTTTCAATACGTTGATATAAAAGCTTTAGTTTATCGTTTGTTTTTCAGCCATATTGTGGTGCATTAAATTTTTATCATTAAAAAAATGCAATCAAAATTGTGTCTGCTTCCATAGATTGCCGCTACTTTTTATGGAGACAGGTGCAATATGACCTCATAATTCGGAAATTTGGCACTTCGTATTATCTTTCATTTGCAGCAATAATATTTAACACAAATTCTGTTCCAACAGAACAATAACAACAATATATTCTGTAAGTTAATTGTGTGTGTGAGTAATGTAAGAGCTTGGCACGCACAGCTGTGTCTTTGTTTATTACATTAGGAAGGTGGGGACAGGCGGTCTTTCCATTAAACTCTACTGAAATTCAAGTGTTAGATAAAATGTGAAACCACATTGTTGGAGCGTTTGAAAAGACAGTTTTGATACTTGATGACTCGGTGCTTGATTATATCTTCCGCGAATGGTATATTAGTATGTGAATGTAACGTAAGATTACAGGCAAGAAGCTTTTGTAAGGTTTGAGGCTGAAATCTTTGGGTGTTATCTATGTTTGAACGCGCAGAGTATTCCAATAATTTACAAATGTACGTTAAAGTTGGCAGTACATATACAACTATACAACAGTAGCTTGTTTTCCATAGAAGGTATCGATTTCCGACATAGTAATTACTACATATTTTTAATTTTTAGATCCATTTCTTTTTGTGTTTTGAATCTTTTGTTTATGTAGGGCCTAAGTTATTTAACTGAGTCGTCTTTGGGGTTTATTAACATTTTTGATAGTAATAAATGATCAGTGTTGACGCCTTGTAGTAAAGGCCATATGGACTATGGATTTTGCATTGAGTTAGCTATCCGATATATATATATATATATATATATATATATATATATATATATATATATATATATATATATATATATATATATAAGACCTGAAACTTTGTTAACAAAGTATAGGTCGCTCGTGATTGAGCTCTTCTGATCCGGATTGTGCAGAGGATCGGTCCGCATATTCTGTTTACATCTTTCTTCTATTACAGTTTGTTATGTGTCCGTGCCATCTTTGTCCTTTTCTTCCATTCTTTCCTATCTTTTATTATTTCATTCCAGTTCACTATCTCCATATCTCGTATGTCCTTCATCACTTGGTCCTGCCATCTGATTTTTGGTCTTCCTCCCATTGGTTTCCAGTTTAGTATTTTCTTTGTTGGTGTTTCGGGTTCTCTTCTTTGGATATGTCCAAACCATCTGAGTCTTTAGGCTTCTATAACTCTGGCTATGTCTTCTCCACCTAATGAGTCCCTCACTTCGAAGTTCATGAGTTGTCTATATTCTCCTTCTGGAGTCTTCACCGGTCCAACTATTCTTCTTATAATCTTTCTTTCTAATATCCTCAGTCTTTCTTCATCTTTATTGTTTAAACACATTGTTTCTGCGGCGTACGTTATGACTGGTCTGATGGCCGTTTTGTATATTTTTAGCTTTGTTGCTTTGCTAAGGTTTCTGTCTTTTAGGAACTTTTGGTAGCTCCAGTACGCTTTATTTCCCGCCTTTATTCTTTCTATTATTTCTGGACTTCTCTCGTTCTTTCCTTCTACTATTACTCCCAGATACTTAAAATGTTCTACTCTTTGGAAGTAGAATCTTCCTACTTTTATTCCTCTTAAATTATCTAGTCTTCTTCTTGTGCTCACCATGTATTTTGTTTTATCTTCATTTATTTTCAAGCCTCTGACCTCGGCTTCTTTCATAAGTTCCATTATTACTTGTTCCAGGCTTCTTTTATCTCTTGCTATGAGAACTAAATCATCAGCGTATCCAATTATTTGTGTAGAGTTGCGTGTTATCATTTTATTTCTCCATTCACCTATGACTCCATCTAGTGCTATATTGAACAGCGTGGTTGAGAGTCCATCCCCTTTTCTCACTCCCACCTCTATATTGATCTTGCTTGAATTACCTTCGGCTGTGAATATTTGCACAGTAGAGTTTATCATCGTCATGTTAGTCAATCTTATTAGCTTTCTTGGTATTTGCATGCTTTTCATTTCTTTGAGTAATTGCTGTCTATTTATGGAGTCGAACGCCTGTTGGAAGTCTATAAAGAGTAGGTGTATTTCGATATCGTACTCGTAGCATTTCTCTATTATCTGTGTTAATGTGTGTATCGCATCTACCGTCGATCTTCCTTGTCTGAATCCTTGCTGATATTGTCCCAGTTTTTGTTCTGTGTATTTGGTTAATCGTCTTCTTATTATGGAAGTTAATATTTTGTAGGTTGTATTTAGTAGTACAATTGCCCTATAGTTGCCACATTTCATCGGGTCCCCTTTTTTGTAGAGTGGGGTGATTTGTCCATTTCTCCAGTCTTGTGGCATGTTTTCCTCGGTCCATATCTTTAACATTAGGTGGTAAATTCTTGCTAGCAACTCTTCTCCTCCATTAGTTATCAGTTCATCTGGTCCTGCAGTTTTGTTCCGTTTTAATTGTTTGACTACTTCCATAAACTCTTCCCATGAGGGTGGGTCCACTTCGTTATCTCTCTCATCTCGTATTTCTTCTTCTATTTTTCTTGTGTTGTCTTTATATAAGTCAGTGAGATATGTCTCCTAGGCCCTTTTGCTTATTTTTGCTGTTACTGTCTTTTTTGTATTGAATCGTCTTATGTAGTCGAATAGTTTTCTACTATCTTTATTGTTTTCTTCCAGTATTTGCATTTCGTTGGTGATCCAAGCAGCTTTTTTTTTGTATAGTATTGTTGCTTCTTGTTTAATTTTCTTGTACTCGAGTAGTTCTTGGTCCCTTACTGCTTCTATCCATTTCTGTCTTGCTTCTCTTTTCTTGTCACTCTTCTTTTGACACTCTTCGTCGAACCATTCTTTTGGTGTTTTGTTTGTTCTCTGCCCTATTATTTGTTCTGTTGCCGTAATAATACTTGTTTTTCCGTTGCCTTTGTCGTTTCCTTTGTCGTTCTGCCCTTGGTTTTTATTAGTTTTTTAAATGCCGTCCTGTTTTAGTAATCTTTAATAATCTGTCTCGTACGTCTGCCTCCCTACTATTTTCTGGTGACCTCTGGCTTAATGTTCTTCCTTTCCTGCCTTGTTTATATTCCTGATCTTGTGTTTTCCCGATGTCCAGTATTTTTCCATTTTCTATTTCCCGTTCGTTTTCATCTTTGTTTCCATTTTCTTTATTGCATTCCTTCTCTTTTATTCCTGGTATTTCTATTTCTATAGATTGGAGCTGTTGAAGTGTGTAGGGTGTCCCATTTACTATCAATTTGTTGTATCTGATTATTGCATGGTTTCCCTTTTCTCTGATTATTTTCATAAATTTTATTAGCTCTTTCCTTTGTTTTTGTACCTCCTTTGTGAATTCTTCTTCTATGTATATATCTGTTCCTTTTAAATTTTTTGTCGCCTTAAGTATTTCTATTTTCTTCTGCCAGTTGTGTAATTCTACCATAATGGGTCTTGATTTTCCATTACGATATTTGACAATTCTCCTGATATCTGTTACTTCTTGCTCCATGTCCATCTGTTTTCCCATTTCTTGTAGAATAGTTCTCGTTATCTCCTTTAATTGCAAGTCTTCTTCCTTTGCTTGTTCATCTGCGCCGTGAATAATCAGTCTTCTTTTCTTTATCTCTCTCTCCATTTCCTCAAGCCTCATATCTTGCACTTCTAGTTTTAAATTAATTTGTATGTTCTCATTTTTTAGTTGTTCGTTTTCCTTTTTAATTTTGTTTATTTCGCTTTGGAACTTTTCTATTTTCTTTTCAAGCCTTGCATTACTTTCTTCTATTATGTCCAGTTTATCTAATTTACCTAGTTTTGTTTTTATTTCTACTAGGATTTCTTCCATTTTATTAACTTTGAACAAATTTAGTTGGAGTGGTTTTTTAAAAACCTACTGAATCCCTCTCTGTGTTTTGTTTACGTTGTTTATCTTATTATTTAACTATTTTTATGAACACAACTTTTTATTTGTCTTTCTAATACGACTTCCCGTATTTAAAATCACTGTATTTAACGAATTTGGAAATTTCTAAGCTCACTTTAAGACACCTGCACTACCGTTCGCGCCAGGCCCGGACTCCCTAGCTATCCGATAACGTTGCTATATGATGGAGTGAAATATTTTGAAACTAATGTTGCGGCATGTGTTTATCAAATGGTAAATCTTTATTTATTTTATTTAATATTAACTTTTCCAGCAGCTTAGATATAACAAGTAATAAGCTGATTAGTCTGTAGGATTTAACATTGTGTGAAGGTGTTTTGCTTTAGTATCAATATAATTTGAGCAATTTTTATTAGTGTTATCACTTTAAATATTGCCAGTAGAACATATTTCGCTTTTTCTGGTAGTCGCTTTAAAATTTCCTCTTTTCTAGGATCCTATCCAAACACTTGACATTTTTGTTTTAATTTTTTGAGTAATTTGTTAATTTTGAATTTAGGTATTGGTGGGGACATTAGAGTGGAATTTTAAGAAATGTTTCTGTTGTTAGATACTTCAATTAAGTGTCTTATAAATAAATCGACGTTTTTGTTCAAATCTAATCCATCAATCATCTTTGACATGTAGTAATGCATTGTTGGTCTTTTAAATGTTTAGATGTCTTCCACATTGTGTTATCATTTTTAAAAAGTTTGTATGGTAGCGTTGAAAGGTTTAATCCATCAATGCGGTTTTTAACTTATTGGTAAGCTGATTTTATCTGCTTTTATTACAAATTTTTTTGGATGCGGTGCTATATTTCTCCGACTTTTCGTTTCTTCTTAACAATTAGATTATATTTCAAGAAATATTTTGATAATTAGGCTTTTTTATCTTTTGCCGGTGTGGAATTTCTGTCTGCTTCCTGCTCAGATGTCATAAAATTATTCGTTGCACTGTTGACTTTTTCACGTGTTTTAAGACTCGTGTTAATGTTAACCTGTTCTTGTATCGGATGCCATAAATTGCTTAAAGGTTAACTGATTTTTTTTCTTTTCTGATATGTTCTAGCGCCATCGTAGAGCTACTAACCGATATGATCAGGAAACATTGCTTAATAAATTAACTTCTTTGTTTACAATTAACTGTATTCCAATATCTGGAGAAGGCGGCCTAACTAAAGGTAAGTGATTGAAAATTATTCAACGTGAAGTGTTTATAAAATGATAGCATAAAATTTGCTATAAATTTTCCATTTCTAAGTTTTAGAGTCAGTACATGATTTTTAGATAGCGACAGAAATTTTGCACTGTTGGGGAATACGGTTGTCTCAAAGCAATATGCAAAAAAACAATATTTTTATCTACTCTCCTTAGAATATTACAAAACAATGATGACGCTAAATATTGTGAATTGACCAACGCATCCACTAAATACTAATAAAGAATTGTCTTATTGTTTGAGTGCAAGTGTTAATTTTAAAGTAGTTGTAACGAGAAATAGAATAGTCAAGGCAAAAAATTTCGCTTTGAGAACGCCTATTTTTGGAAGAGCTAAGAATGGCAGTAACTCTAGCTCTAGCTAGCTAGAAAATTAAAAGGTTACCAAAGAACAAAGTGGCATAAGAATGACTTTAGAAACCGAAAATGCACATCACTCTATAGAACTTGCTGTATAATCCAAATTCTTTGCTTCAGATCCTTACAGATTTAGGATATTCAGCACTAGTTCCCCGTTGTAAATTTTATTTTATTTTATTTCTCAAACTAAAATTATTATTAAAAACTGGATGCTTTTGTATGTTAGGCTGAAAAAAGTAAAACTTTACCAACTTTAGAACATATTTATGTGCAATTTTTTATTTCCCCGAAAACGTAATTATGTATATTTAATAACATAAAAGTATATCCCGTTGATATAAACTACTGATCAGTTTATTTCTACAAAAAATGTTAATATGTATAATGTTAACATAAACATTATTCACAGAAGAGGTCTGTACAAACTTTCTTTGGTATAATTTTATTATAAGCTCATAATTTGAAAACCATACATTTAGTTAGAAACGATCGTACTTTGTGTCGAATCGTCTTGTTGATTTTTTTAGACTATATAACGAACATTTTGTATAGCATATTACCATGTTAACAATAAATTGGCTTGTTGATAGTTGAGTCGGTTTGCACAATTACCCTATAAATCCCATAGATGCATAATTACGCCAGCGAAGTGTTGTTGAACTAAGTTTGATATTTATTGTTAACAATTATGGAAGAGTTCGACGTCTCCATTCAATGACTTTCTTTTTTGTTTAAAATTTAATCTAATAACTACTTTTGAAAGAATAGTAACCCTTAGAAACATAGTAATTTGCTGTTAAAGTTAATTTTATTACTTTAGCATTACTTTTAAGACATTAAGTAATCCATTTTCTAATATGTCAGCTTGACATTTGTGAATCTTTATGTATGTGCAATTTATTGTATTATCGTTTACTTAATCTTTAATTGCGTTTGTTAACATTGTTTCCGTAAAACGGGGGCTTTCTTCGTTGATTTGACTATAATTTTAATTATTACATATACATTCTAAAGCTAAATTTCATGAGCAAAGTTACTTCGACAATTAGTTTTAATGCAATTTATAGTTTTGGATATTTACAATACACAAGGTATCTGTAGAATTTATTTGTAATACTTGTCATTTTATACTAGCACACATAAGAGTATTTTTATGGAAAAATTGGTAAATATTAAAATTACAAAACAGATATTTTAAACCTTATAAAGTATGTTAATTTTTAATACCAAACTTTCAAGCAAACATGATGTCTGTTGGATTTGATTAAATCTTTCCGCTATTTTGTGTACTACTAATTTAAATTAAAAGACCCAGAAAGGTTCTTTAAAGACATTCTTTAGAGACATAATGCAAGTATGTTAAGAACATAAACTGACCAGTACTTGACAAAACTAGCAATACACAAGTGTGTAAATTTTAAAAAGCTTACTCTTCAAGAAGTACTGGCAATCTTTGTAGAAGGTAAATTTATGTGCGAACAGTGGAAAATTATGTGCAATACTAAGAGATTTGTTTTTGTTATTCACAAATACAAACAAATCCCAAAACCAGGAACTGTAGCGAATGGTCTGTATTTACAAGCCTTGTAGCAAAATGAAGATGTGATGAATTGCAACGGTTAAATCATAAATTTGAAGTAGCACCGAGAGTGATGTAAATACAATTTAAAGTTTACTTGTTTCTTTGGGACTAACTGTTATCATTGATGCAGAATAGAAGCTGATTCCATCATATGTTTAATTCTGCAGACTAACACGTATATGTCTTGTTAGTTAGTTGAAAATATAAAAAAGATAAAGATGACAACAAAGAAGATGAAACATATAATTTGAATCTAATTAAAAATTAACTCCAGTTCGCTTACAATCTGTCTCCATTTGGACAATAAGTAATTATTATAACTAGTACCTAATATTTCCAATAATAGCTTGTAGGAGAAGCTTTAAATGATACCTTATTTCTGTATATATATAACAAAAGTAATATGGTATAATAACATGTTATCTCAGTCTAGATTTTTACTAATCCTAATGAAACCGATTCATTAGGTGATTAGGTGATTATGTTATTATACCATATTATATATAGTATATATATATATATATATATATATATATATATATATATATATATATATATATATATATATATATATATATACAGAAAGAGAGTATCATTGAAAGCTTCTCCTACAAACTATTATCAATATAATTGACGCGCTTTACCACTGTCTTTAAACAAATGTCTTGCCAACACATTTGGATGTGCTTGAGTTCTAACACTATATTTTTCAGTAAAATGTTTAATTACTTCCTTAATTGAAAGTATTTGTAGGTCTTTGGCGATGGTAGTGTTCGGAACATACCACGGAGCATCAACTAGTGTTCTAAGGCTTTGTTTTGGAAACGTTGCAGTATTTCCAGTTTGGAATTGCGTGCTGTGCCCCATATCTGTACGCTGTATATTCACACAGGCTTAATAATAGACTTGTACAAAAGTAACTTGTTCTCTAATATCAGTGGAGATTGATTGCCTTCCAATCAATCAGTACATTGTTCTCAGTTTTAGTCTAAGCTGTTTCCTCTTTGTGAATATATGTTTTTCCATGTTAAACATTGGTCCATGTGTATACCTAACTGTTTTATATTATCTACTTGATTTAGTTGTTTGTCGTTTAGAGAGACGGGAGGGCAAGTATCACTGTTTAGTAATATGTACCCATTTTAGTTCGTTTGCTTTGATCTTCCATGTGGTTATCTAAGTTTGTAGTTTATTTAGATTTTTTTGGAGGTGTTCTGGTGCAGTTGTTAGGTTGTCAACTGTAGTTCTGTCGGTTGTTGGTAGATTCGCTGTGTATAAGAGGTATAGAGTAGGCCTTAATACGCTACCGTACGGCACTCTGGACTTTATTGATAGTAAGTTCGTCTATACGTACTGGTACAAGGAACAGTCTCTTATTTAGAGAGGATTTAAAGATAATAAATAAATTGGATGGTAGCATTTGCCTAAGCTTGCACTGTAATCCTTCGTGCTCGCCGTTATCAAAGGCCTGACTGATATCCAAGAATGCTTTTGAACAATACAGTTTTTCCTCGAATGCCATGTTGATTACGTTAACTATCCGGCGCGTCTTTTCCACGGCACCATGTTTGCTCCTAAAACCAAATTGGTGATCAGAAATAAGTTCGTTGTTCTTCAATACCGGTTTGAAAGAATTGGCAGTAAACTTAGGCGATAGGAGGCTGTTTCAATTGGGTTTTTCCAGATATTAATAGCATGATAATTTGTGAGACTTTCCAATGCTTAACAAAGTAGCCATGTCCAAATACTACGTTGAAAATCTGCTATACAGCTTTAAGTCATTTAGTTGTAAGTTTCTGTAGTAGCTTTCCTGTTATTAAGTTGACCCTGGTGCTTTCTTGAGATTTATGTGCTGTACAATAGTTTTTTGACTTCACTAAGACTGATGTTTTGTAATAAAGGATCGATTTGATATGGTGCATCAAGAAATTCTTGGATTTGTTCTTCGTTTGCTACGGCATCTATGTTATGGGGTTTGAAAACTTTAGCTAAGTGACTTGAAGTACTCTGGTTTTTTGTTTAGTGCCTCATTGGAATCTCTTATTAGGAAAAATAATTCTTTGGTTTTCTTCAATTTCCTTGTTGGTTTCCACAGTAAAATTTTTGTTGCTTCTGAGGCGGACAAGTTACTGGTAGGTACTGCTAGAGAGATTGATTTTTATTTGCATTAGCATTTGATTTAATTCCTTGGTAACCTTGTTGAATCTTTTTGTCATCGTTTTTGAGATTTTCCATTCTTTAACATTGGTATGGCCATGATCTCTTGTTGCTAAACAAGCTGAATTCTGTATTGCTTTGATAAAGTCGGTTAGTGCTAAATCGAGTTCTTCTGGCGTTTTTAATGTTATTTTCAGATTAATTTGCTGGTCTAAGGTTATCCTGTATGTGCTCCAGTTTGTTTTTAATGTGAGTTGTTTTTGTTTTTTTATTATATGGAAATTCAGTGTGCTCAGATAAAGGTCCAAAAAGGTTTCTGACTTCAATTGTTTTGCATAAATGCATTTATAATTGATAAAATTAAATTAATATAAAAGTAGATGGGTTGATATTGCAGTTAGGTTATTTGCTTTTTTATATATGTTTTTTTATATGTGCCGTCTCCTCTTAGAAGATTGGCTATCATTATGGCTGTTTGTATTCTTGACGTTGCTGCTCTGAACAATTCAATAGAACTGCAATTGTACCATTGTCTCAGGTTACTCAACCAGGAGATGCGTCTTCTTCCTCTATTCCTTTTACCCTGTATCTTCCCTTGCATGATATTTTGCAGGATTTCATATCTTTCTCCCCGCATCACATGCCCCAGATACTGTAATTTCCGTATCTTAACTGTATTCAATACTTCTTTTTCCTTCCCCATTCTTCTGAGTACCTCACCATTCGTCACTCTGTCCACCCAGCTGATTTTCAACATTCTTCGATAGGTCCACATCTCGAATGCTTCCAGTCGATCACTGATGCTTTTTTTCATCGTCCAAGCCTCCATTCCATAAAATGCTACTGAAAGCACGTAGCATCTCAACATTCTGATTCTTAGCCTCTGTTGCATAGTATATTTCTCATTTTATTAAATATGGTCCTGGCCCGGCCAATTCTTGCTCTAATTTCCTCTGTGTATTCATTGTTCTCGTTGACAATAGTTCCCAGGTATTTGTATTTTTGTACCTTCTCCACTTATTCTCCTCTAATCCATATATTTTCTTGTCGTTGTTGTGATTTTGTGATTGTCATAAATTTAGTCTTTTTGATATTTAGTGACAGACCCTATTCTTCACTACTTTCGACTACTAGATCTAATATCCTTTGTAAATCTTCTAATGACTCTGCCATGAGTATAGTGTCATCTGCATATCTAATATTGTTTATATATTTCCCGTTAACTTTAATCCCAATTGATACTTCTTCCAGTGCGTTCTTGATTATTTCCTCAGAATATACGTTGAAGAGTAAAGGCGAAAGTACACATCCCTGCCTTACTCCGCTTTGTATCTGTACTTCTTCAGTTAACTCATTATCCACTTTTACATTAGCAATCTGGTTGAAATATAACTGAGTTATTATTCTAATATCTTTCATATCTATATTTTTATCTTTAAGTAGTCGAATGAGGTAGTTATGGCGGACTTAGTCAAATGTTTTGTTGTAATCGAGGAAGCAGACATATATTGGTTGATTGATATCCATACATCTCTGGGTTAACATATTCACTGCGAACAGGGCTTCTCTTGTGCCCATTGCTTTCCTGAAACCAAATTGGGTTTCACTAAAGTCTTGTTCTAGCTTTCTGAAAATTCTTTTATGCAATATTTTCAGAAATATTTTAAGAGTGTGACTTATTAAACTAATTGTCCTATGATCATTACACTCTCTTGCGTTGGCTTTTTTGGGTAAAGCGATGAATGTCGATCTGAGCCATTCTGTAGGGATTATTCCTGTATTATATACTGTATTATATAAATCCACCAACACGCCTATTTGTTCTTCCGTGATTAATTTTATTATTTCAGCTGGAATTTCATCAGGACCCGGAGCTTTATTGGAATTTGGCAACTTTATTGCATGTATTACTTCTTCTTCTGTTATATATGGTCCACTGTCTCGTTCTGTATTTTCTTCTATTGTTTCTTGTTGTCTTTCATCTTCGAATAATTCCTGGATATACTCTTTCCATCTTTCTAATTTACCTTTGATGTCGGGTATTATTTTACCATTTCTGTCTAAGAGGATATTATTTTTATTTGATTTTCTTATTCCCGCCATTTCCTTTATTTTCTTGTGCAAGTTGAAATCATCATGTCTTGTTTGCAATTCTTCTATTTCTGCACATTTATTTGTGTACCATTTCTCCTTAGCTTCTCTAATCTTCCTTCTTATTTCTTTATGTAAGGTTTTATACATTTCATTGTCTCTATTCTTATGTTGTCTTCTGTTTTCCATCAGTTTCAGTATCTCATCCGTCATCCATATTTTATTTGTGTTATTTACCTTTGATTCTCCTGATATTTCTCTACTTGGGGTCATTATTGCTTTTTTGAATGCTTCCCATTTGTTATTTGGATCTCCCTTCAAGTGTTTATCTATTTTTTCTTCTAGTTCTTTATTAATTTTTACCGCTAATTGATCTTTTGTTGCTTGGTCTTTTAATTGTATTATCTGTAGTTGTTTTTTGTTCTGTTGTGATGTAACCTTTTTTAATCGTGTTTCGATTTTTATTATCACCGGATTGTGGTCAGTTGCTGCATCTGCGCCTGGATATGTTTTGGCCGACTTGATGGAATTGCGATATCGTTTATTTATCAATACATAGTCTATTTGGTTTCGGACTATGTTGTTGTTATTATCTGATGGTGCTCTCCACGTATATAGCCTTCTTTCTGGCAATTTAAAGAACGTATTTTAGATTATCATTTCCTGTTCTTGGCAGAACTGTTCCAGTCTATCTCCCCTCTCATTTCTTAGTCCCAGTCCGTAATTACCTATGATATCGTCCACTTCTCCTTTTCCTATTTTTGAGTTGAAATCCCCCATGACAATCGTGATTTCTCTGTTTTTTGTGATATTTATAGCTTTCTGAACGTCGTTATAAAATTGTTCTACTTCTTCCTCATCCTTATCTGCAGTAGGGGAATATACCTGTATTATATTCATTATTCCTTGGAGTGTTTGAGTTCTTAACATGATTACCCTATCTGAGACAGGCATGAAGCTAATTACTGATTTACACAGGGTTACACCTGGTTTCACTCAGTCCCATTATGTTAACCTTTTAGAGAAACATAAAGTTCTTTGCTCTCTGTTATTAATCGTAAACCCCAATGTTAGTGTTTTGCATTTCAATCTCCTGCATCGATAGCTATATTTTCTAGGGCATTAAAATAATCTTCACAATTTTTTTTTTAAATTTTATATTTTAATGGGCAAAAAATTGCAGATACGTTTGAATTTCCCGTATGATCTTCTAATGCTATAGTTCTTTGTAGATGTTCCGTGTTATAGCCTTCTAGCTTGTGGTGCTTGACGCGAACCCTGCGTGTCCATCACCATCGGAATACCTAGTGTTGTATATTTGATATCTTGGGATATGAATATGACCTTCTGCAGCGAAGCTAGCATTATGTGTATATTATTATTTTGTGAAAATAATTAGACTTCTTGCGGATGCTGATTTTAAACAATTTTACTAGCGTAGATATAAAATTCATTTGACCCATTTGACTGAGGAGTTCGTTCTTTATATTTTTGAGTTCTGTTATACGGCTATTTATAAGTATTAAAGTGGTTTGTTTGTTGTGTACTCTGTGCATAAGTTAAGTTGGGCTGTACATACTGAGTTCTAAAATATTTAGGTGCTCCACTTTATTCCTAAACTGTGGGTATAACTTTTGTTGTAATGTTTACGGACAATACATCCTCTGTAATAGGCCAGGTGGTTTTCATTGCAGTTACATTGAACTGATTTATTTTTGACTCTTCTAGGTCAATTTGATATTAAGTGACTACCTAAGTACTTTACGCAGCGCAGACTTTTATTACAATTTTTTTTGTGTGATCATATTGATGAAAGCGCCGCACTGCGGTATAGTTCTTTTTGTATGTGGTGCTTCAAATGTCACACATTTGTTCATAAGTAGTCTTACTACGCCCCTCCGAGCGATCTTAAATGTTTGAAAATTCCGTATTTTGGAGTGTTTTAGCCAAGCTGGTTACCTTTTGTCGATATGGGTTACTTAAGCTTTCTCCGATAAAGTATAAATAGCTTTAGAATACATTTGAAATCGACTCGGAGAAGCCGCATGACGTTTTTGAAGTCGCTTACATTATTAGTACAAGTATTGAAAAATGAGTGAGAAAGGCAGTAGATTATTTACTAATCGTGCTAGCAGATCAAAAATATCTAATCGCGATACCGCTACAGAATAGCAGCTTCGAAAGCGACTGTGATAATGTGTCGAGGCTCGCAAAAAATGAAGACAGCAAACACAGATATTGATATTAATTTGGACGCATTATTTGGCTATCGTATTTTAAATTTTATTTCTGTTTTTACAATGCTAGCTCAAATTCTGGTTTGTAAGGAGTGTGCTAATGCTGTTACCTTTTCGGAGTCACATAAACGCGGTCTCGGATTGAAACTCGTAATTACTTGTAATAATTGTGGAATTCATTCGATTAACTGTTGTCCGTTAATCAACGGTAATGCTTACGACATAAACAGACGTCTTACTTTTGCCATACGGTGACTTGGTGTTGGTAGTTACGAAATCAGTAAATTTTGTACGTTTATGTGTTTGCTCAAACCTGTGTATTAAGTAGCATACAGTGCCATTGTGAACATCATTCGACGCGGTGAAAAATATATCTACTTAGAAAGCCGTTAAAGAGGAAAAAATTATTTCTAATAAAGACGGTCAGGTTGAAAGGCTTTCAGTATCGGGAAATGGCTCGTGGAGAAAGCGCGGCTTTTCATCTTTTTGCGACTTCGCAAGTTTGATAGAATGGTTTATCGGCAAGGTCATCGACATTTGCGTAAAATCCAAGTATTGCAAGGAGTGTGAGTATTGGAAGATGAAGAAAGACACTGAAGAATACGCAGATTGGATTGCTTCACATGGGCCGCTGTTTGACACGAACCACAGCGGTAGTGCTGGAACTCGATGCTATAGCTGAGATGTTCTTGCGCTCTGAGTCGTTGCACCAAGTTCTACACGCTAATTACAACGGAGATGGCGATAGCAAAACATATAAAAGTATTGTTGATGCTAAACAGTACGGCAATAATTTCAATATTATGAAGAAAGAATGCATAGGACATGTGCAAAAAAGGCTCGGAACAAGACTACAAAATTTAAAAAAAAATAAAAAATCTTTGCAACAGAGGAATGTTAACCGGAAAATCGATGTATTGGTTATTTGTTGTGGATTAGCTATACGTCGAAATACAGGTTCAGTAGAAAATATGTGCAAAGACATATACGCCACACTGTATCACAAAATTTCAGCAGATGCAAAACTTTATCACGATAATTGTCCAGCAAAAGTAGATTCTCAGTGCTCTTGGCAAAAAGCAAAGGCATCGAATACACTTTAATTACACATACACAAACCGGCTATGTCTATGAAAGTTTATGAGGCTGTTCAGAAGACTTATGTAGAACTAACGAGAGACGATCTCCTCTCTCGTTGCCTTGGAGGTTTCACACAAAACGCCAATGAAAGCTTGAATGTATTCACTTGGTCTGTTCTGCCAAAATCAATATCGAACGGCAAAGATATTGTCGACATAGCAACTGATATTGCTGTAATTACCTACAATGATGGTTTTCAAGGATTTCTTAGTGTACTGAAGGCACTTGAATTAAAAATCAGCAATGAATTGTTTTATTACTGCCTAGATATTGATGAAAAACACGTGAAAGCCACAAACCGCTCAGTATCAAACAGTAGAAAAAACGCGAGAAAGGACTTAACATCGTTCAGAAAGGAGGCTGAAAAGAAAAATGCAAACCTAGGAGAAGAGCTTTACGGTTTTAGAAAGGCAAAGTAAAGGTAAAAAATCAGCAAGCTGATATATGCAAATATTCATGTAGTAAAACGTTTCAAAACTTTAAACGCGATTTTCTCAAAACCATGTTTTTGAAACTGGTGTGCAGCATAACTCGAGCAATTTTCATTCAATTAATTTGAAATTTTAACTGTACCTTCTTAAACACATTATCTATGAAAATACTGGTGGGTTTCACGATTAATTAATAATAACATTTATATCGATTTTTCATCAAAAAACCAAAAATAACCTTCAAATGTATGCCCAATTTGTAAAAATCAATATTTTTCTAAATACTCAGGTACTTCCAAAGAAAAACTTATATGTAATAATAATTTTTTTTGTATTGCTGTAGGTGCACACCGTTTTGACCTTTAAAAAAGGCGTCTCTGGTGATTAGATTTTTACGACGCCATTTTCATTTAAAAATCACAATAAAAAATATTGTTGTAGACCTCTACCAGGTACAATAAATCCTTACAACTTTACTTTGATTTCTGTATTAGTAGTGGAGAAAAAAATTCTCAAAAATAGCCTTACTTTTCAGGGCTCCTGACTGATGTAACCCTTTTAGAAAACATAGGTAGACGTACATTGATGCGTTATTGTTTTATGTTCCACACGTTCGTTACTTCGTGTCCCAGTGTTAGTATGCTTTTCTTTATATCACCAACATCAATAAAGTATATTTTTTAGTACCACTCTAAAACTTTTATCGTGTTTGGTCCTATAAGTGTCCGGTTTTTGTCATATAACATTTTTAAAATATTGATATGGGTAGGACCGTTTTTGATATTTTCACTTGATCATTAGTGAGTTCTTTAGTTTGATACTTTCCTTCTGCTACTTTATTTAATTCTACAATTACGGTTTAATATTTTCTATACCAGTAATAGAAATAGGTATTGGTTTTGGTTCTTTCTTTTCTTGTTGCTTATTTGTGTTTGTACCCATAGACTCCCGCTCACTGTGTCAGCTAAGTCTGTTGTTGCTTAACCAATATTTTTTAGCTGTACTTTGATTTGAGTTCTCTTCTTCTAACATCACTTTTTACTGTTTATAGTAGTTTGCCGGTCAATGTTATTTGACGGTGCTGACGGTGAGAATTCTGATAGTAAGTGGTGTGTTGCTTGATTAGGTAGCACAATGTTTGCTTGCTGTTGACTATAAAATGCTGGTTGTTGCTGAGATTGCTGTGTTATTATTGGTTGAGAGTAACACATACTTGAGGCTGACATGTATTGTAGTTGCGCATTTTAAGTGTACATTATTGAATTTGATTGCACGTAATGCATGTTGTTGTAATAACGATTGTTGGTAATTTTGGCCTCACCCTATAGTTGTGTATTTTATGACAGTTTATATTGCGCTATTATTAGATATCAAATTATTTAAATGTTACGTATGTAGTATAAATAAGTAATATAAAAATAACTTCCCTGTTTACTGTCATTGAATGACCTTACTCCACGAGACTCAAATGGAAAACGTAATACAAATTAAATAAATTTTAAAAAATTGATATAATTAATTGCTAATTGGTTTCCAAAATACATTAAACCATCTACCAGCTGACAAAGACGCAACGTACATACAAACAAGCATATTTTGACTTTTGTATTTAATAAAAATTTGCGAAGAATGTTGGTCTGATTTTTAATATAAATACTGTGACGTGCCCTGAAAAAATAACAAAAATACATTTGCTTTTAAAAGTCTTCTATTGTAATTAGAGTTACTTTAGCTGTGATTGTGTCGTCTGCTTCAGAGTGTTGTTAACTTGTATATAATTTATAAAATATCCCTCGTATTATGAATTACATAGTTTTATGCCACTGAAATAAAGTCGGACAAAACTATTTTAGTTAGAACTTAAACTTTAAGTAGTCTGGGTCTTCTCCTTCGTTAAAAACGTTAATCAATTAAAATAAAAATTTAAAGAGTACAATGAAAGTATTGTTTATTATTTTTGCTAAACTACTTATAGTGTTGAGTATTTCAATGAGAAAAAAATTATAATAGGAGAACCTGCTTAAATGTTTTATGTATGTTTAATTCACCTAAATGCTAAGATCGTGAATAGTAATAAATTTAGAAAAAAAATATGAGCACGCTTTATTCAGTATTTACAAAAAAGAGCTTTGAAGCGAGTGAAAATAAACGCACATTTGATGCAATCTCAAATCTGCAAAAATGCTATCGTCAGCGACATTACACAGAAATACCTTCCACTCTGTCATAAGCATGTGCATGTGTATGTCATGATGATGGGCTATAAAGAGAAGAGAATATTATAAATCACCCGAGATAAAGGAGAGCCATGATGAGAGCAGGAAGAACGCCGAAATACAGGAAGGATGTTGTGTAATGTACGGTTATTTCTCTCGCATGCGGCGCGGAAGATGGCACTTCTTAAAACTGCAGAATCCATCACGCGTTTTTGCTGCAGCGCCGGCAATTCCCGCCAAGGCGGGGCCGCTTTATTTTATAGCGTATGAATAAATTTAATCTAAAAAGTGAAATAAATTAAGCGGGACGGCGGCCGTTCCCCAAAACGCGCCGAACTTTCGACAGCGCCGAGCGCGAGAGTAACCGCGTTAAAAACAAACAACTCGGCAAACTCGATAATAGTAAAGACGTTAGGTGAAAACGCTCCAGAAATCAAGTCAGCATGAAATCTGCAAAGCCTCGTAAGAAAATTACATTTTCCCCGCGGTCCTCGGGAAACGCAATTTCCATTACCTGATGAGCTGCACTCCGCCGCGGCGGGACCGGGACGCTTCCCCGTCAGGTGGGCGCGCTTTGTGCGAAGCCCGGCAATTCCATTCATGCCAAATCGATAAGCTCTCTTAAGAAATCGGCTTTCCAATCTTAATGTAACAATAAAAAATAGCTTAAGAGAAGCGGATTTAAATAAGTATGCCTTTTTAAAATATTTATGTCTCGCTTAGTTCTCTTTTTGAAAAAAGTTTATTATGATAATGATACTTAACCATGAGCTTAAATAAATTTAGCGTAACTGCTATTACATGTATTTAAAAATAAGTTCAATAATACTGATATATAGAATTAATTAATTTTTTTTTATTTGTGTCATGAGAACAACTTGAGTTTGAAATTAAATCCAACAGTGCATTTGTTTACTTATTTTACCATGCTGACTTCGTTTCTAATGTTCTTCTTTGAATAAACCGACGTTTAGGAATATACAATATTAATGACAACAAGTTCTTGAAAATCACCTAGTCAGCGTCATATACATATTTTATGTATGGTATGTGATGATATCTTTTAAAGCATACGATGCACTTATTTAACAAACTTCATAAAAATGTTGGTACTCAGTTTGCTCACAGCTTCAGTGGAAAACATCAAACCTACTCTTTTTGCTGCAGATAGTGTGTCCCAGTTTTGATTTCACAGTGTATTTACAAACGTATATTCTATGTGGTGTGTGTTCTGTCAGTTTACGTAGCTATACAAATAGAATCAAGCTACAGGGTGCGAAAAAAGTCTCTTCCTAGTTTTGAAGGTGAATTTAAAGAAGCATTAGAGATAGAAAAAATTATTTTTATATCCAAAACTTGTAAAACACGTGAAATTTTACATTATGTGATTTTGAAAATAATATCGGCCAAGTTATTGTCTAAACGCTGTTGCAAGGTACTTATAAAGTTTTGGTATGGAGATTGCCTTTTTCTGGGACGATATTTATGAATCTCGGCTTTGAGATAATCTCACAGACAAAAGTCACACGAAATCAAATCTGGCGAGCGCGCGGGTCACAGAATATCGCCTTTCAGATAGGTTAAGCGCTTATGGAACATTATCCTTGAAATATGCGTTGATGCTCGCGCTATGTGGGCCGTAGCCTCATCGTGCTGAAACCGAAGATTCTCTCTAGGCTAATTTTATCACGATCTGTGGTAAAATAATTCTGAAGCATGCTCACATATCGCTCATCAAACTCTAACACAATCATTATGAATAAGCTTCTGGTGGATTACTCTAGGATTGATTTTACTCAAAATATCAGAAGTTTTGCTTATTTACAAAATATGCCTGGACACTGAGGAAAATAACCATATTAAATAGTAAAATTTTAATCTTTTTGTCAAATGTTATAATTCGATTAGGTCAATAATTTCTGACAATTCTTAAACAACTACTGTATTGTACAAACAGAAACGAAGCTCTTGATAAAGAATTATCCACACAGTGAGATCAGAGAGCCGAGCAACGTTTTGATGACTGCAGCGCCTGATTGCGTTGCCGTTGTCGGGTATTCGAGTACTCTGAGAATACCTACCTCCTGTTTTATTAAAGTTTCTAATCCACAACATAATCGATTTTCGGCTCAAAACTGCTTGGCGAGGGGGAATTTAGAACTGAGTACAAAACGCGTGTTACACGGAGGCTATGGACCCATTTTGGCAGATATAAGCTTTCAGCAAAAACGAGCTGCTGGTTTGCCCACATTACGTTTACTGTTGATATTTATGTGGAAATAAATAAACGATTTATCTTATTTACTATAGGTGTTGCCAACTTATAATAAATGTGGTTGCGTTCTCATTTGCCAACACTCCCCACAGAACGCAGACCCATTTTACTGATACAGAACAAATGTTTTTTTAAAGGTAGTACCTTTAGTCAAGTTATCAGCTACCATGTTGCAACCATTTACAAACTTAAATTTAACTTTAGAATTAACAATGTTTTCCCTAAGAAAATGTAAACGAATATCTATATGTTTAGTTTTTGGTTTATAACAGTCTGTTGATGCCAGTCTTATTGCACTTTGATTATCACAGTGGATGAGTAGGGTGCCGTCTCCACCTTGACCGAGCTCGGCCATCAACTGCCGCAGCCACAGGGCCTCTTGGGTTGCCGCCGCCATCGCCATGCATTCGGCCTCCGCTGTAGGGAGTGCCACGGTTTGCTGTTTACACGAATTCCAAGATAAACAAGATTCTGAAACATAAAAGTATAACCCGTACACGATCGTCTATCCACTGGATCACTCGCCCAGTCAGCATCACAATATCCAGTTATTTCCTTTGAGTCATCTTTGACATAGCATAGCTTTAGGTTCCTGGTTCCTTGAAGATACCTCAATCCTTTTTATTCCAAGCCAGTGTTGATTTCCTGGACTATTACAGTACTGACTCAACTTGTTAACTGCATAGGTGATATCAGGTCTCGTGACATGTGCCAGATATATCAGACATCCCACCGCTTCCCTGTATGGGATATTTTTGTTCCCATCTTCAGGATTTTTCTCAAATTTTGTATTCACCTCTATCGGGGTACAAACTGGTTTGCATTCAGACATATTAAAGCGGTCCAATACTAGGTTTATGTATTTTTCTTGATCTAACATAATCATACCTGCCTCTCGGTTTCTATTTATGTTTCTTATGGGTGACTCGAGATCAATCGATTGCTCTGGTGTGTAAGATGAATTGTCATTCTCGCCAGACTCGCTTGACTCACCAGTAAAATGGTCTGTGCTGTCCTCTAATTCTTCCTTACATGTTTCTTAGAGTGGCTGTGTCACTCGTAAGTATATATTATTATCATATTTTTCCATATTTTCTAGAAATACTACATCTCTACTTTTTATGATTTTATTGGTATCTGGATCAAGTATTCGGTAGCCTTTGGTAGATTCACAATAACCAACAAACAGTAACTTTCTGGATTTGGAGTCCCATTTTTGGCGTTTTTCTTTTGGAACTTGTGTCATTACTTCACAATTAAATACTTTAAAATTAGACAAGTTGGGTTTCTTACCAGTCCACATCTCCATAGGAGTTTTACCATTAATTGATTTTGTAGGTGGTCTGTTAATTATATATGCTGACGTTGCAAGGGCCTCTGCCCAGAACTGTTTTGCAAGCTGAGCATCAAACAACATACATTTTGCTCTTTCCACCAGAGTCCTGTTCATCCGTTCAGCAAGACCATCCTGCTGGGGTGAGTACGGAGCACTTGTTTGATGTTCAATCCCATGTTTGTTCAAGTATTCTTTTCCATTATCAGAATGAATTACCTTTATTTTTCTCTCATGTTCATTCTTTACTTTGTTTTTGTAATTTTTGAAAACTTCCACAATATTCAATTTATTTTTCAAAAAATAGACATGAACTCGTCTTGTGTAATCATCGATAAAAGTAATAAAATATTTCATACCTCCCAAAGATTCTTGCTCCATTGGTCCACATAAATCAGTGTGGACCAGCTGCAAGGGTTGTGAAGATCTTGAACCAATGTTGTTAAAAGGCAATCTGGTTTGTTTCCCCGAGAGACAGGTAGTACAAGTAATAGAACCTTTATTTTTGTCTGAGAATGGCTGAACTCTCTCAGCACACTCCGGCAGATTGTTAACATCTGAAAATTCAGGTGTCCCATGCGTCTATGCCACAGAACCAAACCATTTAAGTTATCTGAACAAGACAGGTTAGAAAATACCTCTCTGTGTGTGTTTAACAAATATAAATCGTTTACTAGTGTGGCCGAACACAGAAGCTTTCAATTTTTGTCATAGATATCACAACCTTCATCTCTAAAATTTGCATTACAGCCATTTTTCACCATTTAGCACTGACTGACAGGAGGTTTGCAGCAAGTTTAAAACTTGTCTTACCTGAATTTTGCTTTCTTTATTACCATTTAGCAATAAATTGACCTTTCCCATACTTTCCATAGGTAGCGGTGTCTTACTGGCAACAGTTATGGTGGGTATCGGTGGACTTGTAACATCATACATCCAGTCACGTCTATATGTCATGTGCATGGAGGCAGCCGAGTCCACATACCACAGGTCCGGATTCATTGTCTGAGGAGATGCTGAAAAGCTGCAACAAAACCTTTATTTCCTTCTGTATTTTCTACATTTTCTTTTCGGAGCACGACAATTCTTAGCAAAGTGTCCATGCTTGTTACAATTATAACATCGCGGTCCTTTGTAGGCCTTTGTTGAATCATGTTGATTTCTTTGAATGACCTTTTTCCTTGTGAAGAATGCTAAATTATCAGAGCATTGAACTTCCTGCAGGAGTTTAGATTTAATAGAATCAGCACTTATCTTGATGCCAGAGCTCTCCAGTCCCATGATCATGGGCTTATAATTCAGGAGGCCGGCTAACATCAGTGTACCAGCCATTCATCATCAATGTCAAACTTAATATTCCTAGCTTGTGGGCGGTCGACATTATTTTATTCACATAATCATCTACGCTTCGAGAAGAATTTGTAGTTGTTATCAGGTCCCTCAACAAGGCTACTCTCCTGTACAACCCGCTGTCATCAAAACCTGTTCCAAACTCTCCCAGACTTTTTTAGTTGCATTCTGAACATGTACTAAATGATAGGATCCAGTAATAAAATCAACTTAGATTTCGCCTTGGTCTTTTACTTTGGTTTGTATTGGGGTTACCAACCCTTTCGTCAGTTCGAAATATGCCTGGACTGCAAACTTCCAACTGGCATAGTTATCTCTTCCAACTAGTCTTGATATGAAATGGATTGTAACCTGAATTCGACATCTTTGCGTTTATGATTTACACGTGATTTCTGACCGAACACGCCGCCCGTTAACCTCAAAATGTATATCGGACAAAAAAACGCCGGCCGGTTTTCTTTTTTAGGTTTTTTTCTTCTGTTTCCAAAGTAAATCAACCACGCCTCTACCATGTTGATATTTATGTGGAAATAAATAAACGATTTATCTTCTTTAATATAGGTGTTGCCAAATTATAACAAATGTGGTTGCGTTCTCATTTGCCAACATTTACGACTGAAATTTTTTTAATGGAAAGTTCTTATTCACCTGCCACAATAGACGCCATCATTACCCTTTTAAAACCTCCGTTCGCTTTACAATTTCCTATTGAAACTAGGAGAGTTTTATCCTCAGCCTGTATATCTGTAAACGGTATGCCAGAATTTGTATTTAATGGAAGTTATAATACAAAAGAAGAAATTAGAAAAGACCATAAATGCGTTAGGTAGAGAACATCGAGGTAGTTGGGGGACTAGGAGAAATATGAATGACAAGAAATAGGAATAATAAAAATTCTTTTTAAAGACACAAAAAGAAAAAAGAAGAAAAAACTAAAATTTTAAATTATAGGCTTATAAATATGCTGGTCGTAAGTCATTGGAGTCGCCACTACAAATGATATAGTAGATTTCATAACAAGAGATTTAAAGAGTGGTGCCTTCAATCATGTCTGGACACTTGACGGTATGAATTATAAGAAATTCAATTACATTGTTTCATATCAGTAGCAGAATTGTGTTTATTATAGGAAATTTCAAACACCAAATTATTTATAGGACATATATATATATATATATATATATAAAGTTCTGAGCCTCAATATAAAGATGGCCCCACTCGTCAAACCATTTGTAGATGCTTTAAAAGATACCTGTAAAATATTCACCCATTTTAGTTCGTTTGTGTCAGTGGTATTGTAAAAATGGAAAAAATTAAATACCGTGCCGTAACTAAGTACGAGGATTGTACCCCATCATTTTCCACCGTGAAAAAATGAACAACTGAACTTATACGTGGTCGTACCAGCTTGGCTGATGAGCATTTGAGACGGCTTTTTTTGTTTGGTATTTACCAGTTCAACAAATTAATTGTTATTCATGGTAGCGTTGACACAGATATTATACATGACAAAGATTAGACTAACAGAAAGGTTATTAAAACCTTTAGAATTAACAAATGCAATCTGAAATCAAGGTTATTAAAAAATCAGTAGTTGTGGGGATACTGAAAAAATGCGTTTGTCATATATTGACTGAGAAATTGGGCATAAAAAAACTGTCCATGCATTGGGTCCCTCGTTTACTCATTTTGAACCAAAAATTCATTCGAATGAACATTTCCAAGGCCCTGCTTAAGTGGATTTAGCCAAATGAGTCGATCTTTTCGCGTAGATGTATCACTGTAGATAAAACTTGTGTTTACTATCACACTCCTGAGACAAAGAAACGGTAAAAATAGTAGACCACGAAGCGTAAACTTGCTCCAAAAAGGCAAAGACGCTTTCATCGAGCGGGAATGTGACTGCTATTTTTAGATATTTAGAAAATTATGTTTATCGACTACTTAGAAAAAGGGAAAATACTAACGGGGTCGTAGTACGCATCGTTGTTGGACTAGCTGAAAAACGTCCCCATCGGGAACGAAAGAAAGTGCTCTTCCAACAAGACAAAGCACCGGCTCACACTTCGGCGGTTGCCCTGGCCAAAATTCACAAATCCCATTTTGAATTGATTGGCCTCCCAGCATATTCACCAGATCTGCCCCTCCCCCGGGCGACTATTTTCTGTTTAATATTAGCATTAAACATATTTGCATTCCCCAATAAATCTCACCTTTTTTCTTAAAATAATTTATCATTTGCAATAGCAGCTCGTAACATCCTTTACAACATAAAAAAATGTTAACAAATTCACAATTAGGAAAACGCTGCCTGAAACAGAACTTAATTAACTAAACATATCCAGGTTTAAAATTGCTTACACAATTATAAATAGTAGGTGGTTGGTATTTTAGATATGCTGTAGATTAACACTTAAAGAATTTAAGGTTTAGTATTTAAGTATTTGCAACCCCAGATGTTGATAGAACTGTTATTAATAAATTGAAGCTCAAATCTTAAACTTTTTTTTTGTTTCATGCATTAGCAATCAGAATATATCTACTCATTACTCTATAAGCTAATGTGATAGCTAAATACATAACATACAAAGAATAACATACAGTGCTGCTATATAACGATAATAAACATGTTCACGACGTAAACAATATTATATTACTAATATTTTACGTTGATATATTCGATGGCCATAATCTTTGCAGACGTCTTTGATAAATGTTATCCGCTAGGGGTCAAACAGTTCCATTTGGATAAATTTTAAATTTTAGCATGTGATTGCAGGCGTATTTAGTGATATATGATACTTTCAAATATTTATACATGCAAACTTTTAGATTTGAAATTTCTGCAGCAAGTCAACATTTTAAAAACTGGAGTAACTCGAAAGTTCACTTTCATATGTCCATATGGATTTAATAAGTGTTTTACAATATATCGAAATAGTTTATATTAAAGTAATAGACATGACTTTTTATCCAGTAGCCAATAAGTTTTTTTTTAATTTAAGATTTATTTCTTTCCTTTTTTTGGCAATGTGTACTCTATAAGTAAGTCGTTGGCCCAAGTGCATCCCCAGATATTTCATTTCTTTAAACTATGTTACTTCAGTATTATTTATTACTACTGGTCGACAAAGTTGTCGCCGTAGTGTAAATGTAACTTTATCATTTCTTCATCCATTTGATAATGAGGGCAGTGTGCTCGTATATAATGGGATGCAGTTTCTAAATTATTATAAAAAGAGGGAACAGCAGTGTCATCGGCAAATGTTGGTATTGTTGTTGTTTGTGTTGCAAGTAAGTCTGCGGTGTATACCAGATAAAGGGGTGATCCAAGGACACTACCTCATGGAACATCAGAGTTAATTTGCTTGACTTACGAAAATTCACCACCAAATCTTGAAAATTACGGTTTGTTAAATAAGAGTTGAGGGAGAAATATTGGTGAAAATAGACTTTTTGATGTTATGTAGTAGTTCTTGATGCTAAAATTTATCAAAAATCTGTGTGATATCAAGTAAAACTACACAGTAGCATTTTTTGTCTTTAAATAGTTTATTAATTATATCAGTTATACAGTTGTACTGTTGGACTATAGAATATTCTTGTGTAAAAACGAACTCATGTAGGGAATTATATCTTCAGAAATTTTTTTAACTATTAATTTTTTTGTATTTTTAATATTATCAAAGTAAACCTATCAGCGTCTAGATTTGTTGGGCGATATTCCAGGTTTCAATATCATTATAATTTGTAAGAGCTTACTTTGAGTAGACCAATATGTTAGGCGAAGTATAGTGTTGAATAAGATAGGTATCAGTTTTATACTTTTCTTGGGTAGTTTCTTTAGTACACTTGCAGTTATCAGTTATCTAGCCGTCTTCCTGTTATTTAGATACTATGTCTCTTACTATTTTTGCTAACGAGAAAGCTCGTATTGGTGGTGATGGCTACAAAGGTCCAGATAGATATTTTTCCACTTCGTCTCATTCATTCGTAGAGGGGTTGAAGGTCACCACTAGGTTTTGAGCAAAAACATTCGTCTTTTCTAGATTTGGCCTGGCCCTTTACCCTGTTTGTGTTTGGATAGGCAGTACCGGAGTTCTTTAAATATTTTGGTAGTTTTTCAAAATGATTGGTTATATCTTGACAGAAAGTTAAGGTATATTTGAAATTCTTCATTACGCACCTCTTTTAATTTCCTTTTTAGCCGTTTGCTTAGGCGGTTGGATATCGTCCAGTCTGAAACATTATGGGTATTCTCATATTTAGTACGTGGTTTTCGTTTCTAGAATGTTAGCTTTTTAATGTCAAGTTGAATATTTACCGATTACTACCGTCTGCGGTTATTGGATACAGTAGAATGTCGTCCTACTTTTTGAGTTGCTTCTATTAAATGGTTTGTTTTATTTTTAATTCTTTCGGGTCCTTTAGTTTTATATTTAGTTTTAGATTGTTTAAATCTCAACATACCAGCCAATTTGTATTCTTATTATAAATTTTTGCAAGCCTCATATAATTTTAGCAATAATTGTAAATATAAAACGAGAGTGCTCTGATGACAGATTCATAATTTTCTTCGATACTAGTTTAATTGTTTGAGACACATTTGTGACAACGAAATCTAACAGATCCGGAATTTCATTCGAATTATTTGTCCTTAATGTAGGTGTACTTGTTGATAAGATTTTAGTAATAACCTTGTACAATTGTCTTCCTCTTGTCGTTAACCTAGAGTTCCAGTGTATGTGCTTTGCGCTGGAATCATCTACCGCAAGAAATCCAAGTGCATTAAAGAAGGGGATTAGCTTATATTTAGTGAATCTGTGCCTTGAAGGACCATAAACTGCAGCCAGTATTAGTGAACCAAGTAAATTTTGAATATGAATTGTCGGCTCGTAGAAATTCTTCTTCAAATTTTACTAGTTTATGGTGAATAATAGTTTTTTATTATAATAACGGTTTTTGCATGAGCCGTTCCATCTGGAGATTCTCTATAATAAACTACATAATAAAGTACATTGTAATAAAGTTCTTGGTGTGAACTGCATTTCTGAGACTAACATAATATCAATATTATTTAGGTTCCAAAATGTTATTATTTTTTCTTAGTGCTATGGTAAATTATTGGCATTCCACTGAGCTTTATTTTATTTATGACGGTGGTAAGCATGAACAGAATCATACCATCTCGTGGTAAAAGATGATTAAATAAGTTTTTTAAGTCATCATGGATTGTTAGGAACAATTTAGAACCTGTTGTAATACTTTGTGGTATCTAAGTTAAAGATACTGTTGAGGTAGGATTAGCTTTAATGGCATTAACATATCGGTGATGTTAACAGATTAGTGCTGTTATTTTGTTTTATAGTTGGCCTCATTTTATTTTGTGATTCTTACTAAATCACATATCCTTTGTAATTTATGGGATGAGGCTCTTCTTACCAGGTCGGGCCCGGGCGGTGATAAATCGGGCGTCGGGACGCTACGGCCGGCAACGCGTGGGACACAGAAGGCTAAAAAAGTGAAGCATCAGCTCCAACTTACGAATTATAATTATATTTACAATTTTACCAACTTAACCTACCTTAAGCTAACTTAACCCACTTAGCTAATGTACAAGAACTTAACCTACGACGTAATGAACGCGCTGAAACGGACAGCGAGCTGGTGTAGCGAAGCCGGGCCGCGAGCTAGGTGCAGCAGCGCAAGCAGCGAGGTCGGTGGCGGAACCAGGCAGCGTGCAGCAGGGCCGAGCAGCAGGGCCGAGCAGCGGGCCGATGGCGGAGCCGACAGCGAGCAGCAGGGTCCGGGCAGTGGGGCGGGAAAGCGAGCAGCCGGTCCGGAAAGCGAGCAGCAAAAGAAGCCAAAAGGGACTCACCTGATGACACTTGATGGTTTCTTCTTAAGGGGCTGACGACTAAACGCGAATTCTTTGGTGGCTCAGGTTTTAAGGGCTCAGCTCGTGCCCCACTTTGCTGGTGGGGTGCAGAGTTCAGGGTGGAAGCACACTGAGCCCGATGGAGGATGCGAAGCTTATCCAGGATTGGTGGACGCCGGTGCGCTGATTGGAAAATACGTCGACGCCCTTGCCCTGGTTGGTAAATGCCGTGGCGGCTATGGTCGGTGGCGTTCGGGTCGACTCGTAATCGCTTGGCACAATGCGGTGCGGTAGGTCAACTAACCGGTGTTGTACACGGCGCCACAAACTCGGCCTCAGGTAACATTCCTTTGGGATTACAAATTCCAAAGGAGGGCCTTTGTGTTGCACACGGCTTCAAAAATTCCGGGCCAGGTAACATCAACCCTGGCAAAATTGGGGCCAGGTAACACTCTGCACACAAAGGGCATTTAGCTGGGGGTTTTACGTGTTTTTACACATTTAGTAGTTCGTGGGCACCATAATATTTTACACAAACATAAGACAATAACAGTATGATTTGGTATAATTATATGACCGGCATCTAGTGCACTTTACTAGATCTGCTTTTTTACGAGAGTTTGACTTGATGCACAGATTTTGTGTGTGTTTATAAATTCCTTTGCTATTTTCTGCTGGTTTTAGGTAAATAAAGAACACTGGTAAGGGATATTTAGTGATTATATTTTTTAAGTTAGATATTTCTGATTACGAATCCTTTTTGTTACAATTTACTTTATTGGCACCGTAGTCTAGGTCAGATGGTAAAGAAATATGCATTTTTTCGAAAAAGTTATCAGTGAATTTTCTTAACGTGCTCATGTTTCAACGAAATCAAAAAATATTACGTTATAGTGCTAAAACAGACAAAAAAAATGAGGTCCGGATTATTAAAATCGGTCAACAACTTTTTGCACAAAAAACTAAAAACCAATATGACCATTTTTGCCATTTAATAAATATATAAAAAATATAAAAAAAAGATGTTTCCGAAAAACGGCGTGGAAATGCTCAAAAATGGTCACAGAGAGATTTTACAAAAAGCTATTTATTGCCGAAGAGTTGTTCTACAACCCCATTATCCTTAAATTTACGTAGGGTTTAGTTTAGTACCTTAAAAACGCATTTGATTATCGGGCTATTTCTGGATTTCGGGTGTTCGGACGTTCGAGGGGCAGAAGCATACCGCGTGGTGGGAGAGGTCCCTCTCTCGCCCAGACTTTGAACGCTCATAAATGCACGCGCGCTTTCTAATCTGCCTTTTTGACACTTAAAAATCTAAAAAACCTGTTTTCGGCATTTTCATGAATTTTTTTCACCAAGTTGCACATAAAACTTGCTTTCCAAAACATATACATATGATTTCTACTATTTTCCTGCTAATTATCACTTGAGAAAATGGACTGAGAACTTTTTCGAAATCTGACCATTGGATGAGGGTGTTTTATGACTATTCGATATGCACTTTCCTGTTCAAATTGGTACTTATGATGTATTATGTTATTATTCTTCAGCTATTTACTTAGTTTGCAATAATGTCCACGAGTTTTTATATTAATTTTAACTTCGTCCTCGGTCATGGATTTTGACTCGTTTTTTGTTGGTGGGATTACAGTGTTTAGAGTTTTTTTATCATGTCTGTGTAATTATTGAATCTCTCAATAAATATTGATGGAGGTTTATAAACTTTTTTCGTAGAGGTTTGATTAATTTTATCAGTTTTAACTTGATTACTATTTGCAATTCTAGGATCGGTCTTTATTTTTATTTAATTTTGTCGATCTTGTTCAGTGTATTCCTTAATTTTCGTATTATATAATTATCAAATCTCATTAAAATTATTAAGCTGTAGTTGTTTTTTATTTTATATTTTATTTTAATAATGTTAGTTGTAATTGTGTTACGAGATTTTTTTAATTTTTCATACGTGATAAAGTACGTGAAAAATTTTAAAATACTCTTATCTTACGTAACAGAAGCGGGTAAAACAAAAAAAGAAAATACGGAAGGGAGGTAGAAAGAAGGACGGATAAAGAAGAAAACGGGAAAGAAAGACAAAATAGAAAGAAGAGACAGAAAATGAAAAAAAAAAAAAGAAGCGGGGAATTAAAAAAAACATTTAAGAAATGAAAAGAAAGTTAGGTGAGATAAAATAAATTTTAAGAAAACGAGTGCTATTTGATAAGCTTTTAGGAAGGTTACACGAGGGTCATCAACAAGTCTGTCGAAAGAGAGGGAAGAGGATATAGAATTCCTCAGATTACTGGTTTTAGAGGCCCAGAAATTCATCAATATATTATTTTTTATATTAAAAAAATTAGTTTATATGCAACTCATTTTGTGAAAATTCAAAAGGTGGGGTAACATTAATATCCAGTCGCATCATTTTTTCTTACATTTTCGTCGAAAAATAAATCGCTAACATATCAGTCGGAACATAATACGTAATCTTAAAAGTTTCGAAAGAAGTGTATAATACAAAAATTACCATAGCAATAACAAAAATTTGAAAGATTATTAGAAATGGTACAAGAGACAAGAAACATCGTACATAAACTCAGACAGCTTTAAAGTCAGAACCTTAGGATCTCTCTTTTTAGAGATGGCAAATCGCGATACCTCTCTTAGACGACTAAGCTACTATTTTTGAATTGTAATTGGTTATGGTCCCGCTATGATATTTCTAAGAAATTTGGTTCATTGGTTGTAGCTTGAAATAAGTCACTAGCCACATATTTCGGCCAAAAGTGGACTGTATCGTAATTTTAAATTTAATCAAAGGAATTTCAATCAAAGATAAAAAGCTGGAAGACTCACCTGGGAAGAGGACGCTCTGCTGTAAAAATCGGTTTCCCGTGCTGTAGTCCCGGGAAACCAAAGAAGAGGAAAAAGAATGCATGTGAAAACAAAGTACAAGTTACCTCTCTTTACAGCGGAGCCGATTGGAAGCGTTTTTTCTGTTGTGGGTCCTTCAACTGGCTGTGTCCGAAGTTTACAACAAAGTTTTTCTTGGTTCATTGCCAGGTTAGATAACAAGAAAATCTTTCCACCGGCAAAATTTCAACTCCCGAAATGCAATAAGCCCCCGGGAAGAGGAAAATCTGGTCGGAAAAATATCGAATCTTGCAATAAAATTATCACAACTAAAATTTAAAAACGAAACGAGTGAAAGAGAGCGAGGCCGCGGCCGAAGGCACTTATATATCAGCACACTGCGCAAGCGGGCAAATTGGCCGCCGCCATTTCAAATCAAAACTAAAGCGCGTATACAGAGTAAGCCAAAAGACGGCCGGCTTTAATTTAAAATTTAAATAAAAGTAATTGGAGATTGGTGCGAACACCACAAAACTAATTTGATGCTAAGATATTTAATCAAAATTTTACTTGCTTTATATTTTAAAATTCCCAGATTATCTTCTAGTATTCGGACTGTCAGTTGATAATCCTTTCTGATTGTAAGTGGTAATTTTGATAAGCTACTTCTTATTGATTTTTCAAAACGTAGAAATATATTTGGTATGGCGGCCTTTCGCCCTTGAACCGTTTGTGTTCGAGGCGGTCTTGGCTTTGATATCTGCTGGTACATTTGTTGCTATAGCACACAAATCGGCATATGGGCTTTTTTTTGGCAGTTAACTGAGTCAATTTTAATTCCAGCCTATCCATTACAAAGGAATTTTATTTGAATAAAGTGTAATAAATATGTACGTAATTTACAAAGGATTAAGATGACGGCCACCTTACCAAAAACCTACGTAAGTCTGTGACGACGCCAAGTTATCAAGCGGTTGAATATTTCTACAAATATTGTAGCTGATACCGATCCGGCTCAAAGGACCAAAAGCCGTGCCCTCGTGGAGCGGTGTGGGGAACTAATTACGGCCCGTCTTGAAAAGTAAGACGCTGAGGCCCAAATCGCCCCTTAAACGGCCGGCGCGAAAGCGGATGGGGGCGGCTACCGATATCAACCAACGAGTATTGCCAAATTGCTCACCTGTAATCGGCTTTGGCTTCGGCTTCCGCGGCGTTGATTTCCTGGTAGCCACCGTGCTATGATGTCTTTGTGCCTGGCTTAGCGGTGGAGTTAGATGCGGGTAAATTAAAGCACGACCGCACTGGCCGGGTTACGTTGCGAAAGTGTCGCTGGGCTTCGCGGTAGATTAATTAGCGAGAAATTTTTATTCGACAGCACTTTGAGTTTCAAAAGGTGCCGCCGACGGCGTATGCAGGCTCGCAGGCCGAGCGAAAAAAAGCCCACCTGCCGTTTTTTGTGTGCGATCGCAAAACGTGCCGTTAGATATCAAAGTCACCAGCACCGCCACGAACACAGACGGTTCAAGGGCGAAAGGCCTCTACACCAATATTCTAATCTATCTTTGAATCATTCGCTTTGCGACCGTGCTAATGAGTAGATGTGTATGCTAACCCTCCTGCTTTGAAGGAAAACGAATGGATCTACAAGCCAGCCCGTGCCTGCGTCATCAACGGCAACGACCGCAGCCTTGCTTAAGGTCAGCTGTATTTTACCTGTCCCAATTTATATTTTCTTGGGTCGCTCTTGGAAATTTTTACTTTTCATTATAAATTTTAATTTCAATTTTGATGCTTATTTTGAAATCGAGTTGAACAGTCGTGCGCGAACTAAGACGCGGTGATATCACGTGTGCGGGCGTTTTATCGGCTAGCAGCTGTTGTAAACGATAACGTGACCGCGGGGTCAGCTTAATAGTTTCGTGCTCAACAAACTACTATTATCAGTGTATAATAAATATTAAAACTTCTTAAACTCTAAATATTCACTAAAGACTGCAAGTAAGCAGGAATGTAATTAATTCATTATTATAATGTTACCGTTTGGTCATGGGATTGACCCATGCAACATAAATAATAATCAGCAAATGCATACACAATCGAATACGACAGCCATGCAGTGGGAACCATCGACGAATAATCAAGTACATACATATCAATATCCGTTATACCAACAAACTCCATATCAACAAATGCCATTCAATTATTCATCTCATAACACACAATTACCCACAACAACAATCGCGCCTGGTCAAATCTTTAGTCATAAACAAATTCAGCGAATGACATCCACTAGCGAAGAAGAAGAACAAGCAGCAGAAGATAGCAACAAAAATAAATGGCAAACTGTAAACATGAAAAGGAAGAAATTTAAGTCTACACAAAACAATCGTCCTAACGAAACAGTAGCAACAAATAACAGATTTATTGCTTTAGAGAATGTCACAGAAAATAACACAACCGAAGGAAATACTAACACCATAAAAACCCCAAAACCTCCTCCAATCTTTGTGGATGGAGTAACAAACTGTCCACAAATTATAACACAATTAAATAACATACTAGAAGCTGAACAGTATTACACAAAAAGCCTTGCAAATAATGTTAAAATTCATTGTGGAACGGTAAACTCATATCGCAAGTTAATAAGACACTTTCAAGAAACAAATGTGTATCATCATACTTACCAAATAAAAGAGTAATCATACGATACCTACACCACTCAAGCCCAGTAGCAGACATAAAACAAGAGATAGAACAAACGGGACACAAGGTTCGAAACATAATTAATGCGCAACATGGGGCTACCAAAGAACCATTAAACCTATTCTTCGTTGACTTAGAGCCGGCAGAAAATAATAAAGAAGTCTATAAGATAAGAGGACTACAAAATAATATAATACAATTAGAACCTCCCAGAACTATTAGAAACAATATTATACAGTGCATGAGATGTCAACAGTTTGGACACATCAAAACGTACTGTAACAAACCATATTTATGTGTAAAGTGTGGAGGGCACCACAACACTACCGAATGCACTAAAAATAGAGATACGCCAGCCAAATGTGCTATATGTGGAGGAAACTACCCAGCAAATTACAGAGGTTGCGAATGCTATCAAGGGATATTAAGGAACAAAAATCCGAGGCAACAATTAGTGAAACAACCCATAACTGCTTCACCAATATATGCGAACAACATCCAGCTCTCCAACACCTATCAACCCTCAAAAAGTTATGCAGAAGTATCAAAATTCAATCCAGAACCAACGGATAACACTACTACAACGTTATCCAAATTCTTAGACGAATTCAAAAACTTATTTAATCAGTTACTTCAGCAAAATAGCCTAGTGCTCAACATTATCACACAACTCATCAACAAAATTAAGTAAAATGGATATCTACGCATAGCTCAGTGGAATCCCAATGGCCTTCCACGCCGTAGAGACGAAGTTAAGTTATTCCTAAAACAAAATTTCATTGACATCCTTTTAATCAGTGAAACACACTTTACCAGTAGAACTTATTTTGAGATACCAAATTATAAATGCTACTATACAAACCATCCTGACGAGACAACTCATGGAGGAACAGCCATAATCATCAAAAATTCGATAGCACATTATGAACTACTAAAATATGCAGAACATCATATACAAGCTACTTCAGTACGACTTAAAAGCCTTCCATATGAAGTTACTTAAAAAAGTTAATTTAAAAAAGGAACACAACAAATTCTTTGAGACACTTGGTCCAAAATTTATAGCCGGAGGAGACTATAACAGCAAAAGTATCTTATGGGGTTCGCGCCTTACAACTATCAAAGGCAGAGAAATGGCAGAGGTATTGCATGATAATAACTATTCTGTCATCTCAACCGGCTCCCCAACTTACTGGCCTACTGATGTTAACAAGGTTCCAGATCCTCTGGACTTTTTTGTAACGAATGGTATCTCTCCAAATTATATAGACATAACATCAAATTATGATTTATCCTCTGACCATAGCCCAATTATTGCAACAATAATCACAACAGTAATCTCTAAAAAGTTAACACCCAGACTCCACAACATGCACACAGACTGGGAAATGTTTCGTCAAACACTCCAAAATACAATCAATCTTTCAGTAAAATTACAGGAAGCAAACGACATTGAAGAGGGTTGCAGTAACCTAATCGACACTCTCCAACATGCTGCAAAAACTGCTACGCCAACAACTGTCCAAAAACTTAAAACAAACAACAACAATAATAATAATAATAATAGTTCCCCGTAAGAGGCCTTGAAGGCCCTTTGGGGTCGTAACAGGATAGATCTGCTACAATCTAGAGCCTACGGTACACAAGGGTAGTAACGTGGCTAGCGCTACGTACCGACCGCCTATTATTACCCCAGATTTTGATCTCCAGGTACTTATTTATTGCAGCCTGAGTCGAGCTGGGCCGTAAAAATGCCAGTGATCGAATTGGCGAGAGTGGGATTCGAACCCCCAACTCTTGGTTTCGTAGTCTAGCGATCTATTCACTAAGCCACCACGGCTCTAAAACAAACAATACACCTCTTAAAATAAAGCAGTTGGTGGCAAAGAAAAGAAGAGCCAGGTCGATTTGGCAGCGTACACGTAATACAGATAATGGAAGAGAATACAATAGAATTAGCAACATCTTGAAATTAAAACTCCAAGACATCAGAAACTCCTCTGTGGAAAATTATCTTACCAATCTTTCAAGATACGAGAACTCTATCTGGAAGCCAATAAAAGCAAAGAGAAAACCAAAAGACACTTCCTCTCCTATTCGGAAAAATACAGCACCTCCAGGCCCGTGGGCAAAAAGTGACAAGGAAAATGCGAACTTATTTGTGGAACATCTTACGGAAGTATTCACTCCTCACAACAATGATCGAGTACAAGAAGTGGATGATGAACTTTCCACGCCGATGCTAACACAAGACCGAGTAAAACTCTTCACTCCAAAAGAAATACAAGAGGCAATCAAAAAACTGAATCCAAGGAAAGCCCCAGGGATAGACGGGATAACTGGCAAAATACTACATGAACTTCCCAGAAAAGGAATACTCAAGATTTTATATATCTTTAATGCAATTCTTAGGCTTAATTATTGTCCAAAATCTCTTAAAATTTGACTGAGGTCTCATCTTATCGACAAATCAGTTTTCTGTCAACAATATGTAAGCTCCTCGAAAGACTCCTCCTCAATCTAGTTAATCAAGAGCTAAATCAACAGGCATGGATCCCCGATCACCAATTTGGTTTTCGACTACACAACAATGTCACCGATTAACAAACATCATTAACAAATCAATGGAAAACCGAGATTATTGTACCGCTGCCTTTTTGGACGTGAAACAGGTATTCGATAAGATGTGGCATCCTGGACTTTTTTTCAAAATCAAAAGAACACTACCACTACGATATTTCACCATATTGAAATCCTATCTGGAGAATCCTTACTTTGAAACTAGAGTTAACGAAGAAATATCCAACCGTCATCCCATACTCTCTGGAGTCCCGCAGGGGAGCATTTTGAGCCCAACATTATATGTGCTATACACAGCCGATCTTCCAATGACAGACGAAACAGCTATTGGTACATTTGCTGACGATATGGCGGTTTTTGTGACACATGATAACCCTATTACAGCTTCATAAATCTCATTGAAACATAGCTAAATAAGTGGAAGATCACAGTTAATGAAGCTAAATCTACACATATAACCTTCACACTCAGAAAAGGTCAATGTCCACCAATAACGATGAATCAAATAGCGCTACCCCAAAGTGAAGCTGTCAAATATCTAGGCTTACACCTAGACAATAAACTTACTTGGAAACTACATATATCAAAAAAACGTAAACAATTAGATCTAAAAGTACGAGAACTTAATGGGCTTCTTGAACGTCAATCCAAACTATCGCTTGAAAATAAAATACTAATCTACAAAGCAGTAATACGACCAATCTGGACATACGGGATAGAGTTATGGGGTTGCGCTAGCAAGTCAAATACAGCTGTAATACAAAGAACCCAATCCAAGATTCTGAGAAACATTGTGAACGCACCATGGTACGTCTCAAACCACACCATCCCCATGGACCTAAAAATCCCCTACGCGAGTGTAGTTATCCAGGAGAGCAGTGCTAAAGACCACAATAGACTCAACTACCATCCCAATCCACTCATACCACCACTGCTAGAACTTTCTGAAAACAGAAGACACAAACGTCAATGGCCGCTCGACCTGTCTATCTGAGGTGACATCGCTGGATGTTTACTTCTTCGCGTTATTTAGTGTACATATATGTTAAGTATTGTACAATATATCACATTAGTTTATAGTTAGTGTATCTTACTGATTGCTAATAAACAAATTATATAAAAAAATCTTTCAATCGTTTATACCATACCGTTATTAGTATGCACTCATTAAATTGTTCTGTAAATAAATATTTTAGTTAAACCCAAACTTGATGCAGATTCACTGATCTAAGTTGCGCCCATTCACAAATATGCATTATAGTCTCTACTCTGATTGGCTTGTTATTATCAGGGCAAATCTGGCCTGTTTATCATCTGTGCATTCGCGTAAGGATTGTTTAAGTAGTAACAATTTAAATTGGTTTTATATATGAGTTGTTAAGGTGACCTTGATTGTACAATATGTTCTAACAATTTTTTTAATATTAATAATACATAAAGATATAAAAATAATGTTTTCGGGGACCGGTAAAACTCTTTTTCTTTTTGTCTGGAATTAGTTCTCAACTACTCTAATTATAAAAGTTCCCAGTTAATATTCAATTGTTGAATAATACCGCTTAAATCTATCAAAGAACTACGTGGGGGCGCCCGCAGGGGGTCCCGATCCTACTTGTCCAATATGTACTCTAAATGATCCAACTACTACTAACATTGCTAAAGATACGATTAATTTTTAATTACTGAAAAATGTCAAACAATATTTAGTTATGACAGGCCTTCAACGTCAGACACCTAATTAAAAAAAAATAAAATATGCTATTAAGCACACAAGTTTGGTACAAATATTTTTTATTAATAAATGCAACCTGTACAATGTTTTTATAGAAAGAGTCAGCTAGCTAGTTTTGTTTTATTATAATTTCCAATAACAATATGTAGTTTAAATTTAAATTTACATTTTTGTGCCTAAGAATATTTGTATCTTGCAATAGAAAAATTGTTTTTTAATTACATAATGGATTATACCATATCCATTAGAGAGAATCAAAAAATAATAATATACTCAATGAAACTTAATTTTGTATATTTGATTTATTTACATCTATTACGCTGTAACAAAAGCACCACTTTATTGGAAGCTGAGCTTTCGATTGATGATGAACAAAAAATATGAGTAAACAGAATCTAAGGTTACGTACAACTGGCCTTTCTTCTCCTCTCTAATATTTTGAAGAACAAAATGCAAGCGCGCTTTCTTCAATCGGAATGGGTCATTCTGCCGATCCTCAAGGCTCAAGGCTCGAGCACTTGTATTCATAAATTCCATTAAAATATTCGACGAAGCAGCCAGGCGCATTTCCGTTCCGGAGCGACCCGAACAAAAATCTAGGCTCAGCTGCAAGGCTGCACAATAAATCGCGATAATATCGTCTCTAAGCCGCAAATGCATAGTCGAGAGCCGAACAATGCACTACAAGTAGGTAGTTCTGAAGAGCGCACTTCATGCGCAGCTATTGTCCTACAGCAGTTGGCGAGTAATTAAAACATGGCTGCAGGGCCAAAGTGCTGGATAATGAGGCAAAAGCAACAGCCGTGGGAATTTGCAACTGTAATAATGATACTTGAATTACTGCGGTTTACTGGTACGGTTAGAAGTTACTTACGGCCGCTAGTGCCGACAACGACTTTTGTAGTACAGTTCGCCTCTCTCGCCGCTCACTCTTCGCTCCGAACGTAGTTGAAAAGCGGCAACGCAATAATTTTCCACTTGGACTTGAACCAGACAAAATGCTTTGTCCATTAGTTATTTCCCTACTAAATTATTACTTAACATAAGCTCTCTCCTTCTCTAAATATATGTACCCCATTTAGTTTGCTAATCTGAATTGAAAAGAAATTAACAGTTTTATAATCAGTTTAACTTTTTCAGACTATCTTAATAATAGTAAGGCTCTACGCCCCGCGTGGGAGCACGGCCTGCGAACTGAGAGGTTAAGGCTCTCATACGTTCGCTCTCCCGGTCGTCGCGCACCATCTCTGATGCGGGGCGATGTGGCAAGCACCGCGCCTAAGACGATCGCCATCATTACCTCTTGTTCGAGTGAACGCAGGTACTCAATTATTTTTAGTGACTGAGTAGGCCACCCGCCAGGCATCAGAGAGCACCGGGAATTGAACCCGGGTCCGTCAGCATCTCAGCCAGTCCCTCAACCACGGGACCACGCTGGCACTCAGACTATCTTAAATTTTTTTAATAAAACAGATCAGAACTAAAAATTGGACAAACTTTTATCTATTCTTATATTCCTTGATTAACTGAATTAAGCTCATTCAGAATGTACAAGAGTGTATATATTTTCTACAATTTTGGACACAAACTTTTTTTTGTGTCCCTAAAAATTATATATAAATAGAATTCGCCTGTAAAAATCTATCGACTTCATAGAAAAAGTAAATATTAGTTTAAAACCAAAAATATAAGCAATATAAAAAAACTTATTAAATTCATTAGGAATATATGATTTTTATTTACATTTCATGTAGAACACACACCTATAATAAGTTTGTTAATATTTTCTACGTTGCAAGTTCTTCTTATATTTTCACTTCTATCTCTATCCACCAGGGTTGTACCAGCTATCTTTTTCAGACTTCTTATTTCTACTGTTTCCAGTAAATGTCTTGTGTTACTTGTGGTAAATCGCGATTCTGCCATGTAGGTCATAAGTCTCACTATGGCCTTATAATTATACCTTTGCTTTCGTCTGATGTTGTAGATGTTTGTTACGCCAAACTTTTTTAAACTTCCTGCTACTTTGTTGGTTTTAGTTATTTGTCGTATTACTTCTTTTTCAATGCTTCCATTTGCCGATAATTCTATTCCGAGATACATAAAGTTCGTTTCCTGTTTTTTTTTTATTGACATAATAGCATATTTACAATCTACTTCCACAGGAAAGGAGTATTAAGTAAATGCGATAAATGTAATACAAAGTGTATAAGGGAAGCATTCACTAATCACTATTCCTTTGGATTATTTCTTCTTCGTTATATTAAATCTTGAGGCCAGGTTCTGTGGAGTCTTCTTGTGTTTGGACCGCTTTCATATAACTGCTCTACTAGAGCGTTATCGTGGTTGATTCTTTGATTTTGGTATTTAATAACACTGCGCTCGATCTCTTCTTTGATGGTTGGAATTTTCAAATCGGTATGAAGTGTGAGATTACTGACATACCAAGGAGCATCTGCCAGGATTCTGAGAAATTTAGACTGAAACCTTTGTATGATTGCCAGGTTTTATGGTTTAGCACTCCCCCATAACTAAAGCCCGTAGGTCCAAATAGGTTTGATTATACATTTGTATAACAGAATTTTGTTATTTAACGACAGTTTTGATTTTCGTCCAAGAAGCCAATCCATTTGTCGAAGTTTGATGTCCATTTGCTTACGTTTAGTCTTGATGTGGCTTTTCCATGTTAATCGTTGGTCTAAGGATAGTCCCAGGTATTTCACTTTAGTTTTCATAAGTACGGATATGTTGCTGCTGGTCGATTAGTGAACGTGATTTGGACCGATGTAGCTTGGTTAATCTGCATTCTCCTTTTATAATACCATTCCGTAAGTAGATCCAAATGGGTTTGTAGTTGTTCGGAAGCTGTTGTAGGATTTTCACTGGTGGATAGCACAGCCACATTTGTAGTAGTATTTGTTTCAGGTAGGTCGGTGGTGTATATTAAAAATAGGAATGGTCCAAGTACGCTGCCTTGTGGGACACCGGATTCTGCAGCATGAAAATTAGATTGGCATCCGTTGTATTTTACTGAGAAGTTTCTATCAGTTAAATAGGATTTTAGGAGGAGATATAGATTACTAGATAGTATGTTTTTCAACTTGTATAGGAGACCAGGATGCCACACATTATCAAAAGCCTGTTTCTTTTTTAACTAATGCAGGCGTGAAAGGCTTAATTGGAAGAGACATTTGGCATGGTATTTGGATGAAACTGTCTACCTCATCGTCTGGATCCCCTTTAATGTGTTGAAACACTTCAGCTAGGTACGTGGCAAAAGTATCGGCCTTCTCCTGATAACAACGCGCCCACTCTCCATTGGATTGTTTAATTGGTGGAAAAGCCATCTGAGGTCTTTTCAACTTTTTTTTTGCCCTCCACAATGTATTATCATTAGGCGAAAGTTTAGTAATATATTGTTCAAAATTATTATTTTGGATTTCTTTAAGTGCTGATTTTAGTTCTCTAGACAGTCTATTATATTGATGTCGGTAAATATTGTTCCTTGATCTTTGCCAGACTTTTCTGGCACTTCGTTTGTTAGCAATTAGTTGTTTGATGCGTAACGGCACAGAGGAAAAGTCAGTGGTTTTGTGATCGTTTTGAGAGTAGAGTGCCAAGCTGCTTGTTGTACTATTTTGTGAAGTATTGTACTGACGTATTGTACTGTCGTTTCCTGTTAGATAACTTTTCTAACTTATATCTAATAGGTTCTGTCGAGGTGGTCATATATTTTGTTTCTTCTGAAAATATTATCATGTTAAACTATTTGCTAGTAGCATTAAAGATGTCTAGTAGCCTTTGTAAATCATTTTCACTTTCTGCTACCAAGACAGCATCATCAGAATAGCATAATATGGTAATCTCAAAATCTTTAAGTTTATATCCCTTTTCTTTGTTAACTTCTTTTATTAGTTTGTCCATTACAATATTAGAAGTAACGGACTTAAAGAGTCGCCTTGTCTTATTCCATTATTCACCGCTATTTTAGTGGTTAATTTGCCATTCACGTTGGCCTGAATTTTATTGTATTTGTAAACATTCTCGATGGTTTTTATGATGCTAAAGAAAATTTCTCGATTGTGAAGTAAGTGTATAACATGTTTGCGTTGTATACGATTAAATACTTTTGCTGATCTATAAAACACAGGTACGCTGGTCTATTATATTCTACAGATTTTTCAACGATTTGTCGGATTATGAATACGGCGTTGGTGCAGAATCTTTCCGTTCTGAACCCTTGTTCTTCTGAGAGAGTAATAACTGAATTAATACGGTTTTTTATTACTTTGGTAGTTAGTTTGGACATTGTGTTAATCAGGTTAATGCCTTTATAGTTTGTTGGTCCCATCTTGTCGCCTTTTTTGAATAATAAAATCATGGTGCTCGTTCTCCAGCTGTCGGGTATTCTGTGTGTTATAATTATCTTTCTGATCAGTGATGTTATATCTTTCGTTAATCTGTTCCTTCATACTTCAGTAGTTCATTTGATCCGGACCGGCCAACTTTATGTTTTTAAGTTGTCCGAGTGTCTGTTCCATCTCTAAGTAACTGATATTTATTTCATCTTCTATCACTATATTTAGAGTATTTTCATCGTCAGGGTTTAATTGTTCATTAAATAGTTTAGTTAGACATGTTAGACACATGTTTTTTCATTTATTGGATTTATTCTACTAATTCTGTTATTTTTACGTTGATTTCGAATTAGTCTCTACATCTGTTTTTGTAGACCGTGGAAATTGCTATCCAAGTTCCTGTTAAGGCTTTTGCAATGTTCATTCTTTCGCTTATTTATGAATCGTTTTGTTTCATTTCTAACTATTTTGTATTCTTCATACTTTTCTGGTGTGTTTATAGATTTGTGTTTAAGATAAGCTCCTTTTTTTGCTTGGCATTTTGTTTCATTTTTTTACAAAACCACAGCGTCTTTGTAACAGCTTTCTTAGTGCTTTTTATTTTCACTGTTCGTTCATATGCAGCTCTATCGATATTTGTACTAAGCTTTTTCCAGTCTTCTTTTGCTGTGTTTCGTTTGTTGTAGGGTTCTTGTCTATATGTTTTCTTATTCTTGATTGGTACTGTTGTTTAGTGGATTTATTTCACAGTGATTAGATATTAAATATTCTTTTGCTGTTGTGTTTATTATTTCTTTCTTCAGTTTTATACTCATCCTTATTTTTGAAAGTAGCAGACTGTGGTCGGTGCCAACGTTGGCTGAATCTAAGGTTCTTACACCTAACACCTGCATACGATGTGTTCGTATATTTGTTAATGTGTAACCTGTCATAGATTTTTGTCCTCTCGTATTATGGTATGGTCTGCGTGGTCAAAGAACGTGTTATTTTTCGTTGGGTAAGCAGGAGCTGATCATTAAATCGCCATTTTCATTGAATTGCTCTTTGTTAAACCTCTGTTTAACGTTGTCTATGGTCTTGTTCCCAATTTTCGCGTTAAAGTATCCCAGGATACACATATAGTCTTGAGTACATATGAGCTCCAAAGTAGTTTGTAAACTTTTGTAAAACGTTTCATTGTCTAATCTAGCTTTGCAATTCTCTGGTGCATAAACCGATATTACGTTAAGATCGGGTCTGTCCGTTTTTAATTTGATTGAGAGGATTCTTTCGGACGCGTATGTGTATTCTTGTATGAGATTTTTAATTTTTTTTTATCTAATAAGGTGACTACTCCAGCTTTTGCTCTTACTTCTTTTTCTATGCCACTATAGATTAATACGTACTCTCCATAGTTATGATTATCTTTCTTATTATAATCAACTTCTTAGCTTTTAAGAGTCTCATAAACTATTTCGTCTTTGCCAAGAGGTTTATCAATTTACAATTTTTTGATGATCTCCCGACGTAAGCTCATCGAGTTCTTCTCTTTTAATGTCACATGCCGAACTCATTATACTAAGGAATTCTCAAGTATGATTGAAGTGAAGAGGGGCTTAGTTTCTAATTTTAATTCGGATAATCGATAAGCAAACCTGATCAACACAATTTGTAATTAAATTTTTTAGCCATCTATAATTGACAGTGTTTTATCATCATTGAACTTGTTCAAAATATACTAAAATGTGCGTATGACATAATATGTTATATCCTGATCTACAGCTTATAGCAATAATGTGGTATTAGGATGACAAAAAATTGCATATTTGGGTGTTCTATGGCCGAATGACCGGGTACTCAGTAAAAATATTATTGGTTACCAAAGCTTTTTGGTTGACCATGGAATGAGGTGGAAAATTTTAAAAACTACACTTTTCATTAGCTATGATTTTAATGATCGATATATAAGCAGTGGCTTTAACACCTAATTTCCTAAAAGGTTCGAACCAAATAGGTCTATTATGCAATCCTTTACTGTTTTAAACCCAGCAATAGTTTCTTGATTTTTTTAATAGGTAAGCTTTGTTTGACATTTTTTAGAAAAGTCCAGTCTAATTCATTTTATAAACTTGTTCATGAGTGTAACCTCTATCTTTAATTATTTTAGCAAGTTTTTGTAGAAATGCTTCATCAGCTGTTTCATAATCAAGAGCGGCTTTACCTTTAATTGTTATATTATAAAAAGCATGTCTTTTAATGAATTTAGCCTTCTAACAAATGCTTGTATAAAATACAATTTTCTTTAGTTAAGATTATTCCAATTGTGTTATATAATCTGTTTTCAAGATTTAAATAGTAATGAAATTTTCGTCAGCTGTTATTATTCTTTTTACTTATCTTCTGTGCAAACTACTAAAGCTTTTTGGCTTCTTTTAAATCAGTGTCTATATAATAACTTTGGACTCAATTTTGGACCAGAACAAACTGTTTTTCTAATAGCCTCTTTATTTTTGATTTTTAGACGTGATAGTTGATAATAGTTTAAAGATGATTTAAAAATTGAATTTTTATATCTAAAAAACGGTTTTCGTTTTGGTTATCGACAACATCATGTGAAAGGGTAGATCAAAGTCTTCGGCTAATGAAATAAAAGTATGAAAATCACGTCACCATTTATCATTTCTTAGAAAAATTATTAGTGTTATAATGTGCTATTTATTTTTATTTACTTAACTGTGTTGTCTAGTGAAATGTCAAATTTTAACTGTTAACAACTACTTCTTTTTGTACAGTTAATTATATAATTCGGAAAATTTCATATAAATAAAATTTAAAAAATATTTTAAAACAGGATAAACCAACTTTTTCATGTGCAGTTAGTTATGTAATTTGGGTATTTAAAATTTTCTAAAGTAGAAATAAGAACACAATTCTATAAAGTTCTCAGAATTATCTTACATTACGAGCTTTTATTGACATAGATTTTATGTTTATTACGTAGAAGTAAATAAAAATTGCATAAAAAAGGCATTTTTAATATTAAAATTCGCTTACAAAATTTAGCATAACAAGAAATTTAAGTGCATAGTAGTCTTAATACTTTTATGAACCATCTCACACCGAACGATACCCAGTCAATGCCTTCCAATGGCACTAAATCTTCTTTATTAAATCCTTTAAAAAATATTTTTTTCTTTCACACATTATCAGCACGAGCTATCAATTTATAAGACTCTGTAGAAGCCTTATTTTAAATATCTGGAGGAGACCACTTCTATTTATATAAAGATTACTACAGTAAAAGCAGCTAACTATTGGAGAAAGTGGAAGATTATCTAGATCTAGATGATAAATAAAATGCTATTTTTCCGTATAGTCTTCATCCTTTCCAATGCATTTGATCTTCTAGAAGAAGGTTTTTTTTAAGTCTCCGAACCGTTTATACACTTTTTTATTTTTAAAATATCGACGACCATTTTGGATTGTGGTTCACAGTGATGAGCATACGTTTTATCTTTTTGATTATTCTACTGGAAAATTTGTGTTTATTCTCGTATAGTTGAAGTAAGCGTTAGTAGGTCTCAACACGTTTTTGTTGATGCTCTATGGTCAGCTTTTTTAGTACCCATATCGCAGACACTAATTAGAAGCTGAACTCATCATTAATCATTTGTTTGGCAAAATCATGATTAATTTGTAGAAAACGTGCTATGTGGTCGATAGTAACTCGCTGGTTTGCCAGTACTATTTCTCTAGCTTGCCGAATCTTCTCGCCAGTGGTGGGCATCCTACTACTTTTATTTTTATTGATTTATTTACATACATTTCTATGTGTAAAAATTGTTCCCGTACTGTGTTGTAAGCCTCAGATCAATTTCAGTCCATGGCAGATCTCCTGACTAGAGATCTTAGTGCACACTGCTAGCGGAAGGGCCATGTTCCCAATAAAACAGGAACAAGAGAAATGACGCTAAGTTTAAACTCTAGGTGTGCAAGCACAAAAGGCAGTGTGACAAACCTAAGAACTTCTTGTGGCCAAAGTGCAGATTATTTTTGACTCCTAGGCATAGTCACAAATAATGTTATCAGTTGGCCATTATTAAAATACCTCTACCCCAAATTTCTCATTTTGAGTTTAAAATGAACCGCTTACTACACAAAAGCTTTATTTATTGTTATTTAAGTAGTAATGTACATACGAAGGCAGTCTAAAAAATTTTATACTTTTTTCTTTCAAGTCGATATACTTTTTTCAGCGATGCCCCAAATTCTTTAAACCGTCTAAATAGTAGATGGCGTCTTGATCTGCAAAATAGGCGTCTACGTTGCAATGACGTCTTAGTTTGATAAAAATCCTCCGAACCAAACTTTGAACTTAGAAAACGGAAAATAGCCGTTGAGAACCAGATCTGGTGAATATGCTGGGTGATGAATCAATTCAATCTGCAATTCGTGAATTTTAGCCATGATGACTGCAAAAGTATGAGCTAGTGCGTTGTCTTGATAGAAGAGCATTTTCGTGTGTTTTAAATGGGGTAGTTTTTTAGCAGTTGATGCCTTCAATTAACCTAATAGCGATGTATAGTACGACCCTGTTATTGTTTTGCAGTCCACTGTTTTGACAATAAGAACATAAATCAAAGAAGCATTATCGCGCGGGGATAGTCAAAGTAATTTAGCAATAAAAAGTTAGTTTAGTAATGTTTGCAAAAGTAATGTTTTACTTAATGGACATATTTGACAAAAAGCTCCATAAAATAACTTTGTCAAAAAATCAATGCAACTAATGGATCATGTATCAGTAAGCAAATATTGTAGAGAATCAGATTAGCAAATTATTGAACAAAGAAATAAGCATTAAAGTTTATTAGTGATTATTTATGTAAAAATATTTACAACGCAGTCATAATGACTATAAATTATTGTGCTTTAAAAAACTTAAAATTACAAATCAGTGAGCGGTTCTTAAATTTGATAATATGTAAGGTGAACAGTAAGACTTTTTAGTGATTAAAAGATGTATTTTAAAGGTAACAAAATTTTGTCTGATAATTACTTTTTTATTGTAAGTACAAAAGGTGATGGGGTAACGAATATAATCCGTCTAAAGACAATACTAGCTACCCGAACTAATCGTATCCCTCTAAAAATATAAAGGATAGCACATAAAATACCCTGGCCGCCGGTTCCCTCTAGAAAAACAAAAGAAAGCTAAATTTGCTGTATAATCCGAATCTACGATCACAAATTCAAGAAATCTAGTGCAAGTAACCTAAAAAAAGCCCTTTTAAAAATTATAAGCCTTAATAGATGTCAGGAAAGACAGAAAAACGGGCCGAACTAATCAGCGCGCTTTTCCGCAGAGCCCAATTGTTCGAAATGGTAGCGGATTTGCTTCTAGGTGCGAGGTTTGTGGGTTCAATTTCTTTGGCGGTTGCCGTGTTTTTGCAACGTTGGTTACATTTAAATGGGGGAGAAGGTAGGGCTTGTATTTCCTATAAGGGGCAAAGTGTCTCAACGCACACCGCTCGAAAGCTTTACCATCTCATGCATAGAAGTATACTTTAACAAGGCCGTGAAGCGGTTATTTCAAAAAATAAATAAAAAGCTATATAATTTCTTTCTAGGTATATCTATATGTAATAATAATAATAATAATAAAATTTTATTTATATTTTATTAATTGTTTTTTCATCAGTGAGGAGTTGCAAAGTCTATCCAATATTGATTGCTTTTCTCTCGTCTCAGAATTTTTCGGAAGTGATTAATAAGTATAGTCGTTGTATATATACTGTCTATTGATGGTATTTAGGTGTCATTCTAAAATTGTTATTCTGTCATTCTCCCACTTTTTCAAAAGATCTTTAATAGCAAATTTCAGCATTAGATTTCTTTTTTCTTATTTAAAAAAAAACATTTTGCTGAGTTTCTTATGTTCTTTATTTGTGAGTTCTTGCAGTTCGTTTGTTTTCAAATGATTTTCATCTTCCATTATGAGCTCTTTAAGGTTATATTAATTTACCTACAATTCCAGATATTTAGCAGTTGTTACAATTTTATCCGTAATTTTAGGGAGATCTCTCTATTTATTTGTATGCAGAATACACAAATTTAACTGTCTCTGAGTGATCTCCAACTGACTAGCGCAGCTTCCAAAAGCAATGCCAATCGGTTTTTCATAGATTTATGCCCACAAATATTTTTCGCATGTTTAGTGATGTAGGTACGGTTTGACATGCGCTTCCAAAATAAACCAGTATTGAAAACTTGTTGGGTATAATATCCTTATTTTTTTATGAGTTCTTGGAATTTGAGAGTTTTTTACTTTTTTCTTTGTTTGTACTAGCAGACTGGCTATGCATTGTGATATGTTCAATGCTAGATTTATTTTTAAACTTCGCAAACCATCCAATGGTAGCCTTAAATTCTACCTCATAATTTTTTTAGTTTTTCAAAAATTTTCTAGTTTTCTCTTAAATGACAGTCATACGTCTCTTTTTATTTCTCTTTCTGTTGTCCTAAGTAAAAGGATTTCTCAGTTTTTTTATGGATGGCACATCGTTCTCAGATATAATTTTCGTAAGTGTTCATGATTACACTTTTCTCAGTTAAGATTGTGCCTACTATAGACCTGTTTAAGCCATCTTCGCTAGCAAAATCAGGCACCTTCTATCCACTATCTACTTGGGCTATTATTTCTTGTTTGGTTTCTATAGAAAGCACAAAATTGACTTGTTAGTATTAGACACCAACCAGCATGTATAGAGAATTGTGAAAAACATTTAAGTTATTTACTTAAATTTCCATCATTACATTGTTATTGTGACAAAAGTGTTAAAAAACATTTAAAGCTTATTATCGTAGAGACATTGCTGCACGAAGCATAGTTGAGTTTAATAATTAAATCGCTTGGGTTAAATAAATTGCATCAGACTTATTACATTTAGAATTAATGTTATAGAAGCTATTCTTAAAGAAGTTTATTAAAAACTGCTTTGGGAGAAGTTAAGGAAATAGTAACTTCTGATTTTTTTAAATTTTTTTAAAAGCTGTTTATATCATTGCCAATATTTTTTATTATCCGTTAAATTTAATAGTTGGTTAAATAATAATAACAATAGTCACAACTAATTTAACTAAACAAAGACAAGGTGCGACTATAGAAGAAATTAATTAATGCTTAAATGCCAAAAAGCCTAAAATTTCTTTATTGCGATACTTCACAGTAAGCATTAAATTGTAATAAATATTATAGATATAACCAGTTCAACCGACAGCTGTAGAATACAAAACAACGCCAAGTAACTCTAGACAAATCTTTAAATAATATTTTTTTTATTCTGTACGTTGTTTACTTATAATAAATGTAGTTACTGCTGTTTCTTATTTTAATTTACTAAACATACCAAATATCTTTAAAAACTAAAAATATAATTTTGAAAAACAAAAAATAATATGTAATATTGCTCTTTTAGTGGTTTTTAATTTTTTAAATTAGTAATTAATGGATTTTACATATAGTTAAATTTTACTCTTGTTATGTTTGTCTGTATTGGGTATTAAAGTAAATTAGATATAAAAATAAAATTGAAATTTGTAAGCAGTTAATTTAAGTTTTAAATTAATAAAGTTATTAAATAAAAAACTCTTCTAATAATACTTTTTTAAATAAATTTTGTAATAACAGTATTTTAATCCAAATAGCGCCAACTACAAATGATTTACATAAAAAGATTTACAATTTTTTATTATAATGAAATTAAGATATATTAAATTTAAAAGAAGCGCTTTTTGTTTATCAAAATGTCATCTAACTTTTATAAAACGCTCCACCAAAAATGATAATTTTTAGCTAATTAGAACTGTCGTACTCGTTTCACTTGAGCTGACATTACAAAGGGTGAAAACATCGCAATCACAACAGCATGTATTGATTGACCTAGTTCTATAATTGTTTGTTATTACTAAGAGGCACAGCTTTCCTGAATTTTTAATTTAACATGAGATTTCGATTTCGTTGGCCAGCGACAGATTACTAATTAATACACAAATACGAAACAGTCCAGTTCTACAATTTATGATTTACCAGTTTACCAATAGTCTCTAGCAATCCTTTTAAGATGTATTGTTTCATAGTAAAGGCATTGACAAGAAATTGAATTAATTGGCATACATCAATCTCATTTTGTTGCAGCTCTCTACTGAGATTGTTAGTAATAACTTATTGAGATTTTTGGTTAAGTGCAAGTACGGCCCCACCAAAGTTAGCTAATCGAAGGCTATTTTTAGTAGAAAAACAGAAAAGGTATTATCTTTTAGTTGAAACCGGAGAACTATTTATTTTTCGAATTAACAGTTGGCCAAACTACCGAGATTAAGCAGTATTGAGTTTTTTTTAATTTTAATTACGCCTGTTTATCATTAAATGCTATTTATGCTAAGTTTATTAGCTTATACTTTGATTTATTAATAAATGAGTCACTATCACTGCTTAGGAGGTCTATGGGTAGCTTTCTATTGAGCCTAGAGTGCACTGAATTTTTACTTAACTTGTAGAAGTTAGTGTCAGAAGGCTTGTTGACGTTATCGCAGAATTTTTTATCACTTTCCTGATGTGCTGCTCAATCGTTGGTATGCCGGTTTCTCTGTATAACTGTGAGTTTCCGATGAACTATTCCGCATTAGTTATCATTCTCAAAACTTTATTTTGTCTTCAATGTTGCTCTTCTCACGCTACAACCATCGGTGAATATAGGTCTTATCAAAAATTTTTTGGGTATAGCATATTCGCCCTTGCGTATGACTCAGATAGTATTCTAGTAATGTATAAATTCCAATTTAGTTTTTAACTAAGTATAAACCAAGATGTAGTACTGCACTATCTACCGGTTTCCATTAAGGTTGTCGGTAAGTAAATTTGGGGTATCTAGAGGCCAGTGTAGCAGCAACATTTTTACTCCATGCTTATTAGTGTTTATGATGATCCTCCATTTGTTAAACCATAAGTTAATTTGGTTGAGGTCTTCTTCAAAATATGATGAAACGTTAATAATATCATGACCTTAAGTGATGATCGCTTTGTTATCAGTGTACATAGCTACACTATGATCACATAAATATATAAAATAATGTAAAGCCCAAGATTGAACTTCGACTATAATTAATTTGACTGCTCGAGATGTAAAGAAATTAACTCGTACTTGAAAGGTCCTAGCGGACGGGAATGAGATTATTACCTTCAGTAAATATGAGGAAGTATGCGTTATTATTATTTTGTGGATAATCCCATCAGTTCAGATCCAATCAAAGGTTTGTGCTACATCCATGAATGTGAAAAGCATGTGTATTTTGTTTCTAAATCCTTCTTCTACCAGTTTTGTGAATGTTAGAAGCGGGAGTGTTGCATGAGAATTTTAAAATCCGAACTGAAATTCTGAAATAACGTCATTAGTCTCCAACTATTCTCTTAGCCGTGGGTGTATAGTTCGTTCCAAAGTTTTGTAAATGTAGGTAACAGGCTGATGGGGTGATAGTTTGCAAGATTGTTGCGCCGTTTACCAGGTTTTGAAATCATTGGAATTTTTGCTCTTCTGCAAGCTTCTAAAGAATTCATTAAATCGCAATAGTATTTTTAATATTGCGTTGGGTATAAGGTTTATACCTAGGGCTTTCTAGAATTTAAGTATCTTAATAAACGTATTTGCTTTTGATGAAGAAACTTTGTCAATAATTTTTATACTGGAAAGAACTACTTAATTTAATTTAGTTCCTTTACGATGGTCAGTATTATTTTGATTAAGAGGGATGCTAAACGTTTTTTTTTCTATCTGAAGCTTCTGAACGTACGGAGTTTTTAAATTAGGATTGGTTGTTTTAGTACCCTTTTGGCGGCCTTCTACATAGTGGAATCCTCAAAATCAAGATATTCTCTATAGCTTTGGTAAAAGAATATTCTAAATAAAGGCAGTTCACTTTTTACTAGACTAATAAGTCTGTTTGGTTAGGTTTTAATTGTTGGGTTACGAATTATTTGCCACAGTCTGCGAGCTGTGTGTTTGTAACGTTTGTTAATTATTGCAATTAATCTGTGCAATGTCGATTCACTCGAGTTATTTTGGTAGCTTCTTCGATCGCTAGCGTTATTACACTTTTGAACAATTTCATAATTTTGCCAATATCGTCATGAAGTTGGAAAGACAAGTTAGTAAATTATTTATAATAGATTAAAAATTTTCCCGATCAATATGTCCGGTGATTAGTCTTGGAAGATGTGGGTAGTTATAAGGCGAACGGTGAATAAGACTGGCAGGTAATTAGAATTGAGTTCGGTGACTACTGTCTGGGTTTTTGATAGAATTAGATTTTTATATAGAACAATCTTGAAGACATGTAGTAGCTGGTTATATTGATATAGGTAATAAATATATCCAGAGGGTACAGCCACTTGTTGGGCCAGTTGAGTAGTAAGGTTATTAAGTTTTACCTCGTTGGGGTTAATCATGCTGCATCCCCAATTCGTTTTTAACAGTTGAGGTAACCAGTAAAAAGTGTGGAAGATGAGTTCATTTGGGTTGAGTTGACTTATAAGCGGTTTATAGACTGATAGGATCTAAAGTGCAGAGTGTCATTTAATATTATACTGATAGCAACGGATTACAAAAAGTGTACGTCCTCTAATGCGACTGAGGAATCATCTAAATTTGATTATTATTGGGCTTTCTCCTTACACATCTTTTGTTGGTCGAATTTTCTGATAAATGTGATATCCTGGTAATCTAAATATTTTGTTTAGAATGAGGTGTAACTCCGTGATGCATGCGGTATCAACTTTGTGCCTATATTTTTTTAATACCGTTGATGCTCCAATTTAGAAGAGTTAATGTATCTGTGGGAATTTATGATGTAATAAATTTTTTAATTTATTTTAGGTAAGAGGTAAATATTTCAATAATAAATTGTAGGAAGATAGTTGTAGAGAGGTTTTGATTTGTTGAGTTTCAATTATTTTAGTAAGAAGATTTAATTTGGAGACATGGAGATTGTGGTTTAGGGCCATGCATATGATGCATTGGTCGTAATTTTCACTTTTATGGTAGCACTAAATTTATAGACAGTCTTTGTAGTTTTTCATGTGTTGGCCTCCGCAGTTTATGCATTTGGGAGAGTCAATGTTCTTAACCAGTTCTACAATTATTGTGATAGGAAGATTGTTTGTAGTATTCAAATTTGCCTTTGTAGTTACTGTTAAATTTGTCATGGTTGTTTTAATATCTGAAATTAATTATTTTGATAATTGGTGCTGCTGAATATTAATATCGGAGAAATATTTAGTTTTTCTGTTATGTTATTTGAAATCCTTGGCTGTAAGGTGTTGAATGTAGAGTGTAGAATTTATTTTGAGAGATTTGAGTTAGCATGCTAAAGAAATATTATATATTAAAATTGCTACATTCTGGTAAAGTTAGAAGTTGTTCTTGTTTTTATCAGTTTATTTTGGTATTTCATTTTAGTTAAATTTGAAGGTTACCTTACTCTTTATAAATTATGTTCGGAGGTTTGCGTAGAAATTTATTTGGATTAGTCATGATAGGAGTGAAGGTCCTTTCAAGGTGTAGGGAGCAGCTTTATCTTCATCTGTTATGTAGTTGTCAGTGCCTGTGTCGTTTGTTAGTGTAGGCATTTCATCTCTTTGGTTTAGGATCTTTTTGGTTGTTTTCCATAACCCCCTGTCCCCTGGGCTAAAGTTGGCTATGTGTTGTTGATAGGTGTTGACTCTGAGTAGATCGAGTTCTCTTTTAATCCTATGGGCAAGGTTGTTTAGTCGGTTTTTGATTGAAGGACTTCTAGTTCGTTGCCATTCACGCCTGAGTTGACTTTTCTCGTTGATTAGGTTAATTAGATGCCTCGGAGGGTAATTGTACTCTGGTAGGGCTGTTACACGCGCTGGTGTGCATGCTTGTCGTGCACTATCGCTAATCAATGTGGTGAGATTGGCAATCGTTGCGTCAATATCTTCTTGGTTATGGATATTTGTGGGGCATGATATTTTGTTTTCTAGTATTTTTCAAATTGATCCCAGTTCATTTTGCCGTTTATTAGCTTCGGTACTGGTTGTTTCGGTACTGGGTTATTTGTAAAGGACACTAAGACAGGAATGTGGTCTGAGTTGAGTTCGGTTATGACTTGTTGGTACAGCGGCTTGTTAAAATTCTTCTGCAGAACTATGTCAAGTATGTCTGGCTCGTGGTCTCTTCGATACGGGTAATAAGTGTACTCGTCCGGTGCTAATATCTGAAAGGAATTTGCTGTTGCCAAATTCTCTAACTTTTTACCCTCAGGGTTGGATGCTCTGCAGCCCCATAAGGTATGTTTGGCATTTATATCACCAATGACCAATAGCGGCTGATTTGTATTAAATATTGTTTGTATGTCTTCGGGTACTAGTTTTTATTTGGCTGCCTGTAGGCGCTTGCTACTGTTACTGTACTATTGTCATCAAGTGTAACTTGGACGGAGGTCATTTCAATATTTAAATTAGGGATGTCGGGCAGTCGCGTATGCTTAAACCTTCTTTTATTAGAATTGCTACCCTCCTGACGCAATCAGGGCGTTCCGGTCCTTTCGATAGACGTGGTAACCTGGGATATTAAAGCTGGTTGTGTCGTCTAGGTGCGTCTCAGTAATGCAAGCGATGTCTACTTTGTGTCTAGCTAGGAAGGCAATGATTAGGGATCGTTGGTTTTGGAGCCCATTAGCATTCCAGTTGAGGATTGTTAAGCACTGAATTGGTTTTGGTTGGTTATGGTCCATTAAAGAGCATGGGTAGGAGAGTATTTGTGATAAACGATTTAATTTGATCGAGGTGAGTGTGAGTAGTTCAAGGAGGAGCTGTATAATGTTGTTGGCTGGGTCTGATTTGATGGTGTTGTGATTAAGTCCACTTTGGGTTCTGCTTGCATAGGTCTGTTCGTTGTTAACTTCCGAATTTCGGAAGTAGTTGGGTTTTGGGGTGGGGATCGAGGTTTTGGTACGTTGCCGCAGTAATTTAATATGGTGGGGACAACCGCGATAATTTGCACTGTGGCCTCCTCCACAGTTTGCACATTTTGGTGGGTCATTGGGTCGTTTTTTACATTCTGTATGTTGATGGTCGCCTGCGCATTTGACGCAGGTATATTTTTGAGTGCAGTAGTTTTGGTATGTCCATACTGCTGACATCTATAGCATTGGGGGATGATCTTGGATTTTCTTCTTTCTTCGACTGTTACTATAGAGTAGAATATTGCTTTTAACGTGAATATACGTTTTGCTTCTTCGTTTTTGGTGAGGTCAACTGCGCAGACTGGCAGCGGTTTTTTTTCTTTTGTGTACAGTCGTGCTACTTTTAGAACTGGAATTTTATTGGTTATGAGTTCGTTTTTGATTTCCTGATCTGTTAAGGAAAGTGGTACATTTTTGATGACTACTGATAAGGGTTTATCGTTGGGATTTTGGTAAGTGTGGTACTGTATTTGGTTATCACTGTAGAATTTAGTTAATTTCCGATAATCTTCGTCTTTTGTTAAGTTTATTCGTAGTGTGGATACGTTGTAGGTAGTTGTGAACGCACCAGTTTTTTGATGTCTTCTACAAGAGCTTGGGGATTAACTGTATTGGGCGGATAGATTGGTGGAGTTTTAATTTTTGTCGTATCGGGTTGGTTATTTTCTGTTTCTTCTTCAGAAGATTGTTTATCGGTTAGGGAAGTTTCCAGGTGTGGCGGAAGATAGTATTTATTGTTTTCTAGGAGGTTTTGAGCTGTCCATGCATAACGTTTTTGAACTTCATTTATAGGTGGTGATAGATCGCCGAATTTGCGCTTTTGTTGCGCTGTTTGATCCATTTTAATTGCATGGGTTGCAATTTTTATTGAAATATATTAAAATAAAATCAATTTTAAACTTACTGCGTTTGTAAAGAGTTGATATAGCTAAGGTCAAGCGTATCGCACTGTTATCGAACGGCGTACGTGACATCCTAACCGGTTCACTGCTCGTACTCGACTCTTATCACTTTCCTGATGTGGTGCACAATCGTTGGTATGCCGGTTTCTCTGTATAACTGTGAGTTTCCGATGAACTATTCCGCATTAGTTATCATTCTCAAAACTTTATTTTGTCTTCAATGTTGCTCTTCTCACGCTAGAACCATCGGTGAATATAGGTCTTATCAAAAATTTTTTGGGTATAGCATATTCGCCCTTGCGTATGACTCAGATAGTATTCTAGTAATGTATAAATTCCAATTTAGTTTTTAACTAAGTATAAACCAAGATGTAGTACTGCACTATCTACCGGTTTCCATTAAGGTTGTTGGTAAGTAAATTTGGGGTATCTAGAGGCCAGTGTAGCAGCAACATTTTTACTCCATGCTTATTAGCGTTTATGATGATCCTCCATTTGTTAAACCATAAGTTAATTTGGTTGAGGTCTTCTTCAAAATATGATGAAACGTTAATAATATCATGACCTTAAGTGATGATCGCTTTGTTATCAGTGTACATAGCTACACTATGATCACATAAATATATAAAATAATGTAAAGCCCAAGATTGAACTTCGACTATAATTAATTTGACTGCTCGAGATGTAAAGAAATTAACTCGTACTTGAAAGGTCCTAGCGGACGGGAATGAGATTATTACCTTCAGTAAATATGAGGAAGTATGCGTTATTATTATTTTGTGGATAATCCCATCAGTTCAGATCCAATCAAAGGTTTGTGCTACATCCATGAATGTGAAAAGCATGTGTATTTTGTTTCTAAATCCTTCTTCTACCAGCTCTGTGAATGTTAGAAGCGAGAGTGTTGCCTGAGAATTTCAAAACGTTATTAGTCTTCAACTATTCTCTTAGCCGTAAGTGTATAGTTCGTTCCAAAGTTTTATAAGTGTAGGTAACAGGTTGATGGGGTGATAGTTCGCAAGATTGTTGCGCCGTTTACCAGGTTTTGAAATCATTGGAATTTTTGCTCTTCTGCAAGCTTCTAAAGAATTCATTAAATCGCGTTAGTATTTTTAATATTGCGTTGGGTATAAGGTTTATACCTAGGGCTTTCTCGAATTTAAGTATCTTAATAAACGTCTTTGCTTTTGATGAAGAAACTTTGTCAATAATTTTTATACTGGAAAGAACTACTTAATTTAATTTAGTTCCTTTACGATGGTCAGTATTATTTTGATTAAGAGGGATGATAAACGTTTTTTTTTCTATCTGAATCTTCTGAACGTACGGAGTTTTTAAATTAGGATTGGTTGTTTTAGTACCCTTTTGGCGGCCTTCTACATAGTGGAATCCTCAAAATCAAGATATTCTCTATAGCTTTGGTAAAAGAATATTCTAAATAAAGGCAGTTCACTTTTTACTAGACTAACAAGTCTGTTTGGTTAGGTTTTAATTGTTGGGTTACGAATTATTTGCCACAGTCTGCAAGCTGTGTGTTTATAACGTTTATTAATTATTGCAATTAATCTGTGCAATATCGATTCACTCGAGTTATTTTGGTAGCTTCTTCGATCGCTAGCGTTATTACACCTTTGAACAATTTCATAATTTTGCCAATATCGTCATGAAGTTGGAAAGACAAGTTAGTAAATTATTTATAATAGATTAAAAATTTTCCCGATCAATATGTCCGGTGATTAGTCTTGGAAGATGTGGGTAGTTATAAGGCGAACGGTGAATAAGACTGGCAGGTAATTAGAATTGAGTTCGGTGACTACTGTCTGGGTTTTTGATAGAATTAGATTTTTATATAGAACAATCTTGAGGACATGTAGTAGCTGGTTATATTGATATAGGTAATAAATATATCCAGAGGGTACAGCCACTTGTAGTGCCAGTTGAGTAGTAAGGTTATTAAGTTTTACCTCGTTGGGGTTAATCATGCTGCATCCCCAATTCGTTTTTAACAGTTGAGGTAACCAGTAAAAAGTGTGGAATGTGAGTTCATTTGGGTTGAGTTGACTGATAAGCGGTTTATAGACTGATAGGATCTAAAGTGCAGAGTGTCATTTAATATTATACTGATAGCAACGGATTACAAAAAGTGTACGTCCTCTAATGCGACTGAGGAATCATCTAAATTTGATTATTATTGGGCTTTCTCCTTACACATCTTTTGTTGGTCGAATTTTCTGATAAATGTGATATCCTGGTAATCTAAATATTTTGTTTAGTGTAACTCCGTGATGCATGCGGTATCAACTTTGTGCCTATATTTTTTTAATACCGTTGATGCTCCAATTTAGAAGAGTTAATGTATCTGTGGGAATTTATGATGTAATAAATTTTTTAATTTATTTTAGGTAAGAGGTAAATATTTCAATAATAAATTGTAGAAAGATAGTTGTAGAGAGGTTTTGATTTGTTGAGTTTCAATTATTTTAGTAAGAAGATTTAATTTGGAGACATGGAGATTGTGGTTTAGGGCCATGCATATGATGCATTGGTCGTAATTTTCACTTTTATGGTAGCACTAAATTTATAGACAGTCTTTGTAGTTTTTCATGTGTTGGCCTCCGCAGTTTATGCATTTGGGAGAGTCAATGTTCTTAACCTGTTCTACAATTATTGTGATAGGAAGATTGTTTGTACTATTCAAATTTGCCTTTGTAGTTACTGTTAAATTTTTTTGTCATGGTTGTTTTAATATCTGAAATTATTTATTTTGATAATTGGTGCTGCTGAATATTAATATCGGAGAAATATTTAGTTTTTCTGTTATGTTATTTGAAATCCTTGGCTGTAAGGTGTTGAATGTAGAGTGTAGAATTTATTTTGAGAGATTTGAGTTAGCATGCTAAAGAAATATTACATATTAAAATTGCTATATTCTGGTAAAGTTAGAAGTTGTTTTTGTTTTTATCAGTTTATTTTGGTATTTCATTTTAGTTGAATTTGAAGGTTACCTTACTCTTTATAAATTATGTTCGGAGGTCTGCGTAGAAATTTATTTGGATTAGTCATATTTGAAAGTACGCATTAATAACTGACTATTTAACAGATTATTTTTTATTCTAAACATTGTACTTCAGCTGTTACTAAGATATTATATTCTACAGTAAATTTTAGAACAAGGAACTCATTTATTTCATTTTTAATATTATGTATTGTATTGATCGTTATGTAACGGATAGAATTAAAAATAACCAATTATATTATTTGATCAGCTACGCACAAGAAAATTTGAAATCACAACCATGCTCTAACTAGCTACACGCAGAACTTCACATTATCGAGAAATAATTGTAAAATAAGCCAAATTGGTATGCTTAAACTAATATTTCCACTAAAATGCTAATTTAAATTTTATATCACAAAGTTACTTCAAAGTATTTTCAATCACAACAAGTTTTTTAAGGTACTGTAATTTTGTAGATTAACGATTTTGTAATTTCAAATTAAAATCAAACAGCTGATTAAAATCAAACGCAAACGAATATGTCAAAGTCGTTCTAAACCAACAATGTGTACACATAAACACATACGTATGCTAAAATAAATGTGGAAGCTTTCATGGCCGTTTTTATATATTTTGTTATTTATTTGCGGGATGTTACGCTTGTTCGGTGTTTCAAAACTCATATCTGTTTATCCACAGCCATTTACATAAAAACTAGTTTCCAGAAAAATTTAAGAAATTAAAGAATTAAAAAAAACGTTTAGCAGTTGTAGATGAAATATCAATAGTTGTCATATTTTGAACATTGCCAAATAGCCAAATAACCTACACAAATAGCATACGCAGACTTTTAAAATTAAGTTATAAATTTTTATTTACAGATAACAATCAGACGAGCAATCTGTCCACAAGCCAGATTCCATAACACCCCTGAAAACTGAAATAAAATATTTAGGGCTGCATCTCGACGCAAAACTCACTTGGAGCACCCATATTAAAGCCAACAGAAAACAACTCGATCTAAAACTCAAGAAAATGTATTGGTTGCTGGGGCCCCGCTCTCAACTTTCTCTCACAAACAAACTCCTTCTATACAAGACCATATTAAAACCCATATGAACCTATGGAGTACAACTTTGGGGCTGCACAAAGGCCTTACACACCAAAATATTACAGCGGTTTCAATCTGATTACTAACGCGCCTTGGTACATCCGGAACGATACCCTCCACACAGATCTGAACATCCCAACTGTTGCATATGAAATCCAGAGACTCCAGGACCTCATCCACTAGCTTCCACAACCATAATATTAATTATTCTGGAGAATAGCATACCATTTACTTATTACTCAATTAAATAGTAGATTGTAAATAAGCATGAAATTAAAAAAAAACAGATAACAAACACAGGTTAGTAAAAATAATTTGTTGATACAAATTTGGCAAAGTGAATTTATTTTTATTAAATTTAAATATTGTTAACAATATTTATTGCGCGGTCACATTTGCGATTTATGATCTATTCTATTATCTTTATTATATCAGGGAGCAAGGGCTGTACCATTAATATCTATAATGTCGTGCTTTGCGCTAATCAAATTTTTAGAATTGTATTACTATGCAGTAAAAGTACAGTCGAATGGTAGCAACTTAATAGAGTTTCAGGCAATTGTTAAAATATTTATTTGATAACTATTAGTTTAGTAGCCTGAAGTCTGTATTTAACATTTCCAATTTCTTATTAACATATATATTCTAATATTTTGTTTTTTCCTCCTTTTTAAATTGTAATACTGCATAGATTAAATGAGAGGAGGAGAAGAAAAACTGAATAGCCACTGTAGTCTCGGGAGGATTTACCGATGGCAAATAGGTATATCGAATTAAATTTTAAGGGAATCCTAAGCACATTTTTACTAGCTCTACCAGCAAATTTCATCTCGTTTACGGCGTGCCTGCTCACTGTAGTTGTTATACCCTACTAAAAAAGCCTGGTCCTCTAACTGTAGGGGTTGCGGTAGCAGGTCGGTACCTTCTTTAAAACAAATTGAGTGCTAAAAATAGTTTAGCCTCGCAAACTGAGAGAATGTGTACTAAAATAATTTTAGCACTAAAATGAACTGCAAGAATTGGAATATGGAACATTTGTAGCAAACTAGATAAAGTGGGGAAAATACATCAGAAATAAGAAAATATAAATGGTGATAGTGGCTGCACATGCGCTTATAGATACTGCAGACATTAAAAATAAATTTTAAGATAAGCTTTTCAATACAGTTATAAGTTTTAAAAGACATCGAGATGTAATATTGGGAGGAAATGTAAATGCGGGGGCAAAAAGTCAAGATAATAATGAAAATCCGCAAATATGCTGAAAAATTACAAGACAATGGCGAAAAACTCATAAAGCTAATAATAATAATAATAATAATAATAACAACAACAACAACAACAATACATGGTATGTTCATAAAGACCGTCGTTTTACGTAAGAGAGACAATTAATGTAGCAAATATTAATCATCGATTACATCATGACCAAACAAACTTTGAATTATGAAGCACATAACTCGTAAGTAAAAAATGAGCCAATTGTAGGTTTGACCGTCTAGTAGTAGCCAAAATAGTTTATCTCAGCTATATAAAACGAAACAAAGTAGACAATAACTGATCAACAACTAATGTTACTAAAATCAATAACAAAAGAAAGAATATATATTTACTCAACCATTATCATAATCAATAGAGACAGGACGTAAACATTTTGAAAGAGTTCTACACATAAGCGCAGAAAAGGCTCTCGGCAAACACATACAAAAACATAAGGACAAAATAATATTTTGAATCATAGATAAAACAGTTAATTAAAGGAAAAAATAAAGTTGGCAGAAAATTTATAGTAGTGTTATTAGGAAAAAATATTCAAAATTATGGGATGTAACGCTAGTTCTCCTCCTCGTGGTGCACCCTGGATAACGCTAAAGAACTAGCACATACTAGCAGTCAGATAATATTAGGATCTCCTGACCATAACACACATTTAATATTATATCTTTAAGACCAGATGTGCTACCAGACAAAGCTAACGGCCCTTCTCACGAACTTGATAACTAGAAAACTCGAACTCTCTGTTCTAATTTGTCACATAAATATAGAATACATAAGTTATTAAAAAGCTAGTATCTATCAAAGCTTCTAAAAAATGACTACATCGAACTAGTTGTTATACATGAAACTCATTGTAAAACAAAAGAGCAACTACTGAAAAGGTAAAAAATACCGGTCTGTGAACTGTTAGGAGCTACATACTAGTGATCATGTGGCATAGCAACGTATGTTAAACAAGATATAGAAAACACCTCTCTTATCTCCACGTCCACTGATGACAAAATCCATAACGTTGTCATAAAAATCGGAAGACAACCATCTCCTACACCTACAAGCCGCCAGCCGTATCCTTATCATCCCAAGTCATCCAAAGACACCCCCATCCTGCTGTGTACGTGTGTGACTACAATAGTCATCACGAGCAATGAAAGTATAGAGACGGTGACCCAAATAGCAACACAACAATAAAATGGACAGAAGATGAACACTTTACCTTGTGTTAATGCTAAAACCGATACACATTTAAATTAGCAGCTTGGAAACGCAAATACAATCCTGATCTATGTTTCATCTCGACTGACAACAGAGGCCAGCTTATAGAACCTTTGCAAAACGTTTTCCCCGATTGCCCGCACAGTCAGCACCGTCCAGTCAAGGTCCACCCAAGGTGGAATTTCAAAAAGGCCAACTGGAAAAAGTTCTCCACGATACCATACAAATGCTTAAGCTGTATATCCTCTACCAATAGAAACTACAACAAGTTTGTCGGTGCCGTAATGAGTAGTGCCGTAAAGTGTATACCAAGAGGCTACCGCAAGGAATACATTCCCTAAAACAGTGATGAGATGTACCAAAATTTCTTTGAAACTGGTGATCAGAAAATAGCAAACAAGCTACTTCATAGCCTAGATGCGACGAGACGGAAAAAATGGACAAAAACTATAGAAAGCCAGAAACTCCAGACATTGAGCAGACAAGCGTGAGCACTGTTAAGGAAACTAGAAAGCGGAGCCCCCACACAAAGAGAAAAGACAACTGTCCACCCAAACGACGTTTCTTCACACATAGGAGCGACATACAAAGTACTAAAGGATAAGGAACATACAATTGAAGTGAAACGGAAACTTTAAACCTTAAAAGCTCAAGCCATAGAAACAGAATATTCTAACCTCTACACTTGCGAAAAAGTTTCAGATGCTCTTAAGGATGTCAAGCCAAAAAAAAACACAGGGTTTGACAATATTCATTATGAATTCCTAATAAACTGTAGCAAGTACGCAAAAGTCTGGATGGCTCCCTCTTTCACAGATATCATGCAAACTGACAATATCCTAAAAGAATTTATACGATCGAAGATAATCACTACATTAAAACCAGACAAACTAACTGATAACTCCAAGAGCTACAGACTAATAGCTCTACTATCTGTGATTTATAAGTTCTTACAACGACTTATTTATTACAGAATTAGCACAAGATTGCTTGAAGCAATTCCGGTTGAAGAAGCAGGTTATTGGCCAAAAGAAGCGGTGCAGACCAAGTTTTATCACTACCACTCATATTAATTCAGGATTTCAAATAAAACTTAAAACCTCAGCTACGACAATGTGGAGAGAAGCATGATATACAAGCTTCCTTCGTATAATCCCTGCAAACTAACAGCTTGACTGATAACAGCGTACTAAACGTACAAGTATTTTAAGTAGCTATAAGACCCGACATCAGTTCTCCAAGAAAAGTAAAGAACGGACTACCACAGGGATCAGTCCTTGCTCCACTTCTCTTTAGCCTGTATATTGCAGACATGCCAGAAACAAGATCAAAAAAGTTTGGATACACTGATGATTGGGTATTTACAAGGTTCAGTTCTATAGAACAGTCAGAAGAGACCCTAACACAGATTTATAAATAGTGGGAAAATATTTCGTAAGTGGAGGCTCTCATCCAACGCCCCCAAAACAGAAATTACCTGCTTTCACCTAAATAATAAACTTACCAGAAGAGAGCTCAACATAAGATTTGAAAACATCATACTTACCCACTAAAATACTTGGGCATAACTCTTGATAGAACACTATCTTTCAAAGAGCATCTAACGATAACTGCAGAAAAACTAAAAACAAGAAACAGTATAATTTAAAAACTATGTGGCACAGCCTGAGGAGCATCGGCCTCCACTCTGCGCTCATCTGCTCTGGATCTTCTTTTTTCAATTGCAGAATTTAGTTTGGTTAAACAACCCACATGTACAGAAAATAGACGCACAGCTAAATAACACCAGATTGATTGCTGGTGTCATCAAATCAACTTCCACGTAATGGCTTCCAGTCTTAAGCCACATTCCACCCACTTAACTGCGTCGAATAAATGCTTTTACAAGCGAGTATAAAAAGATCGTGGAAAATAGAAATTTACCATCTCTCAAGATATTGAAGATGCCAACCATAGCCGACTTCAGTCTAGACGACCACCTACAAAAACGGCAAAGACGACTGTGGAAGATGAGTTCAACCTTACGAACGCATGGACTCAAGAATGGACTGCACAACAAAACAATAGCATGCCGTGCATCACTCAAAAGCCACCGGGTTTCGACTTGCTACGTAAAACATGGCACGCTTAACAGAGTCAGAACCCAACATGGCAGAGGTGCATACTCTTTACACAAATGGGACAAGCAACCATCACCTATCTGTGATTTCTGAGAAATCCAAACCATTAGACACATCACAGAAGAATGTCTCATACGATCATATAATGGTAGGCCCGAAGAGTTCCTGATAGCGACCCCAGAATCGACAGATTGCATAAATAGACTAGATGTTTGTTTATAATGTCTTAAAGTATGTCTTATATTATTTTATATCCTATATTGTATAGTATGCATATGTATTGTATTCTATATTTTATTTATTTTATATATCTTACGTTTTTAATGTGTCTAATTACTATACGATAAAAAAAATCAAAATTGTAAATTAAACAACAGAGAATTGCGAAATAAGATTAGAGCAGAAAAGAATAAACTTTGATAAAATAAATTTAATCAGATAAACATTTACGTTCGAAATTCACGATTAACAAGTGCTGTGAACAATAAAATATATGAAACAGAGAGTTGCAATAAGTAACTGACATTAATTGAAATCAATAAATAGAAATAATATATGAATCCTTGTTCGTAGGAAGAAGAAAAAAATGTATGAACGATGAAATCAAAATTTAAGGCAATAAAAAGTTTCACATGATAACTATAGAAAAAGTAGGGGCTTGTATAAAAGAAATAAAATATGAGAAACCTCCTAATTCCGGAAATATACCCGCGGAACTTACTAAATATGCTGGAGATGAACTTTTGTAATATCTTACACATCTGTTAAATTTTTTTCTTACTCAATTAAAAATCTAAGGAATAGAAAATGTATGTTATGTTATAACTTTTTAAGAAATGTTGTAGAAGAAATCCTAATTGCTACAGAGGACTAAGGGTTTCTTGAATCGGCTATTGGAAAAATTAAATTAAAAAATATTAAGAAGTAAAATAGATCATTTTATTAGCGACTATCAAAGTGGATTTACATCGGGTTGTATATGCACAAACGACTTATTTTTTATAAAAATCATTAAAAAAAAACTATAAATTAAGTTGCACATATTACTTTTATAGATTTAAAGAAAGCTTTTAATAATGCATCAAGAAAATTATTGTATGCACTAAAATCAATTAGAGCAATTATAGAATTAGACTTGTTAAAAAACTATATAAAAATAATATCTCCTATATAAAACAAGAAGAAGTCACCTTTTCTAATCAATATGTAAGTAAAAATTACAAGAATGAAAAAGATTATAGGAACAAATAGGTATACTTGTAGATTATGCATACCTTTTTAGATTAAACTTCAATAAGAAAATTTACATTAACCTTAAATATTAATAATTTATTATTATTTATAATTAATATTTGGTAGAATACAATCTTAACTAGCACAAACAAACTACGAATGTAAAGCGCACTAGGAGATATTTCTCCGAATGGAACAATAGTGTGTCTTGGATACCTCGTAGCGTCAAAAATAGCCTCATTTTGGACTACATGAAATTTATTTATATGATTGGCCTATTGTCTGTTTTATAGAGGGTCTGTTCATTTCTTAATGACATCTGGTTGTTGGAGTGAAGCAAACTGCCCAAGACTTGTTGGGCTATTAGCTTTGTTTAAAATGTTCTCCACATGAAATTGTCAGGTAAGCTTTTTGTCTATGATCACTCTAAGGTATAGTTTCTTTTCTCTCCAAAGTACATCTCTGTTAAATATTCTAATGTTGCCCAGGTTATCACGCTATATAACGTTCTACGCTTTTTTCGGGGTTTATCTTGCTCTTCTATATATTGTAATATTCTTCAATTTGGTCTAGCTCATCCTGGACACGCCTTATTGCCAGGAAGGGTCGCACTAAACTTAACAGCACCACAGCGCATCTACAACTTATGTCATCGTTGTAGAAGGCGCCGTTGGGATGTTTCGCATATGTATCTTGAAGAAAGCGGAGGATTCAAAGATTCCTCTCCGACGACTTCTCCAAACTTGGTTTTGAATTTACAATCGGATAGGAATGACCGGATCAATTGTACCATCGATAGTGGGATAAAATTTGAAGTCATCTCGAAGATGAGTTTGTTGTGTTATACTTTGTCGAATGCCTTAGCCTTGATTGAGGAAGCTTTTAGCAGTGTATTCCCTCTTAGTGATGCCTTCAGTAATTTGTTTTACCACCTGAAAGAGTTAGTGGATAATAGAGTGGTGGAGGAGAAATTGAATTGATTGTCCGGCAACCGTTCGACCGCTGTCCTTGGGCACTGATGATGCGTGTCATTAGTTTTCCCAAGGTTGACGGGAAGCTGATGTGATGGTAATCCGGGAAACCTTGTTTGATTTTTTTGGTGGTAATGGCGGTGATGCAGATGACTGTCTTCCTTGGGAAAGTTCCTAACATGCGGTCCGGAATGATATTCGGTCCAGTACATTTTCGTAGCGGTAATGCAGGAATCTATTGCTGGATCTTCTCGAAAGGCGCTATCTGCAAATACATTTTGCAGTTTAGGTCAACGACGATGAGATAATCAGGAGCGGCAGAATGTTTAAGATTGCACTGACACAAAGAACGCCTCTGGCCTGTTAATAGTAGTATGCGCTACGTCGTTCTTTCCGTAGATGGATGATCTTGGGGACGATGGTTGAGTAATATCTTGATTACCGAGTTTTTGCTTGTATCAAGAGCTTCTAGCTTTGTTTTGCCAGTTAATTACTTTTATTCCTTCAGATAAGTCTTGTTGACCAGCATGGTATCAAAATTATAGCAGCTAGCCTTTCTTGTCCTTTAGAACATCTGCGTTTCAGAAAGTAAGTAGTTATTATAGAGCAGCAATAGGCTTTAGAAGTCCTGAGTGTAAGCCAGCAGTTGTCAAAAGACTTCCCCGGCCTTGGCTTCTGAGGATAAGAAGTTGATACTGTTGTAGGTGCTGCTGTTGCCTCGCCGCAGCTAGAGCTGGGGTAGATGAGGCATCAAGATTGGCTGAGCGTTGCTAGCGGGGGTTTCTCTTAACATCTGGACTTAGAATTGCTCAGAAGCAAGGGAGCGACGGGGAGCAAGGGCTGGAGTAAGAGACGAAGCTGTTGCCTGCCGCGTTGATGAGACAGGCCGCGGTTTAGAGAATGCTGGGCATCCCCGATAGCTAAATGTATGTGTGCTAAAGCAATTGCCGTTCACAGTTGACGTTTTTTGGCTTTCATTGTACTAGCTTATATAGTGGAAATACGACCATCTCACGCAGTGCTGTGCTGCAAAGCAGCTCCGTTAGGCGTGCCTACATTTTTGGCATAGGTTTTCTTCACCTGAAGGAATGGAGGTTAAAAACATTTTTCCCTGTCCGTCTCGAGGGACATCTTCTCTTGCTAATTGTACGCTAATGCACTAGACCTTTTCAGATCATCTCGCCTGAGACACCTCACAGAACAACCCAGAGCGGCTAATTTCCATCAACTTTATTTTTCTCTGTGATCTTCATGGAAGACGACTGCTTTGGAGAAGTTGAACCAGCGAGACTTGAACTCATCCAGCAGGTCCGGCTAGTAATGCTTATCTCGGAGCACTAACGACAAGATTTTCTGTACCTGCATTTCTTTTTTGGTGCGTTCCTTGGTGTCAACAAATCGACTGGGGTGAGCACCTTGCAAACGGGTTCTCGTCTACCCCTACAGGACCTATATATTGGCTGCGACGGCAGTACTAATTCGGTTTCGCTTTTTATCGCTGGTTGCTGACGACTACGACGGGAAGGCGGAAAGGAGGATTTTGGTCTCACCGTCTCAAGATCGCCTAGTTAGAGCTGAACGATGAAAGTGAGTGTCACCCCAGCCACTAATACGACAAAAATTTGGATCTTCTATAATAAAATGATTAGAATTGCTCTAGAAGCACCATATATTATCAGAAATTAACAAATGTGTAATAATATAGCAATTTAAACAATTAAACAGTTTGAAAAGGCAGCAATAATTAACATGTAATTTTAAATAAGTACATATACATAAAAAATAATAATGCAAATTGTAATATTTGCTATGTACATCATTTATAAATTCAAAGCATCACTATGTTGACAAGTTACTTTATTTCTCTGTACATAAAAATCATGTACGTCAACATGTTGTTGATTTGGTTTACTATTTGAGCCGAATAGAATTTATTAAGTAAACCATTGCTTCAGTTATTACCTTGATTTTTTCACTTTTTATACTCATCAAGATTTATGATTGATCCAATCGTAATCCCACTGCACCCGTATTCAATTGTGAGTTTAAATTTGGGTTACTTTGTTAATAAATTAAATGCAAACTTTCGTAAAATTATATTTGGTGCATTTTTCAAACAAGGGTAGATTTAATAAGCCACAACTTTTTTTTGAACACCAGGATACGCTTCACTTTCTTTAAATTGTTTCAGCTATATTTATGCAAATATTGCGTGTAATTACAAAAACGGAGTTACACTATATTAACTAGATGCAATTAATAACTTCACGGGCATTTACACGCGTGCGCAACTGCCACCAGAAAATTTCTAGTAAGCAAAGGACGGAATCTGAAATAAAATTCGCAGCCCAAATTAAGCTCCTTTGCGCGAGCAGAAAAAGTCTGAGTTTATTTAATTTCCCAGTCACTTATACGTTTCCATTGAGAAAATGAAATTGAGTGTGAAATATAAGCGTGGATGGGGCGAATATTGCCTGCAATAACCGGCTGGCGAGACTCGGCAATAAAGCAGCGGCCCGAGAGCAGCAGCACCTACGCTGCAGCTTTTGCAGCAGGACTGTCCCCGCCGCGGGGGGCAATCAGAAAGCTCGGGATTACCACGCCAAGTAAATGCACCGGCAAGGCAGGAACTAGACGTGCGGAAAAATGGGGTTTGGTTTATTGAGCATCGGGTCCGGAGCCTCGAATTCGCGAGCTCTCTTTTAGGTACCGAGAATTGCAGTTTACGGAGGGTTTCCTGACAGGGTTCCACTGCACCGTATGAATACAAATGGGCGGCAATAGTGAGTTCCGATAAGCATGCGACGGAAACCGGTTAGAATTTATGGAACCCAGAAGGCCAAACCGCAAAAGCAACATGAAAATGAACAGCTCTAACACATACGTTGGTTTGCAGCTAGCACTAAGCAATGTTTAGATTTATTTACTAAATATTTCTTTAGTTGATCGAAAAAGATTTTAGTTATTAATACATTTAAATATAGGCTAAATAAATAATTTTTTGGTTTTAGTGTTTTGTCATTTACTTTATAAAAATATCTATCATAGGTTTTCCATTAAAATAAAATTTGTTTTAAAATATTTATGAACACTAAGCAACTACTTAAAATATAATTTTATTGATGTTTTGGATCATCCTTTTAAATATTTTTTATTGTAGATTTAGTTATGGTTTACTTATATAGGATGATTCAAAATGATGGATTCAGATTTTTAAGTCCACAACTCAAAATTAGGATACAACTTACAGTGAATTGTGCTCATGTTTAAGTTTCTCTCTCTGTGTCTTCAGCTTTTCAGCTGGTTTGTTTTTCTCCTTCATCTAACAGCATATTACCATTCCAATCTCTTATTCCCACTGTTTTGAGTTTTGTTTCATAGAAATTTTTTTTGACTTGTTTGTATGCTTAATCCATTCTATTTGTTCTGAGGTATTCCTCAACTTCCTCACATTTTTTTTTATATATTGTTTTTAGCTAGTCTGGCTTCTCTGTTGATGCTATTTCTAATTTACCGGTATTTTGTTTTACCTTCCTGTTTTAGCACCCTTATACTTCCTTTTTTCTTCTATTAGACCGATAACTTGTTTTGTGATCCAGAGTTTATGTGCTGGCAGGTTCTTTTGCTGTAATATGTCATCGGCTGTTTTAATAATTCTTTTTTAATGTTGTTTTATTTCACCTCTATATTCACTATCTCTTTATTTACATTTTCTATATCAACTTTCTCTAAGTATTTTAACTGGTTCTTTACACTCTTAATCCTTTTTATATACCACCAAGTAAGTTTAGTTTTTATTCATCCTCTTGAAAGTCAGTTTATGTTTCATTGTTATCAGGTTGTGATCTGCATCTGCATCAGCACTGGGATAGGTTCTGCATTCTTTAACCTGGTTTCAAAACATGGTTTTACTAGGATAAAGTCTATCTGATATCTTCTTGTAGCTCCAGGCTTTGTCTAGGTATATTGTCTTCTAGGATAACCTTCATATACCTTATTTATTAGTACTAAGTTTTGTCTTTTACAGAATTCTTCCAGTCTGCGTTTTTTATGCCGAATTTTTCTACTGCTTTTTCTTCTGCCATTTCTCCTACTACAGTATTAAAGTCTTCCATAACAATAAAGTTTTCGTTTCCTTTTACTTTATTAATCATGTTGCTTATGGATTAATACATATCTTCCACTCATTGATTGTTACGTTTGTTTGTTGGCATGTACACTTGGTGGTATCCTCTGGTTCAGTACAAATCCTTATTATTATTGGTCTTTCGTTGTATTGACAATATTCGGTTATTCTTTTTATGTTTTATTAAGGATAATACCAACACCTACATTTTTTGTCCTCCTGTGTGCACCATTCTGTAGCAAACAATCCAAAAATCTCCTACTTGTGGCATCATTTTACAAAAACCTACATTTCCAATTTTAAGCCTTTTCATTTATAATTTAGTATTTTCTAATTTTCTAAACTTTAGTAGTGATCTGACATTCCAGGTTCCTACCTTTCTGATGTTCAAGTTATGTTGTTTGTTGGATCTTTTTTCATTAGTTGCCCCCTCTTGGAGTTCCGAATAACGAACAGTTTTACTTCCGAACTTATTAACTATTAAAGACTTGTCCATACTTATTAGGTTTGCTGCTTTCTTTGAAAATTTCCTATACAGTGGTTTTCCGTTGCCTTTCCACATGATGACCAATATATGTTTTAGTGTTCCAGTGATGGAAAGTTCTCCTTCACTTTATCATAATTATAATTATATAGTATTTGGTTATCTACATGAGATAACTATGTAAAATATGATTATGCCGCCAATATTCGGTCGCCAGAACCTCGTTAGTTGTCCAGCAAGGGATACCACGGGCAAGTGAGGTTAACTTTTAGGGGCGCAGATGTAGGTGCATCTTTTATCCCTTAATTTAAGTCTGCACAGATAACATCTAGACGGTAGCAGAATTATACTACATTCGATAAAAAATAGCTTACACCACTTAGTTCACGGCAGCTGTGATACGGTTTCTAAGATCTTACAAAGTTATTGGTAGATATGGTACATAAACTGCTTCTTTACGACTCTGCTACTTCTGCAAGAAGTGATATCAAGAAATCGTAAAGATTAGAATATAAGAGCAAAGTTTTTATTTCTCATGTAACCTATTCATTATTGAGGTGAAGATTTATTCAGAAAACGTCGAACATACTAGTACCAATGGTTCTGATTGAAAATAAAGCTTTTTGGATCGTTTGAGGGAATAGCTAATTTTGCAAAATTGCGAGAAAAGTTTTCCCAGGAATTGCGTTACCATAAAAAGGATAGGTTCATAAATCTTTGTTTTCTATACTATAAAAAACACATTGATATTGGAGGAGTCTCTATCATGTCTTAGCGTTTCATGTGGATTTTTTAACTCTTATATTCAAACATTTTGTCAGTTTATTTTCCTACTTACATAAAAAGTTTTGTTTTTATTAAAAATTAAAAGCGACAGAAAAATGTCTAGAAAAATTCTTCCCGCTTTAGATTATCGTTTGCATGAAAAGCTTGTACTAATTGTAGGTGGTATGGTTTAAACATTAAACAGCGGCTCAATACACACAAGACAGTTATTTGTGACAATCCAAATTTTCTGCTTACTCTACGAGTTGACTTCATTGAGTTACGCTCTAAACTCTCTAGAATTTGCCTCACAATTTTTTCCGACACACGCAGCCCATTTTGTTTTACTGAACTCAGTAATGCAAAAACCTTGTGCTGCAACGTAGCCTTTTTAGTCACAACTAGCACTGCTACATAATAGGTGCGAACACTCTAGCGGTAGTATGCAAAATTTTCAATCTCTTTAAAATATTATGCAAATTATTAAAATACAATTAGTGGTTTAGGGAAAAAACAGAAACAACGGAAGAAATCGAGTTACGTGGGGGAGTGAGACAGGGACGTATTTTGTCTCTACTTATATTTAACATGTACACCGAAGCAATCTTTAGGAAAACTATGGATGAAGAATCATTGGGAATTGTCATAAACGGTGAAACAGTGAATATTGTGAGATACGCAGATGACACAATCCTGATAACAAACAACCTCATAAACTTGCAACAACTGCATGGAAAATTGAATGACAGTTGTAGTTATTACGGATTGAAAATGAATCTCAATAAGATCAAATGGATGGTAATTACAAAACCCCCACAGAATCAAGGAACCTTAAGAATCGCAAACATCATCGTAGAAAGAATACAAAACTACAAATACCTTGGAGCTTGGCTAGAACAATCAGAAGATCAAACAATGAAAATAAAAGTCCCAATAGAAACAGCCAGATCCTCGTTTGTAAAATTGAAGAAATTACTTTGTAGTTGGAACTCAATATTGAACTTCGTTGCTACGTATTTCCCATCTTACTCTATGGAGTAGAAACTTAAACGCTTAAGAAAAACCATTTGGATAATATACAAGCTTTTGGAATGTGGTGTTATCGCAGAATGTGGCGTATAGCTTAGGTCTATAGAATCAGTGATAAAGAATTTCTTGAGAAAATGAATGAAGAATTGAAGTTATATACACGATAAAAAAAGAAAAAAACTGAATACTTAGGTCATATAATAAGAAATTTCAAATATAAACTGCTTTAACTGATAATACAGGGTAAAATAAAGGAAAAAAGAAATATTGGCAGGCCTAGAATAACTTGGCTGAAAAATCTACGAGATTAGTTTAGCTGCAGCAGCACCGAATTATTCCGAGCGGCCGCCAACAAAATACGTATAACAGTGATCATAGCCAACCACCGATTAACAGAAGGACGAAGAGGGTTAGATTTTAATTTTTAAAATTAGTGACTTTAAATTAAAATTGCTATTGTAGTATTTAAAATATAGTTTGGGTACGAAAGAATAATCGAGTTTGAAACAAACGTATTACACAAAATTTTAGCAAATAAATATAATTATATAAATCAAATCTAAAATCAACAAAATAACATTAAAAGTTAGGATGTTAACGTCAAAAGGGAGTATTTTTATGCTAACAGCGCACATGGGCAGTCTTACGATTCAATGCCACAACAAATTTTGTTCATCTGCGTCTGATTTAATATTTAAATTTTAGTTTTATCGTCAATCTATCCTATTAACTTTTCTAAAAGATTCTACAAAAAATATTGTTATTTTTTGTTGTTATGTAATATGCGTTAGAAAAATAGTTAAAGAAAAAGCAAACGAAATCGGATTAAGCACTTATATTTATTAAAACTAGAGCTGAGTATTTCTAACTTAATCTAACGTACTCTAACTGAACGTGAGCTTAACGCTAAGATTTACCCTAACGTCGTTGGTGGAGCAGGCAGCCGAGTTGAGCAGGAGAGCAGCGCTGATGGTCCGTCAAAGTAGACGGCCGGGCGACGAAGCCAGCGGCAGGGCAGGGCAAGAAAGAAATGCTTATTTGACTATAGAAGAGCTTGCTGAAGATGTTGGCATATAAATAGGTTTAGTAGACGCAGTTTTATGTGATTTTTTGGGCTTGAAACTTTTGTCAGCAGAACTCGCCAAAAATTCAACAAGCATTGCTCTACAAGCACCTTATTCTTCAGATATGTCACTGTATAAGTTATTTTTGGTTTTGTTGTTTAAAAATACACTTAGAGGAACTAAATTTGACTCAGTTGGGTTGATTAAACAGAAATCGACGATGATACTGATGAAAATTCTAAAAATTGCGTATAAAAATTGCGTCCAAATTTGGATTAAACGATGGCGTATATGTCTCGCAACAGGCGAGAATTATCTTGAAGAAGGCAATATATGTTTAGGTGAACAAATATATAGTATGTGTTTTATTCTTTACTTTTTGTACAGAGTAGTACGTATACTAAAAGCATTTTAATTGCACCTTAAAATTTTCATGCCTTCTTACTCCGAACTTACTATAAAACTACTAAACCATTATCACAGGTCTACCACATGTTGTAAAAAACATTGTGGGAAGGTGAGAATTAGTTACACTCATTGTTAAGTATTAGTAATTGTACAGGGTGTTTCCGAATTTTACGGCACTATTTTTCACTCAAGGTCTAAAAAACCTATTTACTATATGAAGATGGTTATTGAGCACTCTTCAACATGTTGCATAATTTCTCACATAATTTTCTGAATGAAAATCTAAAGTATGGTCAGTCTTTGACATTGCTGGAAGTTAGACGAAACGCTACTGATGCGGCCCAAATAATGCCACAATTGGCGATATCCAAATTTCAAAATTCATTAACGGTGACACTAGTCTTAAATGCAACTTCAATCCGGGAAGATTTCTGTAGCATATTGAGAAACTTTACTTCAGTCTGGCGAAACATCCCCAATTATGAACACCTCACAAATATCACAGAAGCTTGAAACATCTCGATGGACAATAAGGCGTCAGTTACATAAGAGAAATGTCGCACGTCTTAACGCAAACTGGACATCAGGTTAATGTGAAAATACTTCTTTGACAAACTTCAAATTTATATATATTTAGAATATACTAAATATACCACAATTTATAAATATAGCAAGATGCCGTCTGCCTGTTTTCCGGCTCCAAACCTCTCTGTCCATTGCTTGATCTTCTTCTAAGTTTCTATTTTTCTAAGTTTCCATGATTTTTCAAATGTTTTTAATTATTATTGAGATATTGAAAACAAAAGATAAATATCTAAAAGTCTTGAAGTTAATCAAATAACCATGGATAACTATTGTATATCATTTATTTGTTTAATAAATATACTGATTAGTATTAAACACTGTTTCTGTAAGTAAGTAACGTATTGTACTAGTTCTGCGCGTCTTTGTGTAAATGCTCTTCAATTTTTTATTACCATGGGATACACCACAAATTTGTTTACTTTTTCAGAGAAAATAGACGTATCTTTAATTTATGGCAAAATTCATAAAAATGACACTGCTACTGTTCGAAGATATAATAAAACATTTCCCATTAGAAAGATACCAAATTGTAAAACGTTTGAAACCATTGCAAGACGTCTTAGGGAAACTGGCACGACTAGTCAACGACTAAATGGTTGAAAGATTTTAACAAAATGCTAACGTTGAGAATGGAGTACCTCATGCTGTTCAGTTATCTTCTAGTACTAGCACTAGAAGAGTGTCACTTCGTTTCGATGTTTTATGTACAAGCGTATGGCGTACATTGCGCGGACATCGATTTCATCCATTTCATGCCACGCGTGTACAAGATTTGTTACCAGAAAATTATGCAAGCGTAAATATTTCTGCCAGTGGTTACTTTGACAATGCATACGAGATTCTAACTTCCTGAACTGCCTGTACCAATAAATTTTGCTTTACCAGAAATGAAATTGCTAATATTCGAAACATCCATACTTGCAATGAAGAAAACCTCATACGACTGCTGCTACGCGTTACCACCATACATTTTCATTAAACTTTTGGAGTAATCCTATTGGAAATAATCTGATAGGATTCTTTTTACCAACAAGGCTATCAGCAATATTTTATTTACATTTTTTGCAGAATAATCTTTATGAACACCCAAAAAACATTCGGGTTGCCAATAGGTAGAGAATGTGGTTTATGCATGACGGCACCCCTGCTCACTTATCTCATATGATCACTGATTATTTGAACACAGCATATGCTAACGGACCTGTTAAATGGCCATCACAATCTTCTGAGCCAACGCCGTTAGAGTTTGAGTGGGGCTGGATGAAGTCTATGATTTGTTCTACGTCTATTTGCATGCAAGAAGAGCTAAGCAATCGCATTGTGGAAACCGCAGCAACTATTAAGGGTTTTTTCTAATCCCATAAGACTTGATAGAAAAGCCTGGATTCGTCATGCTGAATACTGCATTCAACAAAACGGAGAGTATTTTGAACAATTGCTCTAAATGTTTCATTGTTAAATAAATATCTTTCACTTTTAATCTCTCGGTAATAAAGTAATTTGAAACACATGTTTATATGAACTTTTTTGTTTATTTAATGCTGGAGGACACATCCCTAAAATAGTGCTGTGCAATTCCGAATCACTCTGTTGAGACCATAGGCGTTCATTAGAAGTTAAATATTTTAATTATTTTTAAGAATTTAAATCTCGCTTACTATTTTTTTTAATAAAACACTAATATACAAGATAACTAATTATATAAATTATTACTACTTTATTATACATTACAATAAATATTTTTTTGGTCTAATTTTGTGTATCTGAAATAACGTTTATCTACTCTGAATATCAAAACACTATAAATTATCCTTGTTTTTACATCTGTAATAAATTTGTATAATAAATTGTTGTTGTTCAATATAATATATCTCATACATTTTTAAATTAATGATTAGTTATAACCACCGCATCTTACTATAATCAATATTTTATAAGCACTAAATTTAGCTTTATCAAAATTTTAAAATACCAAGAATTTTTATTAATTGTCTGCTTGAAAGAGTAGAGTGAAAAATACATTTCAGCATTTCAGAGCGCAGAACGCTTTCCGAGAATTCCAAACGCTCTAGAAAATTCCTCTTAGTCGGTGCTGCTGATCAGAATTATATTTCCATTACATTCAAATGACTTCCATTTGCTGTTGCAGACAATGGAAAACATGTTTACTTGAAGCTCGGGATCCGGTCATAAATTCGAATTACCGAATTCTTGCTGGAAACAGACCGGATAGAACAAATGATCGTGCAAATGTGCACCAAGCGAGCTGACATTTCCATTTGTTCTTGCTGCAATTTAAAAAGTTTTTACCTTCCGAGCAAGAAGCGGCTTATCGGCCGTTTTATCGGTTTATTTTGGATTTATCCCTTTCTGGCAGTAAATGCGATACAAAACAAAGTAAAAGATTAAAATCGAATCAGTACAGCTCGGCAGACGAAAACGCCGCTGTAAACCGAGGACGTGCCGGCGGAGGGTCGTAAAAGTTGTTCGGAAGCGTCCGCTTGGACTTATCCCATTACAGTACCGGAGTTACACCTTCTTGTAGAAAATAACAACAGCGATTGCTGGAAATTGGAACTCGCTGCTCCTTTCCCGTCCACTCCAATTTTCCAGTTTGTGCGCGGATGATAGTACACGCGATTTATTGAAAAGGCTAATAGAAAAATTGTAGCGTGCGTAGGACGCGATATTATTTTTTATTAATGCATAAAACAAGTAAAAAGTGTTTTAGAAAATTTTGAGCTGAGTAAACGAAAAGGTAAGTTCAGTTATAGAAGCTTTGAATAGGTTGTAACTATTAAACTTTAAAATTGTACATTCGCTGTTTATCAACGTATAATAAATTTTTAATGACATTTATATTGCAAAAGAAATAACATATAAAAAAATAATTTTACCACCCGCGTTAAACCTTCAGTTTAAATTTCAAAACCTGATTTGTTCTAGAACTATCTATTTGAATATATAGCGGAGCAGATCGTCATTCGTGGCAGTCGAATAGGAGAAGTCATACAGCGAATAACAGTGGTGTAATCTATGAACATTGCGTTAATAATGTTATAATTTATAGTTGTAGTGTAACGGTACAGCCATTGTAAATCGATTTTAGTTTTGAATTAAATCATTGTTCAATTCATATTTTATTTATTATAAGCGCTGAACAAAGGTGGTCGAAATTTGTTAAAAAGGCTGTGTACAGCAAAATTCAGAAAACAGCCTAAAGGACTTTTTAAACAGAAAAATGCTGAGGTCAAGAAAATAATTTTTTATGTAGTGTGCAGCAATAACAATCAACACCATTGCCTTCAGCGACTTTAAGCTAAAGTTGTAGGGCATTAAGTGTGCAGTAGCAAGAGTCTTTAAGCTCACAGAGCTCTGAAAATATAGTAAATGATTTAAACCTACTGATATCACTCGATAACTCGGCATTGTGGTGTGATAGTTAAGAATTTAGTGAGTTGGTGACCTACAACGGCATTCAACAAAACGATGACTCGTGACATTAAAATTTTAAAAGGCAGTACGCTACTTAAAAAAGTGCCCACTTGTACCCATTAGTTGTTTTATAAAAAGTTAATCAATAAAGAATTCATCAAGCGAATTTAATTGGTTTATTTTAAATCAACTGAACAAGCATTTTGTGCGCCGTGCAAACTCTATGAATGAACGATATTATTAGAAACTAAAGAGTTTAGTAATTTAAAAAATAATAATACAATAAACGATCATAGCAATATGTGTATTTCAGAATTTGTTAGTAAAAGTATATAATGACGTTGCAAAGTTTTTGTGGACTACAAATTCATAGCGGTAATGAAATATTAGGCTGTATAAAAAATGGTAACGTTATTGGCTATGCAGAATTGATAAAAAAAAAATTCGCTCCTTTTGTGGTTGAGCAGATAACAAAATTTAGAAATAAAGGTAGGGGTGTTTTTATATATTTATCAAGTACAACTATCAATTACTTCACTATATTGTTAGCGGAACAAGTCAAGAGAGAAAATGTTTAAGCCTCCCCTTGCATTTTCCACTATTGTCGATCTCTGGCCTTTTGCATCCAGTCTATACCTGCGAATTTTCTAACGTCGTCACTCTACCTTGTTTGTGGCCTCCCTTTATTCCTTTTGTGACTTTGTGGCCTCCATTCAATTATTCGACGTGTCCATCTATTGTCGTTCATCCTTGCTATGTGTACCCAATTCCATCTAAGTTTACACACTCGATGTATCACGTCCGTCACTATTGATGTTTTCCGTATTTCATCATTAGGTATATGATCACGGAGTGTAATTCCTATGATGCGTCTTTCCATTGCACGTTGTGTAACTTGGAGCTTCTTTATTATGCTGTTATTAAAAGCCCAAGATTCCATATGTTAATGTCGGAAGTATGTGTTTGCTTTTGTATTTGTCTTGCTTTGAATGTGTTTGGTATTTGAGATTTCAAAAGTTTTTGCAGTTTACCGAATGTGGCCCATGCTAGTGATATGCGTCTATCTAAATCAGCTTTTAAGTTATCTTTTGATAATATAAGTTTTTGTCTTAGGTAAATGTACAAATCCAACTTCTCTATTGTGTGACTGTCAACTTCTAAATTTTTATTTTCTGTATCCCGTGTTATTTTATTGATTATATATTTTGTTTTTATTGTATTCATTTTTAGGCCAATTTGTTTTGATTGTTGATGTAATTCTTGTAGCATTTGCTGCAATTCTTTTTTATTAGTGGCTATTAGAATAATATTATCGGCAAAGCGCAGATGGTTTAGCTTCTCTCCGTCGATATTGATGCTATTGTCGTTCCATTTTTGTTCTTTGAACGTATCTTCCATCGTAAGTGTAAATAACTTAGGCGAAATCGAGTCTCCTTGTCGCACCCCTCTATAAATTTTAATCTTCTTGGTTTTCTCATCCAATATAATTTGAAATGTAGCATTTTTATATATGTTTTGTATAAAGATGTATATCTGTGACCTACTCGACTATTGCTTAATGTATTGAGAACTGCCCAAGTTTCGATAAATTCAAAAGCTTTCTCGTAGTCTACAAAGGCCATCCAGAGTTATATTGTATTCATTCGCTTTTTTTAGCGTTCTAATTATTTGTAAATGGTCTAAAGTACTGAAGCTTTTGCGGAACCCAGCTTGTTCTCGTGGTTGGTAGCTATCAAGCTTGTTAGTCAATCGTTCTGTAATTATCTTTGTAAAAAGTTTATATAAAATTGATAGGAGACTGGTGGGTCTGTAGTTTGTCAATTCATATTTATTCCCTTTTTTAAAAAGTAGAATTACCAAGGCATTGCTCCAATCATCGGGTATTATATAATTATATATTATATATACCAAGTAGGATTTCATAATTATGGACTCAACGACATATATGTCACACACAAACCAAATTGCTTTTGTGGTATACTAAGTGTTGGCTACGGCAGCTCCTGTTGAACAATTTTTTATATTTATTCATCATTTGCGCCAATAAAGATAAAGAAATGGAGAATTTTGTAATTCCGACAGTAAATTCTGTCAGTCTTGTTCCAGATAACTATAGAGGACAGAGCTGCTGCAATGACAGCAACATATCCGGGTGTTACAAAGGTTTTTATGCTAAAATGAAAAAGTAAATCTTTTAGCTACCCTTTGCGCAGGCCAATCTTTACACTAGTTGGCTCTGAAGTAAGTACTCTGTTAAATATTTTTCTTTAGAACAATAAATCTATAATTTTTTAGTTCTTCAACGAAAAGATGCAATATCTTACGTTCAGCTTAAAAAGGACTCCTTATCTCAAAAACTTTTGTCAACAACCCGATGGAGTGCTCGTACTGATACCAGTCAAGTATTATGCTAATCGTACCGGGAATTTGTTAACTATGGCTCAAACTAGGGACACATAACATAAAGCAAATGTGATACTGGAAAAACTTAAGCCTTAAAATCTCTTTAAAAGCATGTTTCTAGAACAATGCCCTTGTGAAGTCTCGAGAAGTAAGTGAAAGGACTCATGTAGAAATACAGACATAATGAAAATTATTACTCTATACAGTACTTTAAAAGCTTTTATAAACTCCCTTCGAAACAAATGTGTTTTCAGAACTACCAAGCAAAGCTGAATTAATGTGTAAAACTGATGTCTATAAAACAAATATTAAAAGAAAGAGCCAGAAGTCGCTTCTGGCGAAAACAAAGACAAAAATTGCGAGTTTTTAAGACAACAATTTCTTCATTATAGAAACACATTATGGTACGATTGATTCTCTGAAGTTCAATTTAGTATGAGAAAGAGCAACTTATACAGATTTTTGATTCAAAATATATGAATTCAAATAAATGATTTGACTAAACAATTAATTTCTTTGTAATTTTTGATGACGTCCTAAGTATGGAAAAATTTGAGAGCAGGTAGGTAAAAAATTGTTAGCCTATGGCAGCAAAAACCTTAATTAGGCCCTGATCATTTGTATATTTGCAGACATATTTCCATTGCCTAATAGTAAACTTTGTTGCTGGTGCATTAAAATCAATTATATGAGCAAGAGTAGACATCGTGCTGTTAATCCCATTGCGGGTAATCGACGTTAGATAGTGGAGGTATACAACCGGTACTGTATAATAGTCCACCATTATTACATTAGAGCACTTAAAGCCCCAAATTTGTAATCGCGAGCCTTGTAAGATAACGATCCTCCCAGTTGGTTGCCCTGCGTACTACTTCAGAGCCAGATCTTCTTTGTCTGATATTTGCGCTACAGTATTATTATAGCGAGCAATTTATTGACCCATTTTTTGAAAAAATAGCCTTTTACTTATAGATCAACAATACGCTCTCTTTTTGTTTTTCAAATAGAAACCCCTATTTTTTTATTACAGAATCTGATTCTACGGGAAAAAATACGTCTGAACATGTTTTTTAAAAAAAATTTAGAAATCCGGGCCCTATCCGGGCACCATTTGAATGTTTTTTCGCTAATATCTCGTTAGAAGGCAACCCAACGACAAGTGATCTTTACAAAAGATGTCAGGTGAAAAAGTCCCATCTAATTATGTAGTTCGCCACCGGTTACGACACCCTGATTTTCAGTACATTGTCTGTTTCTACGAAGAAAAATACGCCCTAATCTGATTTTTCAAAAAATTCTGATCCTATTTGAAGTGCTTTTACAATAATCATGGCATGCGTCAAGTTTTAGTTTATTTTTAAAAATATACTACAATTATTTTTACTGAAACCGTCTAAATAATTGTAGTGTATTTTTGAAAATAAATGGAAAATTTGTAAGAAAACTTTCTTCTAATCCACCTTACATATGTATGCTATGAATGGAATGCCAACAAGGTCTTTTAAAATCTATAAATTTGATTTACAATTTTTAATATGATAAAGGCCGAAAGAACCCCAAGAAAAATGCATTCTTAAACCATTTTTTTTAAATACAAGGAAATCGATAAAAAAATTCTGTGACTAGTCATTTCTTCATGATTTCTTCCGTAAAATGGAATGGTGCAATAAAATTTTAGAAAAAACAATAAACAAAAATTGTTTAAACATTTTTTTATAAATATTTTAAAAACATGGTCGGACGTATTTTTTTCCATAGAATTAGCTTCTGTAATAAAAAAAATATGGGTTCCTATTTAAACAAAAGGTTAGATATCACAGAGCCTTACCAGGGTGCCGGACTCGATACCGAACTACATAATTAGATGCCCTCCTTCGAACCCAACAACTTTTATTAAGATCACTTTTCGATTGGTAGCTCCCCTGACGAGATATTTGCGTAAGACTTTTAAAGTAAGATACCCAATATATATATATATATATATATATATATATCTGTGTGTGTGTGCGTGCGTGCGTGCGTGCGTGCGTGCGTGCGTGCTGTGTGTGTGTGTGTGTGTGTGTGTGTGTGTGTGGTGTGGTGCGTGTGTGTGCGTGTGTGGTGTGTGTGTGTGTGTGTGTGTGTGTGTGTGTGTGTGTGTGTGTGTGTGTGTGTGTGTGTGTGTGTGTGTGTGTGTGTGTGTGTGTGTGTGTGTGTGTGTGTGTGTGTGTGTGTGTGTGTGTGTGTGTGTGTGTGTGTGTGTGTGTGTGTGTGTGTGTGTGTGTGTGTGTGTGTGTGTGTGTGTGTGTGTGTGTGTGTGTGTGTGTGTGTGTGTGTGTGTGTAGTTACCAGCTAATTACAAGGGCTGTACAGTGTGCAAAGATCTTCAAAGATCCAGAAATTCGTCATTTAGATTAATACTAAACAAAACGCACATACAACAGTTACCCCAAATATTAACGAATTTCCTCTGTTACGCGCCAAAATAAGTAACATAAGTAATAATCCTATACCTCAAAATACAATTCCTTATCAGAAATTAGTGATAGGGAGAAACAATAACTTTTCAAACTGATGAACTAATGAACTTTAACAAAATATTTAATAATTTTATTGTGGTATTTAAAGCAATGTTTGCTCAGATAATAAGTCAAAACAGCATTTTATTAAACATGATATCCGCAGCAATTAACAAAACAGCTGAAAAATGACGCCCTTATTACTGTGTGGTCTTTTGGAACGCCAACGGTTTTACCAATCATATGAAATCATGATATTCCTTAAACGTTAAAATATCGATATCCTATTAATTTCAAAAACTCGTGCAACCACAAGAATAACAATTGAAGCACCCTATTACACTACATACTTTGCTAACCACAGTGATCATTAAAAATACGATTTCTCACTACCAATTAGAACCATACCGAACCAACAAAATCCAAAGAGTTAAAATTAAAGTAAAAGCATTGCAAACCCACTTGTAATAGCAACAGTTTATAGCGCACCCAGACATTCAATCTACCCTAAGAGTAAGTTATTCGAAGACTTCTTTCAAACATTTAGTAGAAAATTCGTCGCCGGAAGAGATTGGAACTCTAAACATACCGCCTGGGGCTCAAGAATCAGCACACCAAAAGGACGTGATCTTCTAAAAATAATCCAACGCCATAATTATAAATACCTTTCAACAAGAGAACAAATGGTTTAATCAACCATAAAACTGAATTAATTAACTTTCTTTAATACAATAAAATCGATGTGCTACTGGTTTCAGAAACACATTTTATCAAAAGGACAGTATTACAAATACCACAATACACAATTTATCACAATAGTGATCCTGAGTGGAACAGCTCATGGTGACGCTGCAATCATTATTCAAACATGTCATATCTACAAATCAAACAAATAAAATCCAAACAACAATTATCCATCTCAGTGGACAGCCGTGATCATTTGATACAGCTGCTATATATAGTCCACCCAGACATACAATTTTAACTGAAGAATATGAAGCACTTTTTCAGCAGCTTGGAAACAGATTGATAATAGGAGGCGATTGAAATGGCAAGCACACAGACTGGGGGTCAAGATTTACTACCATCAAGGGTAAAATCTGTTGCGGGACTTCAATAACAAGAATTGCTAGTATATTTCTACTAAAGAACCAACCTATTGGCCGACAGACCAAAACAAGCTGCCGGACTTTATTGACTTTTTCGTGCTTAACGGTATCTCACCAAACTACCTTAATATAACATCAAACTGGAATCTCTCTTCCGATCACATTCCCATAATTGCTACGTTAAGTACGCATATAATTTGCCTACCCGGCGCTCCTAAGCTTTCAGCTAAAACAGATTTGGATGCTTTTAGAGCTTATATCGACGAACATCTCAATACCAATCTCAACCTGAAACATCTTGACGATCTTGATGATGCTGCAAACCACATCACTTGTGTAATACAAGAAGCATCTTGGAAATCTACCCCAGTGACAAGTCGAGATGCACATACCACAAACAACACACCCGTACATATTCGCGAACTTGTTGCAAAAAAGGAGAGCCAGAAGCAAATGGCAAAGAAGTCAAAATCCTATTGATAGAAACACATGCAATAGACTTACAACACAGCTAAAGTCAGCATTCCAAGAAATCCCAAATGCTACATTTAAAAACTATATTACTGCGTTATCAAAAAAGGACCATTCCATCTGGAAAGCGACAAAAAAATTCAAAAGACCAATTGCCCATATTCCTCCTTTAAGAAAACAAAACGGTAGTTGTGAGAAAACTGAACAGGAAAAGACAACCATCTTCACGGAGCATTTAGTGAGTATTTAGTCCACTTCAGGAAAACAACAACAATAACAATCAAGAAATCGAGAACTTCTTGGACAGTTTTTGCCCAGTGACATTGCCTATTTAACCTTTTTCCCCGGCGGAAGTAAAACACGAAATATCTAAGGAAAAAAAACTATAAAGCTCCTGAGTTGGACTTAATCTCGCCTCTAATACTTAAACAACTACCCAGGAAACCAATAGTGTTACTGACCACCATTTATAATGGTTTGATAAAGTTAGCTTACTACCCAGTAGTTTGCGTAAATAATTATGATCTACAAACCCGGTAAACCACCACAAGATGCTGAATCATACCGACCCATCAACTTACTCCCAACTATGTCCAAAATATTTGAAAGACTTTTGTTGAAAAGGCTTACACAGGCAGCTGATCTGAATGAAATAGTACCATCACACCAGTTCGGTTTCAGAGAGTATCACTCAACAATCCAACAAACGCACAGAATAGTGAATGAAATACTTAAAGGTCTTGAGGAGAAGTTATGCACTGCCGCCTTACTGGACATAAAGCAAGCTTTCGACCGCGTGTGACATACTGGACTATTATACAAATTAAAGCTTATTGTAGTCCTACCCTATTATCTATTACTCAAATCCTATCTATCTGACGCTATTTCCAAACAAAATTCAATCTGCAAATATCCACATATCATTCCATCAAGTCAGGAATGCCACAAGGTAGTGTGCTGGGACTCTTCCTTTACCTACTTTTTACTGCCGACTTTCCAACTACAGCCAGCACAAAAATTGCTACTTTTGCGGACGATATTGCCTTAGTCGCTACAAACGAAACGCCACAAGTGGCGTCAGCTAACCTTCAGCACCACCTTAACCTCCTCGAAGACTGACTCGGCAGGTGGTTAGTAACAGTGAACCAAGTGAAATTAGTACAGGTCACATTTATAAATAGACATATTGAATGCCCTGAAGTAACAATAAGCGGTATCCGACTTCCTGTGAAAAATGAGATAAAATATCTAGGATTAAGATTAGATCGCAGACTAACATGGAAAGCACATATGAACAAGAGAACATAAATCAACCTCAAGGTACGACAGATAAATTGGTTAATCAGCCGAAAGTCGAAACTATCAACAAAATTTCCCTTGTCAAATGTATAATTCGACCTATTTGGACGTACGGAGTTCAACTTTGGGATTGTGCTAAACCTTCAAATACCAAAATCATCCAAAAGCTACAATCCAAAATAATAAGGATTATATTCGGTGCCCCTTGGTATGTCAGGAACAAAATCTTATATGATTACTCAAGCATACCCTTTGTAGAAGAAGTAATCCGCAACCTAACCAGTACCTACTTAAACAACCCACCTGGACTTCTAAACGAAGAAGCTAATACTTTAATCGTTCCCCCACCAGTTCGAAGACGACTAAACAGAAGATGGCCTATAGATGTGGATCCATAACAGTACTTATTAATTATTATATGTAAATCAAATTACATAAGTTGTAATTAATTCGGAGTGTAATCACTGGATTACTTCTTCCTTCATTGTAACTTGTTAAGCTAATTTACTTATTGCTATGTAAAGCAGATTGTAAATATTCATCAAAATAAAAAAAATGTTCTCTTAACGATTAGTCTTTTTTGTATATGCTATATGTTTCTCTATTTGAAATTTTTTATAACGCGTTATCTAGTATAAATTTGAATTATAAAATCAATTTATTTTTTTAATTTTGAAACTTCTTGTATATTAAATTAAAAACGCTGTAAGAAAAGTATATTTTAAAAACTCTACTTTTTTTTAATGGTGCTCTTACCGGCACTGCGGTCAAAATGGCTTATTGTGCCTACTAACATGCACACTTAAAGCTAAGACATCACATAGACCCATAGGTTGAGCGAGACTCGAACTCGCCTGTGCCGACTCAGGACAGAGGAATAATGATCTTGACCACTAAGATATTACAGGGCTAAAAACAACTCTACTATCACTTTAACATCAAATACTATATATAATAAAAAAACTTACACTTTTATCACACGCTATGCAAAAACTATGAGAGGAGTCAATGGTTATCAAGTACGTATTATTTTGACACTATTTTTTTTAATAAAATGCTTCTCGCGGCTGCTTGCTTGGGCATTTTTAAACAAATACTGTTTTCAAAAATGAAATGAACTTTTCGAATACATTTCACAAACTGTTCAAAGTCAAATAAAATCATTTTGGCTGGTTCTAACAAACACAATGTATATAAAAGCCGTTATATAGATTTTGTATTTCTAGAAGTTCGAAAATTAAGCTCTCTAATTACTTTTAAAGGCATTTTAAAATGTCTTCTTGTCGAAAAGTAACCTAGGATTACGTTAAGATATTACTAATCCCTTAACAATAGATATGAAATGAACCTTCTTGGAAGCTATTATAAAGATATTTCAACGACTATCTATAGGCATTTACTCAAAATAAAATTGATTTAACAATGCGGAACTAGGTATTTTAACTATTTTTTTTAATAAAATCTAGAAAATTAATAAAATGGACATAAATGTCCTTAAAGATGCAAAACACTTTTTGCTGCTATGCATCAAATATACATTCATACATAAATAATTAATAATAACTCTTTAAGCAAAAATTCTGTATCTGCTTCCGTTTAAATAGAAAAGTCCATGTAGGTTGTAAATAGTATCTGGTTATGTATCTATCAGCACCAGCACTGCATAGTTGCGGTGATTGCACTTCCTGAATTTTATTTTAACGTAATCTGCCGCTAATCCTTACTTTGTACGTCATCATAACCGCTGCATATTAAACTTACGTGCGCCGCAGCCTGCTCTATGATTAGGTATTGCGAACGTTTCCGCACACACCTACAGGCTGATTTTTGCTGATGCGAGCGCTAGTAGTTGTTTCGAGAGCACGCGGATGCTGGGACCCGGATTTGTGCATCTGGGACTCGCTTCTGGGGTCCGGAGGCGGTTTCTATAGCAACTCCGTGAACTGCACCGGACTCTCGGTGCAGCCGCGCCTGATGGAGCCGGGGAGCACCGTTGGCATTCGCAATTAATTTCGAATCCAAAACGAGCTGGAAAATAAAGCTCTTCATTTAGTAGGATTTAATGCCCGCAAAAAGTTTATTAATGCGGCTGAATTCAGCGATTTTAAAAACATATAACTCTGGAACATATTAAACATGCGTGTACTTGATTTTAAAGATATTTTTGTTTTGTCTCTATGGTTATTTATACATGTTTACGAGTGGCTTTCAATTAACAAACCATTATATATTATAAAATAACAAACCGTTATTTTATATAAGAAATTCCGATTTAAAAAATCAGCAAAGGTTGTTGCATTTGTTAACAGAAAATTCTGCAATACTATTTAAATGGCGAAGAGAGTCATATTTCTGTTAGTTTTAAAACAGAAATAGTAATGACACAGTTGCGACAGAGCAACATAATTGCAAAGTTATATACCACAATTACTTTTTAACAGGAAAAGCCGCATTCCAAATTGAATAAATCTACTACTGTTCATTGAAATTGTAGTCCTATTAAAAACAAATTATGTAGCATTGAAACTTTTATATTAAATTGAACGTACTATAATCAGGAAATGGTTGAAGTTTGAGAACCATGTGCATATTTGTATCCAAGTTTTGGTTATATCGATAAGAAGCATAAAAATGTCGTTAGCCATTAAAATTTAAGGCACATTGCGCAAATAGTATATAAGTAATTACGACCTCCAAAGAATATAGTTGAATTATCAGAGCGTGTCAATAATAAATAGAATGTATTTTATCACCATTCGTTTATTGTTTGATTCGATGCTAAGAAGAATGGCGGTGGTCACCTGGCAGTGGATGTGGACATTCTTGGCATACAAAGTACTTGAGTCTAAAGCCCCTAATCTTTTGTTCGCCTGAAAGCTCTGGCGATGGAAAGATGGTGAGCCTTTTAGGCGCTTTCAAAGTTATGGTAATCCAGGTATTTAGTGGTTCTTGAACATACCAAGGATAATGGTGATGTCTTTGCTGCAGGAAATGAGCCACCTTGAGAAAATTGGTAATGGTTTTGGTAGTCGCCTCGAGCCACTAGGTTTCTAGAAATATTATGGGATTTACCGACAAGCGATGGTGGCTTAGATCTGGTGTTGAAACTACAACGGGAGCCAAGGAGTTGGCTTGGGCCGTAGGTGACGCTGCTGGATGGTTGCAACAAAGCTGGAACATCTCCCCTGGTCATTGCGGTGTAGCTGCGATTTGATACGGTTACCGCTTGACGAATACCGAGCATCCTTAGAAACTGGCAGAATAAGAACCCTGAAAGTTGGTATAGGTCCAAGTGGACTCCCAAAATTATGTTTTTCCGTACTTCAAATAAATAAGACTGGTGCCACAATACTCAGTACATTTCCGAAGCGCTGACAGCAGTGAAACTTGCTCACCATTTTCCTTTGATTAGTTGCTTAATTGTCACAGTCAAATTTATGAAACATTAAGATTGCGTGGTAATGAGGCACTAGAGGCACTCAAACGTGGGTGGAAAACGCTAAATCAAATTTTGACGCGAAAAAGACGGAAGCGGTGTATCGAGAAGAAACCGGGAGGAGAGAAACCAAATTTCTTGTTAATCGGCGAACGCGTCTACTGCAAGGACCACATCCGGTACCTTGGAGTGGAAAGCCACATCAAGGCGGTATGGGATAAGGGGAAACATATTTTCCACCGGATCGGAGTGGCGGCTTGGTTAACTTTGGGTTTTCGAGGAAGAACGGCGCCGCCCGTATACGAGGGTGGTACAACGAGCCATGCTATACGCGGCTGAGATATGCGTGGAAAAGTGCAAAGTTCAGGAAACTAATAAGCTGCTTAGCAGACAAAGGATCCTGGCGGAAGGTGTTTATAGGACCATAGCTACAAAAACTGCCCTAGTATTGAGTCAGTTACCGTCGTTGCATTTCATTTTTGCAGGAGGTGGCAGATAGCAGAAGACTAACGACCGGACCGAAACAGCAACTTCGAGAGGAGTTGGGGTTACGGCCCAGCATTATCAAGCGGAATCCTTGAAGGAGACTGAGCACCTCGCCCACAGAGCTGCATTCCCTTCAGCGTGAAGGAGGTTGAGGTGTGGTAATGCGCTACACGGATGGGTCATGAGCGGACGACGGGAAGACAGGAGCCGCGTTTGTGGTCATGAGAGCACGGAGCACCATCTTCCAATGCGAGCTCCTTGCAATCAGAGACTGCCTAAAGTACATACAGAGGCACAGAAAAATTATTTCAAGATGTGCTATTACAACGAACAGCAAGTCAGTGCTACTTGGTCTCAGCAGCATGAGATCGCCAACGGATTTACAAATTGAGGTATGGAGCCTTGCAAAGACGCTGTCGGTAGAAGTTGAGCTGCGATTCTATTGAACGAAGGTGCACGCCGGAACTCAACCAACGAGCGCACGGACCAAATAGCCAAAGAAGTAGCGGCCAGCGAGGATTCGAGAGATTTTAGTAAGGCTTCTCAAAAACAAACGGAGAGCCAGAACACAAGAGGATATGGGAACGGAGATGGCAGGCGGCAGAGACGAGGCGATATGCGCGAATATTCCTCCCTACAGCCGACTCTACCGACGAGCGGAGTTCTTTAACCGGTTCTCCGTGCAGCTGATCATCGGTCACCGAAACTTTGATCCTACCCAGTCAGAATCCGGAAGATCACGGAAGATGAAAATAGATGCGCGTGTAGGGAGGAGGACGATACCATACATGTTTGCTGCGCTGCACCGCGGAGGTAAAGGCTAGGACCAAGGCGGACAGGACCCTTATCGGCGGTGAGCGGAGATAGCGACAAACGTGTGAAGACATCGCGGAGTTATAGGTAGTGCTTGATTGGTGCGGGGGTTGGAAAAATTTGTGCTGGTCTAAGATGCAGACTAAGGACTTTTGGACTAAACAGACAGAGACTGCAATGTTAGATTAAAATAGAATAATCTGTTTCTTGTGAAGTATTGTTACCGTTAGGGACTCGGAGCCATCAGCGGTTCCGGGTCACTTGCCCTGACTCAGCTTTTTGTGTCCTGCACCAAGGCGAATTCCGGGACAGGTAAAATTGCGGCTACAATAGATCTAAGATTATTTTGAGAATTGTGAAGTACAGGATTTGCGGCTATAGTATTAATGCAGCTGTGGTAGTGCTGGTGTGCTGCCATAAGGCGAGTACCAGCCAAAATTATGTAACATGTACAAGTCAAATCTAGGACGATGCGCAGGTTAAAAAATTGTGGTTACGTTCCAGCTCAAAAAACTTGAGCAGCATCTGACTCTGCTGGGAGTCTTCTTTCATCCATTGAACCATGAGGTTATAAATATTCTCACCCTCCTAGACATACTTGAAAATATCGAGCATGGCAGTGTGAAAAGGTTTGTCTAAAAGTGGGTCAGCTACATGTAGTCGTTAGATGTAGCGGCATAAATGAAGGTTTCGTCAGCTACAGTTTGGTTTTGAAAAAAACCTATATTCTGATCGTGCATGGCTTTTCTTATCAAAGGCTGAGCCTCTTTCTCCTGCATTATAACAGGAGGGATTCGTTTTCTCCAGCGGTGTCTGAAGGAGACAGATACACAGGCGTCGTCTTTGCGGTCTATAAAAAGGCGGGACCATCCTCACTCGGGCTATTTTGGGCAAGACTGGCATGCTCCAAATCGTACTCTTAGCGACGATGCTAAGCGAAGTGGCTACAGGATAAGTGGGCAAAGTTTCACAATGTTGCAAGGGTCTTTTTGAAAACCTAAAATATTGCCTCAGGGTATTTTGCGTTTATTTGGAACACTTTTTCTCACTTTTTGCGCAGTCTCAGCCGATATTACTCACACTGATTAACACAGTCAGCTGGAACAAATACCGGTGGGAAAACACAACTATACACCGTGCACTGACGCAGCGCGCAGGTCAAATACATTTGATCGGGGGCACTGCTAAGACACAAAAGTAGGCGGTCAAAGAAATTATTGAATGAATGTGAATATTTATGAACAAATGTTTGCAATTTAGTTTTTTCTTTAAAATGCTACTAATGAATTTGATATAAGGAAAAGATTTTATTCTTACTCATAAGTGATACTCCATATTTAGTACTTATAAAAACTTTTATGTAGGCAGATATTTTTTTTTTATTATGTAATTATTTAGCAATCAGAACAAGGTTACATTCTATAAGCTAAATGGTTAACAATCATTATAGATACTAACGATAAGAATAACATGATGAGGCTTGCATCCTACGATACAACCTACGTAATTACAGTTTTGTACTTCGAGAGTATTAGAGTCTAATAGATATTAGGAATACACTACACACACACACACGAGTTTGTTGGCCATACCACGACACTCACACTAGGTTTATTGGCCATAGTTTCTTTAGTCTTTGGTTGACCCTGGGTTCCAGCATCTGCTCCAGTAAGGGGTTTTAGTGAGTTTCTAGGGTTGCATGGTACTTGATAGCTCTCTCCTGGATTACTTCCTGGACCGTTGGGAGATGTAAGTCCATATGCAGCGTGTTGTTGGATACATACCACGGCGCATTTGTAATCTGACGTAATATTTTGATTGAGTACGTTGGATTAATGCGATGTTTGATTTGGATGCACAGCCCCATAACTCTACTCCATACATCCAGATTGGTTTTATAACAGTCTTATAGATTAGGGTTTTGTTTGCAAGCGATAATTTTGAATGTCTTCCAATTAGCCAGTTGAGTTCCTTTACTTTTAGATCTATTTGTTTTTTTTCTTCTTGAGGTGTTCCTTCCAATTTAGCTTATGATCTAGGTGTAAGCCAGATATTTTGCCGTTTCCAGTTGTGGTATTTGTGCATTATTTATTACGACTGGTGGGCATATCTGTTTTTGAGCGTAAATGTTGTGTGTGCCGACTTGTTTTCGTTAACTTTGATTTTCCATCTGTGTAACCATTGTTGAAGGAGTACTAAGTGGTTTTGTAGGTTGGCCGATGCAGTTGCAGGATTTTCATGTCTGGACAGTATAGCAGTGTCGTCTGCGAATGTTCCTATTGTTGTATATTGTGTCGTTGGTAGATCCGATGTATATAGGACATAGAGCAAAGGCCCCAGAACACTGCCTTGTGGAACGCCTGAGTTGATAGGGTGGTAAGTCTGATGTTACTTCATTAATTTTTATCTGAAATGTTCTATCGCTTAGATATGATTTTAGTAAATTATAGTATGCCAAAGGGAACGTTTGCTTAATTTTGAAGAGTACTCCGGGGTGCCACACTTTGTCAAATGCTTGACTAATGTCGAGAAAGACAGCTGAACAGTACTCTTTGGTTTCTAGTGCTTTATTTATGGTTTGTGTAATGCGGTGTACTTGTTGCACGGTAGAATGAGCCTGTCGAAACCCAAACTGATGAGAAGGTATCCAATGTTGGGGCAGTAAGTCTTCATTAATTCGACGAAGTATGAGTTTTTCTAACAGCTTTGAGGTCACCGGGAGGAGGCTGATAGGTCGATGGGATGTAACGTCGGTTGGTTGTTTTCCGGGTTTTCCGACCATTATGATTTGTGCAGCCTTAAAGCATTTTGGCCAATGGCTGATATATAAAAATAAAATTTTGTTTAATAGAATAAAAAGACAACGCCATTAGCTTTAATTAGTATTGGTATATGCATAGCACTGTTAATTACCAATCAGGCAGATAACTACTATTACACAGTATTTATGCAGTAATATGAAATTAAAAATTTTTTAAAGAATAATTTACTGATTTACTTACTGCTACATTAAACTACTTCTCTTAAATCACTGAGGTAGCAGCGCGTGCTCTATAAATCATAAAATTGTCCCAAACTAAAGAAATTTCAAGAAGTCAATATTTGAGTTATTATTTAACATTATGTTCGTTGAAGCAAACTACAATTTGTAACCTAAAGACTTTAAAATCAGATCTGCAAACTCAATTGTCTTTCATGATTATACAATTAGGTACATTATTTAAAGCTAAGTTTGGGTGATTTTGGACATATGGCCCTCATAGAGTAGTTATTAATGTTGTGATCTTCACTGTTGTTTTATTATTCTTGTATAATTTCTAAACTGCATGAATTCTTTTTTTTTTGTTACTCGAGTCTTGGGCAAGAGCTTCTATAGCTTTTTGTCTTGATGCTAATTCTTATGCTCTTTTGAAATCTATAAAGGCTAAGTGTAAATTTTCACTCTTTGTCTGTTTCTATTTTATAAATTGTTGTTTAGTATATATATTATTTATACAAGATCTTTCCATAGTACATTGTTTTGGCCCTCTCCTGCTTTTCCTTGTATTTCCGTTTCTATGTTATTTCCTGTTATCGCTATCACACTGATGCCTTTATAATTTGCACTCAATTTATAATTGCCTTTTTTGGGATATTTAGTAGATGTAAGTTATCTATTCTTCTGGTAATCTTTCCCCATCGACTACTGTTTTGAACATATTGTGCATCCTTCAAAATAATTTTTGGGACCCGTATTTTACTAGTTCCAGGATAATTTCTCCAGGTCCTCTTGATTTATTATTCTTTATCGGTTTTATTGCTTTGTTTAATTCTTTTTAAATCAGTGCTATTTCGTTATGTAGTGATGATATCTTCTGCTTTCTCTATAAATTCAGGTCTTTTCTTCAGTTAATAATTTCCGGTAGTATTTTTCCATTGTTTCTTTTTCTTTTGCTTTTGTTCTGAGAGCTTTAGTTAGTAGCCATGATTCTTTAGTGTATGAGGCTACGTGCGAACATGCTCTGCCCCATTCGTTATTCTTTTTCTTTGGTACTTGTCTGCACTTCTCTATTCTTTTAATTTTTTTTTGAGCTTAGCCATTTATTATAAAGCTTCTTTTTCTCTTTTATTATTTTTATCTTACTTTTTCTAAGGTTTCTTGTTTTTTTATCTTTGAGACCCTTAGTGTTTCTAAAGCGGTTTCTTTTATGGTATTTTTTATATATTTATAACTCTCTAATGCTATCATATCTAAACTCCACAAGTTTGTGATCTAATATTTTTTCCTACAGGTGTTTTATTATCTCATCTTGTAGGTGTATTTCAAATATTTTGTCTTCAGTTTTCTTAGTCTTTGATACTTGAGTTTTATTTATGTACTGCGAATTCTTTTTTAGATACTAATAGCTTTTGACCGGTTTCAAAATTTACCCCTTTCTTTAGATAAATGTTTCTTATTTTTATTGTGGTTTTGTTCCTCATAATATATATATACTACTCTGATCAAATTTGACCCGGACTGGTTAAAAAAACAACATTTTTATGTATTTTAATACAAATCTTTATTATCTCCTCTAAAATATTCTCCTTTTGAGCCAATACGAGCATTCCAACGGTTAATCCAATTTTCCATACACTTCTTATAGGCCTCGGCCGGGATGGCCTTTACTTCTTTCAGCGAATTTCTTTTTATGGCCTCAATCGACTCATGGCGCGTTCCGCGGAGCGGATAACAGAAAAAAGTCACAGGGAGCCAAATCTGGCGAATATGGTGGCTGAGGGATATCTTTTGTTTTGTGTTTGGCCAAAAATTCAGTCATAATCTGGCTGGCATGTGACGGCGCATTATCCTGGTATAAAATCCATGAATTTTCTGCACACAAATTCGGCCGTTTACGACGTAGATGCTTCAAAACGGCGAACTAGTATTCCCTATTGATCTTTGACCCTCTAGAACAAATTCATAGTAAACCACACCACGATCATTAAAGAAAATGATGAGCATCACCTTGATTTTCGACCGACTTTGACGTGGTCTTTCGGTTTCGGCTCATTTTTGGTGCGCCATTCGCTAGATTGTTGGGTAGTTTCCATGTGATATTCATAAACCCACGTCTCGTCACCAGTAATGATGCGTTTGATGAATGTAGGGTCATCAGCTACGTTGGTAAGCACCTCTTTTGCGACCTCTACTCGACGTTCTTTTTGCAAAAAATTTAGGTCATTCGGTATGAGTCTGGCAGCGATGCGCTTCATTCCCAAAACAACTAAAATGTGTTGAGTCAATCCATAAAGAGATGTTGAGAGCATGTGCTATCTCCCTAATGCCAACACGATTTTCGAGCACAATTTCCTTCACTTTTTTGATGTTATCGTCGTTAACAGAGGTGGATGGACGACTCACATGAGGCAAGTTTTCTACGACCTCGCGACCCTGACTGAATGCTTTATGCCACTCAAATACTTGCATTTTCGATAGAGTGGACTCTCCAAAACACTTCTGCAACATTTTCAATGATTCCGTAGCCGTAATTCCATTGAAAACACAAAATTTTAAGCAAACTCGTTGTTCAATTTTTGTTTCCACAGTAAAAATTGCAGACAAACTTTTCGCGTCGTAAACAAATGGCTGCCAAACACACACTAATTGACGTATCCCGCTCAAACTTCAGACGAATGTCAAAGAAGGGTGTAAAAATATAGAAAAAAATTTTACCGATTCAGTTTGATCAGATGGTATATAATCTATACATAGGTTCTTAATCATTAGTTTTTATAAGATTATTTAGTTTACATAAATCCACTCTTATTTTTCCATTGTCATTGATAATTTCTCTTCAATATGATCTTTTATTGTTTTTTTTTTGGTCTTTTCAAATTCTTGGAACATTTCTAGGCTTTTATTCTCCTGTTTGTATTTATATAGAGTACGGGCTTATAAAAACTTTAAGAACTGCTTCTTAGTAGATTTTGGTAGATATTTTGATGCAAATTAGTGACTCAATTCTAGAAAACACTTCATAAAATTATAATTTAAGATAAATAGCAACAATTTGATTTTTGGGTATTATTCTGTTGATTAAATTTTTTATGCGTTAAAATTATCAGTTAATGGATTTTTTGTGGGTCGATTAGTTAAATAATTTATCCACAATTGTCTTAATGCCTTTACATTAAGGTCATTAATTTTTAATATGGTGTTAAATATATTTGTCTCGCGGTCTTTATTTTTTGACTTGGATTAGCTTCTGGCTTTGACAGCTATATTGGCTTGTTGTTTCAGGGAACGGTAAATAAGTCTTTAATCAAAAAATCAGAAATATTGCTTTTATTGTAATATTAACTTTGATAAGTTATATTTTTATAATATTTGTCGTTTACTGACTTTTGTTTATTAATATTCTACTGGAAGCATTAAAAAATCGTCCTTTTGACTCTCTAAATAATCGAATTAATTATTCGCATTTCTGAAATAGTTATGCAATGAGACAGCTTTCAAATGGTCTTAAATTAACTTTTTTTTTTAATTGCTTTATTACCAGATCAACATCATAAGTGTTATACATGGTAGGGTTGAACTATGTACAAATAACGGAGTAAACTGACATTTGAGATATGTTGACATCTCGAATTATATTGTGATCAGTCGGTAGCCATCGATTAGTAGGTCCTGCGGTAGCTTACGCTTCAGTCGGGTGTGAATATTTCGACTACTGAGATGGTATTGCGCATATACCTCGCAGGAGCTTATGTTGGTATAAAATTTCTTTGCTCTTGCACTGAAGTATTCTTGTATTGTTGAGATGCCCAGTTCGTAGTGTAATTGTTCATTTCATGGTGCATTTACGGAAACGCGAAGCACTTTGTTTAGGAGCCTTTGGAGTCCAGTTACATTCATTTTTGCAGCGTTGCTCCAGATGGGTGATGCGTACAATGCCAGTGGTCTGATTAGGGATTTGTGTATTAGATTTTTAGTGATGACTTTCTTTTAAATTAACTGTATTCTACATATAAAACTGGTTTATAAGATCTTAAGTAAAGAATTTCACATAAGTGAGCGATTATTAAAGAGTATTACTGATAATAAGCAAATTAAATTTGTATGTAAATTTTTTCATGTCATTAAATTTTATAAGGGTTTTATATTTTTAATTGATAATTTTTGTGAAACATCTGCTAAGAAACTGACACCTGCATTTGCTGATTGCTTCATACAACAGACCAACGCGGCCGATGTGAAATATCTAGGTAAACCGTACTGGGCGTAATAAGCCTGGCACGATTTAATTTCCATGCAGCCTTAATTGCCTTCCAACAACATTTATCAGGGAATTTTTGCACGCATTGAGTGCACACGGCCGTGCATTCCGCGGCGCCACTTAAATCACGTTGTTTGTGATTACCTACGCATGTAATAAATTTTTGAAGCATTTAATCCGCGTCCTCGTAAAGCTCTCGTAATCCGGGGCGGCTCGCGCGTGGCACTGGAATTCGTGGGCGTTTTTACGAGCCGCTGGCTTTTTGGCGAGCTTTTGTCGTTTTTGAATTGGAAATTAAATTATGTCGCCCGGGAGATAACTGCCCGTCACGGTTTTTGTTTAGCCCCGCTGACTTTATTCGCATCTCGCGTTATTTGCGAAATTCAGCAGAGGGAATGTGTAATTTGCAATTATGAGTAGTGGCCGTATTGTGCGTCTGCGTTTTATTTATTGTGGTTGCGACAATATGTCTAATTTTACCTTTCTCTTGGTAATTTTAAATATAAATTAAGTTAGCGATATCGCCGTACGCACATTTCCGTTTTATAGTTTTAAGGTGGTGTTTAATTAATCCATTTGCGTTTGTGTAGCTTAATAATAAAATATTTATTAAATATGTATTTTTAATAATGGAATAAAAAATTAAAATTTTTTTGTTGGCTTAACTTTTTCGTTCAGGTTGCTTATTATAATAGCTATTTATATTTAGGATACTGCTGATCTTCACAGTCCACTCTCGTAGGTTATCTAGCTAGGAGATTTGAAGTCGGTCTGCAGTTCCCTTTTCTCTGATTTTTTTGCATAATTATTTATAGTATCTGGTACTTGGTGTTGCCTGTAATATGGTCCAAATATTCAAGTCTTTTTGCTTTTTTATTGTAGATAGTAATTTTTTTCTTTATTCATTCGATGTAGTTCTTCAGTATTTTTTACTCTATTCGTCGAAAGTATACTTAATAATATTCTGTAGATCTATATTTTAAAACTTTCTATTCTTCTCATTGTTTTTTATTAGTTTTTTTCTACTCCATACACCAAAACCAGAAAATTATATGTTGTTAATATTTTTTATTAATTTTAACGGAGATTAATCGCGATTGTTCGATGGTTGTAATGGTAAACTTTTTCAAATTTCTTATTGCCTATGTACAAGTAGAAAACTGCATGCTTTTGTATATTACTACTAATTTAGTTTTATCGATAGTCGTACTAAGGCCACATTTCTCACTTAACATTTTTAAGTTTTCTATCATTCTCTGTAGATCTTCACTGTTGTTGCTTAGGATCACAATATCATCAGCAAATTTCAAATTATTTATAGAAATGCCATCAACTATTTTCTTTCGTTTTTCTTCCGTAAAGACTTCTCTGAAAATTAAGTCAAAGTATATGTTAAACAGCAGAAGTGGTAATACCCATTCCAGTCTGTCTCCCACCTTTGTTTCTTCTTTTTTTAATAAACTGTTTTCTACTTTTACCTTAGTTGCTTGGTCCCAATAAAAATTTGTTATTATGCGTATGTATTTGTCGTATGTCTGTGGATTATCTAGCATTTTCAATCCGAAAACATTGTTGTTCATATAGTGTCATCTCTGTACTCTCACATTAAATGCTAAAATGTCTTCTTTGGTACCATATCCGCTGCAAAATCTGAACTGGGCGTTAAAAAATGTTCTTTCATTCTATGTAGATTTCCTAACAAACTTAGTTGTCTTTTTCCTATTGATTCAACTCTTTAATTATTACTGTAGTTGTTATCTTATCCTTTGGTTTCTATGGAACACTGACAAATGTAGATATAATCTAGTCGTGTGATATTGTCCTTGTTTTGTATTTGTTATTAAATAATTCCACCAAAATAATTATGGGATTGTTATTGTTCTAATAATTTGATGTATATTTTATCAGATACAGAAGTTTTGTTTGCTTTTGGTAATTTTGTTCCGAGTTTATTATTCAATTGAGTGTCTTCCTAGATATTTTTACTTTTTATTATTGATGAGTGTTACTTAAATAATAATTTTATAAGTATGCGGAAATTATTAATAAAATTAACATTAGTCTAGATATCGTACGGTGAGTGATAACCGCAAGTCGGTCCCGCCTACGCGAGGGCAGGTTTTTAAGAAAATTGCAGAGAGTGTTAAGTGATTAATGAAGCCACAGGTGGACACTTTAAGATAGATAGAAGAACACATAATAAAGAACAAGGTGTAGGGCAAGTATAAATCGAGAAATCTTGTAATAAACAAGTGTAAACACCATCTGATAAGCACAGCGAGCAGCGACCTTGGGAGAGCACAAGAGCGGCATTTTCAAATTTCAAGGTACAGCGCGATCACGGTAAGTGAACTTGCAAACACAAAGGAGTGCAAATTTATAAGTACAGCGCGATCACGAGACGGGTGCAGGTTTAAAAAGAAAAAGTCAGTGCGACGAGTACGGGAGTGCTGTACGGAGTAAGATAAGAGTGTCGGCCATTTATACCGGTAACGAACCAAGTGAATTCCGGCACATATACAGACGGGCGATCGATAACGAACGGTTAACAGAGCAGCACAGCGCGTACGGCAAGTGAAGTCCGTCACGTATTAGCGACCGTAACAAGTAAGCAGAAAATAAAGTAAATGAACGGCAACACAACCAAAGGTAGATCGTCCAGTACCGGATCATTAAGAGAGTACCTATAAAAAAGGAAAAGAGAAAAAGAAGCCAATCAAGAGGAAAATCCAGCACAAGAAGATACAGCAAAGCTAAAACGCAACAAAGGAATGCTGAAGACCCCTCCCAAGAAACAAGAAGAACAAAGCACAAACATGGATAAGATTGAACAATTACTCGAGAGCATAAACACACAGCTAACGGAAATCAAAGTGGATGTTAAAAGCACGAAAGAAGACATATAAAGCCATAAATACCCAATTGAACTTTTATGGAGAAGAAATTCGCAGGATAAAAGAAGAACAATCTAAACGAGAAGCTGAATGGGAGCAGGAAAAGACGGCATTAAGAAATGAGATAAAGACACTGAATTTAAAAATGGAAGGGCAGGAAAAGAGACATAGAAGAAATAACTTAGTGATTAAAGGAGCCAACTTTGGGGACCACAATCTAACGCAACAGGTCACAAACTTCCTACATAGTGAGATGGGAATTAAGACCGGGATAGAAGAAGCATACAAAGTTGAGAAAGCGAAAGCCAATACAGTAATTGTCAAATGCAAAAATTTCGAGCAAAAACTGGAAATCCTAAAACAAAACCGAAACTACCCCGCAAGTATACATTGATAGCGACCTTACGCAAAATGAACAAAAATACAAGCAGCCATACGGAACGTGGCAAGAGAGGAAAGAAATAAAGGAAGAAAACCCAAGTAGGCTATCGAAAGCTAACAGTGGACGGACTGAAATTCAAATGGTCGGATGAAAAGGAGGCAGTCTGACACAAGAAGACACGCCAAAAAACTAACCAAGGAGGATCCGGACGGAAACATGGAGACGAAAATGGGCACGAACAAGGACAATGCAAAAAGGAAATATGAATTGATCAAAATAGGGACTTGGAACGTTAAGAGTATGACTGGGAAAGAAGTAGAACTAGTGAGAGAATTTAAAGATACCAAACTGAAAATATTGGGAATAACAGAAACTAAAAAGAAAGGACATGGATGTACAGAAACGGAAGAGGGAAATATCAACAAAGATGATAGAGCGAAAGCAGGAATAGCATGCCTAATTGCAGAAGAATGGAAAGAGACGATAAAGAGTTGGGAATGCTACTCAGAAAGAATACTAAAAATAGAGCTGGAAATAGCAATCGAAGAAGAAAAATTGCTCAATATAATAGTAGTATACGCACCGAACGAGGACGCGAAAAAACAGAGTAAAGAAAAATTTTATGAGGAACTACAAGAGGCCTGGGACTCCACAAGAGGCACGAGTATATTAATAGGAGACTTCAATGCGAGTGGGGAATAACAGCAAAAATATGCAGACGTAATTGGCAAAGAAGGGAAGATACGCTGAATGACAACGGAAGAAGACTCCTAGAGTTTTGCATCGGAAACAAACTGATTATCACTAACACCATATTTACACACAAAGCAATTCACAAGTTCACTAGAAGAATGATCAGCAGGAACGAAGAATCAATAATAGACTACATAATTGTACCAGAGAACATTAGGAAACTCATAAGAGATACCAGAGTACGGAGGAAACCGGAAATAGACAGTGACCACCTCCTTTTAGTATCAGAAATTAAAATGAACCACAACACTAAACAATCAGAATCGGTAGAACGGATAAGCACAAAAGCAGAAAAAATCAAGATACATAAACTAAGGGAGCCAGGATACATACAAAAATACCAGGAGCTTATCAAACAGGAAGTAGACAAAGACAAAGGAGAAGAAGACGGAAACATAGAACAAATGTGGGAAAAATTCAAGAGAGTGGTGCTAGCAGCAGCAGAAAAGAGTTGCGGAAAAAACAGGATCAAGTCCAACAAAAAACAGACAGCATGGTAGACATCAGAGGTAAAAAACGAGATAAGAAAGAAAAAAGAACTATGATCAAGATATCTAAACACCAACCAGCAGACAGACCTAGAACTATACAAACAGCAAAGGAACATAGCAAAACAGAACGTAAGAGATGCCAAAAATCAAACATGGGAGAAATTTGGCGAGACCATGGAGAATAACTACAGAAACAACCAAAAACTGTTCTACAAGGTAATGAAATCCTTTAGAAAAGAAAATAAAAACCCCCTGCCGCAAATAGAGGACAACAACGGGAAGGTCATCACAAACTCTACGGAAATTATAGACAGATGGAGACAAAACTTTATGGCGTTACTAGAGGGTACAGAAACAGATGAAAACAGAGAAGAAAACAGGGGAAGCGACGAAATTAGGTCAGAAGCGAACCGTGACAATAGTCGGACGGAAGCCCAAAAAGACCCAATAACAGAATTAGAGCTGCGGGAAGCAATAAACAGACTGAAACTCGGGAAAGCAAGCGGGCACGATGGAATCTACCCAGAAATGATAAGAACAATGGGAGAAGACGGGCTAAAATTGTTACTTAACATCATGAACAAAGTGTGGCAGGACAAGAAGATTCCGGAAGACTGGCAAATAGCCGTTATCCTGTCCATATTAAAGAAGGGTGACAGTAAAAAATGTGGAAATTATAGAGGAATATCTCTACTCAGCGTACCTAGAAAGCTATATGAAAGGATACTAGAAAACAGGCTGAGGAAACAAGTGGAACACCAACTTGAGGAATCGCAATGCGGTTTCAGGCCCGGACGAGGGACAAGTTATCTAATATTCAGCCTCAGGCAACTGACAGAGAGAGCCATAGAATATGATCAAAGGATCTATTGTTGTTTTATAGACCTAATCAAGCCATTCGACCGCATACATAGAGAAGAAATATGGAAGGTACTAAGAAACAGGAATGTAAGCGATGAATTAATAAGAAGCATACAGAGTCTTTACAAAACCAGTCGGATTTATATAAGATCGAACAACAAAAAATCGGGAACGTTCCTAACTAGATTAGGAGTCACACAAGGAGGAACCTTAAGCCCGCTATTATTCATACTAGTGTTAGACGATATCATCAAGGAAGTTAAAGGACAAGTTAAGAAATGGCCTACGCGTACGACATGTTAATAATTGCAAACAATGAGCAGGACCTCCAACACAACATACACATATGGGACGAAGCACTGAGAGAAATAAACATGGAGATCAACGCAGAAAAATCAAAGACAATGGTAATCGCAAGGCAACAGGAAGACATCACAATAGAAGTAAAGAACGCCATATTAGAACAGGTAGAAAGCTTCAAGTACCTTGGAACAACAATTGCAGCCGATAGGAAGCTAGAGGATGAGCTCAACAACAGAATCAAGTCAACAAACAGACTACATGGGGCGCTTTATAAAGACCTTATGAACAAAAAAAAAATCTCTAAAGAAGTTAAAAGCAAAGTTTATAAAGCAGTATACATACCCACCCTCACGTACGATAGTGAGGCATGGACACTAAGCGATAGACAGTGTAACCGCCTTCAAGCAGTAGAAATGAAAGTGCTGAGGAAAATTAGAGGAGTAACAAAGCTAGACAGATACAGAAATGATAAAATCAGACGAGAACTGGAAACCAAATGATTACGTCAACACATAGAAGAAAACAAACTAAGATGGTTCGGACACCTAATCAGGATGGAGGAGCAAAATACAACCCAAATAATATAGAACTGCAAAACACAGGCAAAAAGACCAAGAGGCAGACCCAGAAACAAGTGGAACAACACAATAGGGAAAAGCCTACAGGATAGAGGGAAGAGTTGGTCAGAAGCAGTAGAACTAGCTAAGGAGCGGAAAGTATGGAGAAACTTCGTCAGAAGACGCCCAACCCAAGACGGAACACCTCGACACCAATAATGGTACAAGAGGACAGGATTAAGAAGAAGAAGAAGAACATTAGTCTATGTTAATACAAACTGTGAAACAAGTCTGAATAATTAAACCATGTGAAAACTTAACAGATGTTCTACATGGTTTTGAGGGTATATTTTTAAAGAATGTTATGTGAGGCTACGAGTTTAAAATGAATCACTGTTGAGTCGCTGTCAGTACCGCTGTCTTATTTGGAGGTTGCTATGTCTTGGGGTAATCTCCGCTAGAGACGGGTGTGAAAATACACAATACTATTACTTATGTAAAGTTTAGTTATGTTTTTTTTGTTGTTCTCCGGACAAATTTTTCAATTTGTGCAAATTCCCAATTAGTGGTGAATTTGTTGGGTGCCATTGAGCATTTGTCGAGATGCGTAGGACCTTATTTTGAAATATTTGTGGCTTTTTGTATTTAGTTTTGGATGTCGTACTCCACACTTAGCAAGCATGCGTTACAGGTGATCTAAGAAGTGATTTGTATAGCACATAGGTACATTCATTTCTTAATGGGGTATTTCTGTTAATTATTGGATATAGTAACCTTAGTCGATTATATCCGTGGTTAAGTTTCATATTAATGTGTTAACTCCAAGTTAAGTTGGAGTCCAAATAAACTCGTAAATTTTTTTACAGTTTAGGTTTTAGCAATTCAGTGAATTATTTTATCCTGTATGCAGATACTGTGGTATCCTGTATTCTTTGGAATGTGAAAATCCCAGTTGTACATTTAGTTTAGTTGAGAGTAATGTAACACTTGTTAAGCTATTTATTAAGCGTGTTAACTGCGATCTGTAAACCTTTAATAACTGCGTTTAGGTTTTTATTTTAGCGGTGTCGTCAGCAAATAGTGTAGTTTTGCTTTTCTCTAGTTTGGAAATATCGTGCATGTATGTATTGAACGCTACCTTGTGGAACTCATGAGTTTGGTAGAGGATCTTGCGTTGTTTATTCTTATAATGATCTATTTTCTAAGTAGTAAGAAGAGATAGTTGTTAAGATGTGAGATGGATAAGTGAAATAATTTATGTTTTAAGCCTTTAGACTTTATCGAATGCCTCGGTGATGTATAGAAAGGCGGTAACAGTAAATTTCTTGCTATTCGATACCATATGCTATAAGTTCGGCAATCCTGTTGAATTGCCGAATATTTTTTCGGAATCCAAACTGTATAGCTGGGATTATCTGATGTCCATCCAGTACTGCATTCATACGCTTGAGAATAATTTGTTCTAATAGTTTGTATAGAGTAGAAAGAAGGCTTATAGCGCGGTAGAAGTCACAACTACATTTATTTTTCCAGCTTTAGGAAACATAAAAATGAGTCTTTAGTTCACTTTTTTAAATGCTCTTTAGCTTTTTCCAACATTTAACAATAGATTATACGATTTTCCGCTCTGTGACTTTCTTAAAATCGTTTATCGTACGGAACTTGTTGGCATACGCTTGTAATTTTAAATGCCCCAAAAATTCACTAGATACCGAAGACGAAACGGAAGATGAGGCGTCTCGGAAACGCGTTTCTCAGAATGGTTATTGATCCCTGTCTAAAATCTTTACGCTATGCGTGATTCATTACATTAGTTTCTAGGCGGTTAACTTTTTTTATAGCTAAAAATTTAAACCTTTCTGCAATGTTTTTTCTATTTATCGTTAGTATGCCATTCATTTAAGTAGATTGCCCAAAATCATCGCTTATCTCACTCTTACATCTTCATTCAAAGTCTTGCCTATTTATCAACACGTTTTTTTAGTTAAATATTAATCGCGAGTAAGATTATTTTTAAAATAAACAAAAATATGAGAGTACGTAAAGTGATATCCATTATTTTTTATTATTAATATTTAATATGTTAGAAGACAACCGCTGTACTAAATTTTTGATATTAATTTATATTAACAATAATATGCATTTTATTGTAACCGATTGGTATATAAGTAAAGCAGACATGGGGTATTTTGGAAGATATAGGGAATAATTCTTTAAAATAGTTTCCTCCTCCATCTACACAGCATTTACAGGGTGCCTGCAACGCTTTAAAGGCTTCCTAAAATGCAAAAACTAAAATGCTGTTTATAGCCTCAGTTACGCGGTTTAGACTCTCTTTGCTAACCTCTTAATTTCTAATGAAAATTACCACAAAATTATTCCAAATTTTATTTTAGTGTATTTTTAAATTAATTTATTTTTATTTATTTAATTCATTTTGTGGGGCACGTCATGTCTTTGGAAACCAATTCACCAACTCTTAATGACAAAGAATGTAAAATACTTACAATTTTATTTTATGTGTCGAAGTTTCTTTGGACTGTTCTGTTTTGCGCTTTTCCTTTTATGTTGTCTGTGGTGTTCAAATCGGTGTAACATCCAGTAATAATCAGTCATCATCGTAGTAGTCTACTTTCCATGATACCTCTTTTCCATTCTTTGATGTCCTGATGAAATCTGTCGCCCATTTATTTGCTAATGGCACCCATATTTTTAGGAAAATAGTCCAAATATGAATTTAGGAAGTGAACTTTCAGACTCATGAAACAGCCTAAATTTTTGTAGTTCTGCAGCACATTCTCAGCGATTGATTTAAAGTTCGGATCCTTCTTATTGCCCAGAAATTTGGTTACTATTATACATTCAGCGAATGCATATAGTAACAAGAACGGTAAAGGAAACTTTCTACAGCGGTGCGAAATCGTAACGGTTACTTCCGGTCGCTGTTAACCGATTTGGCTGAAAATCAATCCTATGAAAGGTACTGACCTAAGATGTGTGTATGCCAGGTTTTAAGTGAATCCTTCGGATAGAACGGAAATTATAGTGTCTCCAGACACACAGAAATACATGAATTTTCGAAATCGTAACGGTCACTTCCGGTTCGTACTACTTGATGATATTTTTATTTAAATCACTTTACAATTTCTATGTTTATTTCAGGTAAATTTTTTGTTGGAATTGCCACTAGTACGCCTGGACCATGAGGAACTGGGAGTGAAGCAGATTAAATTAAAGCTGTGAACATCAGTCGAACAAAAATAACAATCATTGTAACTTCGTGGCTTTCGCCACAGCATCAGAACTTCAAATCTAAACGCTTTTTGTTCACCCTTTGAGCACCATTTAAGTCTTTCAACACATGTGTAGCAAACGTTGTGGGGTACCCAAATTTTGTCTTGATCTCCTGTTTTCACTTTAAAATACGAGGTACACTTGTTGAACGAAACTTGTTATATTTCTTTTTTGGCTATCCACCATTAACTCACCACAAAAGTAACAAAACGATCTGTAGACTTTTTACAGTCTCTTGAAGCCACTTAAAAAACGGAATACTTTTTTACGGCCTGAACATAAATTTTCCGCCGACAAAGGCGCATTTGATCAGGGAAAAATAGCTTATGGTTGAAACTACACGGTGCATGAGTAGCGCGGATAGCTGCCAATAAACATTTTCTTAAGTCTTGTCACAACCTGTCAGATCTCAGTTACTCATACTTTCGACCAAGCTAAGGCACAATTTGGAAGATATGAGTGGAATGGGGAGGGTTTTATAGACCCAATGTACCTCTTATAAATTAAAAAATAATGGTAATAAATAAATTTATAATAATTTTCATTAGAAAACTTAAGGGGGTCAATGAACCTTTATCCAACACCTCAAATGTTTTGTTGTAAGAATGCCTAATATAAGCTAAAATAGTGAATATGTTGTATTTATTTATTATAAAAAAACGGTTTATAACTTTTATACTATCAGATTTTTACAATTTTTTTGACTTTTTAACAATTTTAAAATTTGCGATTTTTCAAAAATCCCAAGGTGATGGTAAAAAATAAAGATTATTTTCGGATTCAACGCTATAAGGTGCATAAGAATCAATTATCAAGAACTGAAAAACACAATCATCGCAGAGCCTCATTAACCTTCTCGTACTAGCTAAAGAGCTTTTTCGATACCTGCAATTCTGCATTACCCTGGTACCCCTAATAGAGTTACCTTGTTGCAGTCTACCACAGCCCTGTGTTTTTTGAAGCATTTCCGTACCACTTTAGACGTTACCTTCGGGTTCTTTAACGCCTTTAAGGATGCGTGATCTTGAATATGTTAATTTGCCTATTCAGATAAACCCGGAACATTGCAGTATAGCAAATACCTTCGCTTAAAAAACGAATGTGTATTTTCCTAGTAAAAAACTTAACTGCAAGTTTTCTTTTTTGCAGTAAATATCTGCTTTCATGTGAAATACGGTCATTGATCTATTTGTTTTTTTTTTATTTTATTATAGCTGGCTCTCCAATATACAATGCAATACACGGCTTGGTTGTTATAGTACAATTAAATAAGAACTAAACTACATACATTGAGGTTGAATCCAGTGTGGATTAACTGATAAATTACATTTCTATCTTAATTTGACATTGAGTTGGGTTTATATACCACATTTAAATTAAGTTCTGTGGTAGTTTACGTTTAAGACGCCTGTGAATATTTTTTTGGCCTAGATTTAATTTGGTAGCATTTGAACACAAGGTTAGATTGTGGAAAAACTTTACAGTGGATTTATTAATGAACTCTGTAATTAATGGAACACTTAATTCACTGCGAATTTGATTATTACGCACAAACCAAGGGCAGTTGATGGCGATTCTGAGCACTTTGTTCTGGACTGTTTGGAGTTTCTTCATGTTTGTCTTTGATGTGTTGCAACATATTGGACATGCATACGTAAGATCCTTTGTAGATAAGTACAGCACACTCAGGTCTAAGGTGAGATTTGCGGTTTATAAGGGGATAGAATGCACCCAGTCTGTTGTGGCACTTGTTGAGTTTTTTATTGATATGAAACCCCCAGTTCAGTTTCGCGTCTAAGTGCACGCCTAAATCTTTAACAGCTGAGTCCTTTGGATTCCAATCTATTTCGTTATTATTTATTTTTATTTTTGTAATTTGCTCATATACCTTGAGGGTAAAAATTTTTGTTTGACATTTATCAGAATTTATTTTAATTTTCCACATCTGAAACCATGCACAACGTATTTATAGAGTTTTGTAGGAGTGCAACTGCTGTATCAAGACTGAGGCTCTGTGTAATAATTGCAGTACCGTCAGCATACATGGCCAGCGTTGGGTTAAGATCTGTAGATACGTCGTGAACGAACAGGTTGAATAAGGTGGGTCCCAGAATACTACCCTGGGGTACTCCGGCCCGAATAGGTTTAGAACTAGATAAGGTTGAGCTAATCCGGACTCTAAAAATTCTGTTAGTGAGAAATGAGTGAATGATTTTGGTTAGGTAATTTGGAATGTTTAAAAGCCCCATTTTATATAGAAGTCCATTATGCCAGACCTTGTCGAAAGCTCTTTCCAAGTCTATAAATACAACCGCAGTGTATTCTTTCTTTTCAAACCCTCTTTCAACTGATTCACTTATTCTGAGAAGCTGGTGAGAGGTCGAGTAATGGGTTCGGAAGCCAAATTGAAGAGGAGGAATAGTATCATTTTGGTGGAGGTAATCTTGTAATCTGGAAAGTATCACTTTTTCTAAGAGCTTGGCCAGGGTTGACAGGAGACTGATAGGTTGGTAGCTGTCAGGGTTTTCCTTCGGTTTACCTACTTTATAGATGGGGAGCAGATTTGCAGTTTTCCATGCTGTCGGAAATATCCTAGTCTGAGACAGGCGTTGTATATTGAGGTTAAGTAAGCCAGAGCTTTTTTTGATAGGTGCTTTAGCATTTCGTTTGTTATAAGGTCGGGCCCAGGGGTCTTACGTTTAGGTAATATTGTTATATAAGATTTAATTTCTTGGACAGATGTAGAAGCTATTTCGTGGTTATCCTGTAACTGCATATTTGCGATTGCGCTTGTTACCTGCCTTTCGAAGTGTTCGTCTTGTTCTTCAAAATTGGGTGTAAATGCCTGTTCAAGATGAGTTGCTAATAAGTTGGCTTTTTCATCATCGGAGGAGTATATGGCGTTATTTGATATCAGGATAATTATACTCGGTTGTCTTAATAATCGTTTGGTAGCTAACCACATAGATGGGCCACCGGGTTTAGTGTCTTCAAGGTAAAAATTGTATCTTTGGATTCTTAGACTGTCAAGTTCATTCTTTACTAAGTGACATAGTTGGTTGTACAGTGTTTTAAGGTATGGTAACCGGTGTCTTTGCCAATCCCTTCTATATCTATTCTTTAGCTTAATTAGATCAAGTATGTAGTTGGGAGTTCTAATATGCTCGGCAACTTTTCTTTGCTTCCATGGAGTGGTTGTTTCTTGTATACTTGCTTGTAAGGCTGATGTGTATTGTAGGACGGCATTGTCTATATCCGGGGGAAGTTCAGGTGGTCCCACCCAACGGAGTTTTTGATCAAGGGTCGACTGAAAATTGTCCCAATCAGTTTTACCATGCGCTAAGCTAGCCGCTGGAGGTATTATTTTGTTGTGGAGGCTGATGATGACAGGAAGATGATCAGAGTCCAGTTCAGATTCCACTGTTTGATACACTGGATAAGTGACATTTTTATGCAGTATAACATCTAACATGTCAGGTTGATGGTCTGTTCGATATGGATGGTAAGTGTAGTCGGCAGGGGCTGATATTAATATACTGTATTTGGCTATAATGTTATGCAACTTCATCCCGTCTGGATTACTAGCACGGCATCCCCATATGGTATTTTTTGCATTTAATTCTCCTAAAACTAACCTGGGCTCGTTGCTGCTGAACAATTCACCGATTTCGTCTTCAACAAGTCGTTTATTTGGGGGTTTGTATGCAGATGTAAGGGTTAAAGAGCCACTAGTTTTCATGTGTACTTTGATAGAAATGGCTACTATGTTTTGAAGAACACCCATATGGAGGAGGTGGTGGCTGAATTTCTTTTTAATTATAATTGCAACTCCGCCTGATGCTATTACAGCTTCTCGGTCTTTCCGATATACGTAATACCCAGGAATTCTAAATTTTTCGGTGCTTACAAAGTGTGTCTCTGTGATACACGCGATATCAATGTTGTGTCGTGTCATGAATTCTATAAAAGTTGAACATTGAGATTTAAGACCATTGGCATTCCAATTTGTCACTGTTATATTATTTATTAACTGAGGATTATTTTGATCCATTGCCTAGCAATGTTGGTAATAACGTTGTTAGGAATGGTATTAATTTGTCTAAATGGGGGATTAGCAGTTCTATTAATTTCTTAAGTACTGTGGAGATAAGGTCGGTTGATGATTGCTGTTCGTCGGGAGTGGAAACGTTGGGTTTGGATACAAAACGTCTTGGGGGGCGATGACTCATTAGTCGTAGTATTTTGTTTGTCTATTACTGCTTGGGCCTATGATCTGTTTTGAGTTCTAAAGCTTTGTAGTTCGCTGATCAATTTGTATCTACATCATTTTATCGAATCTTTTGCTGTTGCTTAGTTAGTTTGTACGTTCATATCGATCCATAACATTAATCTCGAAATTTATGTTGAATGTGAATTTGGCAACCTATGATCTGGTCTTATATCCAGTATGCTTCCTCCCATATATTCAATGTTCAGATGTTTCACTTCCTTTCTTTCTCTGCAAATGCGAGCTTTACGCAGTTTATAAAGAGCTAGCTGCCTCTCAACCTGTGCCTGTATTGTTATAGCTTTTACAGAATCTAGTATTCTCAAAAAATCAAGTTTTTGTATGTTGCTTAGTAAAGTTTAGAGGTTATTTGCATTATTTTTGTCCACCACAACAAAGTTGCATATATTATCACCGTACTGTATATCGAACACATCATGGTTACTAAATTGTTACTTAGAGTTAATATTAATTATTCATTGTAACTAATCATGTATCTTAATGCACTGTAATCAAGTATGTTGATGGTAATAAAAACAAATTTTTTCTGGTGTCTATTTTTAGTATAATAGTAGTAGTAATCGCAGCTAGTTTATCAAGCACTAATAATATCAATATATTCTCAATAGTTATTGTTAAATGAATTAAACTTTCTACACATACAAATATGTAATGTTGAAGTTAAAAGTATGGATATGAAAACCGACAATGCTCTTGAAATTCACGTTTGTTATACTTTTGCAAATATGATATATTATCGCTGCATTAATATTACTTAAGGGTACATAAATTATTGTAGCTTCCTTTCCAAACACAATAATATAAAATGCTTTGATAACTTCAAATAAAAATATTTTGGGAAGGATTTAATAGTAATATGAAAATAAATTAGAGTTTGTAAAAATACTAATAATTTTTATTGCTTATGAAATAATTTAAATATTTTAAAGCTATAATTTTGTATTTTATACAATATTAAGCTATTCTCAATAATTAAGCTTACAATGTAGAACATTGTGTATTTTTTAGAAAGAACTCGTTTAATTGACAAGCACAATGCCCTAACTATATGTGGCATTTGCAAATGACGTCCCCCTTCCCGTGTCCTAGTTTGCCTAGGCTTAAATCCGATCCTGATAGAGTAGCAAGAGGCGTGCTTGTTACCGGCTTAATTAATACGGCAGCAGTTTTCAATTTTACGCTCTATTGTTACAAATAAGCTATTTACAGCCTGTTCACGTTTTACGGCCGAACGTAGAGATCGATTTATAGAGCTTAAGTGGATCACAAGCCAAGAGCTTTCTATTTTAAACTCGCAGTGCACATGCTGTAAATAAAGGGAGGTAGACAAATGTATATCGATCTGTGTTTTTGATGTTTCCTACAAACGGGAAAGCTAATTCACTGAACAGTCAAAGGCAAGTTGTCTTATATTTACTTAAATATTTTAAACCAGACGAATGCACAAGAAATGTTTGTTTAATTTATAGTGGCATGGTTTACTCATAAATAACTAACTGAAACAAATCTTAAAGTAATCTGTGTTAGTTTACTATTTTATTACCTATAAAATATTGTTGTATTGTTTTAAAAACGCTATTCCAATTACTACCCCAACAGAATGTTCTCCTATTTTTGAATTGACCACTGCACTATATTAGCAGACGCTGGAGTCGTACATCCTTGACCAATAGAAAGCATACCATTTTACTGTCCATTATTGTGTGGAGTGGTGGAAAATTACTTTAAAAATGGCGATTGTATTATTGTAACGCAACCGATACGTTGTAAGCATTTTGGAGATTATCACAAAAGAGTTCCGACCAAGAAAACCATAATGTTGTGGATACACAATTTCCTATTAGTTTAGCATTAAAATTGAAATCATCCGGCAGCTCTCGTAGCGTTTTGATACCCAAAAGTATTGCACCAGAGAGACAGGTTGTTGTCACAGCGCCACAAGGTTCCGCCTATAATCATTCTTTCTCCTTGGAAATATCTGAGCGTAGCATGCGGAGAATTCTACACTTTGATACCATGTTCTATTCATACAAAATAATGGTGATCCAGGTGCTTAAACAATGTGTTACTTGCGAAGACATGTCAAATGTTTTAGCTGATGCTGTTGTGCTCAGTAGTGACAAATATTATTTTTATTAATCGGGCTGCGCCAATAAGAAGAATTTTCGGTATTAAACTCCACATCTTCGACAACTCGATAAACGACCTCTTCACAATCATCATATAACTGTTACGGAATTGACGTCGACAGTGACATCTATCCGCTATGTTGCAATTCCTCAAACCCACAAACACGTAAAACACCAGTGTGACGCTGCTACACACAAAGAAATTTCTCGAAGAGTTCTGGAACAAACGTTTTCAGGCTTTCATATCTTGTTAGATTCAATGCCTGACTAGGTCACTAGACCTGTCCTTTGCGATTTTTCTTTGGGGATACCTGAGGGCTAAAGTTTTTTAACGCAAGTCGCAAACTATTCAGGAATTAAAATGCTATTAATAATACCATCGCAGCAGTACCAATGGAAATGACTCGGAAAGCAATGCGAAACTTTAAGGTGAGGCTGCTGAATATTATTTTCAAAACTAGTTGATGAATAAATGGCAAGCATTCTGTGTGATGATACAATAAAATATGGAACAGAATCCATGTTGTTCATTTATTCTGTGTGTTAAATCAGAAACTTTTCTGTAAGCGTAATACAAAGCTCTATATGGCTCTTCGTGGTCCTAAATTTACTCTTAATCAGTTGAATTAACATTTTTGTATTACAGTAATATAATATTTTGTTGAAATTACATGCACAATATTAAGTAAAAAATAAATGCGTATGAATTTAGGTAAGCTTTAAAAAATAAGTAACACACAACAAAACTTTTTTTTAATTAACTACACAAACTTTTTTCCTCTTTATTCAAAGATCGCAGAGTCTTATGTGGGGATTTTCTTTTTACCATTAATTTTTAATAATTTTTTAAGTTTTAATAATTTTTTAAAATAATGTTGCTTAGAATTGTAAGCTTTACCTTTTGTACCAATTGCAAAGAAATCAGCAACATATTATACCGTAAAATTTTCTAGAAATTTGGGTTCACCTTATCTAACGGTCCATTTTATCTTATTATCTAAGGCAGTAAATATGTAAGTAAAATCTATGAAATTCTACTTCTTGTAATTTTTCAGTAACAATAACTCCTAATGTACCATTTAATAAGTTTTTTTTCAACTAGATATTAACATTAAAAATTTAAGCTAAAAAAATTACACTTACATTTTTTTATTAACTCCCATTATTATTTATAATTTTTTTAAGCAACTAAATCTCCAGGAAATTCCATATCAGCAAATTAATAATAATATAAACAATTAATTTGTACGATATTAACCAGTGATACAACCACTTAATTAATATAACATAAGAAAATAAGTTATAATTGTAATAAAAAAAGACAAACAAAAACTAAACAGCACAAAAACAACCTACTTTGATACCTTAAGCTAAACTTTGTAATTTTTTCGGTAACCGTAGGTATATGCGGTTCTTCATAGATAAGCTCGATTGGTTGATAGCAATAAGCCTTTACAACAGCGCACAGTATCTTTGAGTATTGCTAGCAGATCTATTTAACTGCAACCCATAGCTAAACACTACCTTTAATATCGCTTTATATATAATTATTTAGTCCTACATTCTACGGAACTTAGTATTGGGTTGATGCCTCTATATTTTACATCTGCTGCCTGTGAAAATTGTAGCTTGTTCAAGAAAACTACAGGACACGTTTCTTTACCTAAAATAAAGGTCACATTTTATTTAAATGTCTTAATTGTGATGCTAGTATATTCGTGTTGTGAGATTTTATAATAGTTATATTATCAGTAATGCCAGCGTGGTCCCGTGGTTGAGGGGCGGGCTGCGATGCTGACGGACCCGGGTTTAATTCCCGGTGCTCTCTGATGCCTGGCGGATGGCCTACTCAATCACTAAAAATAATTGAGTACCTGCGTTCATTCAAACAAGGGGTAATAATGGCGGTTGTTTTAGGCGCGGTGCTTGCCACACCACCCGCACCAGAGATGGTGCGCAACGACCGGACAGAGAGTGTGAACGTGAGAGCCTTAACTTCTCAGTTCGCAGGTGTGCTCACGCGGGGCGTAGAGCCTTACCATATATATATATATATATATATATATATATATATATATATATATATATATATATATTATCAGTAAAGGTAGCTGATCTTGTCATTGTTACTGATACAACGTTGGTCCCAATGCGCTTCCCTGAGGCTTCCTGGATTGATTGGAAAGAGTGACGTTTATTATTCTTTTGGCTGTATGACAAAATGCCTATTTGTCAAATGTAATTGTAATACACTGTAGTAATGATGAGGTATCCGAAATTTAAATTTGGACAAATGACCCACATGCATTTAATTCGGTGAGTACAGTTTTTCTTACTTTACTTATTTAAATTAGTGGAACGGCCCGTGCTTACGCACGGAGCAAAAACATTAAAATTTAAAACTATTTTTTGTTGAATTTGTTCTCCAACCACCCTAAGCTCCAATGCCATATTTATTTACTTATTATTTATTCAAGGAATTTATTATGTATAAATCGCCTCCAAATAAAACGACATTTCATCTAAAAGGCAAATTATTTTGTATTATATCTTTAAATATTTGATCCATACATTTATACACAAATTTTTATGTCATTGGTGCTTTATCACTGTTTGATAATTAGGTAAAGTTAAAGTAACTCGATAAACAAATCAGGAAATAAAACAAGACAGAGCTGTGTAAACTATATATTGGGTGAAACGAAATTAATAACAAAGTAATAATAAACTACGCAAAACAGAGAAATTGAGAAAAAACAAAAAACAATACAACTATTCCTAAATAACTCCAAATACGGTGGACGGCAGGTCAGTTGTGCACTCTCCAGACGCACGGGAAAAAGTGCTGTTGGGAACAAATTCACGACGGAACAACTAAAACGAGAGTTACCCCACGTAACGGTCTCTGGCAGCCTGGACGACGGATGTTGGCGTACTCTTCCTTGGCGGCTTCAACCCGGGGATGGATATTCCTTGGCCAGTTGTACTGGGGCACCACGGATGGGGCGGAACGTACAAAAGGCAAGCGCGCAGGCAAAGTGCAATCTAGCACCTGGGTTGGCTTCAGCTAGTGGCTGCGTCACTCACGGGGGTTCGAATGGGAATGCCGGGCGGCGGTAAAAATCCCGTTTAGTTGTGGTAGGGTAGGTTAGCGGACAATCAAGGTTACAGTTTAGAGATGAGCACCAAACAATGCCAGACAATCATAACTGTTTGCTGAACCAACTTTGCTAAATCCGATTGTCTGCTAATTGGACATGTTGATGTTTCATTAGGATTCAAAAGAATTTTTAATCTGGAATGCGCTGTTTCACCTTGATCTAATTCCAAATGAAGCGACTGCTAATGCAATTATATTATATGAGCGCACCTTTTTTAAACATACCTTAAATAAAAAGGTCTTTCCAGTTCCTTCTGGTATATCAGTGAAGTAAATTTTAGGCTAAATTGTAAAAATTGCGGTTATTATTTCGTTACAAATAACTTGTTGTTTAGCATTTAATTGTTTTCTATTTCCAAAACTTGTTGCCTTAAATTTTCAATGTTAACAGGTGGCTCATTTTGAATCATTAAAGGTTGTGATGATAAATCATCAATTGTTGACATATTTGGAAAATAATTTAAAGATTTATTATTTCTTCGCAAAGTCTATCAATTTCTTTTAAAGTTTTTTCATAAACAAACTCTTGGGACATATTCTCTCTACGTCGTTGAACATAGGCTCTATAGATATCTTCAGAAAAAATATTTTTTAACTTTTCCCACAATTCTGCAAGGTTTAAGGATCGCAAAAGAGCAAAATAGTTAAAATAACTCTCTTAATTATTGTGGCTTTGGCAATTTTGAGTATCATTAAGTGTAAATCTCCATTCAGCATTATTTTCAATTAAATCTCTGAAAAAGGCTGCATCTCGAAATGTTTCTTAAACTTGGCCATATATAGTTTTTAGATCTGCAAATCATTTTGTTCCTGGAACGTGATACAAAAGCAATCTGAGGTAAAACAACTCCTTATTTCTAATAGGAACAGTATACATTCTACCAATTGTGGCAGCATTTCTTCTTTAGTTTAGTTGATTGATTCCAAGTATAATATTGTGGAATATCAACATAGTATAACTAGTTTGCTGTTGCATCATTTCGATTTAATTTAGACCAAGCAGTTAATTTGGTTTCAGAATTTATTTTAAAAATTTCTTGGAGATTTTCATCGTTTTCTCTAAAGTAAATCAATTTTATCGTTCCAGATGTACTGGTAAATGTAACATTAGGCAATTTATCACTCACTGAATAACCAAATATTCACCATAAAACCTCTAAATTGTAGACTCCATCAATATTATTGCTTGAACTTCGTTCATGTTAGTCTTTTAGATTCATAACTGCTTAAGATTACTTTACAGATTATTGTGCTACAAAACTCCACGTTAATATGAGCATTATATTTTTTGCACAAGCACAGATTATATGGTACAACATAATGATTGTCCAATTTTTTTGCACCAATTTTTACGTATTTTCCATAATTTTGACTTCGATATAATAGAAATCCATTAGGTGAAAGAGATGTACTTCCATGAAATTCTTTAGAAAAGTGCTTTTCACATAATTTGGTTTCTTGGTCCATACATGGCGCGTTTAAAGATCCAACACCACATAAACCATAGATTAAGTTTGGTTTAACTATTTCATATAGATCAGCATCAGGTTGATCTGGAATTTCTGCAAAAATTACTGAATCAATATCATTCACTTCAGTGTGATCATTAAAATCTAATATCAATAAGATGTGCGCGTAAGGTAATCCACGCCTTTGAAATTCAATAACTAATGTATGCAATAATTCTTCCAAATATTTGTTTTTTAACAATATCTTTCATTAAGGTTTTTAATTTCTGATTAAAAACTCGAGCGCATAAATCAACTCTTTGTTATTTCTCTGTTATTTATTTCTATTTTGAATTGCATGTGAAAGCAATAAATAAATTTTCTAACAATTGCAATTGCATCTTGATACTTTGATGCATACATCTTGGACCACCAACAAATAAACTGCTTAAAATAATGCGTCGTCCAAGATTGTCCAAGTTTAAATCATCAGTGTTCAAAGCTTCTTGTAATCTATTGTACAAATCAGCTCTAATTAAATGATGATGCTGCTGCATCCATAACAATCGCAAGTGTTCAATTTTAGCATACATATCAACAATGTATTGTTGTAACAATTTGCGGCAAAAGTGCAAATATGAGTCTTCTCTATAATGTGAACGATAGAATAATATTTCAATACATTATTTCTGTTTTCTTGTTTAAAGTCATTTTGTTCATTTTGTTCTTCATTGTCATTATTATCACTGTTGTCGGTTATTGTGTTAAGAGGAATATTTAGGTGCTACCCTTCATCACCGAGAGAAAAAACCAAAACATAATGCAATGGATTATACATTGCATATAATTCACTAATGTGTTTAACAGTTCGATCATTTAATGTAATTGCAATATATCTTTGATTGGTTTTGCTACATAAGAAGATGTTGACAAACAGTATGTCCGCAAATTTACAATGTTAACATTTTCTATTAAAAAGATTTTTATGTTCACATTTTAAAAATCGGCAATTCCAATAAATTAATTAGATCATATTGTGCTTTGAAAAGAAATAATAAGGATTTGGATTGTGCATAATTTTTTGTAATAATTTATTTATATTTATGTCGAAATTATTAAAGGCACTTAATCAATTGTCAGTTTCATGATCAGTGCCATCAAAGTAAATCTTACCATATTTTTGTTGATCCATCAGCGGGCAATAAAAAGGGATTGTATAAAAAACAGCTCTGTAAATCTTATAATTTGAAATTCCACGTTTAAATTCTTACTCTTCAGCTCCTAAAAAAACAAAAGCCATAACTAAATCAGAAAATGTTTAAGCAATTTTGGTAATTCTGAAAGTATTGGATATTTTACTTTCCCTTTTCCATATCACCGAGAAAATTGTGGATTTGAAAGTGTAGAATTAGATAGTTTTTCTTGCTTCCAAAATAAAACATTACAAAAGTTACATTTAAAATTCATTACGGCCAAATAATGCGGAGTGGAGAGGCCGGCGTGTAAATAGCCGTGCCCTCGTGTTGCGGTGTGGGGAACTAAGTACGGCCCGTTTTGAAAAGTAAAACGTTGAGGCCCAAATCGTCCCTTAAACGGCCGGCGCGAAAGCGGATGGGGGCGGCTACCGATATCAACCGATGAGTAATTGCCAAATCGCTCACCTGTAATCGGCTTCGGCTTCGGCGGCGTTGTATTCGTGCCTGGAACACAACCGCACTGGCCGGCGTGCGATGCGAAAGTCTTGCGGGGTGGTTAAATGTGGATAAAATAATCACGACCGAATTGGCCGCGATGCGGATCGAATCTCTCTTGCGGGGTAGTGATCTGCGGGTTGGTTAAACACGACCGAATTGACCGCGTTGCGGATCGAGTATATCTTGCGGATTGGTTAAACACGACCGAATTGGCCGCGTTGCGGGTCGAATATCGCCGGGCTTCACGCCTGGCTTAGCGGTAGATCTTAATTCGACAGCACTTTTCGTCTCAAAGGGTGCTGCCGACGGCGTATGCAGACTCGCTGGCTGAGCAAAAGCCCATATGTCGTTTTGTGTGCGATAGCAAAACGTGGCGGCAGATATCAAAGCCGCCAGCATGCCGCCACGATACACAAGCGGTTCAAGGGCGAAAAGACCGCCACACCATACTCCCCGCCTTAAAAGGTCCTGAGCTTTCAAAAAAATTAATACCTTATCAAGGAGCTATTAACAGCGGTTTGAAACAATATTGTAATTAAATTCCTGAAATTAACTATTATATTTCAGCTGCGTTAAATTGCGGTTAGATTTATATCGTAACAAACTATATAAATGCCCTATTAATACACTATCTATATATACATGAGTCAGCTAAAATATTGTATATTGGGTTGGCAAAGGATATAGCTTGGTGACAGGACGTTTGTATGTACCTGACCCGGTTTTTACTGAATTTAATTCGTTAGAAAAGTGAATACTTTGAACTATTCGAATAACAAAATTTTCAGCGATTTGAATATCTTTAACCGATTGATCACCATTACGTTTTTTGCTCGCAAATTTGAGAATGTACATGAATATGTGCAACAATTTATTCCACGAACAAACACGGGTGACTATAGAGTCAAAAACACGTGGTTCGAAATTCGCGGCTTTGACAAACGCCTTCGATTTGAACTCCGGTAGAGTTTCACACTCAGTTGGAATGAATTTTAAAGGACATTCGCTCTTAGACTGATTTGTTTGTGGGGAGCAATAAATAATTGTTTAGTTTTTTATTTTTAATTTGAGAACTAGTTTAACGATAAATGAATTTTTTGTTGCTATTTTAATGTACACTCGAATATACTTGAAAATAAATTTAAATGGTTTATTTCTGCATACTACATTTAAGTTTCCTAATCAGAAATATTTTTCACAGAATAACTGCCGTTTGGTTATCGTATCTAACCGTTTATAGAACATGTTTAAGATGTCTGCCATCTTCTTTCCGGAATGTCTTGATATGTTGAATACTGTTAACGTTTTATAAGGTTTTTGAAGAGATTGCTATATAATTCAGCAATAAAAAGAAGACACGTTGAAACCAACTACGATGAGTTATAATATATCATAGCCTTTGTTTAGAATGACTTATGTTTGTCTATCTTTATTAGTAATAATTTTTAAAAAATATTTAATTAAAAACTTGAAAAAGGTTAAGACAAATGTTTTGTCAAATATTGCAGCTCTTCTTGCAAAAATTAAAACATTGTATTCAATTTGTCGCATTATAATCAATGCCACTGCAAAAATTACTTAAGTTACTTTAAGTTATTAATCATATCAGTGATTAATTGCCTTATTTAGATTATGTATTATGTGATATACATCGCCATTGCGGACTCAAATGTCAGAAAAAATTTTTGAAAACTGTGAGTTGATAATGAGGTTGCGTACATTTGCCTAAGAGCGGTAATAGGTTTATATCCCTTAAAATAACAACAATATGTCTTTCTCTTTTAGGCTTATATTACTACTTTAAGTAATAATGTAAATGTCATTAATTTCAAAATTTTCAATTTTAAAATTAATAATGTAAATATCTATAGAATTTGCTCTAGACCAAGCAAGACCTGCAAATGCTGGTGTTTTTTCTGCGTTTAACAATACATTAATCATACAGTAATATATTAAATAAAATATTTTTAATCTTCTGAACTTGTAGCTTGCGACATCTTAGTGAGTAGTTCCATAATTTTACAATTTAAGACTTGGTTAGTTACTGTATCTACTAATTATAATCAGACAAATTTAATTTAGATTTTCGTTATATTATAAGTTGTTTATAAAGACCTTGAAATAAAACAAAATGCTTAAATAAATACAATGTTATTTTTAATATAATTTGCTGTTGCAATTAAGGTAAGCAACGAACACTTACTTTTCTTATTAGAAATTTGGTCCATCTAAAAGTTCATTACTCTTTGCTATTACTTAGTAACAATTAAAATTAAGTTAGATCAAGTGTAAACACTAATACATGTATTTTTATTTATAATAGATTTTTGTTTTCCTCTTTGTCTCGAATTCTCTAAAAACGGTGTTTTATTCACAATATCAACAATAGAAGCTACACTTGAGAGCAAAATAATTAACGCAGCAACAAGTTAGAGTTTTGAGAGAATGTGTATCTACTCCGATAGCGTTCCAAGTAAAGTTTAGTGTACTGTTTAAAATCTTAAAAACTATGGTTTCAAATGATACCACTTTGATTGGAATCGGACCTGTTCTGACAAAATTATAGGTCTAAGAATATGTGTAACAATATGTATAATTGAAAGAAAAAAAATAAAATCTTTAGTTGAAATTAATTTAATGATTTTTTTAATACATGGTGTTAGCACCTGTACTCATAATTGCAATCCAAGCGATTACGCATGGATCGGATAACTTTTTCTATGCTGTCTTAGAAGATTGCTTCTCACTCTTTAATTAAGGACACTTTCAGTTCCATTACCCTTCTTGGTACAAGATTTCTGACCCAGACTCTTCGCTTAAACTCATCCTAAACATACTCAATTTTCAAGTCTGCGCTACACGGAGTCCATTCCATTTTTAGTATACCGATGTCAGTCAAGTAAGTAGTGGTCACTCGCGCGGTGTGGCATTGCGCATTGTTGTGCATTAGCATAAAGTCCTCACCAACAAATCCCACAAACGAAACATGTTCCTTCAGAATATCCCTAATGTAGCTCCTCCGCGTCTTCCAGTAGGCAGGAAAACCAACTCAGTTTTTCCGTGGAAGAAAATACCCGCCCAAAACATGCAAGAGCAAATAATTCCTCTGGCTTTCTATAGAGCCGACGACTCCTATCGTTGCCATCTGGACGCATCTTGGACTCGTCAGTAAATAATATCTGACTCCAGTGGCTAAGGTCCCAATCGAGATGTTAACGAGCAAATTCAGTCGTTCTTGATTTTGGACTGCAGTCAGTTTGGGATCCGCAGTTCTCTTTTTTGGGGTCAAGTTGGCTGCCTTCAGTCTTCTTCTCAATGTCCAAGAGCTGGAGACCGCACCTCTGACCGCACTCAGCTCTTGCTTGAGGTCAACGACAATCATATGTCGAAACAAGAAATCGATCGTCTGTTACGCACTTACGGCTACCTCCTTGCGGGAAGAGGTAGCCACCGGTTTTTCGGTACCGACGCACACTCTCGGCACAGCTGATTGACTCAGATTTAGTCTATTTACCACGGCCGTCTGACTGATGCTCTATCTTAACCATGCAACTGCCTAGCTGCTTCGGCGGCTGTGGTATCCATTTTCTTGCAAATCGTTCAAGCACTTACGTTGCTTACTTACTTACGTCAACTTCGGACAAGTGACTAAGATGAATTACCGTAAAACTCCGTTCCTGATGTATATCTCTGAAAGTGTTATTTGGTTAATGCAATAGCAACAATTTTTTAAAGCTTAATAATAAATATACTTCTTGCACATTAATGTTTTTATTTTCATTTTTCTTAGACTGAAACAGGAGACAAAAATATGCGTCCAGCTAGTGATTCCTTTGTTTTTCTCTCAAGTGTAGTAATACAAGATGAAGTAACATAATTTTAAAACGATAACTACGGCTTGAAATGTTCATTTATATGTGAGCAGTGTAATATTAATGTCTATTAATATTGCAATGCTCACATAAAGTGTCTACTTTATTACTTATAAAATATTTTACAACAAAATACCAAATTGTGAACTACAAGTTAAGTTGCAGTAAAATATTAAGCAACTGAAAACGGCAATAGCTTACTATTATAGGTTAAAAGTGTTCCATAAGTTTCTGTCACTATTTTTCGTTGCGCTATCTATAGACCGCCCAAAACAAATTCCTTAATATTTATATGTTTTGTTGACATATATGTGGTAAACAGAACACTTGCCTCAGATTTCACGAAATACAGCGAAGCCGTTAAACCGTGATAGAGATAGGGAAACCGGAACTCATCCTTAGACTGAATACGGCAATTGCAAACAGTGACGACTGACGAAAACATTAAAATAATTTAATAGCATTACCCAAAACCTCCTCAATGAAAAATGTATTAAAAGAGGTCGAATAAAAAGAACACTTTTTTAGCGCAAAATGAAAAATGTCGCCAAAGTATATCGAATTCAATAGAATATGGGTGTCGTTTGAAATCTTCGGACCAAACATAGCTCTCAACACGATTTAATTCCATGTAAATACTTATTATAAAGTCTAACTAAAAATATTGTGTATCAAACAACTCAAGGATGTCCAAAAAAATCTGGAAGTCCTGAAAGAAAGTATCGCCTAGACAGTGAATTCGATTTCCGAACAAAGTCTGCACAAAATGACCGATCACATGTTTGATTGGCAACGGCTATCAAGAGAAAAGAGCGGCATTTTGAGAATATTGTATCTGGTCTTATATTTTTTCAATTAATTGCAATTTAAATCTATTGTAGTTTTTTAAAAAAATTGTCTACGATAAACTTTTGGAGAACGATTTAAATAGTCTAATTACTAAAGGCAACATTGCAATATGTGTAAGAAATTACTTCTGCAATTTGATTAATATTTTCTGTCATAATTAAAGAGAATAAGTTTATTCAATAAAATATTTTTATAAATACAGATTAATTTTTGACAAATTTTGATTGAGTCGGTAACTTTGATTAGTTAAATTCGCCTGGAGATAAGCGGTGGGAAAACTATGCTTTTCTATTTTTTACAGTACCAGACATAAAGAAATATTCACTTTCCAATCATAAAATAATGACAATAGGAGTTAACTAAAAAAAAAAACCAGTACAACGGGCTATAAGGCTGCCTCTAACTCTGACTGGATGTGATCTGGTATCATAACTGATAGCTCTCTATACTATGATACTCATAGTTAACGTTGTATTAATATTTAACCATTGTATTGGTTTAAAAAATTCTTATTTATATAAAAAAACATTGCCACTCGTGTTCGCAAGTGGCTTTGCGTTGTCCATTGTAAGCTTTGTTGATTTAGAAAAGTTAGTGGTCGATGCAAAAAATAATGTACTCTTAGTCCCATTGCAAGTAATAATAATAATAATAATAATAATGGTAAGGCTCTATGCCCCGCGTGCATCTCTGATGCGGGGCGATGTGGCAAGCACCGCGCCTAAGACGACCGCCATTATTACCCCTTGTTCGAATGAACGCAGGTATTCAATTATTTTTAGTGACTGAGTAGGCCACCCGCCAGGCATCAGAGAGCACCGGGAATTGAACCCGGGTCCGTCAGCATCGCAGCCCGTCCCTCAACCACGGGACCACGCTGGCTCTCCCATTGCAAGTAATCGACATTAAATAGAGGATATAGACAATCGATACCTTTTAATGGTCCCTCAATGTAGCTCTGAAACACCCGATGCCGTGCTATAGTTTATAATCGCAAGCCTCTGAAAATGAAGATCCTCTTGGTTTGTTGTCCTGCGTAGGAGTAGCTTCTTTTACCCCATTGGTTTGATGTTTGGGCTAATGTACTGCTATGGCGACTAATTTTTTGGCCCATTTATTTGTAAAGAACAATACTTACTCTTTCCAATTAGCTAACTAATTGTAATGTGCTCTTTGCCGACGTCGAGGTATCCTTACATTGTGTAAGTGACAGGTAGCAATATATGCCTGTTTTAGTCTTGATCTCACTATCTCCCCCAAAAATTATATATGTAAAAAAACGATACAATCAAATCTCTGATAAATATACTCGCATGGTTTTCAAACTTGAGTCGTTCTCTGAGTACAGCTCAATTTATTATAAAATTTTAATGTAACATCATTTGTTTTAAAACTACTGCACTTTTAATAAAACGTAATGTTCTTTTTCCTTTATTTAGTATTGTTAATTTAATGTTCTAGAAGGTTATTAAAAAAGTATTTAAATTTTCTACTATTTATAAATGCATTTTTATTTAAACTTGTCTTCTGCTATTAACTAGTTCTTTTCTTACCTATGTTCTTGTTAACCCAATGTTTAGCTTCAAGTTGTGTATACATTTATACTTATTTAAATTGTTGCAAATTACTTAATATTTGGTTTAGATATCTATACATACAATTAATTTGTAATTATGTGTACGAAAATGTATATACACGTTCCTCTTTCTTTTCTTCTTAAGGCTGCGTGAGGCATTCCGTATCCTCCAACGGTATAATTTGCGATATAAGCAGGGCAGGCAGACCATCAATTCGAGGTAGGAGCACGCGAACATATCGAGGGAAACACTAACATGCACCCCGTATCCATCGCATCCATCATAGCAGACTGTGTGCGACAGCGACATGATACTGCTCGGCACAGGAGGTTTTAAAGGGGCAATGTATTTTGCCCTCTATATTATTTTCGCACCTTAAAGTTTTTGTTATCTAGCTCGAAGCAAACAATTATTTATTTATCCACTATAAAATGTTCCCCTGTTGCAACAAAGAACGAACCCTGCGTTGTAGCAGACCTGTCGAAACCGAACATTAATCACAATCAGGTTAATTACCAACCTGCTGCAAAAACAATGACTTTCTTGGGTTTATAGACTGCGCCGGAAATTGCTTATTATCAAAACCCTCGTCAAAAGGCTAAACGCCTCTAGAGTTTTTACGGATTTTGATATAAAACAGAATCGATAAGGCTGTTATCAATGTCGTAAAAAGATATTTTATGTGATAATAGACACTATATTTTATTATTTTGAAAATATATCTGTAAAAATGTATTTTTGTTGCACCGCAAGTTGCTGTAACATTTAACGATAACTACTTACCCCTATATAAAGTATCTTCAGTATTTCTACTTGTTTTCATAAAATACACTTTAGGATGCCTTATAAATTTTACATTCTTCTTATCTCTTTATTATACACATTTATTACCTACACAGAAGAGGCGATAAAAATCTCAGGCTTATATCTTTTACGACATACTAAGGGTTTACTAAAATGAAAAATGAAATAAAAATGTGACTTACAATTATAACAAAACTAAAAAAATAATTACACGGTACGTAAGAATTTCAATTAAAGCTAAACTTGATACCTATCAGTTTTAAAAGGGAGTATAGTGTTGCATGTAAAAATTTAAAGAGCGACTTAGCAACTGTAGGAGAGCAAGAGAATTCCAGGTAGAAGTTTCACTTTACTATCACGTACAGCTCGACAGGCGTTTTGCATGACCTTTCAGTAACTTAACGTTAATAGCGTTTTCTAAATAAATTGTTACGTTAATTTTCCACAGAGTGATTGATTGTAAATTTGCGTGATGGTCTGCTAATGACCTGGCTTTCTTTCAAACGGGAAGCGATTTTCTGTCTCGCCGAGAAGTCAAGAGCCACTCTTTGCGAGCTGTTAATCCGGTAATTTGCAAGATTGAAGCAAACGCAGCTATTGTTAGGCGAAATTGAAATTAGGTGTTTGCACCACTTCACTATTTTAAGAATTGTTTGAATAAATTAGAACTAATGAAGTTTACTTTAGTGTTGCAGCACTTGCCATTTTAGAGCAAAAAGAAAATTGTTTTCTAATAAAGTTATATTACGTTATTATTAAAAAAATTATGTTTTTGAAAAACTTATACAATTATTTTCTAAAAATAGTTCCTTCCAAAAATTTTACAATTATTTAGACATCTAATAAGAAGTTGAGTGTGTTCTTTTTGCCTTATATTATGTCTGTGGATTTTTAATATTTTAATTGTGGTTTGTTCCTAATATTTCATATTTTTATTTCTGTTGATATACTATTTAAAATAAAATCAAATTCTATAATTTTTAGTACGCCATATTAGGGTGTTATGGTTCTTGTAATGGGTATATATAAGGAGTTAAATCTTCTTCCCAAATTAAAACATTGATTATGTTGTTATATGTAATTATATTTGACTGAGATAAAAAATAAATTAATAATATTTATGAAAAACTGGAAAGAGCCCCTACTAATTCTACTGCACAAGAAAGGCTCAACAAGAACGTGCAGGAACTACCGGACAGTTGCACTTCTATTTCATAATAATGCTTTGTGTAATCAATTGCTGACAACAATCATATCTTCAATGGCAGATATCCAGTGAACAGGTGGGGTTCGTGAAAGGTCGGGGCACAAGAGAACATATTATGATGCAATTATCAACAATAGGATTGCTTGTGGACCATACTACAGATGGGCGTACCTCAACACTTTGTTTTGCTAATCGCTAATCTGTACCAAGACGGGATATCCATGATTAGGGTTAATGAGGTTAAGGCAGGGATGTATTCTCTCTTCCATTCCCTTTAATATATATGGTGAATACATAATAAGGAAAGCCTTAGAAGAATGGGAGAGAAGTGTCTCAGTCGGTGGAACAAAAGTCAGCGACCTAAGATATGCGGACGGCATAACACTCTATCCATCTTAGAAGAAGGAGCTAGCCGATCTGTTTCGCAGAGTAGAGTACAAGAGTGGATTCACTATCAATAAGTTGAACACAAAAGTCATGATCATTGACAGAATTGGTCAACTCTCTAAGACAGGAGTCCTTTCGAATCTAGAATTTGTCTGTGAGTTTATATATCACTGATCGTTACTTACTAATCAGGAAGAAAGCGAACGGAAAATTAAGAGAAGGATTCAAATGGCTAAAGCTGAAATGAGCAAGCTGACACATAGTTATTTGGCAGGACAGAAAGGTCTCCAATGTCATCAAGGTAAGACTAGTCCGGACAGTGGTGTTCTCGATATTCATTTATGGCTCAGAATCGTGGACGATTCGGGCAATAGAACGGAAAAATATATACATGCCTTTGAGATGTGGTGTTAGAGAAGAATGCTCCGCATACCATAAACCGCCAAGAGAACGAACAAATCTATTTTCAAACTAGACTATACAAGATCTGTTACCAAAAGATTCTCGGTTACTTTGGTCACATTGCCGGACGAGAATCAGACAATCTTGTCAAGTTGGTGGTGTTGGGCACGGTAAAAGGAAAAAGATCCCAAGGCCGGTCACTTAGCTGCTAGTTGGATCAACTAACCGCCCTCACTGGACTCTATTATGACCGCCTTAAGGGAAGCCGAAAACCGAACGAAATGGACCATTATACCTAAAGCCACAACGGCTTTTCAGCGACACGATCTTCAGTAAAAAGAAGAAGAAATAAAAAAGTTTAGATAAATTAAAATGTGACGAACACTATGTGACAATTTGTTATAGTTTAGTTTGCTGTGAATTCGTGAAAGATCAATAGAATCACCTAAATAGAAGCGTTTGCAGAATCCACCCTTTATTTTGACTACATAATAAATATAAAAGATTTGTAAAAATTGTAATAGTCTTTAAAATATTAAGACACAGGATCCGGTGAAATATCACTTTCCGCAATAGCAATAAAAAAAAATTAGCGTCAGTTCAATATTTTATTGTACTATCACAGAGAACAATTCTCGCCATTTAGTCTTCAATCAGTTTTGAAGATGCTATCGTCTATATACATAACCGCACAAGCGGACAGTCCTACAGCTTCGGCTTAAAGTTTCGCATTTATTTTCGAGTTATTTCAATTGGTATTGCTGCAGTAGCATCCCTTTATTTCTCAATAGTCCTCACGTCCTGCGTCCTCAAAAAATATGGTAATATAATGTAAGTACTAAATTCCGTAAAAGCACCCCAAATAGTTAAATGCTGACAATGGAGACGTTGCTTATAGAGTTGTCGAGGATTTTGTGGAGCTCAATACCAAAAATTCTGCTTATTCCGCAGGCCGATAAATAGATATGAGATTTGTCAGTACTGAACACAACAGTACCAGTTAGAAGATTTGTCAACTTTTTTAAGTATCTGGACCACTATAATCTAGTTTGTTTGAATAAAACATGAGATTGCAATAGAATTGCCCGCCCGCTCTAGCCAGATATTTCCAAATTGAGAACATGCTTAGCGGCAGAATATTGTAGCTCACTTTTGCAATATTCTCGAGCGTCCAAACGCTGCAAGGTTTACTAAGTGATTTTCTTTTTAAAGTTAAATCAGTTCATCAGAAGTTGTGTACGCACAACATCATAGTTTTTTTGGTAGGAACTCTTCCGTGACCATTTACCCCAAAATGCTTACAAAATAGAAGCTGTGCTGTAACCACAGAATCATTAATTTATCATTAGTGTCCGCATGATGTTCCACTACTGGCCATGTTAGGCACTAAAATGACATGACTTGTGAGGCTCAAGAACGTACGACTTAACCGTCGTTATGCATTGTACGCGGTGGTTAATTTCAAAAGTAGAGATTATTCTTTCGGATCCTGTGTAAAGCATTCCTAAAACTTTTGAAAAGTTTATAGTGATGATACCAGTATTTGAAAGAAAAATTAACACAACCGTATAAATATAATAAAAAGGCTATAACAACGCGCCCTACGCTTTCTATTGAGATGTCAGCAAAATTTGCAACACAACGTTTTCTGGAATCTTACCCCTTTGAATACTTAGTACCATTCTATATAATAACGATGTTTGGAAGTGTAAAATATCTCTTTGAAATTGAACCAAATTTAGAAGGTTTCGAGTGCATATCTATAATTTATTTGGCAATTAAATTAAATGTTATTGCTGTGTTTAAAGTGTAGATGCCTCAAATATATAATAAGATTCAGTCTTCAAGATTACCGTAAATTTTTCTTTGTAAGAATCGTGTACAAGGTAACCAATAAAATTCTTTAAGAATTACTCATAAAATCGCAATGTCGAAATTTTCCCGAAATTCGAAGTCGAATATCTCGAAAACTATTCGAGATAGGAACTTTTTTATTTCGATTTTGAAATCAGCGTAAAATTTCCTATAAGAATCCATTTTAAAATTTTAAAAAATCCATAATTTTGTGACAGCGACAGACAGACCGACAGACATATAGAATTCAGTAACGAACGTTTTAAGTTCGTTGAAAATGTGGTTATTGAGGAGCATGAATTTGAAAATAGTAAAAGAATCGATGAAACAGCTGGTTTTATCTCTCAATATTGAAATGTAGAGGTTAAAATTAAAGATATGAACAAAATAAAAGTTTCATCGGACAAATTATTAACAACAATAGTAACCGTTATTAGTTTAGAATAAAAGAAAATTATAATGTAAAATAAGAACAAACTAAACGTTCCCCGTAACAGGCCTTGAAGGCCCTTTAGGGTCGTAACAGGATAGATCTGCTACAATCTAGAGCCTACGGTACGCAAGGGTAGTAACATGGCTAGCGCTACGTACCGAGACTGCCTATTATTATTCCAAAGTTTGACCTCCAGGTACTCATTTATTGCACCCTGAGTCAAGCTGGGCCGTAAAAATGCCAGTGATCGAATTGGCGAGAGCGCGGGGATTTGAACCCGCAACTCTTGGTTTTTTAGTTAAGCGATCTATCCACTAAGTCACCACGGCCATAAATGGTCTGAAATACTGTAGCGTATTTGACTTAACCCAAAGTGAAGCTGTATTATAGAAACACCTAAAAGGCTTGATAAAAACTGAAAAAGCAAAAGTAACTCTACAAAAGTGGGCTATTAAAAAATATGTGTAAGTAATTAATATCAGAAGTGTAATCACAATATAGAAAACCAGAAAAAATGAAGAAAAGGAAGAATCCTGGTGCTGAACCTGGTCCCTACAAAAAAAAAAATAATTTGAGAACCAAGCTGCAAACGAACATTAGATTTTATGACTAAGGCCAAAAAAGTGATTATAATAGGTTGGCACGTAAGAGAAACAGATCAAAAAGAAACACTAAAATTTTTGATATATGAAGTTAAAAAATACTACATTGATATTGTAACAGTTTAAGAAATTAAACAAAAAGAAATTTTTGTGAATGAAATAGATGTTTTTTTATTTTTTAACAGCGGAGACAATGAAATAGGTTTTGGGGTGAGTTTTTGGTAAATAAAAGTTTAACATGTTACCAAAATAGCAATGAGAAGTGTATACAAAAAATAACCATAATAAACATGTACCTACCAAACAGAAAAAAGAAGAATAAAATCATACTTTATAAAGATTTAAAAAAATTAGTGTAATACTACATGACTTAAACATATTCATAAGTGATTTTAATGTAAAAATTGGGAGGAAAGGCAGATATAAACAAATAACTGGAAAAATAGCAAGTATACAGGCAACATTGAAAATGGGCGAAAACTAATAGAATTTGCTGCCAAACATAACATGACGATTACGAGTACATTTTTCGAACACAAAGAAATTTACAAAAGTACGTGAATATCACTAAATAAGAAAACTAACAATTAGATTTATTATTTTGTTTGCGGTGGCTTGCAAATGTATGAATCCTGGAATTCTGCTTATATGTTTGGGACCATGGTCCCGAATTGCCAGTTATGATTCGTCAGAGTCACTTTGGAGAATAATAATAGGCTAACGTAGTTTACATCATATAACCAGCATAAAATCATCTCATGATATCAATTGGATTGTAGTCTTCGGTTTTAAAAGATTCAATGGTTATAGCAACGTCTGAATCGTCTGAACTGTCGTTTTCATAACTCGCTGCCAAACAAGTACTGATTTAACTAAAACGCATAAAGCATCTTGTTAGGAGAAGTATATTGGTGAAATACTAATACGATATCAGAAACCATAACATACAATTTTAGTTTTTTTTTTAATATTTATTTATTAGCAATCAGAATATTTACATGATATTCTATAAGCTAATTTTATGTAAATTGATACAGTCATGAGGGGAAGACATCCATTGATGTTGCCCCTATTTTAATCCGTTAAGTCTATTGGCCACTTTCTTTCCAATCTTCTGGTTTGGGGGTCGTCAGCTAATGGGATTACTGTTACGTTTGGATGGTTTTCCAGAGTATAGTGATGTTTTATTGCTCTTGCTTTTATTACATCCTTTACATATGGAATGTTGAGGTCATTATGTAAGGTTATGTTTGACACCTACCACGGGACATTAGATAGCATTCTAAGTGTTTTGGATTGGAAACGTTGAATAATATTTAGAGCTGATGAACTGGCACATCCCCAAAGTTCACATCCATAGAATCATATAGGACGGATTATTCACTTGTAAATTATTAACTTATTATCTAGCGTAAGGGCTGAGTTTTTGCCAATGAGCCAATATAGTTTTTTACAACGTAAATCCATTTCTTTGCGTTTTTTATTAACGTGTGTCCTCCATGTCAGTCGTCGATCTAGGTGTAGACCCAAGTACCTTACCTCATCTACTTAGGGTATACGCATGTTGTTGAGTGTAGCCGGGGAGCATGTTGAGTGCTTGGTTGTAAAAGTGATGTGCTGATTTGCGTTCATTTGCTTTTACTTTCCATTTTCCCATTCATGTTTCTAGTAAGCTTATGTGTTCTTGTAGCAACTCTGATGCTACCACTGGGTTCTCGTTACATGATAGTATGGCAGTATCGTCAGCGAAGGTGCTTAGGCTTGTATATAGAGTGGTTAGAAGGTCTAACGTGTATAGTAAGTACATTACTGACCCTAATGCCTTGGGGGACGCCTGCATTTATTTTTCGTATTTGAGATGTTTCGCTGCCTACTTTTGTTTGGAAATATCGATCTGCTAGGTAGGATTGTAAAAGTAGACAGTAATTGTGCGGCAATAAACTTTTAATTTTGTAGAGCAGGCCTCTATGCCATACTCACGTCCAAGAACACTGCACTACAATACACTTTGTCTTCGAATGCTGTACGGATTGTGTTTACCAGTTTATGACATTGTTGTGTTGTTGAGTGACTAGTTCGAAAGCCGAACTGGTGGTTTGGTTGCCGTTCTTCTTGGAGTTCACTTTCATTTATGCGTTTTAATATTAATTTTTCCAACAACTTTGATGCTATCGGGAGGAGGTTGATGGGACGGTATGATTTGATTTGGTTAGGAGGTTTACCCGGTTTGACTATTAAAATAATTTGAGCAAACTTCAACGTCAAAGTCCAATATACAAGTCGCAGAACTCCGTTAAACAATATTTGTAAAAATCGAATTCCTTTCTTGGGAAGACGTTTTAGAACAGTTCCCGTTATGAGGTCATAACCTGGTGATTTTTTACTATTTAACCGTCTTATTTGAGTTTGGATTTCTTGTTGTGTAAATTTACGTATTGGAAACGATAGCTGTAGTGGAGCAGTTCGGTAGTTTTCAATTTTTTGATCAGGTTCGTTAGAATTTGGTTGAAAGGTGTTTTGTAAATGTTCGGCGAATGCTTCAGCTTTCTGTTTATTCGACTTTGCCCATGTTCCCATTTCATCTTGTAACGGTGGAACATGCTCTTTCATCATATATCATATAGCTCCTTTGTTGGAGCAAAGGGCGCCCTTGTTGGGGCGTTTCATTTGCTTTAGCTTTAGACTTCTTGTGGTGAGATGGCCAGTCTCATGCACTGTCTGGGGTCCGTTCCGTTGTCACAATTCTTTCCATTAGTTCCTTCCATTTTTTCCTATCTTTTGCTATTCTTTTTGCTTGGTTCTAATTTAGGTCTACTTGTTTTAGTTCTTCTGTAATTGTTTTTTTCCAAGTATTAGTTGGTCTGCCTCTCCTTCTTTTCCCTGTCCTATTGTACTCCAAGGCTTGCCTGGTTATATTTCCTATCGGTTTTCTAAGGGTGTGACCAATCCATCTCCACTTGCGCTTTTTTATGGTTATCTCTATTCTTTCCTCTTTTGTCATTTCCCAAAGGTCCTCATTACTGATTACTTCTGGCCAGAAGATTCCGCAAATAGTTCTGAGGCATTTATTTATAAATGTTTGCAGTTTCTTATAGTGTTTTCTGTCTTCTTTCCAGGTTTCTGCTCCATATAGTAGTTGTTGTTTTTCTGCTGATATTGTTTGACGTCCAAATTTTAAATAGTGAATTGAATGCTTTCTGTGCTTGTCCTATGCGTCTTTCTATATCCCTCTCTGTGCCTCCTTTGATGCTTATTATGCTTCTTAGGTAGCAGAATTCGTCTGTTTCCTCCATCTCTTCCTCTAATTGTATTCTTGTATTCCCATGTTGTTTTTGGTTAGTAGTTTAGTTTTGTTTGAGTTTATTTGTAATCCTACTTTCCTAGCATTGTTGTTTAATCAGTTTTGTTGCATGTGTTTTTATTTGTTGTTATTAGGCAGATGTCGTCCGCAAACTCTAAGTCCTCCAGTTTGCCAAATACATTCCAGTTTATCCCTGTTCTTTTGTCTTCAGTCCTCCTCATTACCCAATCGATTACTATTATAAAAGGAGAGGGAGAGGATGCAGCCTTGTCTCACTCCTCTTTGTATTTCAACTTTTGGGTGAGTTGTCCTTCATGCTGTATGTATGCCGTGGAGTTGTCGTAAAATAGTTTTATTATTTTAATGTATTTGACTGGTATGCCGTATTGTTCCAATATTTTCCACATTACTTCTCTGTCTATTGTATCGAAGGCCTTTTGAAAATCGATGAATTTTATGAGGATTTCTTCTTCAACTTCGACTATTTGTTCTAGGATAATTCTTAGGGTGTTGATGTGATCGATACATGTTCTATTTGGTCTAAACCCTGCTTGATTGTCTCTCAGTTTTATATTTATAGGGTTTCTTAATCTTTCTAGAATTATTCTGGTCATTATTTTACTTGTTGTGCTGAGCAGGGTGATCGGTCTCCAGTTTTCGCACATTGTTCGATTTCCTTTTTTGGGTATTTTTATTATTATACCTTCTGTCCATTCCTTTGGTATTTGTTCTTGTGTCCATATCTTGTTTAGTAGCATATAAAGTAGTTCGGTTGAGTAATTTGGATGTATTTTATTAATTCTGCTTGGACTCCGTCTATCCCTGCTGCTTTATTATTTTTCAGTGTTTGTATTGCATTCCTTATTTCGGTTTTAGAAATTTTTCTGTAGGCAATTCCAGTGTTCCATGTATGTCTATTATGTCTTCTATTTCTCTATTAGTCTTTGCGTATGCTTTGTATATTTCGGTGAAGTGTTCTACCCATCTGTTTTAATTTCTTCTTGTGTGAGAGTACTTCTCCATTTTTCCTTTTAATTTGGTTGACGTCATTTTGTTTGGTCCCACTAGTTTTTGTTATTTTGTATAGTGTTTTGGAATCATGCTTCCTGGCTGCCTCTTCCGCTGCTCTAGTCATGCTGTTTATGTAATTTCTCTTGTCTTGTCTTGCGCTCTTTTACTTCATTGTTTTCTTTGGTATAGTTTTCTTGCCATATTTTCCTCTGGTCTTGGTTTTCTCTATTAGGAGTTTTGCTCTTGTTGTTTTCTTCTTTCCAGTTTCATTTTGCTTCATTTGAGATCCATGTTTTATCGTGTCTTTCATTATAACCTATTATTTCTATTGCTGTTTCATTTAATGTGTTTTTATAAGCGTTCCATATCTCTTCAATAGATAGTATCGATGGGTCCATCATAGTGCTGGCTTTTCTTTCTATCGCTTCTTTAAACTTCTCTTTTATTTCTGGGGCGTCTAATTTATTTACGTTAAGTTTTCTTCTTTTTGGGTTGAGTTTATACTTGACTTTTATACTGATTTTAATTTTTGCTTGCACTAGCGTGTGATCTGATGCGCAGTCTGCTCCTCTCATAGCTTTTACATCTTGCAATGTGTTTCTCCATTTCTTTTCCATGAGGATATGGTCAATTTGGTTGTGAGTTGTTCCATCCGGTGAGGTCCAAGTTGTTTTGTTGATGTCCTTATGTTGAAATAACACAGGACCGGAACATGCTCTTTAGGTTGCTTAATTCCTTTGATTGCTCTCCAAATTGTTTGGTCATTTACAGAAAGTGAACTTGTATAGTATTTAAAAGTCTCGTTCCGTATTTGTTGCAACCGATGACTCAGTTTGTTGTTTAGTTGATTTAATCTATTTTTGACATGAGTATTCCGACTACGCTGCCGAACTGCTCTTGCTCTTCTTTTTTCTTTTACTAGCACCATTATTTCGGTGAGGATGTTAGGAGTATTACATTTCAAGTTGTTTGTTTGTGGTGTTGCTCTCCATTCTGCTTCCTGTATTGTTGATGTAAAGTGGTTTTTTGCGTGCTCCAGGTCTTGATTTGTTTTTAAGCTTATATTTGTATCTAGATTTTCAGTAATATAGTCTTCGAGCACTTTCCAGTTAGTTTTGGCATTGCTAAGAGTAGATTTTGGTTCTTGGTACAGTATAGTTGCACTCACTGTAGCTATTAAAGGCGTATGGTCAGATGAAATATCATAGTTGGGAATAATATCCATGTAGTTTTCTGACATACCATGGGTAATAAAGAAATCGAGTAAATCAGGAATTTTATTGGAATCTGAGTGCCAATATGTTGGGCTTCCCGTTGATAGAAAACCGTATTTGTTATCTATTATTAGTTTAAGTAGTTCTCTGCCTTTTGATGTTATTAGTCGTGAGCCCCAGTGTGTATGCTTTGCATTGAAGCCTCCTCCCGTTAGAAATCTAGGTCCTAGTAGTTCAAAAAAGGGTTGTAACATTTGTTTAGTTAAGTTATAACGTGGTGGACAATAAACACTTGCTATGACTCGAGGTGCTGGCAATCTCTCAACTTCTATCATAGTTGCTTGTAAGTAGTCTGTTTTGTATAAAGGTAAATGATAATGTTTAATGGAGCTACGTACTATTATAGCTGAGCCACCATGCGCGGTGTTATCTGGATGCGTTGTGTGATATACAGAGTATTGAGGTATTGTTAGATAAGATCTTGACGTGAAGTGTGTTTCTGAAATTAGTAACACATCAATGTTATTAACACGTATGAAGGTTTCAATTTCTAGCTTTCTGTGTTGTAGTCCGTTAGCGTTCCACAGTGCTATTTTTAAGAACTTGGTCATTATTGGATGAGTTTGTTGATGGCTGTAGTTAACATATTTAGTATCATACTATTTTGCGGAAGTAATTTGTTGAACATATTTTTGAATTCATCAAGAAACTGTTTAAGACTAACATCTTCTGAGGATGAGGGTTGATTTCGGGCTGCTTCCGCATAATTTAAATGTGTATGTGTTGACTGGCTAGGGTTAGTGTAAGGTTGATTATTTTGGCTTTTTAAGAATGGAAAATTTTCTCTTGTTAGGTTTGGAGGTCTTGGGGTTATTTGTTGTTTGTTGGGTTGGCATTTTCGTTGAAGCTCTTGATATACGGAACACCCCTTATAGTTAGCTGGGTGGGGCCCCTCGCATAAAATGCATGCAGCTGAAGTTGCTCGGGTTTTTTGACAACTTTTTGTATCATGAGGACCCGCGCATTTCACGCAAGCAAAAGGTCTATTGCAATAACTTTATGTATGTACATAGTTCTGGCAGCGAGTACATTGTACAATATCTCTGTTTGTCCTTGGTGGTTCAATTATAATACGTTTATTTTTCAGTGAATGTATGTTGTATATATCTTTGTTTGTAGCTGGTTCAAGGTCTATAAAGAATATTGGCAAAGGATCTTTGTTTTGTCTGTTTTTTACGTTCATAATATTACGCACTGTGTGTCCTAATTTTTTAAGGGCATTTTTGACATCATCGATCGGGCTAGTGTGGTGTAGATGTTTTAATACAACTCTGTAGGGACGATTTTCTTTTATTTGATACGTCTGATGTATAATCTTACTATCTTGCATGTGCTTAATAAGTTTACGGTACGTATCAGGGGTATTTGCATTTATTTTAACTACATTATTGTGTAAGCATTTTGAGGTGTATTGTTCTTCTTCTACTATTGTTTGTAAGTTTGTGATCATCTTATCATCATCTAAAACACCGTGTACAAAAATTGGTGATGGTTTATGTTCAGTTACGTTTTGATGTTCTTCGTTTTTTTATTTGTTTGATTCATCTTCCTCAGTTAATACTGAGTATCTATTTTTATTTGTGGTTACTGGCCCTTTACAGTATTAGTAGTTTGTGTGTGAATCTTTGTTAACCGTTTTCGTTTATTATTCAAAACGCGTTGCCAATTATTAGCGGGATTAATTTCCATTTCTTTGGGGTCTTCGGAAATTTCACTTATGTTACTTTTATTTTGATGTGATTGATTGATTGTTGTATCGTGATGCTGACTATGATGCTTAAAGCCGTTTCCGACAGGCAGCATTTTGTTGGTAGGTACTTATTAGATTTTTTGTTATTATTAATAAATCCTTTTAAAGTAATTTAAATAAAAATGTTTGCTTACAGTTTGTTAACTATTTAAAGTTGATATCATAAGTTGACTAAAAGTCACACTTTATCGCACAGCACTTGTTATCTCGCAGACCGTTCACAGCGTCTCTACTCTACGAAATACAAATGCGGACTATACAATTTTAGTGACAATAAATATATCACCTTTTGATAAAAAGGCGTTATTATTGTTTTACTAAGAATTTACACTTATATTTAAAATGACCAAACTTTACAGTAAGTATAACACATGCAAAATCTTTTACATAAACTTTTCTCGCTAAATTTATTTGTGATATTTCAGATTCTTCCAAGCTATTTACATTAATTTTTTTTAATATTAACAATAATTTTTTCATTTACTATTCAATATCACTGCATTTCGTTAACAGTTCGGTACAATCAATCATAAATTTTCAATTTACGCATTTGTAAATTTCTCGACTGAATAAGTTATACATAATACCAATTTTCTTAGAGCAACAGAATACGTAAGTAGTTAACAAAAATTTTGTTTACTTGCTAAATCGCTCTTTATGCGAAAAAAGCTTTCATTGGCGGTTTTTTGTGCCCTACGTTTTTTTTTGAGAAATAATGGTAAATCACAAAAGGCATCATTATCAATAACATTGAAATAGATTTTAAAAATCAAAATGCGGTCCAGAACAGAATTGTACATTCTCAAAACAAACTGCTGTACTTATTTTAAGTTAAATTAGGAGAGGGGCGTAAATTTTCGCAAAACTCAATAATATTGTTGCATTGGGGATTGATTTAATTGATACAATTCAACTTACTAAAAGATCGAATAAACCATCACTCAGATGTTTAGGAAAGTCACTTGCAGCGGACGTTTTTTGATCAACCTTTGAAGCAGTTTAACAGATGTGCTAGTACTAGGACTAGCACATGTTGTTAATAGGATAGGTATAACGGCAACCAAATGGGCGAACCCGTTTGATAGCGCTATTTAGTTCGAAAGAGTAAACAGCAAAATACTATCGGGCCGCACGTTAAGAGGCCAATTGCAATACAGATCATACGTGTATTTATAATATAATGTCGTACACTATTAACATAGCCGTATAAAGGCAATTAATGAAACAAAAGCGTCGATGCCGCCGAGTATAAAAAGCAAGAACCGTACGTCTTCAGCTTTTCCGCTTGTGCGAGCGCATGATGACATTAGCAACAGTGACGGCACGGCAATTTGTTATGCGTTTTTAAGTTGGTTCATGTGAAAATTGATATTCTAATCTAAAAAGTGTAATGCCGTTTTACTTAAAAAAATTAAAATACTATCGTATTTTATTTCAGAAACACTTTTTTGTCTTTCTATGTTAGTATCTCACATTTTTGTATTGTAATGGCTGAGTAAAAGTTAGTAGTAAATTTTTTCAAATATTTTAAGCACTTTTAATACTTTTAGTGTTATTTAATTCTATAAAGATAAAATTTTTATAAGCGTTAAATAGAAAAATGATTCTTAAACACTTAAAAGAAATTTAAATAACTTTTTAAAATTTTCTCATCTTTAAAAATAGCATGCAATGTTGTTTGAAGGAGAGGTATTAAAATATACATACTTTGTTTATGGCGACTTCCTAACCAAAGAAATGTATTTAAATCAGGCTTCGATGAAATAAACATTAACACTAGAATACCCGCAGAAGCAACATATTTTTAGCGGGTGAATTTTTATTTTCAATTTTTAATCATGATTTTCTAAAAGAGAAACATGCACTGTTTCCTAGATTGCTCGAGATACATCAAATAACTTGCATTGTTTTTGCAACTTTATCCACGTTATTGTTATTTATTACTAGATACATCTTGCGTAGTGATTAGGAAGGTAATTTACATTTTGTTTGATCCGCTACAGCTGCATCACGTTTGCATATATATGTACTGTACAATATAATTTTATAGGTATGTACTTGAAACACACTAAACAATATTAGGTAAAGATTTACAAAGTGTAAAAATGGCTATGTGGTTTATATTTTATTGAAATTTAAAGTGAACTTATTAGTATTGAGACTGCAGAGTTGCAAGACTCTAGTCCTCGTAACAGGGCGAGGGTTTTGAAAAGGCAATTTGCAGAGTAAGTAATACAGGATTTATTCAGCTAGTGATCTGATGATAATCTATTAATTGCTTACCAAAAGAATAAAAACAAAGTTATTACTCTGGAGCACTGTTTATATGGGGTGTTTAATAATTCTGATGTTTAAAACTTATTTTTTTACAAATATAATGTGGAGTAGATCGTAAATAATATATCTTCTGCAATATATTAGATTTAACCACAAACAAAATTCATGTGACATTTAACTCGGTAACTAACAACAAAATACAGCCTATATTTTTTATTCTTTAAATATATGAAGACCTTGCGATACCCTGCAAAGAGCAAACAATAAACACTAGATTTTCAGCATCTCACAGTCTAGATATTAATGGAAGAGTAGTAAAACCAAAATATTGGCAAGTATATATTGATTGCGGCGGTAATAAAACTAAAGATATTTATTACATTTTCCGGAGATCAATTTGTGGTTGCTGTAAGAGGAAAAAAGCTGAATACGTGGAATGTAACGTAAAGGCATAAAGTAGAAATTACAATTGTAATTCTGTAAAATAAAAGTCTTGGGCCTAAGTAATAAAACAACAATTTTTTGCAAAAACTCGTTTTTATTCATCAAATAGTCTTCTTTGGCGGCGATATAATCAAGCGAATGCTTCTCTAACTTTTTTTCACCAAATATGGTCTTTTTGTCGATTTTAGCCTTCAAAATCTCTAACAACCCAATATAATAGTCGCTGTTGGTTGTTACTCCATGTTCCACATAGCCTATGAATATTATACCGTGTGCATCCCAAAGCACAGAGACCATAACATTTGCTAGCTGACTGCTGCGTCTTTGATCTCTTCGGACGGCTTTCACAGGCTGCTCTCCACTCAGCAGACTGCCGATTTGTTTCCGGAGTGAAATGGTGGATCCATGTTTCATTCATTGTCACATACTGACTTATTGCTTTAACCAAAAATATAAGATTTTTTAACACTTTGATCACATGGAGGTGGTAGCTGACATCTAATTCTTAAAGAATAAGCCTTGCTATAATTTTTCTTTAATGTAAAAAAAGGTAAACAAAAAAGGTAAATAGTTAAAATATATGTTTTTAGTACGACTATAACGAGCGCAAGGCATTTCAATGCAAGCTGACCTGACACTTGAATGTAGAATGTACAGTAACTTTTGATGTATATTCTGAGAAGGGAGAAAGCCATTTATTCAGTTTCTTTGGTCTGGTGAGAAAAGCTTATCTTTCAGCTTCAAAAGATACGATAGTCTTTTGGCACGTGGTTGCGTAATATCAGATTCCATTTTACATTTAGTTTTTCTGAGCAATAGTTGGCTTTGTACGGTGCTTCTAAAACGGAAAAAGATTTAAATTAGTTTCGGTACAAATGTTTTGTTAGAGTCGTGTCTAAACAAAGAAAAATTACTCTTGCATTCTTACCTCCAACAAACAACGCAGCACTGCAGCATTTCAAAACAGTCTACTTACAAGTTTAGCAATGATTTAACGAAAAATTATTACCGCATGAATGGAGATGGATAAAAAAATATTTATTTTACAATATGGGCCACGTAACCCGAGCGCTAAGCCCGATTGCGGCATTATTGAAAATAATGAAACGTAGAATCAATGTATTTTTCGAATTACACATAAGCTGAGGAAAAATACATCGATTTTACGTTTTCATTATTTTTCGTGCATTATAATGCCGCAATCGTGAGCTGAAAATGAGTGTTACCTGCGCGCTACGCTAGGAGATTGACAAATATACGACCGAGTCTCCAGTTCCTGAAAAACTGTTATAAAGTTTATTTTGCAGCTGCAAAAGTATCTGTAAAAATAATTGTGGTTGTAGGAAAACTGGCTTTCATGCTTGGAAACCGTAGGAAAGTAATGTTTTATATTTAAAATTTAAAATGTTTAAATGTAAATAAATTATATCAAATCAATAATATGTATACATATCTCAAAAAACACTAAAACATCTGTTCTTTCGGTTAATTTTGCAATATTATACATTTTCATCGGCCATTTTAATTTCGCCATTTTGAATTTCTAAAATGTGATATCAGATTCGTAATTAGCATACTTGAGAACTCCAAGGAACTCATTTTCGTAATTTTTCATCGATTTATATTTGAAATACTTAATTTTGCAACTAATTTAGCGCTTATTTGTTATTAGTAAACAAATAAACAATTAACACCCCTTTTTAAGAAGAGGCATTTTTTATTGACACTACTTTGAAGCAAATGCAAAAGGTTTTATCAAAAAATATAAATCGCGGAATTATTCCGAAGGTAAGCCTTATTATATCTTATTATATCTATGACTCTCCTATATGTTCTATAACATAATATTTTTAAATTGTTATATTAAATTTATTACATTTGGTATATAATTTTTTTTAATTTCCCTTCAATTTACAATCTGCTGTTTAGCAACATTCAGTAAATTTTTTGACAAGTAAATATAAATGACATGTTGAAAATAAACCAGTGAATATTTCCTTAATAACTTAATAATTTGTCTAATAGCGTAACCTAACTATAAACTATAAACTAGAGTGATTATATAGGTACATGTTATTCAAAAACGTCTTGGTAGGTCGGAGAATTTAAACCTTTTCAGCCATGGTTCTTCAATATCTGGTTCTATTAAATTCTCCACAAGAGGATTAGGGTGAGCGGTAAGGCTGGTCCTGTAGCGAATGCTGTATTTTTGGATTTCATCATTGATGGAAGGAATGTTGAGATCTCGCCAAACGACTTCATTTGGAACGTACAATGACGCGTCAAACACAGATCTGAGAATTTTGGACTGAAATAGTCTCAGGAACTCAATATTGGAGTTGCAGGCGGCACCCCCACAGTTGTATCCCATATGCCCAGATTGGTTTAACTACTGCCTTATATAGAAGTACTTTATTGTCGATTGACAACTGGGACTTGCGGCCTAGAAGCCAGTACATTTTTTGGATTGTAATGCCTAAGGTATCGAACGCTAAAATGGCTGGTGTGGCGGCCTTTTCGCCCTTGAACCGCTTGTATATCGCGGCGGCATGCTGGTAGCTTTGATATCTGCCGCCATGTTTTGCTATCGCACACAAAACGGCATATGGGCTTTTGCTCAGCCGGCGAGTCTGCATACGCCGGCGGCGGCACCCTTTGAGATGAAAAGTGCTGTCGAGTTAAAAATTTCCCGCAAAAAGACCTACCGCAAGCTAGGCGCGAAGCCCGGCGACATACTCACACCGCATCGCGGCCGCATTGAACCAACCCGCAGATAACTACCCCGCAAGACATACTCGATCCGCATCGCATCTCGGCCAGTGCGGTCGTGTTCCCGGCACGAAGACGTCGCAACAAGGTGGCCATCGTGAAACCATCGCCGCCGAAGCCGAAGCCGATTCAGGTGAGCGATTTGGCTTTACTTATCGGTAGCCGCCCCCATCCGGTTTCGCGCTGGCCGTCTAAGGGACAATTTGGGCCTTAGCGTTTTACATTTCAAAACTTAGTTTCCCACACCGCACCATGAGGGCACGGCTATTTACACGCCTGCCTCTCCAATGGCCCAGTACATAAGATAGACCACTTTCGATGAAACGTACTTCCACTAATTCACGAATGTTCAAATTTTGCAGTAATGTGTGAACGCATCCATAGACATAATGGCAACTGTGCACGAACGGATTGAAGCCGCTATTTTGACAAGCATCAGATTGTTAATGTTGTCCAAAAAACGTGCGTTTTTAATTTCGTTTTGACAAAATTTTTTTTTGTTTTGCCTTTTCAACTGTGAAATCATTTGTTTTTATTAGTGGACATTAAAGAATAATCTCTCAAGCATTGAATTTGACGTATCTTTAGTTTACATAATCATTGTGTATTTATTGTTGTTTTAACCTTCACCGGAGAAAAGTCTCTATAATGGCCCACTCCCAATAGGACATCAATGGACACCCTGTGTAAGTAATAAATTTTTTTTGTAAACTATATTGTTTACTAAAACAGTCTGAAATAGTGTATTTTTTTGGGGTTTTTTTAATAATTTTCAGAGGCAGAAGAGCCAGTTTAATTCTTTTTGCATACAAAAAAAAAACAATTTCCTAACAAGGCTCACGTAAAATTTTTATTAAAAATAAATGGCCGAAATTTTGTTAAACTTTGGTTTTATTTTTTATTATCATATTTTATTGGTTGCAAAATTCAAAAAACAGTCAACATTTTTAAAATTAGATAAAAACAAATTGTTTTGTCTATTTTTATTTTTGATGAATTTAAGATAGTACATCTCATTTTTTAAAACAATGTTCAATACACGGCACGTCACCCTTAAATCTAAGTGTTATAAAAGTGGTTGTTTAAAAAGACACAGAAATAACTCAATTTCACGTAAATATTGAACGTCATGTTGCGGGCCATTTTAGGTTACTAGGTTTATAAGATGGCCCGCAGGCGATGTGTTTAAAAAATGATTTTTTGTGGCCAAAATTAGAACAAAAATAAAAATGTTCAGCATATGTCTTTGTCATGCAAATAAACAACACAGTGCTTACAATTCATTAACATTCATTAACTAATTATTTACACCATTTTATAGCAATATTCCAAAGTGCAGGGTCCATCTTAGCGCTCGGCACCTTAGTTGCTTCTTTTCGTCCAAATGTGTTTCCTCCATGTGAGTCTTCTGTCTAGATGGTCTGTAGGCCAGTTTGTTGGCTCACCCGTGAGATATATACTGTGACCTAGTGTTGTTTATTGGTTTTAGAAATTCTCTTCCTTTGGTCGTACCGAGCCTTGAGCTCCAGTGCACATGCTTATTGTTGTAGTCACCGCCGGAGATAAATTTGTTTCCTAGTGTATGTAAGTAATGCTCATAGTGCTCTTGCTTGTTATTGTGCCTGGGTAGGCAATATACCGTTGAAATAGTTAATGGACAGTTTCAGTTTTCAATGGCAATCGATGTTGCTTGAAGCCTTGCTGAGCTTTTGACAGTAACAGCCGTACCTCATGTGATGTACCGTCTAGATGTTAAGTGGCATATATTGTATATTTGGGTATTTTTAAATTACTTCTGTTTGTATAATATGATTCAGAAATCAGCATAATATTAATGCAGTGGTTTGAGATTAAATATATTACTTTGTCTTATGATATTGTCAAGCCAGTGATATTCCAAACAGCTAGTTAAGAACTTGTGCCATTGTTTTTTTATAGATGAGAGTAGTTAATAAGTTTAAAACGGTTCTCATTTGTTTCATGAGTGTTTTTAGCATTTTTTTCAGTTCGTCCATTTCATTTGCTTCATTTACTGTCGGTGTTTGTTGTTGTTGTAGTATATTTTGTTGGTTTACACCTCTAACTATTTGGGCATGACTAAAATAACTTTGCTGAGTCTGATTTGTTGGATGTGACTGTATGTGGACAGACTGTCTGTTTCTTAGTGGTGGAAACATTTTTCGTCATAATTTCTTGTAAACCAGACAACCTTTATAATTTGTAGGATGGTTGCCTTTACAGTTGTTGCAAGTGGCATATAATTAAAACAACTATATAAAGTAGTCCTTAAAAGTCGAAAAAAGTTGAAAAAGCGTAATGGTGTATTTTTATCCACACCAGGCATTTTACTGTTAAGAAAAACTAGTTATAACTGTCTTAAAAAGTGTTGAGCCATAATATGAGTTATTCAAATTTTCGGATACAGAATTTTTATATTTATTATAATTTAGTTTTTTTGGTAAAATTGTTGAAAATAAAATCTACTGGGATTTTACTTTATCCCATGCTAGACTTCTTATAAATTTTTTGTGGTTGATTAAATTTATTTCAATTTTGTATGATTGTAAAGGTTATAATTTTTCTTAGTTTCTACATTTACAGTATTGTCTTAATGCATAGATAACATAACTAGAACAACCTTATCTTTATTTAAGCAGTAAAACACTAATGTGCATTGTTCTTGGGAAACCAAATATTGAAGAATTTCTTTCCTCTTCTTTGTACGGCAGACATTTTTATGGTACCTTTTTTGTTGTTTTTGGTTTCAAGAAATATCAGATTTTTACTAGTTAACAAATTATTAAGAAATTTCCAGTTATTATAACTACATTATGTGGCTATATATATTATGTGTGCTATTTCATTTATAGCATTCATCGCATTGCATATGCCTTTAATTTTAATGTTTATGCTATTTTGGTATAGAACAAATCTAACGTTTTTACATCATATTTACTTGGTTTACTTGCTTTCCTCCTTTTAAAACCAGATCAGCAAACCAGTTCTAGATGTGGTTGGGTTGTTGAAGAATGGTTGTGGCTAGATTGAATAGAATAAGGGCATCCCATTTAGGATTTCTCTGTATCTATCGTGCTATCGTTGTCAGATTTACTAAAACTTACCCATAAGTCTTAGGGGACTTGGGGTTTAAGTCGTGTGTGCAAGTCGCACTCCGAAAGAGTAATTAGTAGCACTCTGACTCATTCACGTTTGTTATAAAAGTTTTCATTAGTTTCCAAATATGTTCCTCAATTATAAGTATTTGTATTTCGAACAGACCAAGGGGCGTGTACTGCAGTTTTTAAGACATTATTCTGTAGCACTAGTAATTGTTTATGTTGGTTTTATTAGTCGCGCTCCATATCGGGCACCCATAACTGATTATAGGTCTTAGAATAGAATGGTATATTAGAATCGCGCGTTTAGTTTTTAGGCGCATATACGATTTATGAGTAGAGAGAACATACTAAGGCAAGCTTAGCATTCGTTTAATTTATTGTTGATATAATGGCTCCAAGTCGAGATGAACTCCTAGGTAATTTACTGAAGAGTCAGGAGGGTTTAATTCCATTGTGTTATTGTTTATTGTTATTTGACGGGAGTTAGTTGGTCACCGAAGCGTAAATATCTTTGTTTTGCATTTATATGGATTAATCGTAATGCCCAATTTGTTAAACCGTCCGAGGATTTGATTTATAGTTAGTTAGAGGTTTTGCGCTGCAGTGTTTATGTCGTTGTGTTACGGAATTGGGGCTGTCGTTGGCAAATATCGAAATTGTTGAATTAGAGAATTGTGGTGTATCGCTCACAAAAATGTTAAAGAAGACTGGAGCCAGTACAAAAACCTATAGAACTCCGGCAGTAATTTTTGAAGTGTCTAAAATTGTTGAATTTATTTTTATGATTTTATGGTTTACTTGCTGACGGTTTCTAAAAGTATTTATCATTATTCACTATTTTGATCTCTGATTAAAGCAAATTTATCAATTCCTCTGCACTAATTTCGGTTTACAGCATTGTTAAATTCTGTACATACGTAGGAGAAAATAAAACTTTGCTTACTGATTACTAGGTAGTAAGACTTTATGCTATTTACTTTCAAATTTTCCCACAAATGATACAGATCTTCATAAAACATTTAAAGCTTACACATAACACAGTAAGTCAATGAAAGTCCTTTATTTCGATTTTGCCCGTGTATCTAACATCATGATCACGAATAAAATTTTGTCAAATTTTTTAATACAAATATTTATGTAAGTTGAGATTACTGTCATTATTGTATTGCCAATAAATAAATTACAAGATTGTATTTTTAAACGCACACCCAAAATGTGCAAAACTATATTGTATGATCTTTTATTCCACTTAAATTTATTTTCACCCACAAAGTAATTTTCAAAATCTTTGCTCAATATTCAGTTTTGTATTTTATTTTCACTTCCAACACTATCTTGTTCTGTACCTGAAGCACTATATCAATACAGCAGAATCTTGATTATGTTTACTTTGTTTCATTTTTGAATCTGATACGTTCAAAAACTAAATATTATTGTTTTCTTGTAACATAAAAATAATAATAAAGTTCTTACACCATTATTTTTACAAGTTTTCACAAAATAAATAATAAATAATTTAGTATACAAATATTAATAATAAAAATAAACACTTCTAAAAAAGAAAAATATAAACCTTGACATTTATTATGATTAATATTAATAAATAAAGGCCGGATGTTCAGGAAAAATGCCTAAAAATGCTTATTTTGGCTATTTTTATTTATAAATACCTTTTTTTGATTAAAACAGTTATAATTGCCTATTTAGTCACATAAATTTAGTTTTTCATAGAATAAATAGCGGCAACAAAAATTCCATCTCATTATTACCTACGTAAATTACTTATTCCTGGTAATCTGTTAATCCCTTACCAGAAAATGTATACCTAGTTTAGTATTAAGATCTACTTTGTTTGGTGATTTGCATTTCTTTTAATTCATTTTACAAGAAGGTTTGTTTCTGCCACAATTCCGAAAGTACGTTCTTTTGTCACCGACAAATTAAATAAATTTGTGCAGAGTTTCGAAGTGATATTTTTTCAATTGATGGTTCTGTGCTTTTTTGTAAAATCTGTGAGAAACCAGTGAATTTAAAAAAAAACTATTTTCTTACTCAACACACTGAAGGACTTTTCCATAAAAGAGCAATGGAAAAGAAAAATGGCTGCACCAAAAACTCCGTTACTAAAAAAGTTTGTATCAACATCCTATCCACAATCTGAGTTTTCGTTGAATTATGTAGAGTCTTTGTGAGTGCTGGAATTCCGTTATGGAAATTACAAAATCCGTCATTGCGGTCATTTTTTGAAAAGCATGTCAAGCAAAATTTACCAAATAAATCAATGATCAGAAAAAATTATCTCGGCGGAAGTTACAAATCCACAATGGATGAAATTCGAAGAAACATAAAAGGCAAGAAGATTTGGATATCAATAAACGAAACAACAAATGCTACAGGAATGTAAGTTAAAAATTGCAAATTTTAACTTTTCTGTATCAATACAACCTGATTCTGCAGGCAATCGCCAATGTAATTGTTGGATCTTTGGTGCCAAATCAAGCATTTAAAATTTATTTGTTAAATACCAAATCTCTTGAGTGAACAAATATCACTACAATCCCACAATTATTCGTGACTTTCCTGTCACTACTTTGGCCAAAAAAAATTCTTTATGACAACGTCCTTATGTTCGTCAGCGATGCTGCTCCATATATGAAAAAAGCAGGAAATGCTCTGAAAGTATTATTTCCACGTATGTTGCACTTGACATGCCTTGTCCATGGAATACATCGTATAGCAGAGGAAATACGTGAATAATTTTCCGATGTGAATATGTTTATATATTCAGTCAACAATATTTTTCTAAAAACACCATCTACGATAAGACTTTTTAAAGAAATGCACCTACTTAGCTCTACCATCTCAACCAATATTAACTAGATGGGGTACGTAAATTTTAGCTGCATGTTACTACGCTACCAACTTTACAAAAATCAAGAAAATAGAAGATTCGACAGCATTAATCAAAACCGTCAAGAACCTTTTTGAGAAAAAAATTTACAAAATAATCCGGCCATTATTTCAACTAATTATACTATGGTTCTCAATACAATAGTAAGTTTAGAAAGTAGAGACTTAATTTTAGTTAAATCCATCAATATTGTAAATAATACCATACGAGACATGTATAGTGTCTCAAGCAATAAGGGGCACACTATTAAAGAAAAATGTGAAATTGTATTTACTACAAGTCAAGGTTTTGAAGTTGTAAAAAGTTGTTGCTTGTATTCTATCTGGAGACGCAAGTGTAAAAAACGTAAATTATGATGTTCCAGAAATCACGTGTTTCACATTTGCTCCAGTAACATCAGTAGATGTGGAGAGATTTTTTCCCAGCTAAAATATTTATTGTCCAATAGGAGACAATCCTTAACAATAGAGAATTTAAGAAAACATGTTATTATTACTTGTAATTTTTGTAAATAATGTTTTTTTACTATTGTATAATTAAAAATGAAGTCTACATGATAAATTGTATAATAAAATCTCTGAAACAATATTTCATCTTTTTAAATGTCTAGTTTCGAATTTTTAATACTTATTTGTCTGTCTATTTTAACGATTTTTAGTGCCTAAACATCCAGGCTTTATTAATAATGAATATCCGCGTATGCTTAATTGTTTAGGTGACAGGTGTCAACTACTCCCCTTTTTTGTAACTGAGAGTTTTTACCATTTGAGTTGTAAGCATATTCTAAGAAAGTATTGAGAACCACGAAGCGTAAGTTTGTAAAATCAGCGAAATCTCTAATTAAAACGCCTCGGGTGACAGATGTCTCCCGCGCGACTGACGGGGTTAATAACTCAAATTATTGCTAGTATGCATATAACAGCTCGGTTTGCCGGCTTAGTTAAATTGACTGTGAGTGATGTATTAGACACGTTGATTTTATTTTAATTATATGTAAGCGTATTATTAGCCTTAGCAGCTATTAAAATATATTTTTTGCATGTTTCTTCTTTATAAAGTTATGGTTTTTTGAACTCTTCAACTTTTACTTAAATAGAATATATTCTAAAGAAATAATGACGCAGATTTTGGTACATGTAGAACATTCAAAAATCGCTTTGTAATTATAAAACGAATTATATTGTAATATAAAATTTTATTTTTTTATAACGACGTATAAGTTTTAAAAAATATGTAAATTATGAATAATAAAATATTATAGTTACTAATATAATTAAATGTAAAAAATGTAAACTAACAATTTTTTAGCTCAATTATCGTTGTGTCATATTTGCTTTAATATGCATTTTTAATTATTGTTCTTATAATAGACATAACTTTTATTTTTTCGTTGCCTTGGTGTAAATTATGAGCTGTTTTTATTTATTCCAACTTAGTTGCAGCAACAGCTAATACTTAATTATTACTGGGTATATAAACTGCAATAAAAGCACTCAAGAGTTTCTTACCGTTACTTTTTACTTCACACCTGTAGAGCCTTATAATGATAATAAGTCTTGTAAGTTGAAAATTATAATTTTGCTATTAGTGTTCTACAACTATTTTGTTAGATCAGAACAGTTCGACTCCTAATGAGAAAGTTACATATATTGTTGTGAGTTGCTAGTTTTAAAGCCGCAAATCCCAAAGAACAATAATTTAATGATAACAAATGGAAAACTACATTAAATAAATTTCATTTGTTTTTAGTTTACATAACTCTGTTCGACTGTAAGATATAATCCGTAACAACTCTGAGAATTTGTTCCGGTGCGGTTAGGATTTCAATTCGAATTCTGCAGCTGCCGAATCATACAGGTGAAATAACTTTATAAAAGTCGAAACCTGGACACCATTCTCTAAATTAAATTTTACTTGGTTTTAAATAAGCGACTATAAAAAATAGTACGTTAACAGGACTGTCTGCAGCCTTATTGTGCGAACTATATTTTAATTGTGTTAAACCACACCTAATTTTAAATAGAAAAATGTAAACAATAGTAAAATATGTTTATGTATTCTTTGCAGCTACTATTTCAGTAGTGTTGTTCTTATTTAAGAAAGGTTTCCACGGTCAAAGATAAATAAACATTAGGTTCGCGGGTTGAGCCGCGTCAATTATTGGAAAATTCCCGACGTTTTGGTATCCAGTTTGATGCAATTTCTAAGGGTTTGGATCTACTCGGGATCTAAAATTTCCTACTCCCCAAAAAGAACTATAAACAATATTTTGGTGCTCTTTCACGCTTTGTTTTCTCCCATGGTGACTAATTCTATAATTTCTTTGGCCGTCGATTATTAGATGTACGTTGTAAGTAACCATGCCTACCGTATTACCTATTGTCTTTTTATTACCTCCAAAATGCCACTCTGTACATTCATTATTTTCCTTCATTCTTCATTTGTAATGTAGTCTATTCTTTAAATTTCCGCAATCTCTAGTAGTCTAGTTTAAATAACAAAATTCTTCTATTCTTCTATTTGACTTCCTTATTTTCCAGGTTTCTATATGTAGGGGTGCTTCCTTCGATAGTTCTATATGGTTCTCTTTGAGATGTTGCTGGAGCGTAGAAAGTAAAACTTTTTGTGTTTAGACCGGCTTTAACTTCGTCTTTTATTAGCGTGTGTATGTCCGGAAAAAATCAGTAGCTATTACTATAGCTGTAGATAATATCATATATCTGGTTTTTATAGCCATTTGACTGCATATTTGTTTTTAAGATCTTAATACTACGTTCAAGTAAATCTCTCATCCATTTATCTACTTTAAAATTAGCAAAAAGTTTCTTTTCAATCTTTACTAAGCTGGTACAATCTCAATATGGGGCTTTTACATCATTACCATAAGCTACTAAACTGAATTTCGCACTTTTCATACTATACTGTACCTCACTCAGTGGCATTGCATCGTAGGCTCTTTCTAAGTCTACAAAAGAAAAATAGATTGCTCTCCTCATTTGTTATGCGTTTCAGTAAATTGTTTAATAGTGAATATTACATCCAAATAGCAGCGTCCTATTCTGAAGGGCTTAGGCCACTCTAGAGGCCGAAAAAATAGGCTTTTTTAGGATTTTTTTCTAGAAATACTACAAAATAAATCGATATTACAATTACAAACAACTGTATAAAGCCGTGGTGGCTTAGTGGATAGATCGCTAGACTACGAAACCAAGAGTTGCGGGTTCGAATCCCGCTCTCGCCAATTCGATCGCTGGCATTTTTACGGCCCAGCTCGACTCAGGCTGCAATAAATGAGTACTTTGAGGTCAAACTCTGGGGTAATAATAGGCGGTCGGTACGTAGCGCTAGCCATGTTACTACCCTTGTGTACCGTAGGCTCTAGATTGTAGCAGATCTATCCTGTTACGACCCCAAAGGCCTTCAAGGCCTGTTACGGGGAACTATTATTATTATTATTATTAACAACTGTATACAAAAATTTTTTTGAAGCGATTCATTTCAAAATGGCGACTGTGCAGCATTTTTCCGATGACGTCTTCGTTTTTTCAAGGCTCACGACCGGTCAAACAGCTCCTGTAATTTTTTAATTTCAATTAGCCAATTTGTTTTTTTTTATTGTATACACTAACTGCTTGAGAAATACGTAGATTTTTTTCGATATTTTAATTTTTGGCCAAATGGCGCACTTCCAAAGTGAAAAGTGAAAATTTTGCTTGAAAAATCATCAGATAATTGTTGATGACAAATGAACTATGCAATTTAAAAAAAAATCCTACGTACTTCTATAAACAATATATTTTTCAAGATATTTTCAAAATTTCAAGTAAATCGGTTGAAAATTGTCTGAGTTATGTTTCCGGCCAACTCAAAAAATACAGTTTTTAGATAAACGCGTTTAAAGTTTTGAGTAGTAGAAAATCATAAATAATTTTTTTATACCTTTAATCAGCGATGCTTGCACCGTACAATTGGCCTTCCAGGTTATCGTCCTGCTCTTTTTTCTTTTCTGCTTGATTTTGAAGCGATCCCAGCCTCTTTTACTCGTTCAGACGGCGAGCTCTCTGCATGCTTTATACGCTCTTCGTCGATTTCCAGGCACATTTCGTAGCTGCTCGGTCCGATTCTCAAGTCCATTGCCTCCATTATGTGCAAAATTGAAGACAACCCGTCATTGTACACACAAACTGCAATATCCGTAGCCACATCCCAGACTGTTTTACAACTTGCAGTGGATTTCGGGGCCAATTCCCACACAGTCGAGTTGAAGCTTTCGTTACTATTTTGTGTGTAACCGCCGATGCATCGAGTTAGAAGATTTTCACTGGTTAGTTCTTCATAGACTGGTTTGATAGCTTCATAGACTTCAATTGGAAGAGCTGGCTTATTTTTATACTCATCCAAAGTATTCGTAGCTTTAGCCCGTTGCCATGAATCCTCTCCAATAGGACATTAGTCGTGCAGCAGTTTGTCAACAGTAGATAATTTATGATCCAGTGTAGCCCATATACTGCTTCTCATGTTCTCAACTGAATCACTGTTTCTACGAATTGCTAATCCATAATAAATAGATAGCTCGTCTATAAATTTTCCAGTTAATTTTCCCCTTTCACTGAGACCTTTTATCTTTTTTTTTCAAATTACGAAGTCGGGTGCCCATTCGTTTTTGCACGTGATCTATACACTCTTTCTTGAGAACTGTGAAATCCTCATATGGCTTAGCATCTGTAATGCCTTTAAAAGTCTTAGAATCACCGTCGCCAATATAGTGAGTGTATTTGACCTGGTGCAAAGTTTCAGAGCGCCGAAACATCTCAACTACTGCGTCGACTTCCTTTTTTCCTGCAGATCCATCATAATTCACAGCGCATTCTTCTTTATGATTTTCTGACCACTCCGCATATTCTTCGGTATCTTCTTTTTGAGGCTAAAATTCACGAGATTTACAGTATTTTGATTTCACTACACAATCAACGATTTTTCTACTGTTGCTGCCGATAAGAGTCACTAACCCATACAAAGACGTAAACCCACATTTTCTCCACGAACCATCGCCTGATACTATAATTCCATTTTCTCCATTTTCAGAAGAAATTGTTTACTCTTCTTCCGCAGCTCTCACTATACTGTTGTTGGAAACCAGATTGGTTGTAGTAGACATTCTTTTGACAATTTTGTCATAGAATGAGTGAAAGGTACACCGAGGTAATTCCATGAATGCACAGAATTTTTTTATTCCGCGCCAACCAACTCCAAGCAGTCGCACGGCAAGTACGATTCTACGGTTTATTTCATAACTTTTGTTAACAAACGAACAACTAGGTATCTCAGTCTTTTCACAATTCTTACAGGTCACTATTAGTTTGAATTCCAAACCGCGCTTGCTACTTTCAGTAAATTTCACTTCCGAATGAATACCTTACAAACGACAATGTTCGAAATAGCCGAAAATACAGAAATAAAGTTGATTATATGATAACCAAACGCTTCATCCACTTCAATATCATACAGATCTTCCGACTGTTTCAGTTTTTTTGCCGTTGTACTGGCATTCAAGTCATCTGGTGCTTCTAACTCATGGCGATTCAATGATCTTCTTCGAGACGCTTTTGGTCTCTTGCTGTTGCCATATGCCGTTTTTCCTCCTTTCTTTCCACTGTACACCATTTTATCACTCATTATAAAAATAAATTAATAATTATACAGGTGAAAAAAATTAAATCTCACAGAAGTATCGATAAAAATAAGCATGTATCGCTACAAGGGTGCGTAGCGTCCTTCTCAAATGCTTGGCTGTACCTAACTGACTGAAAAAGCCGTTAGACAAGTTTAAGCTTGTCTAGAATAGTCTGTACACAAATGGTTTCAATAATATTTGCCGTATACCTGCTCCGATCCCCTAACGTCCCTTTTCTCGAGCGGTCACAAAGGCAGACCAGGAGGCCTTGTACTAAAATTCAAAAACCGTGTACTTAGAAATTTTTCCCGGCTATAATCTTTTGGCACATCATTTTCGAGGTCTTAAGGGACCATTTTAAAAAAATCGATTTTTCGAAAATTCTAGAGTGGCCTAACCCCTGAAGCCATTTTCCGACTTTTGTATTTGATAACGAATTGTATTTGAGGATGTATCTGTGCATATTACCCTTATAATTCTTACAGTCTTTCCTATGGCTTTTCTTAAATATGGATAAAATTATAATTTTCTTATTCAGAAATTTGATGAATACTGTGGTATCCCCATTAATATATTTGGAGTTTGCCATTCCTAAGACGAATTTCTGAGATACTTTAACTACGGGAGTATGCTCTTCCATGCTGAAATTATGTGTCTTCTTTTTAAAATTGTGATTTGTTTTAGAAACCCCTGAAAAATAATTTTTTCTCTCTTCTAGCTTATAGCCATCAGTCGATCCAAGTACTTGTTTTGGCTTCTCACGCCCTTTATCACCTCCACGCTTTCTTTAATTTAGTATTTTTAACATGCCTATTTTTTATATGTCTTTTCCATTAAATATTCTTGGTAATTTTTCAGAAATTTTGATTTGGAATCATTTTATATACAATATATTTTTTCTTTAGTTAGAATATTTTGCATTTTATTTCAATATTCAAAATAATTTTTATGTTCTTTTTGTTTAGCTTTTTCAAGTTTTTTTTTTGCTGTTTCGTAAATAAATTCTTTTATGTAACTGAACACTTTGTTCAAATTATTATTTTATTTGCAAGCAAGTTTTGTCGTCAAGCTAAGTTGATAAAGAAGAATATCTACAAAATAGAAAAAATAATTAATATCTTATGGAGGAAGAAAAGAACAAGGAGAATAATAAATAATAATAAATAAAAGAAGAGGTACCTGTACAAAGAGGATTTGATAAAGTAATGCAAAAATTAAAAAACAATAATACACCAGAAAAATATAAAATATAAAGTAAACTAACGAAAAGGGTGTAAACCTAAATTTGCAACTACCAAAAGCTTTAACTAACAAGATGAAAAAATGCCCGATTTGGATGAAAATGAAACTTATGCTTTGTTTTGGTCTAAAGTACTTGTGTACCAAATTTGGTGTCAATCATAGCTTTAGTTTTTAAGTTATCGATAACACACACACACACAGAGAGAGAGAGAGAGAATGAGAGAGAGGCGGGATTGTAATCTCCTTAATTACCTCTTAAGCGTTAGCACGCTTTCGGTACTTAATAAAAGCTATAAGAGGATTACTAACTACGAGAGCTGAACTACAAAAATAAAAAAGGACCTTCAGAAAGGATGATTTTAGGAAGTCCAAAAGATTTACTTTTTAAAAATGGGAAATTGAAAACAATTAGCAACGCGAAGAACTGAGCCCAAGAAAATTATTAATAGAAAAGGACATCAAAGGAATCTCCTGTGTGTGTGTGTGTGTGTGTGTATTTAAAAGAGTCGTCTATAAAATAACATATACATATGTTTTATATGTAGATAAATATATTTGAACATATATATATTTTCAGGTGAAGGCTAGGGCAACCCCATTATCCGTCAGTTCTACAATTCTAAGATGCACAAGGACGCCAACCGAAAGCGTCCCAAAATTGTAATCTTCCGTAAGACGGTACAGGAAAGGTCAAATAACAGTCGTCCATCATTCACGCTAGGTCACCGAACAAGGAGGGTATTAGTGGTTAGACTTAGAGACGCTCACTGTCGTTAATAAAATCAACATTACGAACACACATACATACGCTGGTTATAAATGTGTGTATTCGTTATTATGTGTTAAAGTTCGTATTTTTGAAGTTAATCATTGTGATTAAGTTAGCCTTTTAATTTATTATTATTGTTTTATGTAGCAAATTGTACCCCATAGCTTATAAGTATAATTTCAAATTTTTAATCTGCTTTTAGTGTCTATTTTTGCCAGTAAAAGCTCTTTGTCTTTCTCGAGGAGTGTAGATCTTTGACAGAGTAGTGTTAGTGCTATATGAGATATTTAGTTTTCTTTGTTCTAACCGGTCTATTTAAAATATCAATCTCTATGTGGGATTACTTATATTAATTACTTTTATAGGTCTCTTATGGTTGGTTGTAGTTCTTCTATTGTGTTTATCGTATTTTGCCTTTTGCTTTGAGACATGTTCTCTATTGATATATTTTAAACTTCAAATTGATGTTTACGCTAAAAATGTTTAATGGTTTTGAGTGCGCTTTTTGGTTGCCGATTTGCACTTACCTTTAAATCATCTATGTGTATTAAATGATTGATAATTTGAAAACAACAATTACGATATCCTATTCTGTAGCTAATTATATTTAACATATTTAATAGTGGGTTAATTGCTCTGGAAAATCATAGCACTTTTAAGGAGTTTTTTAAAATTTAGGCTTTTGGTGTATTTTTAATTTTTTTATTTAAACAGCATACAAATTGCATACTCAAGCTGTTTTGTTAACTTAAAAAATCTTTAAAAATAGTTTGTGTGTATTTTATGTTTAAAAACGTGTGTCATGATCTAATTGTGTGCCGAAGAAAGATAATGAAACAAATATCTATATTATATATTTATTCTGGGTTTTTGTCTTCTGCTTTTCTATTTTTTTATATCTTTATATCTAATTTGTCATTGGCTTTGATAGTATTTTATTACTAACAAGAATATGTTTTTGATCGACTGACTTTCTTCTGAAACATATATTAACTTTGGCCAGATTTTAATAAGTCCTTTATATAGTTGTTTTTTGTAACCTTTTTAACTGTTTTTTATGTAGTGATACAAGCATGTTTATATTGTTATTCCACATTTTATAGATTGGAATGTGGCATTTATGTTTTGGTTTGTTGTTCAATTTTTACAGTTTCGAGTAAACCACTGAATGCCCATGTGTTCAACAATACAGCATAGTATCATAGCCAGCGTCAGGTTAACAAAACTAGAGCTGAAATATTATTGACGACATCTAAAATTATAATCAGGTGGGTGAACTATAGAGTAAAGCGGTCAAGAGAAGTGTTAAAATTCTTCAGAAAATTGAGTTATGGCTATCACACTCATCTTGAGTACTTGCTTTAAATGTGAAAATATCGGCAATTTCTTAAACTGAAATCTGTATTCTGAGATTGGTAAATCGACCTTTTATTATCATAATTCTCAAGCATGTATTACATTAAGAAAAAAACTCCGAAGCAGCAAAAAAGAACGAGAGCATATGATAAAGGTTTTTCGGATAAACTTTAATAGGATGAAACTTGTGAATGTTACCTTACAAAAAATATTAAAAAATAGAAATATATTTGTTAATTATAAGTAAACAATAAGCAGTTTGCACCCCCTTGTCATAGTTGCCATTTGGATACTAATTTCCATTCGGACTAGTGTTGAAAAAACATGAGAATAGAGACTAATTTGTCTGGATAAAAAGCCGAAACACATGTACGAGTTATTATTTTATTTTCAATTACTAATTTAGCATGTTAAAAGAATACTAGAGACATTAGCAGATACTTTAATGTTAATAAAGGAAGATAAAATCTTAGTGGTAACAACTTTAGTAGTAAGACTTCTGAATGAGAAATATTTTTATTTAAAGAAAATATGGCTATTCGTAAGAAACCAGACATTACTAATATTATTTTAGGCGTTACTTTGGTCGCCTTCGGTGAAACAAGAAAATTACTATTTTTTAAGTCACATATATCTCGTTGCTACAATACGACATAAGTATGTACACTAACAAGAATTCTTCTTAGTTATAAAGAAGGGAAAACATCTAGTAGAGGAGGTTGTATTTACCTCCAATGCTAAAATGTGGATTAAAATTACAATTAAATTCATCCAGCTATCATACTTCTGCTGGTGTTCTAAAAGAAAGTCGACGAAAGGACACGCCTGGTTTCTAAGTAGATTGAAGAGATTACTGATAACCATGCTAAATACGTTAACTTCAGAGAGCAAACACAGCGACTTCTAAGAAGACTGCAAACTTCTTAGGTAAAGTAGCTCCATACAATAAAAACCAAACGGCAGTTGCAAATGACTATATCAGAGGATAAGCATAAAAAGTAAAACAAGTTGGAAGACAAAGTTGAGCAAGATCCTTAGAGACTGAGATACAGAGTTGTTATACAAAAACTTGGAACTGTATTGGCAAGATGGGAAAACATAAGAGAGGATTGTTAAGAAATTATTTCTAAAACATCTGGAAAGAGAATGAGCATAGCGATAATATTTAGAGAGATATTAACCTTTGTAAAAAAGAAAACTTTGGTTCAGATGATAACATTAAATTGGACTTTTTATTGTTTATCTACAATGTTTGTCTGAAGAAATAATATTTAATGCCTGTTAAAAGGTAATCTATTTGGTTTAGCCAAATAAAAAAAATAATAAGTCAACTACCTCTTCAACGTATTGACGCCTTTCCATGTTAAGCTTTAAGTATTAACAAATTTTATAAAAAACTGCTAGCTTAAAATGCTGGTTACGATTAGATTAAAGAAAATCTATACAAATATGACTTTATTAAGAGAAAGTCAACAACGACATAATAGCAAAAGTAGTCAAAAACAGGCATGCTACTGAAATAGGAAATACTACTCAACTTTTATAGTCATTGGCGTTCATGATATAAAAAATGTGTTTAACTCTACCAGATAAAGATATTCTGTATGCCTTGTAAAGCAGATTTGGTTTATTTCAGGATTTCTTACGAATACTAGTAACAAAATAGAGTGTTGTTGCATGACACAGTGTTAGTACACATGCGACGGGTAAGAACCTCTAAAACGTCAATTACGATAAAGTACTTAGCATTAAAATACTCGAAGGTACCCTTGCTCCAGTTATGGTGAGCTTGTGTTAGTGTGATCCGAGCGCAGAGCCCACTTGTGTAAAGTTGAGCCATTGTTAAAATAGGAATCTAGTTGGCATAGCTTGTTAACTGTAAATTGAAGACGTAAATACAGTACATTAAAGTGTGGTAAAAATTACGGTGTCTGCGTTAGACTTTAATTAATTGCATACACCACACATTTTGGCAACGGGGATGGGATTTGAAAATTGATAAGGATTATCATCGCCGTTTGGATTGAAAGAGAAACTTCAGATTAGAGTATGGTTGATCAACAGTTTTTTTATATCAGCTGCAGTAGTCTAGAATGTCAATTATTAGAGCAATAAGAAATTTCAAGTCAGCGTTCTGTGATTTTAAAACTTGGGTCAAGGTTATCGATAGTTTTTTTTAGTGGCCAATGTGATTGACCAGAAAAAAGAAGCAGACGGCTGCCAAGATATCTTTCTTTCTAGTGTTAGGATAGCCTTCTTCTCCATGTTGTCTAACCTGATAACACCGAAAAATCCAGTCTTTAAACTCAAGGATTTTGACGCAGTCCTGAAGGCGCATTTCCAGCCCGAACCGAAGACCCTCGCAGAACGTTTTGAGATTTTCAACTGCCGACAGCAAAAAAGTGAATTAGTGTCAGAATACCTGGTAGAGCTTTGAAAATTGGCCAATACGTACAAGTTCACGGACCTCAGCAAGCGACCTTTTGACAAATTTATTTATAGTTTGTCCACAGTAACACAGAAAGCCTGTTTTGAAAAGGCTGATGATGTAATAGTGGAGAAAATTGTGTAAGTCGCATTTATGCATGAGTTTGGCGAGTACAGTGCAGCAATTATTTGTAATAGGCGCTCAAAAAAGAGGAAATATTTGACAAGGCTTGAAGTTCAGAAAAGTTTTTAAATCTAAAAAAATGCTCCTTTACGTCGCTCAACAACAGTTCTACGCTAACAAGTTAAATGCCTTTGTCATTCAAAAGCTAGTCCAAGTTTTGTACAAACTGTGGTTTAAAGTCACACAGCACAGCGAAGGTGTATCCACTCAAGAATTTCGTCTGTTATTCTTACAGAAAGCGTAGATACTTCAAAAAGTACCGTCATTTGAAACAGCAACAACAAGTTGAGAATAACCGTTATGTCTACCAAGTACAGTCATTTACCGAAGATTCGCCAAAATGCTGCATGTTGAAGTGAAAGTGGAAAGGCAATGCTTAATAAAAGTTTTTGAAAGGAAATTGGTTCTCTAAAATTGTACCCGTCCAATTAATTACACCTTTCATTGTTACCTGGAAAAAACTTTTAACGCCATCGGAGATCTCTTGTGCAAGTTGAAGTATAATGGAGTGGAAATTCCACATCGCATTCCAATAGTAAAATACGAGCTTTTATTCGGTCATGATTTGATGCGGATACTCAAACACCCTCTCTGCCACGTTTAGAAAACTACAGCAAGCGTCAGCTTTACACTGGAGTATGATGATTTGTTGTTGTCTCTTTCTGGCAAAATTGACGGATTTGAAGCCAAAATATCGAAAGTTTTTAAAGGCTCGCCCTCTCCCATTAGCATTACGTGCAAAAGTCGACCAGGAGCTTACAAAAATGGACCAGTCTAGAGTCATCGAACGTATCGAATCCAGTAAATGGGCATTATCAAGTATCATGATCTAGAAGTCCAATGGAAAATGACGGGCGACTTCGTCAACAATGAACAGTCAACTTCACGTCACCCAATATCCGCTAGCCACACCAGATGAGTTGTTTTCGTTAATCGTTAAACAAAACAAATTTTCCAAGTTGGATGGAGTTAACGCTTATCATTAATTGGAGGTTGGAAAAACCTGCAAGAAAATCCTCCTTATTAGCACACACCGAGGTTTGTACCGGTACAATGTCCTACCTCAGGGCATCTCCTCCTCTATGGTTATATTTCAGAAGATTATGGATAAACTCATCCAAAGATGTTCGAGTCCTATATTGAACGAAGGATTGTGCAGTTACACTAGGATCACCTTCAGACGCTAAAAGAGATCTTCAGTCGTATGCGAATATTTAATTATCTCTGGTTCAAGAATGAATGTAAATTTTTACAATGGAAAATTGAGTATTTGGTACACGTCGTATTCAAGAAACAGATTTACACTAGTCCGAAGAAAGTTGAAGCTATCCATCCAATCTAACATTCAGTAAATGTGTGCGAAGTACGTTTATTTCTCGAATTGATTAATTGTTACAAAAAGTTTATGCTATTTTTATCAAAGTTTTGCGAACCCCTCTACAACCTCACAGAAGAACAGGCAAACTGGAATTGGTCATCGAAGTGTGGAATATGTCAAATCGATGGCTGTCGCCAGCATAAGTCTTACTAACCATTATCCAACTACCTTCATTGCATTATTATGCGACGAATTTTTCAGTGGAATTAGAAGTGTGTTATTCTATCGTTTTTCAGTGTAAGTTGTCAAAATCCTGTCTGATATAAAAAAGTGCTACAAGTGCATACGTTGCTACGCGCTTACAGCACTGGTCGTTATACCTGTTACAGTTTTGGTACGATATCGAGTATTATAATACAAAAGATGATGGGATTGCAAATGCGTTGTCTCGTTGTCCAATAACATCGTCCGATTTGGAAGTTTCACAAGAAGTGAAATGCAAAGTGAACCTGATTGCAACGGAGCGTTAGGAGGTTCTTCCTATAAACGTCAAGACATCGCCACCACAACATCAGCTGCCTACTCCTTTATTCAGTCTGGTTGGGCAGAGTTTATGTTTGCAACTGACGAACTACATTCTACCTGTGTGAGGAGATATACTTTCTACAAAGGGTAATAATATGGGGTACGAGAACCGTGCACCAGTTAAATTGATCAGTGAGCAACCTGATAAAAGTACAAGCGTCACACCGAGCAAATCTTGTAAGTTCACTCGTTGTTACATCAAAACGCATTAACATAAGTGAAAGTTGCAATCCCCGTTGCAGGAGTTCCAGATAGAGAACCGGAAATTAAAGATGCAGACGTAGAGCCTCAACCGGAGTCAAGAATACTCGTACCATCACCTCCGTCCAGGCGATACCCTCAACGTAATTGCAAGTATGACGTCCAGTGGTCTAGTAAAAGAGTGGAAAAGGGTGTACTTCAAATGAAATAAGACTGCAAAAGCGGGCTTAAAATAGGACACTACGGATAAATGACACTGATAACCTAAAATATCTGAGGAATTATAAGAATTTACGGTAAAGTGAATTATTACCTTACCACGACTACGGATATATGAAACCATAGTGTCTGTATTACGAGAACAACAAGAATTATAGTTACCACACATTCTTTAAATGAAAAAAAATAAGTTGTAGAAGACCATTTTACTGAGAAGTCAAAGACATTGCTCCAGAGAATGTAATGGGTAAGATATTATGCAATACGCAACTATAGGAAGCTATAAACAAATATGTTGCAGGTGATGAAATGGGGTGAGAGCGGCGAATGTGTAATAATCACTAAAAAATATATATGAGTATGAAGATCTGTTAACAATTGTTTTTTATTGTGGTTATCGTCATCATCAATGTTATTAATTCTATCTTCTATGTGCTTATTTTTCTGTAGATAAAAATTCTGAATCCACTCCTTACAACACGGAACAGATTGCGCTTTCTGAAGATATTCCGATAGCGCCACATGGCGTTTACGTTCAGGGCCCGAAACCTCGTTATCTGGCCGAATTCCTGTGCGCGCTTGCCACCGCATTAAACATTCAATGCGGCGATTATTGACCCCACTTGTGCACTCTGCTCCCTCGCTTTCGTGGATGCATCAAACGTAACGCGTAATATCCATCGAGGAAGGAACTAAACGCTCTCGTGGTTAAGCATCAGGCCGTATCTGAGATCTCCCCCAAGGGCAGTTCCTGAAGTATTTATTGGGAGCATTGTGCATCAGATCAGCCGCCGTCACTTTGGCCCGCGGCCGCGCGCTGTTGCATCGGTTTCCGTGACTCCTTAATTGCGCACGGCGCGGTTGATTCTGCCGCGCAGCCCGTTAGTTCTTAGCTATAATTGCTGTCGAAGATGCGCTAGGGGCTCCCGAAACAGATCAGTCGGTGAAAATTGTGGCTAGAACATGGCCGCTAACTTATTTTTACGAATTTCCATAGTGGGCTGCGTGAGTGGTTAAAAGTGAATTGGTCTAAAATGCCAACAAATCAAGAGCAATATGAAATGCTGTACTTGCGACTGTAATTAACTTAATTTCAGTTATAACAGCACAACCTACGATTTTGTGTTCGTTACGGTTACTCAGCTAACCTTAGATTTTCCTCGTCAGCATGCAATCTGAATTCAAGATATACATAAAGAAATGTCGATTTTACAAAAAAAAATTAAGTAGTAAGTAGCCAACTAACTGTAAGTAGAAAGACGGTTCAATAAATTATAAAATATATTTGACTGCTGTACTAGTGACATGTCTTTCCAAACGTAAATATTTTTTTTACATAGTTGAATAGTAAATAAAGACACCAATGAGACTTCCAAGAGATAGAGTACTCTATACATAAGCTACACAAATACAGAACACCAAATAATTATCGGCGAGCATCTATTTAAATTTTTAAATGCATTTAACAATATGTTTGCGCAATTAACTTAACAAAACAACATAGTACTTAACATGATAACCATGCTTATAAAAAATTGACTTAAAAGTGGTTTTGTCAATGCGTATTGTATCGTGGCGTGTAAATGGGTTACAAACGACATACCAGAAATAAGAATGTTCTTACAATTACAACAAATTGACGTATTGGTAATCTCCTAAACTAATGTTACTAATAGAACAGCCATCAAAATATCACCCTATGCAATATATTTCACTGATCATCTAGATGATACAGCTCATAGTAGATTAGCTGTTATTATTAGAACGGCTCTACAACACCACATACGCAATACTACATAACATTACTTTAAAGTAAAGTAATACAAATAGAAACTAGCGTCTGTTAACTATAGCAGTAATTTATTGTCCTCCAAGGAAGCTTGGCATTATATTCATAGTGATTGAGGATTGGAATGCCAAACATACAACATGGTGATTGCGCCTGACTACTTCAGAACGACGCTGTTTGCTAGGTGTTTTTCTAAACTTAAATATGAAGTATCGATCAACGAATGAACCAATATACTGGCCTAGTGATCCCAACAAAATTTCAGATCTATCAGACTACTCTGTAACAAATGGAATAGTTAGTATATATCCAAATGTCGAATCAAATTTTAACTTATCTTCCGACTACTGCCCCGTCATTATAACGCAGTAAGAAAAAAAAACGCACTAACTATCTCAAAAATTATTAGGTTAACGCCCCTAAGTTATAATTAGAATAAAAGAACCGAATAACCTCGACGAAGCTACAGATCACTTAGAATGCTGATTGGAAAACTACTCCCGTTGAATCCAATTATCATAAAACTACTGACAACTTATCGCAAAACGTAAAAGACACAACAATATAAAATAGACTCGTCTATATTTTTACTATATTAAATAAAAAAGGAACTGAAACCTTCAAATATGTTATTAAATAAACAATTTCACTAACTCAAAGAACTCACAAAATTTGGGCCAGATCTGACGACAAGACAAATATATCTGCTGGGCACCTTTCACAAATCTTTACAATTCCACACTCGGATATAAATGCTAATTATGAAGAAATAAAATATGGAATAAACCATATCTATTATCTTTCCCGCTTAAGCTGTTTCCGCCTGCTGATGTAAAGCAGAAAATCAAAAGCACAAATCCTAATAAATCTCCCAATTTTGATCTACCGTTAAAAAAATTACATAATCTACCTAGAAATGCTCTAGTATTTCCATTATCTAGCTATACATTTAAACAAAAAGTAAACAAATAAAGCTGATTTAAAATGTGGCGTAGTCTAAGCTCTTAATTTACACGAGGAGGTCCGCACGTTCATACACGCACGTCGGAGCCGCTCCCGCTCCTTGCCGAATGGACCGTCGATCCGTGTATCTGGAGTCGGTAGGCCGCGGCTGAATCATCAGGTCGCTGCTTTTTTGCCCACTTACGGGCACTGCAGCTTATTGTGCCCACTAACATGCACTATTATATTATGCTAGGACATTCACACACGCCCATGGGTTGAGCGAGACTCGAACTCGCGCGCGTCGGCTAGAGGACAGAGCCAACTGGTTGAACCATCTGACCCACCGCGTCTCCCAGGTCGTTGCTTTTAATCGTTGTCCATCAGAAAAGAAATGAGTTTTTACATCCCATTGTTATTATTTGTAAATAAATTGTTGCAAAAATTTTAGGAAAGGGGGGGGTGAGAAATTGTCAGCCTAGGAGGCCAAAAATACCTTTTGGCGGGCAACTTGTAGTACGTATACAACAGAATACTGTGACTTTGTTACTAATCAACTTAATGGAAATTTTTCCCAATTATAATAATAGCTAAACCTGAAAAGAAACGTACAGAACCATTATATAGGCATATAAAATATTCGAAAGACTTCTTTTAAAAAGGATGGAAGACGATGTCAATTTCAATTACAAAATACCGTAACATCAGTTTTGCTTCCATTATCACCATTCCACAAAACACCAAAACCAAGGAATTATCACCAAAATAATGGAGTCACTAGAAACAAAAAGACGTTGCAATTTAATTTTCTTTTACATCAATCAGGATAAAATCTGGATTAGAGAAATCATATTTCCAGGCCAAAGTTAACAACACTGTATTTAATTACCATCAGATCACTGCAGGTGTATCACAAGGTAGCGTAATGGGCCTCTACTTTAATGTTTATTGCTGTTGCTCCAACTTCAACTACTGAATTTGCTACTTTTCCTGATCATACGGCAATACTGTCTATTAATAAATCATCAACTCTAGCTTCTCAAAATCTGCCTTTTCCTTTTCCAAAAATGAACTGAAAAATGGATGATAACAGTTACTCGTGATAAATCAAGCCAAGATGCATTTACCAATATAAAGGGTTTTCCAATAAGAACGATATGATTAAAATAAAATAAAAACTCTGTGAGATACAACCAATCTTTTTATATTATTTTTAATCATAATCTATTACAATGTTTTTTACACAACATACAATTTAAGTGTCCACCTCGACTTCGTCTACACAAGCAAATTCGATGAACCAATTTTTGATAACCTTGTGCAATAACTTGGGTCTAATGTTACGAATGGAGCAATCGATATTCAAATTCAATGAATCAAGGGTTTGGTTTGTTTGCAGAGACTATAGATTTCAAATAACTCCACAAAATGTAATCTAAAGTAGTTAAATTACAACTTTTTGGAGGCCAACTAATAGTTGAAATTATCCTTTCACCAAACTTTTCTTGCAATACGTCACTAGTAGCATTAGCAATGTGACGTAGGGTAAATCCAAATATTTCGGAAAATACGCCAAGTTGTCGTTTTGTTAAGCCCTAATTCTTGACCACGGTGAGAAATCCGTGAAATCTCTTGCAGCCCCAATATTCTTTACATTTCTTGCATTTGGACGTCTTGTTGGTGTTTTTGCATCGTAAAGAGAAAAATATTTTTTAATTTTTTTAACGATTCGTTGAATGGTAAGCACACAAGGGCGATTAAGTGGACCATAGGTTTCGCGAAGAGCACAGAGAGTGTGTACTTAGCCATGATGAATTGTTTGAGTATACTAAACACAAATGACATTTTAAGCATCGTTGACATTTCAATTCAAATTATATTATTCTTATTTGAAAACCCTTTATAATCCTCATTCTAATCGACTAAGTTCTGCTTATTAGATAGCTTGAGAGCGACTGTATAAAATACCCGAAACGTCTGTGATTGGTAGTTTCTAAATAAGAAGTTTATGACTCACTGATCAAAAGTTTTGAGAAATCTAAATAGATGGCATCAATATATGAGTAAAGAAAGTTCAGCAAGTTGATAAATACTGGTCGGCCAGGAACAAAATTGTCATTAATACAAAATAAACCAGAGAGGCTAGTTTCAGAATATTAGTTAATATTGTATTTAATAGTGTATAATAAAATTAAAATTTTAGATGAACATTATTCAAACGTTCAAAGTGACAATGACAGTTTTTTTAAATAAAATTGTCTAACAAATATATTGTTTTAGCAAAAATACAATTATTTAAACCAGAAAAACATATGTAATGCTAAAAACACATTAAGGCTACATTAGGAAATTTACTTGAAGAAAACAAGTAAGTTAATATCCCTGTAAAAGTCCCAAGAAATACAATTCTTTGCTTTGCTTTGAGGCACCTCTTATTTTGCAAGGGCAATGTCGAAAAAAACCGTTTGCCTATATACGAGAAAAAAGCGGGGATATCGATGCCCGACTTATGGGACTATCCGCAGTAGCTCAGTGGGTAGTTCAAAATAGAAAAAGAAAGTTGCGTTGTAGTTCGTTCGTTCGCTGGAGCAATTGAAAATGAACGTGAATGTTTATGGTCCAAATGTGATGACTAAAGGTGTCGTACGTCAATTGTGTCGCATATTTAATGATAGATGTACCAACGTGCACAAGGCAAGATGTGGTCGCATCTATAATCAACGATAAATTTGTATAGGAAATTGGGAAAACAGTGGCTTGCGTTACATCGTTTGACGTTGACATTGCGCTTGAAGACGCTGTTATAGAGTGGTTTCATTCCCACACGAGAGAGTTCTTTTGTAAAAGAAATTTCAAACATTGTAAGACATTATGCCAAGTGTATTATATATTATAATTGTACGGCCTTCCAAAAATAGACACCCATTGTCAGTGCCTTTGGTTCATCCATCTAAATCTTAACCACATACCTGGCCAAAATTTTGTAGCTCCTTACAGAGCAAGCCTCATCGTGCGTCCGAAACTCCTACCACTTCAATTCTCAAATTTTTGCCTATTCTGCGAAGATGACATAATGCTCAATTTATATGTTGTGTTCCTTTATACTATTATACCCGTTACAGAGACCTTGTAGCTTCTAACAACTAATCACACTTTGGAAGACGATACCCTCAAATTAATTAACCACTGCCTATCTAATACTTATTGCACTTCCCAAAACAAATTCTACCGCCAAACCAATGGTGCTTCTACGGATTTTTCTCTTTCACTTGTCGTAGTTAACTTATTTATGATCGATTTCAAAATAAAAGCCCTTCAATCTTTTCCTTTAAAACCTACCTGTTGGATAAAATACGATGGTGATACGTTTGTCATCTGGTCTCACGGACATGATACGCTATTTGAATTTATTTCCCACCTAAATAAACTTTATACCAATATCAAGTTTACAATGGAAGTTGAGCATAAAAATTCCATTCTTTTTATGTACACTCTCATAACTAAAAATGTTTCCGAAAGCAGTTTATATCATGCAGAAAACCTACTCTTACTAATTATTATTTAAGCACAAATTTCCATGCTAAAATCCACTTAGTTGCAAAATCCCTAATTACCAGATTTTTAAAACTTTCCGACAGTGAAAACCGATAAACTGAAATAAATACCATTATCAAAACCTTAATACAAAATGGATATTCTTAAAATTTTCTAACCTGTATTATTAACAATATTAGCAAAAATATATGTTTTCAAAACCCAAGATCTTTCCGACCAAACTAAAACGCTTTTACCTTACGTCAAATGCAGAAAATTGACAAAACAATGACTTGTGTTACATTGTATGAAGATGTTGCGCTTGAAGACGTTGTTATAGAGTGGTTTTATTTCCAGGCGAAAGAGATTTTTGTGGAAGGAATTTCAAACCTTCTAAAACATTACGGTAAGTGCTTCAATTTACATAGCAATTGTGTTGAAAAGTAATGTATTGATGTAGGTTTCTGGTGTGTATGGTAAAAGTTCTTTATTGCTACGTGGTTACTAAGCGTCCGCTTCTATCGTTTTGATGTTGTTGTGACGTAGGTCTAATTGAGTTAGATTTCGAAGAACATAAAGTGTTTCTCTTTTGATAAAATCTTAAACTTAAATTTAAAGCTTCCAATGCGTCACGACCTTCAAAAGCTCTCTATACAATTGTTCTTATGTTCATATTATTTAGACCAAGATTCTTCATTTTGCTCAAACTTTTTCAGGAGTCTACAGACGAATACAAAAGATCATTCAATTTGAATTGATGCACATGTCAAAAAAGCAGGGCACCATTCATCGTCATTTGCATAGAGTGGAGATGTACAAATGCATCGTTAAAAAGAAATTGTTGCTAACACCCTTCCAAAAAAAGCGTCGACAGAATAGGGATACAAAGATGAATTCTTAACTGGATGACATTTTGCAGTCCTTCATTTTTCTGACGAAAGCCGACACTGTCAAATTGGTGGTATTGGTTAAATCCAAATATAAAGGCAGTAGTTTAATCAATTAATTTTAAAATATTTTATATTTTTATAGTGGCAGATTACATTTAATTTTGTATAATAATGTATGTTTCCAGATTGCTCTAGTGAGTATTGTTCTAAGTACTTGCAGCTAGTAGCAATGTTTAGTTATGTCGCGTGATCTTGAAGTTAGAATTTTTGTCTAATTTTACCACTGAGCAAGGTAAAGTAATATTAAGCTTTACTTAAGATTAATTCTTCCAGCATATTGGATTTGTTCATTTTTCCAAGAAATTTATTATTTGTACACACTACAACAATCAGTATATTGTCAAATTATTTTTACAAACCTGGAAAGTTGATAGTCCCAAACTTTGACGTCTGACGGTTGTTCATTGATTATGTTGACATAAAAGCAGTTTCGAAAATATTGACTCGGCAATAGTTGAAGGATTATAAAAATACCCCTTTCTTTATTGCAACAAAGTGATAAAAAATTACACATACATTTATTATATGCTATGAAACATAAAAAATTACACTTATATGTTCTATTCTGTTTTATTAAAGCTGTAGACTTTTACAACAAACTTTATCTTTAAGGCTAAATATAGCTAAATGAATGCAATGATTATTTATACGTTTTGTTTTAGTATTTCTCCTAAGATAACCAATTAAAAATTGTCGCTACACTTATACTACAAATTAAGACAAATAAGACAAGATATTTGTAGTGCACACGAATTTATCCTTAGAAAAATGTAAAATGTTACACATTGCATAATTCAACTGTTATCGCAGGTGCTTATTATGAAAGTAACATTTTGATCGTGGATGTTGAAAGAAAATTGCGTGCTAGTTTCTGACAGTTTCATGCATCGATTTAGCGTAAACTTTAGCTAACAGCAAAATTCAAGGAAATTGATTCTGCACAAAGTACGTGCATGATATCGCAGTAAATGTGGAACGGAAAACATAAAAGCAGTGCAATATAGCTGATGATGTCATTACCTTTATAAGAAGTCTTGTACGTTACAAATACCCTTTACCGAATTTTAAATGAATTTTTGCAAATTAAAGCTATTATATTAAACGTTACACAATCGTTAGCAGATAACGGAAACAGTACTGAGCAATTTATTAAAATAAAACACAATCAGCAGCATTAAATGTTTTTGTCTTTCTAGGTCTGCAAATAAATAAAACTGCTACACTTAGGGGACACTAAAACTACTTAGTAGTTTTAGGTTGACAATACCTTAATTGTAAACTATTTTCAAACAAATTAATAATGTATTGCATTTATATACAGTTATGTGTGTTGTAAAGACTATTTGGAATATATACAGCCAAATACAGTTTAATATTAACAGCAATGCGTATCTGATCCAGTTCAATTGTCTTTGTACAATTAAGCCAAAATGTCACACAAAAAATAAACTTCTTTTACTTTGACAACACCCGCTTGAATATCGAACGCGTAATCTAATTCATCGCCACCAAGAAATAAAATTTGCTTCTTAATCTGATCTACCCTTCTACCGATGTTCCCACCGACTGCTACGTTAACACCTTGCTGGAAAACTGACAAGTAAGTAAAGTCTATACCCATTTAGATAAATTGGTGGTCGATGTCAAAGCTTAGGCTACCTCCAAGACTTAACGCCCTTTTGTCCGACATTGACCATCTGCCAATCAAGTTCAAAGCAATATTTGAATTTGACGAACACTACTCTCTAAAATTATTATTGTATTGTGTTTTATTTTTTAATAAAAGTTATTTTTGAAAAGTCAAAGTCCGGTCAGCATGGTGAAGAGTAACAGCAAAGTAAAAGAATCTTTAGATGATTTGACTAAGAGCACCCTTAAGCGTCTCTACTATCTAGACCTATAAGAAGAAAATAAACAGTTCTGATTGCAGAGAATAAATAAATTCTAAAGACAAGAAGAAGCGAAACAGTCATATACATAAAGAAGACGGGGCTCTTAGTAGGAAACAGCTGCGTGTCTAAGAAAAAAACATCCTGAATTTAAAATTATACATATTAAGGATTGCTACAATAGAGGCTTAAAACCCATTTATCGTTACAAAAACAACATAAAGTACAAAGCGAAGAAAACATGGGAAAAGCTGAGCGAATCAAATAAAATTTAGAAAGCTTGAAAGAGGACAGCATTAAGTACCCTTGTCAACAGAAACTAAGCACTAATAAATATATATTAAACAATCAGCTCTGGATGCAGCCAACGAATATTTGGGAAGGACAGACGATAAATGACTTATAAGACATTGGCTAGTGAAATATAAAATGAAATAAGGAAGACAAAGAAAACGTTTCTGAGCTGGCTGGATGCATAAGAATATGTAAATGGATATGAATACACGGGGAAAAACAAAAATAAAACATTAGTGTTGGAAGAAAAACAAAAAGTGCACGATAAAAATGTAAAGAAATTAAAATATATATTGGAGGTAAAAAGGTTCAGTAGTATGGAAGTCTGTTAATATTCTTAGAGCTGGCAAAGAGAGCTTATAACTAATATCAATAGAAAAACTATTTTAAATCTTTTAACTAACGAAAAAAGGATAGACAATGCAAAACAAACTTAAATATTAACATCCAAGGAGAGACTTTAGAAATTACATTAGAGTTAGTTGACAAATTGATTAAAACAACGAGAAACAACTGCAAGCAACCCAGAAAATGCAACAGCAGAATTACTTAAAAACGAAACACAAAAGTTTAAGCGAATGATAACGACATTACTTAATCTCTGCTTCACTACTCGAAGAAAACTTGCAAACTGGCAAATCGGTTACTGTATTTCAATACTCAAAAAATGTGATAGAAAAAATGGCGACCACTACAGAGAAATTGCAGTAACATAACCATACATTAGTTGTTTATATGGTGGAATAATAAAGGATGATAGGAAAGAAGAATAGAGTAGATTTTATGATAGCTAAAATAATTTATTTTGTTGTAAACAGATAATGAAAAAGAAAATTTATACTGGGACAAGTCTCCTTGTACTATTTATTTACCTAACCACAGCATATGATAACGTTACAGTAGAAAACCATGGAAAGCCTCAAAATTAACAACCGTAAATAGATACCAATTAAAATTACTTAAGAACTATATAGGAAAGTTACAATTACAATTAAAATAGATAATAAACTAATAAAGGTTATTGCCTATCTCTTACATTATTTATTTATGTTATTTACCGTTAAATAATGAAATTCTGCACACCCTGACAGACAGAATTTTCCATAAAAAGAAAACAATAAAACTGCTGAACGGTATATGATGGCGTAAAGATGTAAGTATAAAAATTATACAATATTTAGAATGCAACAATAAAAAGCATAATGTCATCTTGCGCAGAAGTGTGGAGGCAGAGTAAGGTGGAAAAACCAATGGACATACCTCAATGATTGTAGAATATCAAGACTAGAAGGAGTAATGTATGAAATGAGGAGGTAAAAAAATAGCAAATTATTTGGCATGGACACGTTATTAGAATGAGGGAAGAGAACCAAAGGCAACAGAGAAGTCAACATCAAGAAGAGCATTATTAAGCTAGAGAAATAATTTGGAAATTGGGCAATATTGAAAGATGTTATAAAATCCATTGTGTGTGTGTGAGGCGGGGCCTATGCATGTGTGTGTTTAAGTGTGAGCATGTGCGTGTGTGTATGTTTGTTAAATATTTATGTATTAAAATGTTTACTTTTAAATGTCCATGTTAAGCCACATAGATATCGTTTGAAATTTGTACACTTTTTGGAACTCACTTAAGTGTATCAAAGCTTATGTTGATAATTATGTAGTTATATCAACTCATCTCAGAATTTAGAGGCATCGCTCCTTTACGTCTCGATGTTTTGCTAATTTATTCGTTAAAAATAACAAGAAAAACAGACGTTTGGGGATTAAGAAATGTGGAAATAATTAATAAAATTTTGCATCAACACCTGTGGTCCTAAAAATCTTATTTTTGGTTTGTGCCCCACAGCATCAAAAGGTTACATGGCATAATATGAAAAATACTCGCTCAATGTAGGAACGGAAAGGATTAAAGTTTTTGAATATAATTACAGGATCCACATACTGGCAGTCAACAAGAAACTTAAAAATCAGCAAATGTGGACATTTTATTTGAAATACAGAATTTTTCTTCCGCTATTTAAAAGAACCATTATAATCTAAATTGAGAAACCGCGTCCTAAAAATTCATTTAGCCATAAAGCAAAGTTTTTTGACAAACGCAGAATTTTAAGAAATAAAGCTTGAAATTGATCGCTTGTGCTTTTTTCTCTTTTCGAAAGTCAGACAAACTTCGTAGAATATATTTTCAAAAATTTAAATTTTCTTTGTCTCAGTAAGAAGATAATCATATCAAAAGCAAAATTGTAGTTGTGCCTAAAACCAGAATTTTGTTACAAAGGCGCTTATAATCATATAAATATTTAAGTGACCTATGATTCCATTTTGTCTATTTATTTAAAGAACTGAAATATTACATAGGAATTGTTTGACTCCCCAATAAAACAACTTCCAGTAAAAGTTGATATCTTTATTGTGTAACACGACGTCTCCTAACGTTATCGTCAACACAAAAAGGAATCAATATTACTAATTAAAAATGTTATACGTAGTCTTATCGGAAAGTTTGTGGTGTTATAACTTTGCAATTCTTTAACAAATAATGAGTTGAGAAAAACTGAAACTCTGCCAGGCTAGCAAAATTCATGGCCAGTAAGTAAAATATCTAAAAACGTTGCAATCAATTGTGGGACCTGCTAGTAGGTTTTCTTGCAGAACTTTTTTTTTTGATAAGAATATATGTTTACAATTAACTTTTATTTTAACACATAAGTAATAAGTAAATGGCATGTATGCATGTCTGTTACTTATTTGAAGGAGATCCATCCATCGATGTTCTACATAGCACTGGAAATGTATTTTACTTGGATTATGAGCTAATAATATATCAGTCATCTTGAAATTTCAGGTTCGTAACCTAGTTAGCCCACTAAATTGGGTTGTTGTAATGGCCCATGGGAGTAGAATATTAATTGTCTACATATAGATTCCTCAAATCTTCGTGAAGGATTTGATTGTTAACATACCAAATTATGTTTACCATTATATAAAGGGTTCTAATTGAAAACGCTAAATAATTTTAGTGTTAAACGACTTCGTACATATTCAGAGCTGTATACCATACGTTTGGATTAGCTTCAATATGACTTTATGTAGTAAAGCTTTCTTTTGTAAAAATTGTCGACCAATTAACCAGCACATTTGTTTAATTATAATATCCAAATGTTTTTTGTTTATTCTAATTTGTAATGTCTAGGTGTCCTCGTTGTGCTCAATAATTAGGGCATAAAAGAACGACAACTTAGCGCATTTTGCGAAAAGATTTGGGTTTGCACCCGTATAAGATTGTATTGACACAAGAACTGAAGCCATTGGACAATCGTACACAACGTGACTTTACTGATTGAGCTATAAAGCAACTTAAAACGGATTATAACTTTGGGAAAAAAATTATCTTCTCAGATAAAACGCATTTTTGTTTAAACGGATATATTAATAAACAAAATTGTCATTTTGGTGTAAAAATAATATACAAGAGATTTACGAGAAGCCCTTACATTCTCAAAAAGTCACTATGTGGTGTGATTTATAGCATGGTGGCATATTCTAAATATTATTTTATTTACGAGGTAGGAGATGCAGTTCCAGTGACTGGTGAGTGGTACCGATTGATGTTAACAGATTTTTTGTGACAAAATTTAAATGAAATTGATTTGGAAAACATGTGGTTCCAACAAGACGGTGTTACATGTCGTACTTGCTAATGCCGCTATTGACTTATGGCAAGAAAAGCTTGATAAAAGAATAACTTCAAAAATTGCAACTCTTAGGTATTGTGATTTAACTCCTTTACATTATTTTTTGTAGGGTTATTTAGAATTTTTACTCTATCAAAATACACACATTTATTGAGGAACTGTGAGAAAGCAAAAGAATGATATAAAATCAACATACAACAACTAAAATAAGATAGGATTACATCTAATAATAAGTAACTATAGATTTACCTAATGATATTGATAAGTGGCGGCATGATAATGCAAAATAAACATTCGCGACAAATTTAAATAACTAAGAGTCGTAATAAGCAAATTTTTAAGTTACACTTATAACTATTAACGGTATTTAAATAAACAAATAGAGGGCCCAGCACTGATAGCAGAAAGGACCTTCAACGGGTCGACCAAGACGAATCCTAGGTTACGAGAGTAAATAAAGTATATTACTTAATTTAAATAAATATTAATTTTTATCTAATCCTATAAGAATGGGGCCTGCTACAAAATACGTATAATTGAAATAAATAAAAGGAAACGATGAGTGAACAAGTAAAGATGGAAAAAAATTCTTGAAGAAATTAACTCAAAGCTGGATAAAATGAAAGTGAGAAACGAGAGGATGGAGAATAAGATGGATATATTCCAAAATAAAATATCAAACATAAAGAAGGATAATGAAGAACTATAAAAAGAAAACCAGGTAATGAGACAGAAATTAAGAGAGCAAGAGAAGAAATTTGAAGACATGGAAAAAGAAATTAGGAAAATAGGAATTATACACTGAGTACAGGAACAACGAGAGGAAAAATATTTGCAATTGAAGAACTCAGTAAGAACCATATTAATGGATGTAGAAGTAAAAATAGATATGGAAAAGAGGTTACTGGAATAAGAAGATTGTAAAAAGACAAGAAAAGTAAACTGAGACCTTTAAAATATAACTGCAAAATCTAACAAAAAATTAATATATTAAGAGCCACAAAACACCTAAAAGAAACAAATATTTTTACAGAAAAGAATTTTTGAAAGAGACTCAACAACAGAGAAAACAATCAGTTGAATATATAAAAATAATTAGAACTAAAGGAAATTAAACATTTATAAAAATGACAATCTTATAATAAACGAAGAATCTTTCTCACTTGATCAATTACACACCATAGAGAATAAGGATGTAGAAACAAGGGAAGCAGAAAACAAAACACACAAAACAAAAGTGAAAGGACATCTAATATGGAAGAACTGCAACAAGAAGAAAACGACCAATCAAAAAAGGAAAAACAACCAGTCAAAGATCACCGGAGAACATGGCAAAGGAAACACAACAGGAAAAATTGATTAAGTCTACTAGAACAAAATATTTATTAAAAAATCAACAGATATAGTTATAAGACGGATAAGGGAGCTGACACAAGCTAGGAAAGAGATTTTTAAAAGAAATAAAATGAATAAAATAAACAAGAGGTACCATTAAATACAAATACAAGAAAGGGTTAGAAGATTAGGTATATAAAATATTACATCATTATACGGAAAAGAAATGGAGCTAGTGGAAGAAATGAAAAAGTATGGCATGGATACAATAGGAATCAGCGAAATTAAAAAGTAAGAAATGGTACAATAAAATTAAATAATAAGTACAAGCCATGTTTTTCGGGTTTAGAGCAGGATCAGAAAGCAAAGGACGGTGTAATAATAGCGGAAGAACTGAGTAAAAGAATAATGAAATATAAGGCAGCAAACTCTAAAATAATCGTAATATCAATAAAGTTGGAAGAGATCATAAGTGTGATACAAATATATGGATTAATGTAGAGAACACAAAACAGAATAGTAGAAAAATTCTATTCCGATCTACAAGCTATATTAGACGAAGTAAGGGAAATAAATACCAAAGTAATAATAATGGGCAACTGGAATGTCAACGTGAGAGATGATATAGAGGTGGGTCTAGGTTGTATAGGAAAATTTGGTGAAGGAGTAAAAAACAGAAATGGTAACAAAATGTAACAGTTTTGCTAGGTAAATGACTTAAAGGTAGAAAACACATATGGTACCAGTCCCCAGATGATAGATTCATCTTTGAAGCACCAAATACGAGTGCCAAAAGTCTAACTGATTATATCGCACACACAACAGACTTAAACATAATAAGAAATATAAGAACTGAAAAATTAGCAGAATTGGGAAAACAACATCGATTGGTAGTGGCAGACCTGCGCAGCACCAAAATATGATACAGTAGAATAAATACAAAAAAGCTATGAAAGCAAGAAGTAAAAAAAAAGATATCAGGAAAAAAGACTAATTGAGGCAGAGAGCGCAAGAACATAAAAAATTTTCAAGATTACATTAATTAATGCATCATTAAAAACATACGGAAAAAAGTAATAAACAAAAGAAGCAAGCGAAAGGATTGGTGGAACAAGGATAACAAAAATAAAGTGAAGAAGAAGAAAGAAGCATGGAAGAAGTTCCAGCAGCGGAAAGATGAAATATCTATGCTAAATTATGTAGAAAAAACTAAGATAGTTAAAAATGAAGTTAAAAAAGCAAAAAGAAGGATTTGGAAAAAATTCGGGGAAGAACTTAATGATTAATACAAAATAGATGATAGGAGATTTTGAAGTAAAATAAAGACAAGACAGAAAGAAGAGAAAGAGGAAATAATATGCAATAAGGGATAAAGTACAAGTAGAATTAATAGAAAAACTAAAAGTATAGCGGGATTATTTTATAAAAAAAATATAATGAAAACAATAAAGAAATAATTACTGTACAAACAGAGAAAAGCTCACAGGAAGAAGTGCAAGAAAATATATCAATGAAAGAAACTGACAAAGCAATAAGGGCTCTCAAAACAGGGAAATGACAGGAGAAGATAAGATGGATCCCAAAATGGTAAAATAGATGAGGAAAAAGGCAAGGAATGGTTGTAGAAGATATGCAAAAAGCATGGATTAGAAAAAAGATACTTCAAGACTGGAGGAAAAACCTGATAGTACCGATACATAAAAATGAGGAACAAAGTAACTGTGAGAATTACAGACCAGTTTGTCTCTCCTTGGTATGCTTTAAGATCTACACTAGAATAGCGCAAAAATGGACTAGGACTGAAATTGGAGAAGGCTTAGAAAACAAACAAACTGCATCCAAAGCACCAAGAGACACAAATTATAACTTCCTTATACTAAAAAACATAATTGAGAGGAAACTGAAAACAGGAGAAGAGTTACATCTGATTTTTATAGATCTCAAAACAGCTTTTGATATGATTGATAAAGAAATATGGAAAACACTAGGGGAATATAGAATATCAAGGTAGTTAATAAATGTAGTAAAATTAATATATAAGGAAGTTTTAGTAAAATTCCAGATAGAAGGAAAAAGATCGGAAATGTTTATCACGGAAAAAAAGATTAAAACAGGGTGACAGTATGAGTATATTATTGTTTATAACAATAATGGATCTCTTGTTCAAGAACACACAGAAAGCAGTCATACCGTAACCAAACAATAATTGCTTATGAGCATTTAGTTCCTGTAAAAAGAGAATTCCTTTTATATGGCGATGAAACATTACTAATCTCGAACTCGAGCAGGAACAGAACCTAGTAAATATATGGTAAGAGGGTTTTTTTATAATGAGAGGTTTTATTAGTAATCAGAATTAACAATCCTATGAGCTAATGTGCTCGCTTAAGTATTTACAGTACTATGACATGATAAGGGTACTTCCAGCGAAGTGTCCTCTTTAACGGCCAATTAGGTCTATTGTCCAGCTTCTTCTCAAACGTCTGTCAGGACGGTCTTCAAGTAGTGGATGTAGCAACATGTTGCTGTGGCTTTCCAATTTGTTATGGTGGCGGATGCTTCGTTCCTTGATGACGTCTGTGACGTAAGGTACTTTTAAATCATTGTGGAGTGTCTGGTTAGTAACGTACCAAGGTGCATTTGCAATCATTCGTAGAATTTTAAATTGCTGCCTTTGTATTATGGTTATGTGACTTTTGCTTGCACATACAGGTGAGAGGTCAGTCTTGTAGAGCATATTTTTTGTTTGTAAGTCAAGATGTTTGCGCTTTTTAGTTATGTGTTCTTTCCAATTAAGTTTACTGTCCAAGTAAAGTCCTAAGTATCTGGCCGTATTGGACTGCGGTATATTTACGCCACTGACGTTGACTGGTGAACATTGATCTTTCCTCAGCGTAAAAGTGGCATGCACTGACTTATTTTAATTAATTTTTATTTTCCATTTTGTTAACCATTTTGCAGCTCATCTAGATGGTTTTGTAATTTAGTGGCGGCTGTTTGTGGATTTTGATCCCTAGCTAGGATTACTGTGTCGTCTGCGAACGTTTCGGTTGTAGTGTTGACAGTTGTTGGTAAGTCACGTGTATAAAGCACATACAAAACTGGCCCGAGTACGCTTCCCTGTGGAACACATGCTTTTATTTCACATAGTTCACTTGATTCGCTCTTGTTTTAAAAACACGATTAGTTAAATACGATTTAAGTATTAAGAAGTAACTTGGAGGCAAGTAGCGTTTGATTTTAAATAATAGGCCTTCATGCCAGACCTTATCAAAGGCCTGGCTAACGTCCAAAAGATTGCTGTGCAGAATTCCTTGTTTTCTGGTGCTTCATTGATGTCCCGTACAATTCGGTGGGTCTGTTGCACAGTCGCATGACCACTTTTAAATCCAAATTGATGGAGCGGTATCCAGTTGTCTGGAACTAAATCTTGATTTAATCGTCGAAATAATAGCGGTTCTAAGACCTTAGATATCACAGACACTAAGCTGAAAGGTCGATATGAAGATGCTAGTTTTGGATCTTTTCCTGGTTTCAGTATTAACATGACTTCAGCTGCTTTAAATTGGTTAGGCCAGAAGTTGAGTCTTAGTACTGCATCATATATGTACATTAAAAGTATAATTCCCTTCCTTGAGAGTTCTTTTATCATTTTTGGTGTCAGTTGATCCATACCAGGCGTTTTTGTGACATTTAAAAGCTTTATTTCTTCTTTGACTTCCTTTGGGGTAAATATTCGAATCGATTGAATATTATCTGGAGGGATAGTGATATCATGTTCTTTTTCTAGATCAGGTTGATTGTCATGTGGTGTAAATACAGTGCTTAGGTGATTTGCAAACAATTTTGCTTTTTCCGCATCACTGAGTGCCAATTGTCCTTTGATAAGCCGATTTTCATTTCGCAGAGGTAGTACAGGCGTTTTAGGTTTCTTTATTTATTTTATTGGTCTCCGTATACTATTGTCGAATCGATTTAGATCCGTTAGGTATTCTTGAAATGATTGATCTTTTAGGTCTTTAAGTTTATGGGAAGATGAGATCGGCAAACTGAAAATTGTTGTTAATGTAAACAAAACTAAATATATAATAATAAATCAAAAAGTAGGAAGTAGTAACATTAAAATAAACGAAAAAGTTAGAACGAGTGACTTGTTATGAACACTTGGAAAACATAATAACGGAAGACAGAAGGATGGAAGCAGATATAAATAGTAAGATTAAAAAAGCAACAAGAATATATTACAGTATAAATAAAACCATACTAGAAAAAAAGAAATAGACAATAAAGTCAAGCAGTGGGTATATACTAGATTAATTATACTAATAATTACGTTTGGGTGCGAAACATGGATAATACAGCAAAAACATGAATTGCCAATAAATACCATGAAGATAAAATATTTCATGAAAATAGTAGCATGAGAAGATACAAACTAAGAAATTAGAAGGACTTTAGAACAAGTGCCAATAATGAGGAAACTAGAAAACAAACAATTAAACTTTGGACATCTAGTCACGTTGGAACAGAATAGATTGGTCAAAAGAATAATAGAAGCAGGAGTGGAAAGAAAGAGAAAAAGAGAAATACTGAAAAAGACATGGATGGAAAGGGTAAAAGAGATAAAACTAAGAAGAAGAAAAACAATACAAGACATAAGAATAATGGCCAGAGATATAAAAAAATGGGTGAAAGATAGTAGCACGGACTGACAATTCCGACACCCTGTACCAGGGACTAGTTAAAGAAAGAAGGAAAGATTATCTATTAGAAAGATAACATTTTTTGGAGACCGTAACATCTTTACTGTATTATTTATTTATTTAATAATTAAATTTGTTATTTACTCAAACCATCAAACATCCAGATTGATAAAATTTATTTCTACACCTTTTCTTTTAATTTGTTGTTAAGGTTAGTTTATAATTAAACTATGCAACTAGTTGCTGGTTTCGTATTGTGTGAAAAAATATAAATTCTTATTTGGGCAACAACTATCCTAAATAAGGTGCTCTTTTAAGTTCTTAATATATTTCATCTTCGTGAGAGCGCGCTCTTGACAGATGAACAGCACTTAAATTATTACTCAGAACTCAGGGTCATCCGTCTTCCTTTAGGCAAGAAAGCCTCGCGAGCCACCTACACCTCGACGCACCCGCGTTGTTTCTTTTCCAGCCGAATAAATTAGTTTTTGCGGGAACGTTCCATAAATTACCGGCCTGGAAATAACAAGCAGCCCGGCCGTAAAGTAGGCACGTTTTAATGTAGACTTCCGTACATGGAAATGTGAGAAACCGAACCGCCAAATTATAAATTTGCCCGCCGAGCGATATATTAAAACAATACAAACATTTCGCTTTGCGGGACGAATAAACACGTCGAAATGCAAATGGTGGGCGGGCCCCGCCGCCAAATAAAGTGGAAAGTTTCGGTTTTATTGTGTAGTATTTCACGGGATTGACCGTGTTTTATTGTCGCCAAATTAAATTTGATTGGACTACCATAAAGTTTCTATGTGGCTGCCTTTTAAAAAAGAATTATGCGATGTATGATTAAAATGGTCGCGCACTATGTAGTTGGGGTTGTTTATTACATTGTAAATATCGTACTCGTTCATAATGCTCTTATTTTAGGAGTTCACTCACCTTCGTGTTTTGTATTCCTTGCTCTGAATGTTAATTTTAATTTTCTACCAAGGTTGCGTGCTTAGGCAAAATGTTGTTTTTTATAAATATGTTTTACTTGTAATCTTTTTATTTAATATTTACAACTGCTGTGAGTTTTAATATTATTTTACTCAAATAACTGATTATAGATTACAAATTTAATAATACAATATTTTAAACATTTATTGACTACGCGTCATAGATGAGTTTGCAAAATTCAACTAACTTAACTATAGCAATAGCAATAAACCTTACAAAAAATAAAAATAGATTATTCAAGTGGAAAAACTCTTTGAAGTAACGAAATGGATACAAAGTGCAAAAAGAACAAGAACCAAAGTGACCTATATCACTTATTGGAAAATATAGTTATACTACCCTGAAGTCATATCTGCTCTATTAGTAGAAGTAAAAGTAAGTAAACCGGGAATGACTCTTGACTTAAAATAATTTGCAGTAAAGCCGGAATTTTTGTAGCTATTATTTGTCTATAGAATTAAACTGCTGTCAACTATCCCTTTTTCCTAGACTTTCTATTTTGTGTTGCTTTGTCACAGATTTTTTCCACCAGATTTGTTGCCCAATGCACACAACTCTTACTACACTCAATAAAAGCACTCTATTAGGTGTATAAATAAGTTCTCAGCTTTAGATTTTACAGGACGCCCTCTTGAGGTTTTAAAGCAATGACATTTGGTCTTTCGAAACATCATGCGATTTGGCGTTTGATGCACATAACCTCAAATATCAGCTGTGTTCACGATGGCAATCACAAAAGAGCACATTCGATTTTCTATCCACTTCGTGTTTCATCTAAAGAAAAACGCTGCTGAAGCCACTGAAATGATTTGTGCTACATATGGTGAGAATGCTGTAAGTCATGCGACGTGCAAAAAGTGGTACCAAAGATTTCGCGGAGGAGAGTTTAGTCTTGAAGATCAACCACGCGCTGGACGCCCTCAAACATTTGACACGGATGAGCTGCAGACATTGCTGGATCAAAATAATGCGCAAACTGAAAAAGAGCTTGCAGAACAGCTTGGCGTCACTCAGTCAGCCATTTCCATACGTTTGCAATGGGTAAGATACAAAAGGAAGGCAGATGGGTTCCGCATAAACTCTCCGAAGACAACAAAAATCGACGTCTTCGCGTTAGGCTGGAAACTTCTCCCACATGCGGCGTATAGCCCAGACATGGCCCCTTCCGATTATCATTTATTCCGGTCGTTACAGCATCACTTGGCTGATACGCACTTTAAAACAGAAGAAGAAGTCCGAAAATGCATCGATAACTTTATCGTCTCGAAGCCGGTGAACTTCTATCACCAGGGAATTCGCAAGCCACCCGAAAGATGGCAAAAGGTCGTCGATGCCAACGGAGAATGCTTTGATACTTAAGCTTTTTTTGTTTGTTTTTAAATAAAACTTTAATTTTGCAGAAAAAAGCTGAGAACTTATTTATACACCTATAGAATTTTCTTTAATTTTAAAGAGTATTCTTAACACCCCCTCTGATGGCTTCTCGGCACAAGTTCTCTGAAGTTCTTTCTAAAAAATAAACTTCTATCGTCAAGAAGTTTCATTATGTCAAATTAAACCTTATCACTAGGTTCAATGCGCTAATTTCTTTTTATTATAATCTCGTTTCTTGAAGATTTTTTTTAAATAAATCCTACTTTACCTATAATTCCTGTGATACTCACTTATTGCTAAACGCGACTGTCTGATTAGCAATGATTTTTATACACCCTTATTAACAAGTAATTCGCTTTTATCTGCAACGTTTCTAATTTATCTCCAAAATCTAGCGAATGTGTTCCCTTCCAACTTTTTTTAAAACCTGCGACATGTTCTTTTAAGTTCAGATTTTTCCAAAGTTTTGGAAAAGTTTTTTGCACTTCTCTTAAGCTTTGAAGACGATTTTTTACATTTATATTTATTTTAGAAAAGTCTGTTGAAACTTCTAGATTGTTCTTCTGCGTCTGTTTTTTGATTTTGGTAACTGTACTTTACTCTTCTCATAAACCTTTAAAATAATTTTTGAATTTTCTTGTTTGCGTCTTTTTCTTATAATTTAAAACTCCACTTTTCAACGTTTTAGCATTCATCTCTAATTTACATTTTAAATTCCACATTACTTTATCTAAATTAGTGTCTTTAAATAGATATCTGTACGAGTTTACATTTTCGTCCCTTAGATTCATTTCTGTAACACAGATTTACTTCTCGTTGTCTTTAAATCTCTTTCTTCTAATCATTATTTAACTCTTTTCTTCTAATACCAAAGTATTGTCTTCATTTTCTACTAAAAATATCCTTTGTTTATAAGTTATGAATATCGCAGATAATTTTTTATTGTAATATCTTTATTTTCTTACAAGAATTAGATGCTTTATGCTAGATAAGATTAGTTGCATCTAATACTTTTGACTTATTTATTTAAATAATAATCTTAATATGTTTTTTATTGAAATACCTTTAATGATGAAGAATAGGTTTTATTATTTTCTGGACTGTATAGTTGGTCATAATAAATAATCAAATTTTTATTGTGTTACAGTTGGAGTAAAATTGTGTAGTATAGTAATTTTTGAAGGTTTTTTAATTGTAAAATTATTTATCTTTTACGTTTAGTTTAATCTATTACCCATTTCAAATATACCACATAACCAGAGAAAATATAAAAATATTTTAAATTACTTTTTTAATTAAATAATTAATTTAGTTCTTGAAACACTTTTTTCTTAATAAATTAGGCGCAGTAAAATAAATTAATATGTCCAAGAAGCTTTGTTAGTAAATAATGTTCGTTTTTGCGGTCTACTTTAGGTACGCTCATTCGTTTTAGTTGTAATCTTATATTTGACCGAGTTTTTCAAATATACATAGTTTGTCCGGAAAGTATTGGGAATAACTTTTCTAGCTAACCAGAAGAGCTAGAGGGATGTAATTTTTGGCGGGATAGATGATGGAACGGGTGGTGGTCTTAGATAAAGAATGCGACCCAGTTGAGGGTGTGAGGATCGCGTTTCCACAAATTGTGTTTTGGTAACGCATCATAGACTCGACATGCAGCGTACGTTAGAGCAACATTATGTGAAATTTTGTGTCAAACTAAAAAAATCCGCCACTGAGACTTTGAACCTGATAAGGAAAGTCTACGGGGAGAAAGCCTTGACAAAAGCGAGAACTTTTAGATGGTACAAATCGTCACATCGCACATCGCCAAATCGCCGCATGTCGCTTCTCGGCCAAGCACAACGTGGCAACGTTGCCCCTACTGCCGTACTTCTTTCTGTTTCCATAACTGAAATCTAGCCTAGAAGAAATCCGTTTTGGGTCGGGGAGAGGTTCCAAATCGCCGTGATCAAAGGCATAATCAGCATTTTGGTTTCCGCATTCCAGGAAGCCTTCAAACCGTGGCAGGTGTGCTAGAAACGCTGTACGGATGTAAGAGAAAACTATTTTGAAAATTTTTAAAAAAATAAACGATTACCTACAATATTTGTGTGTTTATTGGATTATTCTCGTTACTTTTCAGACAAACCATATATTCTTTTTTTTTAAATAAAAAAAATATTATTCAATTATTTTGATATGTTTCTGACAGTTTTCTTTTTGAATAACACCTAAAGTGAGAATGTATTCTAATTCGGCTCTAAATTAAAACTTCTTAATTTGAACCTTCCGTTATGTTTTGATAAATCGAAGTAAACTCGAAACTTATCAAATAAAAGCCTAGATAGATCTAAAAAAAAATTTGTTGCTACCAATTTTTTAGACTTATAAAAGTTATAGTAATTATCTGTAAAGATATCAATATTTTGTAAACTATCTGCTAGTATTTATTTTGCTATTTTTAGGTACTCTACATTTTTAGAAATAATTATGTACAGTAGCGACCAAAAGTATTTTTACGATTTGTTTTTTCAGCAAAAGAAGCATTTTTTCTAAGAAAAAATTAGTTTCTTATAGTTTTTTTATTTCTTTGTAATTTTTCGAGCGATTTTAAATTTTTAGCTATATCATTAAAATATTCTATATTTATTCGCAAAGGGAGAAAACACGCGAGCTCAATAACGCCATCCTTCAAGTGATTAACGAAGACCGCGGGCTTGGAGTGCTTGTTGTTGTACTGGGCAAGCAATTCAATGTTACAAAACGGAAAATTTACAAGATGAAGCGTTATCAGTTTCCTAAGCATCATGATACTCATTTTCGCAAGATTACTCTGAAACAAGATTCCCGGATCGTTCGCACCTTGAAGACTGGCCTTCGCCTGAACTATGTTGACATAAAGAGGAAAATTAATATTTCTAAAACTATCTACAACGACTGTCAAGCGACGCGCCGACGTCGTCCTGCAAAGAGGCTACTTATTTCCGTCAAGAATCGTCGCGCACGCGTCACCTTCGCAAAGAAGTGGAAAAAAATCTTGTTCAGCGATAAATTAACATTCTACCTCTTCGGATCGGATGGGATATCGTATGTAAGATGTTTAAAAGTCAGACATTCAATGGTTGTGAAAATCTGATGGTGTGGGATTGCTTCTAACTCTATGGTGCCGGTCCCTTGTGAAGATTTCTAAAACAATGGGTTGGCTTGTTTATAGGAACAAAACCACATGCTCCTATATGCTAGGAGAGATATGGTCGTAAATGGTTTCACTAGCAAGAAAACGATCCAAATTATTCTTTCGCCAATGAAGAATGAATGTTCTAGATGTTGCCATGGCAGTCACCGGACTTAATTACTAGCAAACACCTTTGGGAAAAATTGCCATGCAAATGCATTAAATTGAAAGCTGCCAACATAAACCAAAAGTTTGTCCAATTGGGGGTTAAGTGGAGAAAACCACTTCTACCTTACGTGCATCAAAAAACTCATCGAGTCCATCCCATTTAGATGTGCAGTTATCATAAGTCTAGAAGCTTATCAAAAAAATATTAGGTCAATTCTGTTGATTCTGATAGAAATTTGTTGAATATTTTTATGTTAGAGCTGTGAAACTGTTACTGTAACGTTATATGTCATTTACGTCGTTTTGTCTGTTTTAATAATTTTCACTGATGAATTTATATTTATGAAAAACATTGTGATTTGTGTTCTAATGGTCGGTAGTGCGATCGAAAATATCTGGCGAAAGATTCTTGCAAAATAATGATTGGCAAAAGTTATTTTCAAAAACAAAATCTAAAAGTGCTACTGTATATACATATTTACTCCTTTTCTATTTTAAGATAATCTAACTGCCAACGCGTTTATATTGCCTATTATAAATCTTTTTAGTATCCTCACTTTTCATATAGCAGTTGAAAGAACGATATATTACTGAAGAGATTAATAAGCCATATAAATGTTCTGCTATATTGCCTATATTTGGAAATTATACGATAGCTTATACTATTTGGAATGATAATAATATTCTTACAAATATTTCAATTGAATTGTAAAATGTAATATATTCCTAATTTCCAAATTTTAATAAAACTTTCTAATTATAAACGATTGTTGTAGTGTGATGCTTTTTGTTTGGTTATGTAGAACAAATTAGCATTATTGTAAATATTTTTAATACTTTAATTAGTGGCTAGTTCTATATTACATAAAGGCTACTTTTTTCTAATTTTTACCGCTTTAAAACCTTTGGTTTCTATTTCCTATTTTTAGACTTTTATTTCAGGGGTGGGATATATAAAACACAAATTGTTTCACAGAAAGATTGCTTTTGTTTTAATAGTTTATGGGCATTAATTATAGTAGATTAGCTTTTTCAGTGATTTGATTAGATAGCTACTTGATTATGTGTGTGTGTGTGTGGTGTGTGTGCGTGTGTGTGTGTTCGCGCTAAGATTCAATTACTTTTATTTTTAATTTTTAAATTAGGACCGGTCGTATGTTCCCTCCTGTATATTTTGGATTTGAGATATCGCCGCGAATTTGTCCGATCACGCGGAGCGCTGATATATAATGCAGCGGGTTTGCTGGCCTGGCTTCTTTACGCATGCGTCGTTTTTAAATTTAGTTTGTGACAGTTTAGAAAGCGGGCGACCGACTTTAAATTTCCCACAAGCCGGGAGCGTTTAAACATAAACAATTTTCTGCTACAAATTTTTATCGTTGTGATTTGTGTTCTAATAGTCGGTAGTGCCATCGAAAATATCTGACGAAAGATTCTTGCAAAATAATGATTGGCAAAAGTTATTTTCAAAAACAAAATCTAAAAGTGCTACTGTATATACATATTTACTCCTTTTCTATTTTAAGATAATCTAACTGCCAACGCGTTTATATTGCCTATTATAAATCTTTTTATTATCCTCACTTTTCATATAGCAGTTGAAAGAACGCTATATTACTGAAGAGATTAATAAGCCATATAAATGTTCTGCTATATTGCCTATATTTGGAAATTATACGATAGCTTATACTATTTGGAATGATAATAATATTCTTACAAGTATTTCAATTGAATTGTAAAATGTAATATATTCCTAATTTCCAAATTTTAATAAAACTTTTGAAGTGTTCTAATTATAAACGATTGTTATAGTGTGATGCTTTTTGTTTGGTTATGTAGAACAAATTAGCATTATTGTAAATATTTTTATTACTTTAATTAGTGGCTAGTTCTATATTACATAAAGGCTACTTTTTTCTAATTTTTACCGCTTTAAAACCTTTGGTTTCTATTTCCTATTTTTAGACTTTTATTTCAGGGGTGGGATATATAAAACACAAATTGTTTCACAGAAAGATTGCTTTTGTTTTAATAGTTTATGGGCATTAATTATAGTAGATTAGCTTTTTCAGTGATTTGATTAGATATCTACTTGATTATGTGTGTGTGGGTGTGTGTGTGCGTGAGTGTGTGTGTGTTTGCGCTAATATCCAATTACTTTTATTTTTAATTTTTAAATTAGGACCGGTCGTATGTTCCCTCCTGTATATTTTGGATCTGAGATAACGCCGCGAATTTGTCCGATCACGCGGAGCGCTGATATATAATGCAGCGGGTTTGCTGGCCTGGCTTCTTTACGCATGCGTCGTTTTTAAATTTAGTTTGTGACAGTTTAGAAAGCGGGCGACCGGCTTTAAATTTCCCACAAGCCGGGAGCGTTTTTGACCTTGAGTTTGCCGGTATGTTTGACTGGCAGTAGAAGTTTTTATTTCTGCGAGGCCGTTTTTGTTAAAAGCTAATTTTGAGGCAAAATTCGATATCTTGCTGACCAGATTAACCTCTTCCCGGAGATTTTTTTATTTTCCGATTGCATACAGGAGTTGAAATTTTTGCTGCTAAAACTCGGTCCATTTTTTTCTTTGCCCTGACTCGGCAAGAAACGACGAAGAAACCTTTGCACCAGGAAAGACGCTACCGTTCGGCTCCGCTATGAAGATTGGGGTATCTTGTTCTATCTTTTTACCCACACCCTTATTTTCTTTTCCTGGATGTCCCAGGACCAACAGCACAGGAAACAGATTTTTACGAGAAAGCGCCGCTTTTACAGGTTAGTGTTTTTTGTTTAGCCTTTGTTTAAAGTTCCTTTTTAAATTTAAAATTACTATACAGTCCAATTTTTGGCCACAAAAAAAACATTTTAGTTTGGTTAAATATATTAGTAACAATCATTTACAAGTAACAAACACGCCAAGTGTGCGCCGTCGAGCTAGGCCGGCATGCCGAGCGTTCCGACGGCGCGGCCGCGAGTCATCTAATTTATCGCTTTATATCTCAAAAAGAAACGAAAAACAGTATTCTAAAAATTTATTTAAAAAAATATTAAAAATGTTCTTTGAGAAAAAACATATTTTGTGTTTTTTAAGGTTAAGTTGACATTTTTTTAGAAAAACTATTACACTGTTGGAAAGCTGAGAAAAAATACATCGATTCTATGTTTTCATTATTTGTTCAAGTGCATTACAATGTCGCAATCATGAGTTAAAAAGTGAGTGTTTTGACGCTCGCGCTACGCTAGGAGAGTTGACGTGAAACGCCCCATACATACATAATATATATATATATATATATATATATATATATATATATATATATATATATATATATATATATATTTAGTGAGTTTAGCAGTTTTGCACTTAGAGAACAATTTTTAAATAACTTTCTTTACGATAAGAAATACAATTGTATTTAAATGCCAATTTGACGTATACTATGTCAGTACTGTGATTTTGAAGTTTCAACAATGTTTTAGTAGAGCATTCAATATGATATACATATTTGAACATTGTACCAGAAATCAACTCGTTTAAACATAAACAACTTTCAGCTACAAAATTTTGTTTTTGGACTAGCATAAGTGACTTAACAAATTTACAGTTGAGATAAAAGTTTTAAAAGAATGTTGGTTACAAGGTACATTTTCTTATTAACTCTTGTTCAAATATATTATGTTCGGATTATAGAAATAGTTTGTAAAAACAATATAAATAGTCGAGGTATTATGTTCTGTGCAATGGGTGGTATTTTTAAAATGCAAAAATTTGAGCCTTTATTTTATTTTATATTACATTGTGACCTTTATGGCTAACATTTTATTAAAGTTTAAGAAATAATGAATATTGTTTAAATGTTTGTTTGTATTGGCAATACGGTTCGGTCTTATAGCAGTTCAGATAGTCTCTAAGTACTCGTATTTAGCAATATTTATATTTTTATGTGCATAGGTTTATATTGCAATGTTGTAATCTCTTAAAAATTGTTTTAATATATCAAAAACAATACAAAACTACAGACATATTTTTGTTGGTTTTGATCATAACATAATGTTTATTATTAAAAAAGTTAATAATTGTACAATTATCTTAAAAATGTATCTCGTGTTCACAATGTCGTTCCTAATTACTTTGATGGATTAACTTGCAATATTTGGTTTCAACACACATTCAAAGGGCTATAATGTCAATATTTCCGTATATAAAATTTGGTGGTGCACATTTGTCGTGTATTAATGCCAGGGAATGCTTTGTTTAAAATCTCGTTTGCATCATGAAACAAGTTTCTACTGCCATAATGCCTACAGCAGCTTGTAATATTATGAGGTGACTTAGTGAAATATAAAATATTAGATTAAGAATGTATTATGTTACATTTGCCATATGCGTTCGGAGATTTAAACTTTCATTGTCAGAACAACTATAGGGCGAATTTTGTTTTTAACCTCAATCAAAAAGTGGCGTTAGTTGTTGTTAGAGGAAAGTTTGAGGTTTTATTTGCAAACATTGAAAAGCGTCTGCGAGAACTATTTACACGACGGATCAACGGGTCTTCATGGTCAAGGTCTTCTGCCGCTACAGCGGTACTTACGAAGTTCCACACCTAATTTGGGAGGCAAATTACATTGACCGCAGCCACTATCATAAGGTAAATCACTAATTTTTATTTTTACCATGTTAAATTAGAACAGTCGAAAAGTTTGAAAGACTGGGCGCTGTACTAGACGACAAGGAGAGGTCGTGCGGTCACTGTGACCGGACCACTCCTGAGGCTGTGGAGGAGGCGAAAACCCTATTCCAGAAAGAGCCCACTACGTCTCACACGGACTCTTGCAATAAGTCAATCGTGTGTCCTCATGATGCTGCACCAGGATCTGAATTTGTTTCCATGCAAAATTCAAATTCAACAGCCGCTTACCACGGTCAATATTAGCAGGCGGTGTAACTTTGCTAATAAAGTTCTGATAGCATTCGACAAGAATCAGGTCGACAATAAGCACATCTGCACCTCCAACAGTCTTCGTCTGGTATGCAATCTTTTACCACAGAATCATCGGACCATTTACCTGTCAGTTTACCGAAAGAGGTGTTTAAAAGTTTGTCCCAATCGCTAAACAGAAAAGGAAGATCAACCGGTGCTGGTTTCAACAAGATGGCGCTACAGCTCATAAAACTGAAGGCAACTTAACTCTTTTGGCTGAAACGTTTGAGAACATAGACTGATTGCTCTGGATGCACCCCGAACAACCGGAGGGGGTATCGAATGGCCCGCCCCTTCACCCGACCTCAACCTTTGTGAATTTTTTTTATAGGATTATTTAAAGGACAGAATTTATGTTCCAAAACCTCACATCGAAGAACTTAAAAATCGAATCTCCGAAGAGATCTTGGTCGTTCCAGATGACATGAGAAATCACGCTATTTTGTCATTTGAGACTCGCCTCTGTCACGTAATTGAATCTGATGGAAAGCACGTTTGAAAATATTATACATTAAACCGCATACTTTCCTCTTCAAAACAACGAAAGAACAAAATTTTTGTCATTCATACTTTTCAATACTGAATTTTTTAAATTTACACTTATATATTATTCACGCTGTATTTTCTTGACTATTCTTTCTGTGAGTTTCAATGTGTTTTATGGCAATTGCAATCTAATCTTAATATTATAAACATTATTTTCCAGCTTCTAGTGTTCTCCTACATATTACCATTTATTGTCTCCTTTATTATACTTTTTGGAGTGCTTAACTTTATTATATTGTCTGTATTTTTTTGAACGGACTTTATCAATGGTACTTTGTTTCTCATTAAGCAAGAAACTATAAATTTGTAAAGTTTTATTTAAATATCATATACAATTATAACAACTAAAAATTACACATCACAGTAAATACTTTTGAATTATATGTCTCAAAACTACAGTTAGTCGGGTCGATTAAAAAAAAAAGAATTTTATACAAAATATACAATATATAATTACAAAACATTATTATTTCCTTAGTTTGTACGACGTCTAGTTACCATAACAATAATTTCGTATAAGTGGAAAGTAAGTTACATACTTTTCCAAGCTGTTAGAGTAATGATCAATATGCGTTTACATATTAGTCTATGCTTAATGCAAAACCAGACAATTTCTATTAGATTAGCATCGAAAGGTTTTAACAACCAATTCAATTTATCAATTCAATTTTTTTTATCTCTAAACCGTACACAATCAGTTGCATTGTTTGGAATTGTTATCTTTTGTAATAACTACGCTGCATTATCGGTTGCATAATATTTTTGAATATTATTTTATATACTTTAATTTCTTCTTTATTTATCATCTTTGTAAAGATGTATAATGTTCACTATAACAATACAAAAACATGCAACTTAACAAAATGTTTATTAGAGCATTAACGTAGTTTCTTTTCAACTAAAGATCAGAAACGCTTCAAAAAGTACCAAGCCTAAAACAACGCCTCTTAAATAAATATGACATTGTCCCAGCCTCTACCTAATTTTTTCAGGTATTTTTCGGTAAGCAACAGTTTATGCTATACTTTAGAAGTTACTAATCTTTAAATGTCGTTTTACAAGTATTAGATCAGCTAATAAAGTGTTAAGTTTGGGTCGTTGTCAAATTGGCAGTGGATTTGGTTGGGAGTATGCATTTGAGATTAACGGCTGGTGTTGTTGTTGTTGGTAAGGGTATTGGTATTGCGGGGGTAAAGGCTGACCATTGTAATTATTAATTCTGGTGCTAAAGTTATAGGATTGTAAATTATTCATTTCGAGCGCTGAAATAGATGAGTTAGCACACAGCTTAACTGTTAACAATGTTTCTCTTAAATGTACACACACAATATCGCAGGCGCGATAAGAGCCAGGCCTTGCGGCTGAACCAATCACCACTTTGCTTCAGCCAAATCGATACTATGTTTACAGGCCGAAAGTCAGATGACGACTAGAACAAGAAATCCCTATGACAAAATGCAACTCAGCAGCCTAACGCACCAACTTTATTCAACCCTCCAACAGGATAGAAAAGACACATTCAAACATTACATCACCAAACTAGCACTACAAGATAATTTATTATGGAAGGCTACCAAGAAATTTAAAAGACCCGTAGTAGCTGTACCACCAATACGAAAACCAGATGGCAACTGGGCACAATCAGACAACGAAAAAAGAGATATCTTTGCTGAACATTTGGCAAATGTGTCTACTCCACTTCCTAATAACAACATTGAATACAAAAGAATAGAAAACTTCTTTAGCTCTCCAGGACAACTTTCACTACCTGTAAATCCATTATCATCAGGTGAAGTCCGTCGAATAATTAACACGACAAACTCGGTTAAAGCGCCTGGATATGATTTTTTTAATAGCATGCTACGGCTGTGTCACTTCTTATCGTTCCATAAGTTTATTGCCCTTAATGTCCAAAATATTTGAAAGACTTCTCTGTCTAGAATCAATACAAACGGCTTAATACCTGAACATCAATTTGGCTTCCGGAAAAAACATTCAACAGCCCAGCAGTGTGACTGGATAGTAAACAAAGTTAAAGAGAGACTATAAGAGAAGAAAATGTGCGCCGTAGTATTGCTGGACATACAACAAGCATTCGACAAAATGTGTTAAGAAGATTATTATTTAAGCTAAAGAAACGTATGCCTAGTCAAATATATCTTATTCTAAAGTCCTATCTCAGCGAGCGGTTCTACCAAGTGAAGTTTAACAATGTATTATCCAGTTGCTATCCCATAAAATTAGGAGTACCCCAAGGTAGTGTCCTCGGACCGCTCCTGTACTTAATTTTGCTGCGGGTATACCTACGACTGACGATACCATACCTACTGCATTTGCTGACGATACATCAATCATGGCAACTGACACAAATCTAGCCATAGTTTCTGATAAGCTCCAAAACTGCCTAAACTATTTAGACAATTGGTTACAACCTTGGAAAATCACAGTTAATACCGAGAAATCGACACAGACCACTTAACCTTGAGGCGAAATATATGACCCCAGGTCTACCTCAGTGGCACTCCTATTCTTGAAAAACTGGTTGTTAAATACTTGGAACTTCATCTACATCAGAAATTCACTGGACAGAACATATAACGGTCAAAAAAATCCAACTGCACCTTTAAAGTAAAACAAATTTACTGGTTACTCGCTAAAAATCTCAATTATTCCTTCAAAATAAACTAACCATATATAAAACAATCATAAAACCCATTTGAACGTACGGTATTGGGCTTTGGGGATGTAGTAATCAGTCCAATACTAAAATCTTCCAAGCATTTAGTCGAAAACACTCCGCATAATAGCGGATGCTCCCTGGTATGTGTCCAGCCAAACTCTCCATAAGAATTTCAGCATGCCATTTGTCAAAAATGTGATCAGCACCCATGTCAACAAATCTAAACTCCAGTATCGGTCACACCAATCAGCTCATAGAAGTACTCTACCAACAACACTCAGAAAGAAGACTTAACAGAAAATACCAAAAGACATAATTAACTAGAAAAACTTGAAGAACTATGAATGGATGGTACCACCTTATGGCAATGTTCAAACCTTTTACTTATTACTCTGTATATATGTTTATATCTATATATTTAATGTAAAGTAGATTATAAAAACAGCAAAAATATATTAATTTTTATGCATCATTATCTAAAAACTTTTTTTAAAAGGATTATAAAAGCCACCATGACCCGTTTTAAAATATTTGTGGCCTTAAAAATGTAAATTTTTCCTTGCTATTTTAAATAAACTCTTTAATATTCTTTCGAAAATTTTTGCTTAAAAGGGGGTATATATAGATTGCAGTAGCCATATTAAACAGCTGGAGAAGCCTAATATGTGCATTTTAAATCAGAACGCCTTTAGATATTTTAGATAATGTAGAGAATTGTAGTCAAGCTCTTTAGTATTTTTTTGATGGTTAGTGATGTTTCATTGTTAGCGCTGAAGTAGAGTGTAAAATGAAACATACATCCACATGAATAAAAATAATTGGGGCTCCTATGACAACTCATTTAATTTTTGCCCAATTCCCCGCGAAATGATTGCCGGTTAATCCGCGCACAACACCGCCGCACAAACATGTACGTAACGTGGCCATACATAAAATCCAAAGCTTGTAATTAGTGCTGTACATCGGGCACGTGTCACGATCGTATTTACTGACCCGCATACATAATTACTTGCCCATTATTATTCAGCACAGCAGAATAGATCGGCGTTGAAAATCCGGAAGCCCTGGCGTTGTATAAAATTAAGCCTGAACAATACTCGAGCGGCCGATGGATATATACGTTTTTATCTACGTTACTGTGATAAAAAATCAAAAGCTGCATTTATGCAATCCAAACTTCCTTTACAATGAAATTTAAAAAACCAATGCTGGGCGACTGCAACTGGAGAAACGGAAGCCGCTGCAGCGCTAAAAACTGCCGGTTCCGTAATAATTAAATTCAGTTCAGTAAATTACGCTCGCTGACAGGGCAGGATCGCGGCTTCTATTCGCCCAGGTTGGATAAACAATGGCGAGACCGCGACGGGGGCGCTGCAGCGCCGAAGACAGCCCGGTTGCAGGAGGACTAATTAATTATGAAACCTGCGAGTTCTGTATGTAAAACAGCCGCCGCCTTATTGGATTATCTGCAGCGAGTGCATAAGCGGCAATTCGAGTGTGTCTCGCGGGTTATATACGGCTCGGGTTCGTGATTTACCATATGTGTTGAAATTGTAGCAGAAAAAGGAGCATGTGGTAAATAATGGCCGTGGTTAATATATTTTCATATTGCATATATCATTCTTGCTCTACTTTTCTGTCTTGTTTCATTGATCCTGCTAATTAAAGTAATAATAAAATGATAATTTATGAATGACTAGGAATAATTTACTTATAACAGTTTATGCAAGTACGACAACATTACAACACTATATGGATAAACCCTTGTTTAGCAACCGGTCTCAAACGATAATATCAATAGAAATGCATTCATAATGAGTCAAACAAACTTTACAATGCCTCCATTGGCAGCAGATATTTAAAAAAGCAAAAATAATTTAAACATAAACCTCATCGAATATTATCAAACATATTAAGCAAAAATAAATTACAAAATTCTCCTTATTATTACACCTTCTCACTCCGGAGATTGGTGATCATATTGGCTATTTTTAATTTTGAGATGGCAGCTCTGAAGATTTCTATTGATGTTTTTAATCCGTACCATTCGCGCATGTTTCGCATCCAAGGTGTCCTCCTTTTTTTAACGCTTTTTTTTCTTTCTATTTTTCACTGCAATATTTTGCATTTAATTGCAGCAGTCTATTCTTATCATTGCGAGTAAAAAGCTTTGGTCATTCTAATTAGCACCTCTTGATTAAAAAATTTTGAATTCATAATATGCGCAATAGCTTTCCATGCCATACACTAAAATTGGAAATATGTAGCATTTAACTATTCTCATTCTAAGATCTAATTTTAGCTCATTTGAGGTAAGCTGCTTCCTCATTTTAACAAAGGCAGCTTTTTCTTGTTTAATTCTACTTATTATTTCTTGACAGTGGTCGGTCTGGTAGTTTACTATAATGCCTAAATATTTGTAGCAGTTTACTTGTTCTACTGTTCTTATTGTTGATTTGCAGGCTAAATATTCGGGGATTTTTACTAACTACCAATAATTTAGTCTTCTTCGTGTCAATACTCAAACCATATTTCTCACTAACTTCCTTAATGGCTGTTACCATTTTTTGCAAGTTCTCAATATTATCCGCTCAGATAGCGGTATAGTCGACATACCGAATATTTGTGATATTCTTACCATTTACAATTATTTCATTTGTGGCATTCTCTAGGGCTTCGCAAAAGATCGTTTCCGAATATAAATTAGATAGTGGGGAGAAAATGCACTCCTGTCTCACACTTCTCTTAACTTCTATTTGTTCAGAGAAAGTCTTCTTCTTGCGGTTCCTATCCGTTCCGGATGTTGGCAACCATTTGGGCTATTATAATTTTGTTGACTGCTGTCTTGAATAACTGTGTTGTGGTCATAGAAAACCATGTTCGCAGGTTTTGAAGCCATGATATCCTTCTTCTACCCGGACCTCTTTTGCCTTGTACTTTTCCCTGCAGTATAACTTGAAGTAGTTGGAATCTGTTTTCGTTCCGCATAATGTGTCCTAGGTACTGGAGCTTTCTTGTTTTTATTGTAGTCAGTATTTCTTTTTTTTTTTTTTTCAGAATTTCGTCATTCCTGACTCTCTCTATCCATGACACTCTTAACATTCTGCGATAGAGCCACATTTCAAATGCCTCCAGCCTTTTTCTGTTGTTTTGTCAGGGTCCATGACTCTACTCCATAAAGAAGGATAGGAAGACGTAGCATCTCAGAAATCTCATCTTTGAATTAATTGTTAAATTGTGGCTTTTGAAGATGGTACTCATTTTGTTGAACACGGCTCTAGCCTTTTCAATGCGGATCTTTATTTCCTGTGAGTTATCCCACTGGTCATTAATGGTGCTACCAAGGTAAGTATACTTTTCCACTTGTTCTATAGGTATATGGTTTATCATGAGTTGACATCTGGGGATATTATTTTACTGATGATCATTAATTTCGTTTTGTTTATATTGATGTCTATGCCCTGTCTCTGACTACATTCTGTTACTCTGTTTAATAGTACTTGTAAGTCCTCTAACTTTTCAGCAAAAATGACTGTGTCGTCTGCGTACCTGATGTTATTTAATCTTTCTCCATTTAAGAGAATCCCTATATTTGTGTTTTCTAACGCTTCTCTGAAGATGTATTCTGAATAAAGGTTGAACAATAGCGGAGACAGTACACAGCCCTGTCTCACCCTCTCTGGATTTTTATATCTACGATGTTTTCTTCTTTAATTTCATTGATGCCGTCTGATTCCAATATAGATTTATAATAATTCTTAGATCTTTTTCGTCTAGTCCTATGTTTCTTAAAATATCTATCATCTTTTGATGTTGGACTCTATCAAAAGCTTTTTGAAAGTCTATGAAGCAGGCATATACATCGCAGTTTACATCCCTGCAACGTTGAATTAATACTTGAATGCTAAATAGGGCTTCGCGTGTTCCGACTGCGTTCCTGAATCCAAACTGTGTAGGTGCTATTTGTTCTTCGCATAGTTTTATATTCTATTATGAATTATTTTTGAAATGATTTTAATAGGTGGCTCATGAGGCTTATTGTTCTATACCTTACTTCTTAGCTCCTGGCTTTTAGGTAGTAGAATGAATTCAGATTTAAGCCATTCTATAGGTATTTTTCCAGTGTCATATATATAGTTGAATAGATCTGTCAGCCATTTCACGTTTTCTTCATCTAGGAGTTTCAAAACTCTGTCTGTATGTTGTCTGGGCCAGGTGCTTTGCCTTCCTTCATACTTTTATTGCATTTTGTACTTCTTCTACTAGTATTTTTGGTCCGGTTTCGCTGTTTATCTGGGAGGTTTTGGTCTATTATCGTGAAATAGCTGTTCTGTATATTTTTTCCATGTTTCACTGATTTCATTTTTATTGATAAAATTTTCCTTCTTCATTCACTAGTTTGTTCACAGTTCTTTTTATATTTCCCAGTCACCTCGTTAATTTTCTTATATATATTAAAATTGTCATGTCTCGCTTGTAAGGTTTCTATTTCCGCACATTTTTTTTTACCTCGTTTTCTTTTGCTTCTCTTATTTTCAATTTTATTCTTCTATTAATGGTATTATATTCTACTGGATGGCTTTTGGAGTCTTCTTTTCTCCATCAGTTGTAGGATTTCATTTGTCATCCATGTCTTTTTCTTTACGGTGTCTGGTTTTAAGAATTCCTTTTGATACTTTCCACAGTGTCTTTTACTTTTTGACCTCCTCTTTATATTTGATATATTGACCATATGTCTATTTATGTTTGTGTTTAATCTAATCTCGTCGTTTAACCTTATCTTTGCTTTATGTTTTATTAGTGGTTCTTTTAGTTTTCTTACATCATACTTATTAGTACCTTTCTTTCTTATTCTTTTAATTTAACTTTAAAGGTGCCCACTAATGGGATGTGGTCTGACTGTATATCTGCACCTGGATATGTTTTACACAGGTGCAACTGTTTCTGTATCTTTTATTTATCAGGATAAAGTCTATCTGATTTCTAACAACGTTTTCCGGTGAGTCTTTAGGCGATTTCCACGTGTAAAGTCTTCTTGGTGGAAGTGTGAAAATGTATTCATTATTGCTAAGCCTTGTTCTCCTGCAAATATGCTTAGTTGGTTTCACGCTCATTTCTTTCTCCTAACCCGTGCGGTCCTATGAAATCACCTTCCGACCTTTTCCGATTTTTGAATTGAAATCTCCCATTAGTATATTTAGATCTTGTTTTGGCAAGTTTTTCAGTATATCTGCGATTTGAAAGTAGAACTGTTCCATTTCTTCGTCTGTGTGATTTGTCGTTGGAGCATATATTTGAATAATGTTTAATGTTGTAGGTTTAGCTTTTATTTGTAGTAGCATGATTCTTTCTGAGATTGGTATAAAGTTTGTTACACTTTCTGCGATTGATTTACAAACTATGATTCCTACACCATGTTGATATTTCTCATTTGATGAACCTGAGTAATATACCCGATGTTTGTTTATATCACAGTAACTTGCACCAGGCCATCTCATTTCGCTTATTCCCAGGATTTTGATTTTCAATCTTTCCATTTCTTGGATAGCATTGTTAATTTTTCCGGTTTGCGCCATTGTTTTTACGTTCCATGTACCTATTTTCATATTTATTTCTACCGACTGGTTGTTTTTCGATTTCTCGACTTCGTTCATAACCGTCCCCCCCCCGGAGATCCGATCGGGGGACTTGAAACTCCGGACAATTTTGTTTTGAACATAGCCTTTTCATGGTGATACTAGAGAATATCCTTAGGATCTTTAATGCGGTGATTTCTCCTTGTCTTCCGCATTCCTATGCCGTTGACTGTATGTGGTTCATCCGCCTTTGGGGTCAATTTCTTAGCCCCAGGGCAAAGAAGTGCCCTTCTCTTATCGACTCATCCACCCGAAGCTGTTGGTCAACAAGAGGTGTCCGTTTATACCGACGGTTTTTCGGATCAATTTCTTTTTGCTAGTTTTGGTCCACCCCGGGTATTTTATTTCCCCGGTACCCGTCATATCTGACGAGCGTTCCCCTATCCGCCACCTGGGGAGGCGCCCGATGGAGGACTAGCAACCCCACACGGAAAGTCTAGTTTTCGATTTTGCGAAGTAGATACGAGTTTTTCGTGTTTTACACTATCGAAAGCTTTTGAATAGTCGATGAAACATACATATAATTCCGTATTTACATCTTGGCCCCGTCGTGATAATATATCAAGGGTCCACAGAGCTTCCTTGGTGTAGAAACCATTGCGGAATCCAAATTGAGTTTCGTCTAGTTTCACATTTTTAATATATACGGTTGTGTACTATTCTCAAAAAAGCTTGAGCACATGACTCATTAGGCTTATCGTGCAGTATTTTTCGCATCCGTTTGCTTCTTGTTGTTTTGGTATTGAAATAAATATGGACTGTAACCAGTCATCTAGGATGATACCAGTATTGTAGATTACATTGAATAACTCTACTAGTCTTGTTAGTTCTTTAGGTTTTAAGCACTTTAAAAGTTCTACATGCACCCTATCAGGACCTGATGCTTTTTCATCCTTTGCTTTTTTAATGGCGTGCTCAACTTCGCTCAGCTAAATATTAAAATCTTTATCACCTTTTGTGATTTCATAATGATCCGGCCTCTTGTCTTTAAACAATTCCAAGATATATTTTTTTCATCAATAGTTTGTTTTGCATACCTCATAAATTTTCCATTTTTGTCTTTCAGATTATTTACTGTTCCATTATACCTGTCGCCCGTAAATTTTTTGATTGTCCATTCATATTTTTTTTATTATTTTGTGAATTTCTTTATACTTATCTTGATTTTTATTTTTGTGTTGTCTACGCTGGCTAATTAAGTTCAGTATCTCATCTGCGATCCATGCTTTTCTTCTATCCGTATTTCGATACTCTACCATTTCATCCTGTATTTGCGTTATTACATCCTTAACTTTTATCCGTAGATCGTTAGTGACATTCTCTTCTTGATATTCTTTTTGTATATTTATTTTCGCTAAACTTTGTTTAACGTGCTCTGATACTTTATCGCGTATTTTAGCGAACTTTAGCTTTTGTGTGTTAATCTTCTTCTAAGAGCAAGATTGTCTTTGTTTTTTAAGTTTAATTCTTATATCTATTACCACAGGGATGTGGTCCCAGGCTATGTTTGATCCTGGGTATGTTTTAACTTGGGCAACTCCATTCCTATATTTTTGCTTAATGAGTAAAAAAGCTATTTGGTTTCGTACAATTTTGCCTGGTTTTTCCTGTGGTAATATTCAAGTATACAACTTTCTAGGATGTTGTTTAAAGATTGTGTTAGTCACAACAAATTTATGTTCTGTACAGAACTGAAGTAACCAATCTCCCCTGGGTTTCCTTTTGCCTAATCCGTATGATCTCACAAAAGGTGGCATTCTTCGCGCCCTATTATTGCATTGAAGTAACCCGTAACAATGGCGACTTCTTGGGTTTTTGTTAATTGCAGTGCAATATTTAGTTCTGCATAAGATTATTCTACTTTGTCATCAGCTTTTGTTGCAGTAGGGGCATATGCCCGAATTATATTCAACTTGCTTATCGATCAATTTAAATGAAGTAACAATACTTTCTCTGATACGTACAAGAAGCTTACTAGAAGTTTACTATTGATGTTTACTATCTTGTCTTTTGGAATAGTAGAATATTTCGTTGCCAGTTTTGTATCAGACTGCTCATAATATATCCAGTTTTAATCTCTGCATTTCTTAAACCGCGATTGCTAGTTTACCGCATTGATACAGACTTCCTATCATTTTAGTTCTACAAACTTTCAATTCTTTCCCTTGATTTTTGACTGACGGGGGGGTTCTTAGCACCGCCTCCTCACTTAAAAGGTGCTCTAAACTGGTGGTCAAAACTTTGTTTTGATAATCTTGGGTTAGTTAATTTATAATGGGGTGGCTATCCTTGTCCTACCTCATCGCAGTACTTCTGCCGCTTCACCATAATTTGATTCACCGGTAGCTATGTCTCACACAATTGTATCAGTTTGCCTAACTTCCACCTGTATATGCTACAGACTACGCTGCTTTCCACAATCCTCCTGTATTAGATGCGACTGACTGCATCATTTACAGGGTGCTTACCACGCCGTTGCTATTTTTGGTCTACCTCGGGTATTTTATTTCTCGGTATATCTGATAGGCTTTCCCCTATTTGCCGCCTAGGGAGATGAGCGATGGAGGATTTAGCAGCCCCACACGGGAATTGCCGAATACAAACGTATATTCTAAATAATCAATTTAAATATTTAAAAATGTCTCAGCAGACTTTGACACAAAAAAATAAGAAAAGAAAACAACTTTATTACCAAAAGTTATCCCCTCCCTTATTTTTCTTCAGATACTGTAAACGCTGATTTGTTAAAGCTTTAAACAGCCACAAATGATAAAGATTACTTTAAATTATAAAACGATAAAATTAAGTTGATGACTGAAAATAAAACATAATAAAAAATGAAAAAGACATAAAACAAGTTATATACAAGTTAATAGATAAAAAGAAGTTTTCGGATACCAATAAAATGTCTTTATTATACCATCAATTTTGACCAACCTAAAGAAGAAATTATCGTCAACCACAAAATTAGAACTACATGTAATACAAAAAGTAGCAAGGACCTGTTCCTTCTAAAACTGCAACAAAATTATAACAGTAAAGACAACGAAATTGTGACAATATGATGTTATAAGTAAAACAGAATGACAAAAAAAACGAACACGCAGTGTGAAAGATGATTACAATCGGAACGCCATTGTACCTGACAATAGAAATGCATCAAATATAGTGGTCTACCTATATAATAAATTGCGCATTAAAAAAATCCAGAAAATTCTAAGAGTTGTAAGATTTATAAAAAACTTTAACAAATAAATTCTGCTCTTTAAGCTCTAAAACCCAAAGACAACAACAGTGTATAATTATAAGTTATAGAAGGCATGTGAACTGCTTCACCTACTAATAGATCCAAATCATTAAACAGCAATCTGATGTTGCAACCTAAATCTTTCTGAAGATGAGATTAACAGACTAGAGAAATTAGTTAGGCAATAAGCGTACAAAATGCTCAAGCACCTAAAAATAAAAATAAATACAGCTAACCTTTCCTTAAATTAGCAACCTTCCTCAGAGAACATGAAAATGATACCACGTTGATCTGAAAATTGCAGTACACCAAACTAAGCTGTGTAATATTTAACACCAAACATTTTAATTGAACAGACCATGGAGGTGGTGCAATAATAATGAGAAAAATATTAAGCTTCTAAATTTCAAACGACACAATCCAGACAACTAATAGTCTTTGAAAATATACGAAAATAAATCTTTACTTTATTACCTTTCACGTAATAAGTTGAAAGAGTAGCATTATTCTGAGTAGTCAACAAATTCTTTGCAGATAGTAATTACATTGCTAAACACCATGGATGGGGCCCAACATTGATAACTAGCCAAGGTTGAGAGCTTATACAATGTGTCGACAAGTATAACTTGTTTACTGGCAAGACCACTTACTGGTCTACAGATAGGAACAAAATACCCAATAGCATTGAATTTTGTATTATCAAAGATATTTTCCCAGCTAATTTTCTTGCAGAAAAAACTCCGCTCTTTCCACAGTTTAAACACTACGTTCAAAACCAGCAGTGATTATTAATAAAGAAACTAACTGTAATTTGTTTAGACATTTGGTTCACAAAAGACTAAATCGCTCCTACTGACAATTCACTAAAAACTTCTAAATACATAGACGTAGCTGTAAAAATCTAACAACTATAATACAAGAAGTTGCCCACAACACAATCTTAGAAATATAAACTAAAATTTAGTATTACAATTTCTCCATAACAGCAACAGCAACTGCTAAAAAACGAAACGGAAAAGATGAACGACAACCAAAGCTTCAGAAGGTAAACCAAGATTTGACAAAGTAGTGAAAAAGGTAGAAGAACGATTTGGTAATAAAAAAAATAAAGCAATTCAAAATGATATTGAAAGCATCTAGCCACTGAAGCTATCGACTACTCTTTGGGAAAAAACAAAAGCAAAAATATATAAAACACATGCTAACTTACCGCCAACCAAAAAACAAAACAACAGATTTTTTGTATGGGTATCTTCGTTTATTTTGAACAAAAATTATATAAATTTAAATAAACAAAACTAATTTTTGTTAAAGCTACCATCTAGTATCGTTTAAGAGATTTTTGGAAATTTAGAGAACTAAAAGTTAACACTGCAATAAATAGAAGTATATAAATAAAGAAATTGTTTCGACTGAATCCCAGATAAAAGTTTTTCCAATTTTTCCAGTTTTGCGGAAGATGCTCAAATTTCCCAGCATTGCTTAGAACATACGTCGATTTGCTACATAAAGGTCTTTCCATTTTCGCATATTTTTACGGTATATTCTAATTAATTTGTAGTAATTTCGCAAATGTTTTCATAGATCAAATTTTATAAACTTTAGGTTAAAAGGCCTAGATGACTATTTTGTTAGACTACCTTTACTAACTCAATTTTTTCTATTGGCCCAATTGAACAAGGTTCTGATAAGGATTGTGAAATATGCTCAAACGCCATTATTTATGAATTAAAGTTGTAATCTTGTTTTAGTAAGAACAATTATAGTAATTTTTACCACCAAATTGTTGCAGTGAAAAAATAGCTGAGCTAAAACATCAACTCCTACCCTAAGCATTATCACTAATGTTTATCCAAAACAAATATTATTTTATTAGAAGTGTTCATTATAAAAATTAAAAACGCTATTTAGGCTAAAAGTTGTTTGGCCTATAAATAAAATATCTTAAAAATCAAGTTAAAGAAAGGACATGTGCGGAATAATCATTAGAAGTTAGTTAATCAAGATTTAACAATTTCTCATTGGATACTTGTAAAATAAGATTCTTTATATATTCCCTCGTGCTGTAAAACAAACGCTCCAAACAAATTAATAAATTGTTTTCTACAGTGCAAGGGTTGTGGCTGTTCTCGAATATCTTCCGTCAACGGTGCAAGTTGAGGCTCTTTGGTGTGAATTTGAATATATAATAGATTTTAAAATTAAATGTATACTATCTCAGACATCTACACATTATTCCAAAAAGATATTTATGATGAGATACTTTACTTAGTAAGTAAAGTAGATAGGAGTTCTCTTAGGTAGCACATAGCGTACCGTAAATGCCAAATTATCTGTGTGCAACAGATTTGACGTTGGGTTTACAATTGGCATTTACAATCTACTCAACAACTTATGCATTCTTTTACTCCGCAAACTGTATAACAAATTAATTGACGTATGAGTTAGGCTTTCTTCCTTTTTTCCAGTTTTTGCTACAGTTGCGGCACCCTCTGTACGTGTTTTGCTTGTTTAGAAATAATTGCGGCGGTTTGGTCGCTATAAAAGCTGAGTTGCTACGGCCTTTTTTGATGTAGCCATGATAGTTTTGGAAACGTTCGACCGGCTTTAATTTTTCAGTGTGTATGAAACCGTTTTGACAGAGAGTTCGCCGGCCTGTTTGATTGATAGCAAGAGTTTCCACATCCCGAAGGTCGTATGTTGTAGAGTGTATGAGAATCGATATTTGCTGACGGAGAAACTCGGTCCGTTTGTAAACCTCGGACACAACCAGCTGAAGGACCCGCATCAGAAAAGACGCTTCTGATCGGCCCCGCAGCGAAAATTAAGGTAACTTGTCTTTTTTCCACCCACACTCTTCTTTTCTATTTCTTGATTTACCTTGATTACTGCCCCAGGGAAGCCGATTCTTGCAGCAGAGCGTACGCTTCCATAATGAGCCTTTTGACTTTTGATTGGAATTCTTTGTTTTAAATTAAAAATACTATGCCGTCCGCTTAAACCTGAACAGCACTATTTAATAATGGGAATAAAACGAATCCAGAAAACTACAAGAGAAGAAATCTGCTGAATATAGTGTTGAAATTGTTAAATAAATTAATAATTAATTAGTTAAATAATTATATTACTTTAGTTCATGCACAACAGGGATTTTAAAAAGACGGATCTTGCACGAATGGAATATTTATAATCAAACATGTAGAAAAAAAAATTGGAAATTCATGTTACAAAAGTTTTTAATGGCATTCACCTAAATGATGTAATTAACTTATTATATTAAAAAACAGTCAATTTGATTAAGGTGATTCAAAACGTAATATATGTACAAACAAGCAAACCATTGAAAAAACAAACGTACTAAGAAAAATAATTAACAAAGGCAAAACAAAATACAAAACAACAAGACTGGATTAATCAAAAATTGGAACAATCATATCTCAAGAATGAATGAACACAGATTTGCAAAATTCGTATCGTTTTACTTTGATGCAGAGTACGACGTTGCTACATTAATATACGAATCTTAATAAAAACTCCTTGTAGGTTACATAGAAGGTATTGAGAAGTCACGCACAATATTTTGTGTATTTGTAAAAAGGTAATAAATGTAACCCATGAGGATAGGGAAAAAGTAAGATAAGGAATGCCTCCCAGATATGGGTGGTACCGATGGTTATGGAATTACCAAGGTGGAGCTGAAGAAAAGGCCTAGCTGAATGATTTTAATACCGAGAGTCACATTTTAACTCCAACTGGCTGGGATTCTGCAATGCAGAAAGCAACGGAAAACGACCACACTAATTGCATAGTCAACGTTTTCTAAAACAGTTTCATAGCTGAAAAATAGCCATTCTGATCAGCAACCTCCGAGGTAGAAGCTGCAATTCAGAAGAACAAATACAAATAAAAAAATAGAACTAGTGATAACAATGACGTCAAAATTGAAAAGCCAATAATACCCGGAGGTCATTCTACTAGCTACAGTCCAGATTTAAAGCAATCTCAGCAAGCTTAAATTTATTTTAACATGCAGCCAACGCTGTGTTATATTGTAAAACTATATTAGTACCCTATGTACTAATTACAAAAGCTTTAATTATGTGTAAGATGAGATATAGTTATATTTATTGGCAAAACATAATTTATAAATATCTGAAAATTTGTATACAACATGAAAAATACGAGAATTACAATGAAGAAAAATGAATATGGTAGTAAATTTAACTCCAATTGTTGCTTATCAGTATATAGCAAGGGTATTGCAATATAACCTTCTGTTTTTTTTTGTTGCTACAAAATATATGCTTTCAAAAAATAATTAGTAAAATCATGTGCGTATCCTTTTAGAACGGTCGCAATTGTCTGACTTTCTTATCTGTTCCTTTCAACATGTAATGTCGTCAGGTAAATTCAGAATTCTTATAAGTTGCATTACAAGAAATAAGTATTAAATACCGTCTTACATGTATGTTTAATTAAATTAACTTCATATAATCAATAAGTACGATTGTCGACAACATGAGTCGACAATACGATTCCAGAGCTGCTGTACTTGAAACCTTTAGCATAGGGAAATCACAGACAGAAATGATTGCGTAATTTGGCTACAAAAAGATCCTTAAGGTTTAGAACGTAGTCAATTTACAGTTTAATCAATAAAGAGTAATAAGTAAATAATGTGACAAATTTAGTTTTTGATTCGAGTAAGACACCATCCACTGACAGATTTCCAAGAGTTACTCAGTGATATCTTCCGGCTAAAGCCTATTTAATCTCTTCACCTTAGGCTGGTAGAAGTAGAGGTCGGCAATGAGACAGTTTTGCTTTTGGCAGCATAGCTTTTTATAACTACAGTAGAGAAGGGAATTTTAAGTTCGAAGTGAAAAGTTTGATTGCTCACGTATCAGAGGCAAGTGTACGGAGAGTTTTTGATTTATAGAACTACAGAATTGTAGTGTTTTATGGCTTGCTACAGCCCCAAAGTTCGATGCTGCAGGACCATGTAGGTGTAAGAATAACCATATAGATCAAACGTTTGTTTTCTATGGTCAATTGGGAGTGACGTCTAAGTACCCAATATATATTTTCAGTCTTCAGATTTAATTGCTATCTTTTGGCTATGTAAAGTCTTTTTGTTGGTATAGGCTAGTTATAAATAGTGGCTTAAGAACAGGTAGAGTGGTAAAAGTAATTTGAGATACTTTATTGCTATTTACTTTAATCCACCACCTATCAAGCCAGCTTTTATTTGTGTTGGTATTAGATGACAAAATTGTAGTACAGTCGACAAAGGTAACAGTTAAAGTATTTTCTGTAGAAGGGATGTCTTCAATGTAAAGAAGATATAGGAAAGGACCGAGGACACTTCCTTGTGGAACACCGGAGTGGATATGAAGATGGGTGGATACCGTACTCTAGAACTATAGTTGAAAACGTCTTTGACTTAAGTAGAGTTTAAATAAGAATATTTTTTGAGGGAGTTTTTTTTATTTTGTCGAAAACTTTCTGAATATCAAAGAAAACGGAGGCATACCTTTTTTCAACGTTATTATTACTGAAGAGTGATCTGAGCTTAGGTTAAAGTTTCTTTCAGTTTTACTATAAAGATCTAAAATACCTTTAATAATCGCAAAGCTGAGCAGATCAGGGATTTTATCTAGGTCCGTTAACCAGTAGGTTATCTCGCCAGTCGACATGTGGCCCAAGTTATTTTGCTGGATAGTGTGGAGGAGTACTCGTCGTTTAGGTGATATTAGCCTGGATCCTCACACGGTATGCTTAGCGTTCCAGTCACCTGACACTAGAAAGTAAGGTTGAAGTGGGTATAAGAATTGTTCGAATTTTTTAGCCTAGCTGGACAATAGATGGCTCCTGCAGTCAACGTGCAGAAGAGTAAGTTAACTTTTATTAGGACCCATTCGATTTTATTAGTTGTATAAGATGGTAACTGGTAATGGTCTAATGCTAATCTAATTATGATTGCTGAGCCTACGTGAGCAGTTCCATCCGGATGATTTGCGTAATAGATGTTATAGTGTGGTATTTTTATTCTCAAAAAACACAAATGTAAAAAATAAGACCAAGTTTATATCTAAAAACTTTCAGCTCATAAAAGTTGTAAAATCTAAACTAAAAGGGCTTAGCCTTGAAAAACCGAACCCGGCTCCCGCTTTCTCGTGTACCTACCCTGCCGTATTTGTTATTAACCTCAAATTTCTACATCATTCTACCACTCCTTTATCTTAGCAATAATTTTCTAGTTTGCAAATTGGCTATTTATTTTATTTACCTCACATATTTACACAGTCATAGGAGAAAAAACAAAAATAAAACATGATTCTTTAATCTGTTTGAGTTTTACGCCGCTAGTCGTAATGAGCCGGCCATTATTGTGTTAATTTGTTTATAAGGGTTGAGAACAGAGTTAATATCATGTGGTTATGATTTAGTAGTTGAGAGAACATATAATCTAGAATAAATCATGTAAAAATTGATGATTAGGTACTGAAAATGAGAACGGGTTTATTTTGTTGGGTGATTTTTTCGACGTAGTTCTGTTTTTTAAGTCTTTGTATACAGTACAACCTTTGTAATTGGCGGAATCGTCGTCATTACAAACCGTACAGTAGGCAAGAGTATTTCCAGATTTTTTTTTACAGATTTTGCTGTTCTAAAGTCCTCTGCATTTGACACAGTTGTAAGGCTTCATGCAATAGCTCTTGGAATGGCCGTAGTTTTGGCAACGTGCACATGGTATTATGTTGTTATAGATTCAAGGTGCTTCTATTCTGATTTTAGTATTTTGTATAAATTCCAGTTTATAGATTTCTTTATCGATAGATTGGGGTTCAAGGGCGACAAAAACATTGGCAATGGATCTTTTTTACTTTATGCCAGATGTTTATTAGGCTTGTTACACCGTGACCTGGTCGTGACAGGTCGAGAGTAAGTTGCTATACAATTATCATTGAAATTAAAAAAAGTCTAAGTTTTGAACTAGGTATTGTTAATAAGATTGAGGTAATGGAAGCTAATTTTTTGGTATGTTTGAGATAAATGAGGAGTTAATTGTGTTTGACTTATCTGGTTAACGTAGTTTGGCATTGGTGATGGCTGGCTTTGATTGTTCTCATCGGCTCAGAATTTGTCTAATTGTTTAAATAATTATTGGATAATCTTGGTATAATCCCGACTGGAAACATTTCACTTTATAAATGTCTGTATTTGTGCGGTACAGATAAACAAATTACATTAAGTTTGTAACACCCTAACCACGATATCAGTTCTTTATACTAAACTACTTTAATAAAGGTTTTTTTCAAGTGAAGTGTGGCGAAGCGATATCTGATGTAAATCCCATTCAATCGGGAGTCCCGCAAGGTACTGTACTAAGGCCCTTGTTGTATATTTTATACACAGCAGGTCCTATAAACTTCCCTACACTCACACAACTTATGCTGATGATACGGCACTTATTGTCATACATCAACTAACGAATTGCAGGAATCCTTCAACAAAGTTTAAATAAAGTCTGCGACTGATTTACAAATTCGCGGTTTAAAATTAACAAACCAAAATCTGTTTAAATTACATTCACTAAATGTAGATCTACCGTTCCTAGAGTTAGTATGAATGGTCACGCTCTCCCACAAGTTGACAGTGTACGATACCTGGGACTACCATATACCTTGACAAAGGATTCTTCTCAAACTTTATTTCAAGTACCATGTTAACTTTTTATTTGAATTGCTTATTGCTGTATATCATATCTACTACAAATAAACGAACAAAAAAAACTGAACTGTAATTACCCGGTCGATTCTTTAATATAAGACGGTGGAAGTCGACACGTTTTTATACCGTGGAATACAACCCAGGAATCTAGAAAAATATCAAGGACAGGAAGTTAAAAGGCCAAGTACTGCTAAACATCAATCACAAGGACGCTGGAATTCTGAGATTTTTTCGAAAAGAAACTTCCACGACAGGAAGATTAGTCGCCGAAGCGGCCGTAGAATCTGCTAAGACGCTAGTTAAGTGCCTTTCGTCCCACACACAAAATTCTAAACCAATGAGTACCAAAGGAAATGTTATGGTATCCCAATTTTTTGAGAAAGTTCTGAAGATGACTGAATATTGAATAGAGGAGGTGGGTGCTGGGCGGGAGTACGTGTTCCAGTAAGACTACGCTCCAACTCACAAGACAAAGAAGGCCCAGATGGTTATACGTCAATATGTATTACCGGAAGTTCTCCGACTTGTTGCCTCGACTGCAATTTTCTTGACATGTGGGGCGTGGTCGAGCCGAAAGTCAACGAAAAATATTATATTAATGATAACTTAAGGGCTTCTATTATTGAAGTTCTGTTGGCTTGTAGTAGGTTTAGATCCGGGGACGAGAAGGTCGTAACCGTTCATGGAAACTACTTTGGATAATATGATTCTCAATACTCTTTACTTTAATTGCGCTAAGTTTTATTTAAATAAATTTCATTTTAATGTTATTTTCATTGATTGTTTATTTTATCTTGATAACCCTGTGTATAAAATACTACAAAGTATTTTTCATTATGCTTTAATTTTTTCCACACATTTTAAAATCTCTGGGAGTATTACATCTCAAGTGATAACAGTGACAATCATTTTTTCTCAATAAAATTCTTAAAATACTGTGCAATTCAATTACAGATTTAAACACCCTAAGTCAGTTTAAGAAAGTAATGTATTATATATTTCAAATAGTTCGGCCCGCGCATTGAAATTTAGTGGACGTGTGCGAGCTAATTGTACCTGCCATATCGCCGCAACCGAGCCGCAGTCTAAAGGTCAGGCGTACTTATTTATTTAATAATTAAATATTCAATTACCAACTGATTCTGTAAATAGTTATTTTTATACAACAAAATAACTGAAAACTAAACAATGTTACGCCTATGGAAATTCAAACGCAAAATAAGCGTAAATTCGACTCACTAACACTTCGAATTAATGAAGTGCCGAAACGTTATGTATGGATTCCAAATATAACAACACCAAATAAATTTAGCGTTCTAACTAATCTCGGGAGCAATAAAACTGTTAACCTAAATGATAATGATAATCAGCACGTACACTCAAACGACAAAACTAAAGCTCCGACTACAAAACCAAAAATACCTCCTATTTATCTACATAACACCATAAACCATATGGGATTAACCGAAAATATCAAAAAATTAACAAAAGGTCAATTTTCAACTTTCTGTAATACGAACACGGTTAAAATAAATTTATCCAACGAAGACGACTTCAGAAATTTAACTAAACATTTTAACAACAACGGAATTAAATATCACACTTTTCAAAATCCAAATGTAAAGTCATTTAACGTCATAATTGAAAACGTTTCTTTATCTTTAACCGAACAAGAAATCTTCGACGAACTCAGCAAAACGGTGTCTCCTAACCAAAAGTAAATAGCCACTATCAGTTTGTGCAGTGGATCTCGCCGATAACAAAGATGCTAAAAATGTTTATGCTCTAAAAAGTCTCTTCAATTCAATAGTTATAGTTGAACTCCGTAAAAAAATAGCAAACACCCCACAGTGCTATCGTTGCCAAAACTACGACCACACTAAAAATTATTATACTTTAGATCATCGCTGTGTAAAATGCGGTGGCGATCACCAACATCACTAAAGTACGAAAAAACCCGAAGATCCACCAAAGTGCGCCAACTGCGGAGGCCCGCACCCAGCAAGTTATCGCGGATGCCAGCACCACTTACAACTAATACAACTAATTTCAGCTAAACGGTAAGTTTTATAATAAAAATAGGTCGGACAAAAAACGTACATCATGCGATTATCTATAAAAATTATTCTTACACTTTTTTTCTGAGAATCACCATTTCTGAGATATAACGATTCAAAAAGTTGAAAAAGTTGTAATCTTCATAATATGCGTGTCAATTTCCTTTATATACATCACTGAACCGTAATACAAGTAAAAATATTAGGCTGTGTGACTTATACATACAAATTATACAACTCTGAGAATATAAACTGGGAAAAACCCAGTCCCTCATTTTATATGACCGTACGGCCTTGAGCAACATCTGTCTGTTATTCAATTGTCCGCGTGGCGACGCTTGTATACCTGCTCCTTTTTCAAAAAGGGCAAAAGCGGCGCCACGCTCTAACCAAAATAGTATTAGTCTCGAGCGATCCTTCGTAGTGAAAACATGTAGTTATTGCTTATATTTTCTGACAAATTTTGTGCAGCTTTTAACTTAAAAAAAGCCGCAACTTTGCTTTATTTATAATAAACCTTTGACTGAAAGTGAAACTGTTACTGTTGATCGTGGCAAGAAGACGTTGATTGATGCAAGTATTGACAGAGGTGATGAATTGTCGGAATACCTAAAAGACCAGAAATCTGTGACAATTCATGTGCAGTGTCGAAAAATCTACACTCGAAAGAGTACCATTGCTGCAGTTAAAAGACAACACGAAGAAGAACGAGCTGGTACATCAAAAATAAGCCCTCCTCGTACTAGAGCACGCGTAAGTGAATCAGCTTTTTGTTTTAAACAGTGTTGCTTATTTTGCGGCAATGATTTGTATGAAGAGCACGAAAAGAAAAAAGCACTGGATTCTCGGCGTAAAATTTTTAAAGTAACTACACTTTCATTCAAAGAATCTATTCTGACTGTAGCTCAAACTCGTTCTGATGATGTGGCAAAAGCTATTACTGCTCGAATTGGGTTTGAACATGATTTAGTTGCTGCCGAGGCTAAGTACCATAATGATTGTTATAATTCCTTCTTGAGACCGACCACTGGGGGTAAAGTCGGTCGTCCTCGAGATCAAACTATAAATCTTGTAATGGAAGAAATATTCACATACATTGAAAATAGCTGTGATTGTCAGTTTACATTAGACGAACTAAAAAATATTTGCAAAAATTCTATAGACAACAGAACCATTAAGATACGATTAAAGTTGAAGTATGGCAATAAAATTATTATAACAGAAAAGTTAGGAACATCAATTTTCATATGTTTTATTGATAATTACCATGATATTCTAAATCACGCTTGGTACGAAAAAAAGAAATCAAATGTTAAAGAACAGCGATTTAGGATCCTGGAAGCTGCGCAGCAATCATTCGAGAGGATGTTCAATCTGCAGTATTCGATAATTCTAATTACCCCCTGCCAGGTCGTATATTTGAAGATGTTAACACTCAAATTCCAGAGTCAGTGACTTATTTTTTTGGAGCAAGTTATTCTAAAAAATAAACGATTAAATTTAGAACATTTAAAATTAGTATGCACAAATATTAACCATAGTAATGACTGCTGTTGAATCACCATTAGAAGAAGACTCCTACGATATTAGTGATGAGACATCTGATGAATTGTTCTTAGAGCAAATTGCTTGTACTCAGCAGGAAGAAGAAGAAGAAGAAGACAGTACACTTTAAGTTCAATTTGATGATTATCAATCAGACGAATAATTTTCTTCAATTACTCATAATTTACACCTCTTCCATTAATCACAATAGTGCCATTTTTTATTCAATACAATATTTGTTAATTTAATAGAACCACAATAGACCGTGGAATAGGCCTACCGGGGAAACCACGTTTAAAAAAAAACGCGCCTAGTGCACTACCTCACAGGTGGCGTGGAAATGTGTGCATATTATGAAGAACACAACTTTTTCAACTTTTTGAATCGCTCTATCTCAGACATGGTGATTCTTAAGAAAAAAAGTGTAGGAACATTTTTATAGATACTTGCATGATGTACAATTTTTGTCTGGCTTAATTTTATGATAAAACTTACCGTTTAGCTGAGAAATGCAAAAAACCCATTTTTGCAACATTTGACCATGATACATTTTTTTTGCAGATGTGGGATCGATGGGGACTTTTCACAATTCATTTATAATGGTGTTTCCAAGATTCTTACCAATTTTCAGCTATATGCGAATTATTGTATCCTTACCCCTATTTTTTGAGCTAACTTGACTGGACTATAATGAATAAACGAATGACAGCCAACAATAGCAACAGCCACTCTTATTCAAAAATTAATAGAGACAACCAAACCATTCCTAATCGTACATATGCTGACCGAAACGAAATCTATAACACCTACTACCAATCTTAACACACCCAATCAACCAACTACTTCGACAGACTCCTCTAACATAAATAACTTATTTTTCGCCTGCTTACTCTATTCTTTCCTCAAATTAAAAATAATAAATATTCCTTTCAAATAACAGCTCCTGAGAAAACACATACTCCCTTACCGCTCGATCACCTACCCGACATATTAGACATAATGCTACAAAAGGACTTTGACAAGCAAATACATTAGAATGTAATAGACAAACTCGACTCTGACCAGATGGTAGATACCAGTTGTCATATCATTTACTTGCATCCTCAAATAGTACAGCCTCCACCACGACTCACAACTGGGATAATTAAATGGGAGAACTTTCAAAACATCATCAACAACGAACTAAAGTGCCCACTTAGTTTGAATAACAAAGAAGATATTGACAACGCAATAGACAAATTAACATCTACAATTTCAGTCAGCGCTCGTCAAGCAACGCAAGCTAACAAACGCAACCACAAACCCAATCACCATCACTTTCCTACAGAAATAACTGACTTAATTAAGAAGAAAAGTCAAGTTAGGCGTGAATGGCAAAGAAATCGTAATCAGGACTCAAAACGTTTATTAAATCAACTTACCCATAGATTAAAACAAGTCTTGGACGAACTGCGAATCTCCAACTACCAAAGGTACATTAAAGACTTGGAACCAAATGACCATGGAATGTGGAGAGCCACAAAATATATATCCTTAAAGAACGCGAGGAATTACCGACAATAACAGCAGCTAATAAACCTTACGCCACAGATGCTGAAAAATCAGCAGCCTTTGCGTACTATTACGAAAAAGTTTTTAGTCCCAAATCTACTTGCCTCCCAAACCACTTTGTTTATATAATTAACCATATTGAATCCAATCAACTCGTAATAACTGAAACGATATCCTCCACCACCCCTCATGAAATCAAAACCATAATTGACAATATTTCTATTAAAAAATCCCTAGGCCAGATCTTATTACAAATTTAGTGCTTAAACACCATACCTCAAACTCTAGCCTGTCTTGCAACCGTATATAACGCATGCCTTCGACTAGGCTATTTTCCCCAGACTTGGAAGCATGCACACATGTTAGTATTACCTAAGCTAAAAAAAAATTGACAGTTACAGACAATAAGCTTGTTGCCAATGCTATCAAAAATATTAGAGAAAATCATATATTTCCGCTTAATGAAGGAACTAACCCCTCTCAACGTAATACCACCGTTCCAGTTTGGGTTTAGAAAAACTTATTCGACTCTACGTCAGCTATCTCTGAAACAATAGAAGAAAGGTTTGAAAACAAAAGTTATACAGTTGCAGTCTTCCTTGACATTGCCCAGGCCTTCAGTAATTGAATTACTAATTCAATAACCAACTACGTACGCATCAATTCCACAATTACTAAATCAAAGCTGGTGTTCCGCAAGGAAGCGTGCTAAGATTGCTACTATTTAACATCTTCACTTCTGACGTTCCGCCTACAAAAGCAACATTAGCAACCTTCGCTGACGACCCAGCTGTATTAACACCGATCTCACCCTAGCTATCACTCAACTACAGAATACGTGGTATAACAAATGTAACATACAAATCAACCCAAGCAAATGCCAATCAACCAAAACATTATTCCATGGAATCCCACTGATGCTGCAGTCAAGAACCTAAGAAGAATCTTTGATACACGACTCACATAAAAACTTCATATAAATCTCAAACTAAACCAAGGATACGCGAGACTAGTCCAACTGTATCCCACCATAAATAGGAAATCTTTACTTAAGCCAAAATGTGCCACCCTGATATACAAATCTATAAGGCCGTTGATTCTCTACGCCTCACTGATCTGGAGTAACACAGCAAAATCCAACATTCAAAAAATTTAAACAACAAAATTTTCAGAATAGCAGTGAACGCACCATGGTACATCAGGAACGAACAACTTAACTATGAACTTGAAATGCCTACAGTTTAAGAGTTTATCAGTGAAAGTTCAATCAATTTTTTTAAAAATATCCGCGAGTGCGATGGCGCAATCTACTACTATATCGGTAGACATAACATATCCCACAGGCTCAAGCTAAAACTTTCCCAAGACTTGTGTATCTCCGAACCCGATAGTGAATAACGAATAAAGCAAGATCAGATAAACATGCAAATCTTATTAACATTGTAATCATTATCCTAGCAATAAGTTTCTGTTATTGTTTAATTGGCTATAAATATCGATATCATGAATAACATGATTTTGTTGAACTGGCAATTATATTTATTAAAAAAAATATTTCAAATAATATAAATATATAAAGATTAATATTGTAGAATAAAATAATTTAAAAAATGTTTATACTATGTATCATTAAAATCATTAAAATTGATCGGTTAAAAGCTGCCGTCTAATTGTTGTGTCTGTACATTAAGAAGCTATTAAGCAACTAGTAATTAAGCAAATGTCTTCCTATTGCAAAGCCGGGGAGGCCGACCTCCCCAACTGCTGACCAAGCATTGCGATGCAGAACACGGCATGCGATCGGCGTTCCGCAGCACGCACTATCAATAGTTCTGGAACAAAGGCACAGACGAGAGTTCGATCAGCCGGGCCTCAATTATTCATGAATTTCGCCGCACCTCTTTAGCTTCCGCCGGGCTTCCCTTCACGCGCCACTTTTCGCTTTCGGAGATTAAGAGCCTGGCTCCAATGTTTTCTGCCGCCTTCAATATTTAACCCTGTCCGACCGCGGGCGAAAGCTCGGATTTGCCGTCCCAGCGCCCCGGCCGGCACTCCCGAGAAGCTGCCGGCGAAGCGTTCAGCCGTCGGGGGCTTTCAATATTAGGCCCACGCCTTCAATTTATTTTAAAAGCAGCACCGGGGGAGTTAATTACTTGTCGAGGATGCAATTTTTTCACACCTCCGTTTACGGCGCGCCCGCGGCGCTGGCTCGAATTAATCGGCTATCGTTGCCGCGGCATTTTTGCCGTAATAATTTCGGCTGGATGACGGGCATTAGGGCGGCTCTCGTCGAAATTCGGCGCCGCATGTTAATTTGGCGCGAGAGCGCGCCGCGTGCTCGGTTCGCGACATCTCGCGCCCCAATGCTCCACATGGGGGTGCATATTTTATAATAACTCGGTTAAATTCGTGGCCGGGACTTAAATGCCTTCTTTCGGCGAAACCGCGGGCACAAAGGTTTGCTCCGACCACAACAGTAATCCACTTACGGAATTGCGTGTTATGAGCCAGTATCTCTTTATTATGCAAATTAGGGTTTTGGGGCGAAAATATTTCCGAGCGTGCTCCGAATCAGCTTTTCAACTAGTTTTGTAAACAGGGCCTAATTTATTGTTAACAAATTGGGAGCCGCGAGGCTGCGCTCGAAATTAGTATTTGTTTTTTAAATTGTAGATTTATACGGGCTGCCTGAGCGTAATTTATCGTTACTTCTTCATTTATCTCGTATGATTTACAAGTGAAAGCGCGCCGTAGCTCTCAGCTTTGAGCCTTCAAACGGATTTATTGCTTCAAAGTGAGCTGATTTATTTTGCAATCGATTTACAAATGCGCACCACAAAGCTTAAGGGACAAAGCAGGCAAATATATATCTCAAAAAAAGAAAAACTCATGTCAGTGAAACTAAATTCTGAACGATAATTTATATGTTTGTGTAAAGGATCTGTGAGGTATTCTACGTTTGATATATTCTATTAATATTAATCTTCTTTTCGATTCTGAGCGGTCTACATGTATACCACTGATATTTTAAATTACCTATAAGCTAGAAAAGTGCAGAGACTAAGCGGAACTGGACTACTCCGATAATTTAAATATTTATTGTGTGATTTTGCAAACTTTTATTATTAATACTTCTATTATTTTTTAACAAACATATATATAAATAATAAGTTTGTACACTATTATGTGGCGCATACGTGTACCAATCGATCTATAAACTGGCGTACTAGTGTACCATCAGTTCTGTTCTGTAAGGTACCTTTGCTTTGGTTCAATAATAATAAATTTGTAGCACACTTATTTTGTAATACTTGATGATTTCAATAATTCTGCAGAATACCAACATACCAATTAGTGACTAATTAAAAAGTCGTTTTTTAAGGCATAAGTATTGTTCTGTTTACAACTTCAAAGTTTTTAGCGTCTAAAATTTAATAAAAGCAAATGAAATCAGTTTTAACAATTTCTAGCAATTTAAGACGAGAATAATCAAACTAATCTAAACCGTCTTTGATGAAAAGACACATTCTAATCTGCAAAACAATCTTTTCCGAAAGAAAATATAAAATTCTTGTAAATATACAAAATCGACTCATTCTTTGTAATAGAAAATGTTTTACTGTACCGGTCAAGGTCGCAAGTTTCTGAATAAATTTAGTTGTAACTGATAAAAGCAAAATACTAAAATTTTTTGGTTTTAGGTTTATAATGTCATACAGTTGTCTTCCCGATCTCCAACTATCTCCGAGTAAAAAGGGGTATATGAGAAATAGAACTATTAAAATAGATATCTCGCAACAGGTTCACGTTTATTACTTCTAAACTTTATTTCTCTCCCCCAAAGAAGCCCCCTCCCACAATGCATTAAAAACCCATTACATCTAGGTATTAATTTTATTTTTAAAGTGTACCTTCTGTATGTATTATAAAGAAACCTCTTCAAAGTATAGACAAACCGATAACTAAATTCAAAGATCGTTTTTTGATTAAAACAACACATGCCCCTAAAGCTAACCAAAAAATGGATTAAATTCATTGCGACTCAGATCATGATTACAAGTACAACCAAAATGTATACTCTAGCAAAAAATATGCAAAAAAATGATACAATGAAATTGCTTACGACAAAATAAGTATTCCAGACGTTGTCTTATGCTTTAACTGTTTGGTTGTTTTTAGTTTATTTGTAAGTTTACAATTTGTCACTTGGTGACATTCACTAACTAGTTCCTGTTTTTTTATTTTGCTAAAAATTTTCTTATGTTAATACAAACAATATTAGTAATTAACAAATAACTTAAACACTACAGTACACCGTATGCAAAAGAATTTGGTAGGTTCGTTGGTTAAATCTCTTAAATCTGGGTTCTTAATTGTCAAAATTTAATAGATCTTCAATCAGAATATTATTAAGTGTATAAATAAATTCTCAGCTTTAGATTTCACAGGACGCAAATCACCGTTTACATGTGACGTATTAGTCCGCCCTCTTGCGGTTTTAAAGCAATGACATTTGGTCTTTCGAAACATCATGCGATTTGGCGTTTGATGCACATAACTTCAATAATCAGCTGTATTCACGATGGCAATCACAAAAGAGTATATTCGATTTTCTATCCACTTCGCGTTTCATTTTAACAAAAACGCTGCTGAAGCCATCGAAACGATTTGTGCTGCATATGGTGAGAATGCTGTAAGTCATGCAATGTGCAAAAAGTGGTACCAAATATTTCGTGGAGAAGAGTTTAGTCTTAAAAATCAACCACGCGCTGGACGCCCTCAAACATTTGACACGGATGAGCTGCAGACATTGCTGGATCAAAACAATGTGCAAACTGAAAAAGAGCTTGCAGAACAGCTTGGCGTCACTTAGCCAGCCATTTCCATACGTTTGTATGCAATGGGTAAGATACAAAAGGAAGGCAGATGGGTTCCGCATAAACTGTCCGAAAACAACAAAAAACGACGGCGTGACACCGCACTCCATTTGCTTTCAAGGAACCTGAAAAAGGATTTTCTGCATAAAATTATTACGGGCGATGAAAATGGATCTTGTACGACAATCCCAAGCGCAAAAATCATAGGTAGACCCTGGACAAACTTTCGACATCGACTCCAAAGCCCAATATCCACGCCAAAAAGAATTTGCTCTGTATCTGGTGGGATTGGAAAGGTGTGCTTACTATGAACTCTTGAAACCAGGTGAAACAGTTACGGATCGCTACCAACAGCAACTCATCAATTTGAGCGACGCAATCGAAGAAAAGAGGCATTTACTGGACAGGAAGTCGCAAAGTTATCCTGCTCCATGATAATGCCCGACCACATGTTGCGAAGGCGACGCAAGAACACATTTCGCGTTAGGCTGGGAACTTCTCCCACATGCGGCGTAAGCCCAGACATGGCCCTTCCGATTATCATTTATTCCGGTCGTTACAGCATCACTTGGCTGATACGCACTTCAAAACAGAAGAAGAAGTCCAAAAATGCATCGATAACTTTATCGTCTCGAAGCCGGTGAGCTTCTATCACCAGGGAATTCGCAAGCTACCCGAAAGATGGCAAAAGGTCATCGATGCCAACGGAGAATACTTTGACACTTAAGCTTTTTTTGTTTGTTTTTAAATAAAACTTTAATTTTGCAAAAAAAAGCTGAGAACTTATTTATACACCTAGTAGTTATGAGCGCTTATTCTGTCATGATAGAAAACACTGCACTTCTGAGTTTCCTCGTTTACCGTCATAATACCTAGATCTTAGCGTATGACCTCGTCCAGAACGAACCATGGGGTATTTTTGATTAGAATATTTTAATAATATCGATGTTTGATCTATCGTACTTGCGGTTTTTCATAGTTCTATTCTATAGGACCAAAAAGAGCGTAAGGTCGATTTATAAAAGAATATTTTACTCTCCAAAGACAGTTGTGATTTGGAACCAATTACCCAGTATATTTTCTGACTCTTTAAAATCAGCTGCTTTCGTTTAGTACGAATATATTTTTCCATGCCTAAGTATTTGACACTGCCATTTTGTGGTACGTGTCTGTTATTTAATATAATGGTGGGGAAGTACTTTTTCTTATCGTAAAAGTTACGTGGAATGATTTAGTTTTGTTTATGTGGATACGCCATTTTTTAAACCATATTTCTAAGTTGCGCACATACGCTATTAAATAACCAGATGTCATAATCGGATGAGAAAGTAATGAAATAATTACTGCGTCATCAACAAAAGTAGCGACTACAGATCCTGACAAGGTAGATAAGTCAGCAGTATACAGTAGATATGAAAGCGGGATCAACATGGTTTTGGGGATACCAGATTTGGTTGGAAACCAAAGAGGTAAAAAAATCCTTGTATTTAACGATAAAGTGTCTTTTGGTAAGGTAAGCTTTGAGTAATGCATAGTAATCTGACGATAGTAGCTTTTTAATTTTGAATAACAGACTTTCGTGCCAGATCTTGCACGATATCACAGAATACGGCTGAATAATATCTCTTATTTTGGAAGTCTTTAAATATTGTATCTACAACTCTAGGGATTTGTTCAATTGTGACGTAGTTGGGAATGATGCTATTCTCTAGAACTATATGCATTAGTTTCTACAAAAATAGCTTTTCAAAAACCTTCTACAATATTGGTAAAAAACTAATAGGTTTAAAAGAAGCTAGATCATCGCTTGGTTTGCCAGGTTTGAGTATCTGTATGATTGTTGCAATTTTTCACAGTTCGAAAAAGTATTGTAGTCTTATCACGGCGTTGAATAAATAATAGGTAATGTATTTGAAGCCTTTCCTGGTAGTTCTAAAAAACTTTTCCCGTGATTAAATTGTAACTAAGCGTTTTATTTGCACTCAGATCTGATATAATTATTGCCTTGATGTCATTCATTGTAAAAGTTTAATTGGAAGGCACAATTGAAAAGATACATCAAGATATTGTCAAATATAGTCTTCTTCAGTTGTAGTTGATTGCGATTCAAATGGGCTCAACCATTTTGTTGAGTGGGTTGCAAAGGCGACATCTTTGTCAAGATTACGTCTAACCCAATTTTCCTTTTCTAGTCGTATTGGCAGTATATGTTGCAGGGATTGTTTTAATTTTTTTGTTGCTTTTTCGAGCAAATATTCTGTTGCCTCGATAAGTAAAAGACGCTTTAGTTAGTTTTGGATCGGATGATTCCTTATATCGGAAATCAAATTTTTGAGGTCTGTTGTTGGTCGATTCTTTGTATACGCTTTTTAGCTATTTTCTTTTATTAATTTAAATGGGGACAATTGGGTGTATATTATTTAACTTTTTTTTTTCCAGGCTGCTTTTTAGATTACTCCGTTGAAGTGTTCTACTGCTGCTATTATATTCATGTCGTTTTTTAAAGTAAATCTAGTAATAATATTTTATTTACTTTTTTTTATAGTAATCCCAGTCCGCCAATTTGATGCTGAGAGTAACAGGATTTTCTGTGTGTAATACCTGAGTAGACAATGTCATTATTATTGGCGAGTGATTAAAAGACAGATCTAAACAGGACTCAACTTTGCAGTAGCTTGCGTTGATGCCCTTTATAATACCAAAGTCTAATACGTCAGGTATTTTCGCCATGTCTGAAGTCCAATAGAATAGTTCACCTATAGACAAGTAGTGTAGTCCTTTGTTCGTTATTGCCTTTAGCAATTCTCTGCCTTTTGTAGTGGCCACTCTTGATCCTCAGTACTTGTATTTGGTATTGTAGTTTCTGATCGAGATAAATCTGTTACCTAACGTTTCTAAGTATTCTTCAAAGTGCTTTTCTTAATGTTGTATTTTGGAGACAGTAGGCTGTCGATATGTTTTATGTGTATTTCCAATCTTGAATGTAATTGTAGTAGATTGTAGATGTTTTGGGTTGTATTTAGGTAGCTCGTGGGATCTTTAGGTAACTCCTCTCTATAAATTGAGAGTCCGATATTAACATAATGTCAGTGGATTGGTTTGTAAGGAATGCTGTTAGCTTATCTTTATGGTTTCATGGCATTCCACTATCGTAAGCTATTTAATTTATAAGCTATAGTTAGATTTAATCCCATCTGCTCCATTATGAGTTTTAACGTTTTTTTTAATTCAGCTAAATTATAAAATTCGGTGGATTGTTGCTGTTAAGTCGTGTTACTAACAGTATTTCTTACTACTTGAGCATTGTTTGTATTTAGTAGTTGTTCGTTTTTGTAATTGTCCGAATGGTTGCCGTTGCATCTAGATAATTTAACCTTGCTTTCTTTTACTTTTCGTGGACCTTGAGAAGTTGAGTTATCAAGGCATTTCACGCATCGCGGATTTCTGCTAGAAAAATTCTTAGTGCAAGTATGTTGTTGACATCTGGCACATTGCAGTACCACTGTTTAGCAACTAGTGGTTCAAAGTTTACAGTAGAATGTGCTAGTGTGGTAATATTGTAAACATCTTTGTTATTTGCGCCGCTTTTAGTTCTACACAAAAACATGGGTAATGGAGTTTTGGTTATTCTTTGTTTATAACCTCATCTCCTTGGGTCTTAAGCTCCTCTTTTATATCACTTGGGTTGGTTGCTGGGTGAAAATTCTTGAGGACCACTCTAAAGTTATGCTCGTCTTTTTTGGATGTGTGAAATTCTGTATCTTTTCTTGTAAAGCTTTGGAGAACAAGGAGGCTACGGTTGTGGTCCTTCTCGCCCTATCCATCGATGTGGACATGCACCGTTCAAAAACTCAAGAACAATTAAACTGAAATGTCCTGGAGCACCATCGTGCATAAAACACATTTGTAATCTTAATTGATACAGGACTTTTCTAATAAAAAGCAGTGACAGTTCCTCTTGAAGAAGATGTCAGTATACTTTTCTATTTAACGTCATCGGCGGAAAATGTGGATCTATCAAGCGGTCTCCAACGATTCTGATCCACACATTAACTGAGAATTGATGTTGATGACGGACAACCAATGTGTCGTGTGGGTTTTCTTTGGTCCATATGCAATTATTATGGAAATCAATAATAGTGCTTCTAGAGAAGGTATCCCCGTCGGTGTAGAATACTTGCTCCAAAAACTGAGGGTTTTGTGCGATTTTATGTTGCATCCATTAACACAAAGACACTTTTTTGGGAAATCGGTTGGCGAAAGTGCTTGTACTCGTAGAATGTGATACAACAGCTGAATCTTTAATATCCTTTAAATTGGGCTGACTTATTCTTAAAGCAGAGGATTTTTTTTAGTCTTTGTACTAGGATGTTCTTCGATTTCATTTCTTCAACTTGTGGAATTTTAACTATGCGAGGGTCGTTATCAGCCGTATGTTTTTTAAAACTTTCCGTTTTACTAAGACGTTGGTGAAGATGGGCAAATATGGAATGATACGAGATTACACGATGTATAGCTGCACGTGAATTTCCATTGGCAAGGCCGTAAGCAAAATGCATATGGCACATTTTAGCATTTGTTTAATTTACTTTGAAGAATAGAAGCTGGCAATAAACTTTAATGTACCCAATGCTTTGACACAATAATATTGAAATAACAAATACATATTTTCACTTCAAAATGATCAACTATGATATTGGATAGCGTAAGTTATACTATAAAAACTCTTAATTTATTATTAAATATTCTATAATAACCATGTAGTGGGTATATTTGATATTGTTTATTATCTTTTCATTTACTATGATTCTCTTCTTTACATTATAAAAAGCATGCACTACGATTCGTAATTAAATTTGTATGTGTATTCTGATAGGCAGAAATAGCTTCTGTAAGTATCAACTTATATATTGTTTCGTTTTAAAACTATTTTAAAATGCTGTTAAGAGAACACTATATAAAATTTTCTTTTTTCGTGTGAATATTAAGAAATATAGTATTGATTTTCTGATGACTAAACACTTACTTAGTTTGTAAAAGTGCTCAATCCAAGTTTCATATTTTATTTTTGGTTCCTAATTGTGATAAACATAAAGCCGCCTTGTGAAAGTGACAGGGGCTGTCTTTTTTATAGCATTTTATAGCAATTGATCTAAACCAAACTCTAATTATAAAAATGAATAATATGCCATATTAAGCCTACGGATAATTTTGGTAACTCCAGAGAAAAGCGATTAGCAAAACGTCGCTTTTCTTTTTGTTTTGACACTTAGCAGAATATACAAAAAACTTTTAGCGAAATTTATGATGTCGCATTCGCGGCCTTCCTTTATTAGTAATTTTTTACTATTTGCACATTTATAATACATAAACGTTACAACTAATATTATTTATTTCCCAATGGTGTCTGTTAGTATTATTTTAAAAACCTACACAGGTATACTATGCTTCCTTGGGTTTTCTTTTAGATACTACTATTTTGTGACATTACATGTTTCCAATGAATGTAAATTAAAACTTAACGGAGACAAAACGATAATCTGAGATCAAAAGGTGAAAACTATTACTTAAAAAATTTTTTAAATAGTGAGTGGATAGAAAGTACACAACTTGTTAAGATAATTAAATTACCATTAAGCATTATAGCATTTGTAACTAACATATTGTGATTTTATTGTTCAATAATGTAAATCGCATTATGGTTATTTTAAACGATGATTCTAAATTTTATTTTCTAGATATTCTATATTACGTAGAACGCGTCTACATTAACTGTATTCATTCTTATTTAAAAAAGTTATTTATCTTGATCTTAAACATTTTTTGAGAAAACGAATAACACTTAATACTTGATTATAAACTGTAAAAAAAGTAAATCACTTAAAAACCAAAAACTTTTTTTTTCCATATAGGTGCTGTTGTATAGTTGTATAGTCATACAAAGTGGTTTAAATATGACCAGGACTGATTTGTACGTAACCACCCTTCCTCCTGCTTGGGTTAGAACCTGTTCAGTCTTATTTGAGAATTGCTAGAGTGATGAGAGATCAGAAGGTACCGCAGAGCGTAGAACAATGCATTGTGATCAAAATCTTTCTTTAGAAAAAACGTCACCGACTACAACAATAAGAAAAAGAGTGTTTCTTACGGACCCGTGTGTTTGATTAGTGTAAATGCTTCAGAGAGCGCATGGAGAATGGATAGCATAATCGTCGACACGTATAGACGAACTTATTAGTGAGAATAGGCGCAGCACTATCAAGGAACCTAGATCAATGCTGTCCATCAATGTTGGTAGTGTAGTAGACATCGTGAAAACCACCTGCACTATCGCAAGGTGAATGCACGGTGAGTACCACGTACTTTGACGGACGTGAACAAAATGGTGTGCATGCAAGCTGCTAGTCGTCTCCTACGCCAGTTTGAAGGCAAAGTCTCAACAATCCAAGAGACCGCAGAGGAGCCGTTTGCCAGAAAAAGTGATGGCAACGTGCTTATGGGACTGGCATGACGGATGCTAGAATAGTCAATGCAGCTTATTACTCAGACCTCCTGGCAACAGACGTGAAGGAAAAGATCCGATCCAAGCGAAAGAGAATGAAAGCTGGTAGCTTTCCTTTAAGACAATGCACGTCCTCATAAGGCCAAAACAACAATTTAAAAAACCAAAAACTAAAATGGAACCTTTTGCCACCGTACAGTCTTGATTTCTACCTGTTCGGAAGGCTCAAATCAAACATGCAAGAAATGCGACTTGCGAACAACGACGCCATCATCCAGACTATTCGGGGGTGGATACGCAGCCAACCAAAAGAACGTTGGAACAAATGTGTTGACTTCGGAGGGAAATACACTGAAATTTGACATGGGCAAGTAAGTGTTTGACAATTTAGTTTTTGCAAAAAATTCAGTGCGGTCATATTTGAACCACCTTGTATTAATTTTAATCTAAAATGCCAAGTAAAAATAATAATTTAAACGTCCAGAGTATTTGATAAACAAATACAATTGTCTCCAGATTTTATAAAATTGATTAAAATAGGCTACTAAATATTTAGAATATTTGTTCATTTATAATTTAATAAAAAATAATTATTTTTAGTTTAATATTTTTACTGAATATGTTCTTTCAAATACCTAATTAAAGTTTTGATTTTTCTGATTACAATATTTATAAGATTAATTGCAATTTATATTCACCATTTTAGTGTTTTTAATTACAATATTTAGAAATATAAGGATATTGTTATTTATATTATACGTTGACTTTAATAACTGTAGGGTATCAGAAATTGTGATGATTGTAAACAAAGAAACGACATCAAAGCTGACCATGATCTCACCTCCCTTTCCCTAATAAACCATTGCCTATCCAATACTTACTTTACCTTCCAAAATAAATTTTACCGCCAAACTAATGGTGCTCCCATGGGTTCCCCACTTTCACCTGTCATTGATAACCTTTTTATGACCGATTTTGAAACAAAAGCCCTCGCCTCTTTTCACCTTAAACCTACCTGCTGGATACGATATGTCAATGACACTTTTGTTATCTGTCCTCATGGACATGATACCCTTCCAGAATTTCTTTCTCGCCTCAACCAAACCCACACCAGTATCAAATTTACCATGGAAACTGAACATAACAATTCCCTTCCCTTCCTAAATACTCTCATAACAAGAAATCCTTCTAATGACAGCTTTTATTACACTGTCTACAGAAAACCCACTCACACTAAATGCAATCCTACACCACCCTGCCCAATCCATTCGTGCAAACATCCATAACCAGATCCATCAGACTTCCATGTCGCGAAATTGCAAATCATTACCTCATAACCAGATACCATCAGACTTTATGATAATCGAAAAATAATAAAACAAAACTCTCAATAAAATAACCAACAAAAGCATTCTACATCAGGCATCACCAGAATAAGCCGAATACTAATCAGGCAAAATATTCGCACGTTCTTTACGACTAATAACCAAATATCTGGGCTTATTCGCTCATCAAAGGACCACTGCCCCAATGAATCCCAAGGAGTGTATAAAATACCTTGTGGAGACTGCCAAAGGACCTACATAGGTCAAACAAATCGGCAAATATCTAGCCGAATATACGAGGCGATAATGGTTCGGCACTTGCCAAACACAACAAAGAAACAGACCACAAAATTAATTTCTCTGGGGCTAAAACCATTGACCCCATTTCCCATTTCACCAGCAGAATAGTACGTGAGGCAAATTGAAATAGAAAAACGCCCACAGTGCCTCAACACAAGAGATGACAGCCAAGCGTTTGCCTGTCATGGAAGTCCCTTATTGCTCCGCACCGCCAATTCCGCAACACCCTTAATCCTACAAACTTTCCCCAACCCAACGCATTTCTCGCCAAACAAACTTTTACTTCCAGCCCTATAAAGGATCAAGCAGGTCACACGAAAGGTCAGTCTTATTCAAAGATTCAGAGCTCTCCTTGGGGAGTAGGCAGATTGAGACCCCGAGTAAAGAGCTAACCTCTTGAAAATGGCATCAAAGCCGATGCCGAAATGTCGAGAATTTTCCCAAAATAGACGCTGTTCATCCCGTGAACTTCTTCTTCATGTGCGTTGTCCGTTCCGGGTGTTCGCGATCAATATGGCAAATGGAAAGAGGTCTGTCGTTGTTATTGAGAACCAAGATCTTAAATTCCTTAGCCAGGAAATGCGCCTACGTCCGGGTCCTCTTTTTCCTAGCACTTTACCTTGTAGTGTCCGTTCGAGTATCCATAACGTTGTGCATTCCTCATAATATGTCCGAAATACTGTAACTTTCTGATTTTTATAGTTTTTACGATTTTATATAGGCTATTCGTCACATTTCGTGTAGTACTATGATTTTAGTAGTTTGATTAATTCTTAGTAGTACTTCAACGTTCGTCACATGGTCGACCCAAGATATTCTCAATATTCTCCTGTACGTCCGCATCTCAAAGGCATCAAGTTTATTCACTGATGCTTCCGTCAGCGTCCAAGTCTCAGCTCCATACAACAGGACAGAGAACACATAACATTTTAATAGTCTAATTTTTGTATTCAAGTTTAGATCTCGAAACTTAAACACTTTTTGCATGTTTACAAATGTTGATTTGGCTTTCTCAATTCTGCACTTTATTTCTTTAGGGTGCTCCCATTGATTATTTATTGATGTTACTCTTTCAATTGGTTGAGAGTTAACTATTAAGGGCTCGCGTGGAATTGTATTCTTACTGATAACCATGTATTTTGTTTTTTGTATGTTCATTTCAAGTCCGTATTGTCGACTGACTATTTCAATGTTTGACATGAGTTCTTTTAAACCTTCGAAGCTGTCCGCAAATATAATCGCATCGTCCGCATATCTAATGTTATTCATTCTAGTTCCGTTTAATAATATACCAGCAGAGATTCGTTAAATATTTGCTCAGAATAAATGTTGAATAACAGAGGCGAGAGTACACATCCGTGTCGCACGCCTCGTCTTATCTCTATTTCGTTTGAATTATTTCCATTTATTGTAATGTATGCAGATTGATTCCAATAGAGGTTAGTTATGATTTGAAGATCTTTGTCATCTATCCCAATTTTTTCCAAAACATTAATAAGTTTATCATGCTTAACTCTATCAAATGCTTTATCATAATCTATAAAGCAAGCGTAAATATCGACATTCACATCTCTGCAACGTTGAAACATAACTTGTACAGCAAAGAGAGCTTGCCAAGGCGTTACGGAATCCGAATTGAGTTTCACTTAGTTGTTCTTCACAGATATCCTGATACTATATATATATATAATATATATATATATATATATATATATATATATATATATATATATATAGACGCTTTTTAGCAGTAATATATTCATTACCTTTTTTGTATTCAAGATTTTTCTAACAGCATACACATAAACAGAAACCAAGTCACAAAAAGTTTACGAGTGCACGGGTACATTGGTTTGCACACTCGAGTTGAAAGTATGTAATCCACAAGACATTCAATAAAATCCCAGTACGTGCTTCAGACAAATTGACCGCAGATGTGGTGTTAAGTATTTTAAATAAGAACCGCTGCTATACTTAACAATTGCAATGTTTATAAGGACCAATGTGAGTAAATTTTTTTCAAAAAAAAAATTATCCTTAATTTTTGTAATATACTCCAACAATTTTTGGATTTTAGCCGTCAATCAAATTACAAATAAAGTAACCTTCTGTCATGAATCTACACTACAGTGATCTGTGGGTTAAGTAGTCCCTTTGTAACAGTTGTAGTTTATTATCAGTGACTGTTTAGCATTAATGTTTTCACTATGATTATTGGTGACCACCTAGATAGACCAATCGCTGTTCCACAGCTCTTTAGTGGTCTAATCTTATTGGCAATTCTTAAGGGATATTTTATTTTATTCATTTAAAGGCCTTACCATTGGAAGCACTACGGGTTATATAGATTGATTGATAACAAAACTTTAGTATAAATATATTTGTAAAACTTATCCGTGGTAAATTTACAAATTTTACTAGTAAGTAATGCAAAAAATATTCTCACAAGATATTTGCAACATGTAATATAATCTTAAACCCTTTTATATCACTTGCAATATCTGACATAATACAATAAATACAAATGTAACAATATAATAATGTGGTTCAGTGCGTGTGTCACTTTTTAGTTGTTAAATTATATTTTTTTGCATAGGGTATGTCTTCCTTAATGGATACATGTTTGCTGCAGCCTATAGCTTATTGTGATTACCCTAATAAAATAAATTCACAGCTAATTTGTAATTGATGTCCCCTGAATCAGCAGATACAGGTCCTTTACAGAGTGTGCCTGAAAATCTTCCGGTTCCAAGATTGGTTTCCCGAATATATGTTGCCTTTTCCTGCACAGCGCATCGCACTTGCATGGGATATGTAAGGCTATTTCTGGTTCCTTGCTACAAAGTATGCATGCAAGATCACCATTGAATTTACCAATTTTCCAGAGGTGTTCTTTTACAGTCGCATGTTCTGTAAGAAACCCTATGGTTATCTTTAGCTGTGGCCTACTTAATTGAAGGAGTTCTGCAGTTCTCTTTTGGCAAGGTCTCTTATTGAAGGTTTTGCTAAAATAATGTCCTGGTCAGTTCTTCCAGTACATTCGATGATGAGTACGTGTTCTCTCCTTAATAAAGCTTCGGGCAGCACTTCCTAAAATTCCTAATGCAGGTTCTGGGCCTATATAAGCCTCACTCGATCCTGCCTGGCCAATTCATCGGCTTTTTCATTACCGTAGATACCGCAATGTCCAGGTGCCCATAAGAGTTTTACTGTGTTATGTTTTGCCAGTGCATTGAGTTTGTTGATGCATTCCCATACTAGTTTAGATGATGGTTTTGTGCTTGATAAAGCCTTTAAAGCTGTCTGGCTGTTTGATATAATATATGATCCGCTTGCTTTGAATTATATTACCTAATGATTATTTAATAATAAGTTCTGATGCTTTTAAAAATTGTGAAAGTGTTTAATATCGCTCCATTACCTGAAAACTTAGATGATAGATGATCTAAAGTTTAATTAAAGATAAATGGAATTTGTATATATCTCTAATCTGCTTCAAAAATTGACTACGAAATGAGGACAGAGTATTAATGTACAATAATCGATAACACTACTCAATTTGAATACTAATAAATAAAATAGTTACTACGTAACAGCAATCTAAGCAGGTGAGTATTTACTTTGTAATCATACTATTCACGAAGATATTGGGTGCTGTGCTAATAGTGATAAAGAAAAGGCTGAAATTATAGCTGACCATCTTAGGAAAGTCCATGCTTTTTGATAATAATATTAACATCAAAAATAAGGTTCAATTATTATTGCAAACTTTTTGGTAACTGGACCTATCCCCAAAAATTTCACAAACACTGATGTAGCATACATAATTAATATTAAAATTCTAAAAAATTCTTTAATTACTACCAGGAAAATTCTTAAAGAATTCTCAAAAAGGGCCTACAATCCTTAACCCAAATATACAAAGCTGTCTTAGAAACATTCTTATTTCTCCTTCTATATAAGGCAGGTTTTTGAGAATTTTTAATGTATGACCCTAGTTGAAAAAGAGCCATTGTTGCCAGCCTCCACTTCCACACAAGAAATTGCAGTATGTTTTATGATTACGCCATGAAACAAGATGTAGAAAAAATTCACCATCCGAAACGGACTAATTTGTAAAGCAATTATTTTGGATTCCTTCCATATGTAAATTGTTTGTGTATTTTTTATATTGCATGAATTCGCTAAAACTTATAGACTTTTCTTTATATACTTTGTGATTCAGATAATGCAGAAGAATAAGATGGTAACAAGTGATATCATCAAGACATAAGTCATCGTTAATTACTTGCATTTACTGAAAAACAATAATTAGTTATTTCCTAATTTGCAACACTTCACTTTTAAGGGCCTAGCTAGGTTTTTAAATTTTAAATATTTTAATTTTTTTTTACAAATTTCGTCCCAATGTATGTCTTCTTTTTTTTCTACTTTAATCAGCTCTTGTCGTCCATCTTTGAACATAAACCTCCCTCATTTCCCTCAACCGTTCTCTATCCAATTTGGGGACTGTAAGTTTCTTGATGTTATCAATCCATTTCATGTTTGGTCGTCACCTATTTCGCTTACCCTTCCAAGGCCTTCATTTCTTTTTCCCACTTTTCTTCGTCCATTCTAGCAAGGTGTCGATTGTTTAGTCACTACGTCTTTTACACCTGTTATTTGCCTTATCCATGAATTTCTTTTTTGTCGCGCAGCGATATTAGCAGCATTACCCGCTTCGTTCCTCTTTGAGCGACCTTAATTTTGTTTACTACTGCTCTTGTTAATATCCACGTCTTTGTGTCATACGTCATTACTGGTATAATGCATTTGTTATAGACTTGAACTTTTTGGTAGTTTCCAAACTTTGCTCTAAACACATGGCTTAACTTTCTGAAAGCACTCCATCCTTGTTTTATTCTCCTCTTTAGTTCTGCCAACTGATTTAGCTTTTCTTTGGTTATTCTTTATGCTAAGTAGATATACTCTTCTACCTGCTCTATATCCTAGATGTTTATTGTTATCTTTCCCTTGTTTTCCCATTATGTATGCATTTAACTTAAATTTCTTAGTACAGTAGATATTATCGTGTTATTTTTTGAATTTTTTATCTTTACTATGTTATTTGTTAGTCTTAATATGTTTTTCTTGTTTGGTAAACTAATTTATTGTTGGTATTTAGTTTTATTTGCTGTAGCTACTTTATCTAAATAATGCAATGATTACTTCTAGTACATTTCTTGCAATTTAAACCATAGAACATAAGCCGACGTTTGCTGAGATTTATTATTGGAGCGGTCGCTTCTGCTGCAATTACACGTTTCTGTTGCGCAGCTTATTATAAATTGCCGTATAAAATTCTAAAGGAGCAATTTCACCGCGATGGCTTGCAGAGCGCTGTTCTGCAAATGCATTCTAATTAAACTTGAGCAAGTTTTAATGTACTGATGTAGACAGCCACTAGAAGTAATTTGTATAATGCCGCATTGCACGTGCACTGTGAATTACATTTAGCGTTTCAACGGACTGGCATTTCAGGATTTAATTTTGGGCCAGCGAATGCTAGCTGTAGAGTTATAATTTGCAAATAAAAGTTAATCGTAATACCGTTAGTATGTTGATTACTCATAGTTTTATATTTCTGTATTTTTTTTGTATTTGTCTTATCATTTTGTGTTAAAATCTTTTAATGTACAGCAGTGGCATATTTAGTAGTGAATTTACAGTTTTCTGAAATTTAAATCAAATTTATTTGCTTTTAATGTACCTTTTTGCAATTGGCAAGGTGCAAATAATTATTACCTTTACTTTAAGCATGTATGTATTATTGTTGAATAAGTAATGTCTTTTAGTGGTCACGCAATTCCTCAGACTATTTAAAGCGGTTATATGTGCGGTTTTATTGCTTATTATGTTACTTATCAATTCACTTGTAGAGCGAAAAACTTCTCTCAGTAGAACTGTTCAAGAGATGGCTTTACCTAAAATTGGTTTTGTGTATTGATTAAGAGTTTGCTAATCGATTAAGTTGTCCCGTTCTTTTGGTTATATAATCTACAAATAGGTGCGCATATAAATAGCAGTAATAATGTTGTTAGCCTAACTTGTCTGCTTAGTAATAATATATTGTATGTCAATTTTTAGGTAGAATTCTCGATATGTCTTGGTTCTTCTTACCCAGTTTAAATAGTTTTGGTGAGATTCGCCTATACTTTCGTTGAACCAAATGTTAATTGAGGTTCCAGGACTAATTTTAGTTTCAAGATCAAAAAAGTGTTTCTAATTCTCTTTCAGAAGTGCACCAGTGTAGTCATTTCTTAGTGTTCTCTTATACATTCGGACTCACATTAAGGTAAGTTTTGTATATTTTCCAGATGATTATATTTAGATTTGATCTAAGGCTAGCTAATATTTTTATTGCAGGCTGGATATTTGATAGAAGTAAGACATTTTTATTTTGATGTTACATAATTGTATTCTTGTAGAAACATATTTTTAGTTTTAAATAAATTTGTGTCGTGCCAGTTTTTCTAACCTTAGTGTCTATGTACATGTTTAAATTTATAGCTGTTCTTTTGCCTTTTTGAAAAATTAAAATGTTTGTTCTTTTATAAATTTAGAATTCTATATTTATAATTTTATTTGTTAAAGATTATATGTAAGCAAATTAACGTGTTATAAAAACTGGTATTAATTTTTTGATAACTTGCTACAGTTGAATTAATTTTTCCCATGTACCTATATAAATAATACATACACATTCATATTGCCAAGTAAACTTTCTAACTATTAATTTTAAGTAAACAGCAATTAATAGTATTCTTAAAAAGCAGCAAGAGTATGTTCAATGAATGCTATAGAAGGCTTTGTTGTATTTGCTCTAGAAATGACTATTGAATTGATATGGTACTTTTATGAGCAAAGACACTATTTTTTTAAATTAATTTAAGATGTTTGTTCAAAGTATTCACATAAAAACATATCTTTGTCTAATATTGTTCAAACTTTCACAACATATAAAAGCAGAATATTGCCAATTTCTACACAAAAAATATTTTTCCTCCTTAAACTCCCATTAGAAAATCTAGCAATATGGATATCCACTCCTTTTTTGCATCCGGAAGTCAAATAAAAAAACCCTTCTTAACAATATTTAAGAGACTTTAACACACTGCTACAATTTTTACTGCCTTATTCAACATGTATGAACAATTTTTTATAGCCTTACAGAAGTGAAAAGTACAAGTCAATTCTCAGATATCAATTACTAGCTACTCCAATGTTATTTACACTCCTTAAGAGAGATATCGAGCTTATGAAGGAATAGCACTTTTCATAAGATTCGAAGTTTATATATATTATACTAATCACATTTTAAAGCGCCAGAAAATAATTGCACACTTTTATCAAATGCATTATTTATAATAATATGCCTACCTGAAAACTCGTAGCCATTAGCATCAGTAGAAAACCTAAAAAGTCAACAATTCTAGTAAATGTGTCGAACAATCTGTAAATAGAGCAGGACGTATTATATATAATATTTCGATTCATATAGTAGTACGTATATTTTACATTTGCTAACACTTAACCTAACCTGGTCAATTCTAGATCACCTTTACCACAATGATCACTTTCCGCTAATACTAACGACATATATATCTAAAATACTAGAATCTTTTTATCAGACGACCAAAAAGGATTACTAAAAGAATTTTTTAAAAATCTTATGTTCACCGAAGAAGAGAGGTAGTATCTTAGTGGTTAAAATTATGTTGTATACCAAATAGCACTAAACGTAGGGCCTTTCCTACTTTCCGTTGGCTTTTAACCAAACTAAACCTCCAAAACGTTCACAAATCTTGAACTATTGAGAAACATATATTTACTAAAGCTTTTCTAACCTACATTCAAACCCTTATCTTAATATTCAAAATTTTACTTTTGCCTGAGAAGTACGAAATAAAAAAGAGGTATTTTTAGAATATTTGTCCCACATTGAACACCATTATTCATATATATATATGTATAAAATAAATGTTCTGTTAATAAATGTAAAGATAAAGAAGAAGAAAATAGAAAACACTTTATTAAAGACATGACAGACATTTCCTCAAGGTTGTTTTAGAGCTAGATATAAAATTTTATAAGTAGTATAAAATTTCATCTATTCGCATAAATCAACGTCGTGTAAAATTATTTAATAACGGAGCAAGAAGCGTGTACCAAGAACTTAATAGAAATTCTAACAAATAGCTACTATCCTAGAAAGATATGTGACTGCAATAGTTTTACGCATTCCTGAGGATCGTAATTACAGACTATGTGTTTTTTTTAAAGCAATTCATATTTATTGTATCAAGCAACAAAAGGACTAAATAGATTTCGCAACATAATAAGCTTTTTCTGCTTTAACAATCTATGTATAGATTTGAACAGAGAGTAAACAAAGAAATATGGCGTGATCTCGGGTCTTGATTTACACGAAGAGCGTCGTGCTTTTCCTTAGCTTAAATTAGACTACTTTTTGGTCACAAACCCGATTTATTTGCAGTCACCACTTATTTAATTAAACTTCTTACTAAGTGTATTTTTGCAATGTTCAACATTCAGTACCTCATATTCTTTTAGATTGCAAGCACTGTTTTAATATTAAGAGCTATTAGATCTTCGTAAGCTTTTGTTCTCAAAATTACCTTACATGTGTTTAATATTAAATTTTTTGCGTCGAGACTAATTGCTTAACAAATTAGGACGCAATAATTATTAAAGTAATATGCTCTAGACACGTAATTTTAAAAGGCTTTTTACAAGATTGTTATAGTTTTTGTACGCATACACACGTGTGTATGTATATATTTATATTTTATTTACTAATAGAGCTTTCTATTTATTTTTCTATTTTTATTATTTTTTAACACATTTACAAATTATATTTTGACTTGGAGAATATTAACGTAACTTTTTCTATATTTTTAATTGTTGAGGGAATGCCCTTCTGGGTCAACACTCCTTAAATCAAATTAAAAATAATAATTTGGAAGAACAATAATAAGACTAATTTTCTGTTAACCATATTTTTTACAAATCCAGGCTCTTTGAAGTAGTTTCCTTTGGTAGCTACTAACCGATGAAGGCGATTTCTTCATTATTCGCAGCAGTATCTTCAACTCGATTTTGAAGTTTTGCCTCGGGGTCCTACTTAAACGCATAATCCATCATTTATAATCGCACAAGTGATGATTTCTAGTTTTCCTTTAAAACTACATCTCTCATGTTAAGGTTTTTTGCTATAATCTTGATGCAAATACCCAAATTATGTTTGACAGTCTGATATGTTCGCTTTAATTCAAGTATAACTCACTATCTATTATTCTGTAAGTCTATTAATAATTTGTAAAAATTCGTTATAACTTATTTATTTAAACTAAAACAAAAAATAAAATAATAGTCTAAGTATTCTTCATTAACCAAAATAATTTCCTGTCATTTCGACTCTTAGTTTTTTTTTTATATTACTTTCATTATATAATTTCAATTTTTGTTTATATATTTTGTAGATTTAATGATGGGAAAAAAACAATTGTGTGCAAAATACTTATAAAAATTTATGCTAGGTTATAAAGCAAAGACGATTCTTTACAAACGTATAAAAAAATGAGGAAGTTTGTGAACATCCGTTGGCAATTGACAATCACAAATTAAAGGCTTTGCTAAAAGCAGATCGATTTATCAGATCACAAAATAACCTGGTGTAAAAAGCCATCACTGGTAACCTGAAATAAGTTGATAAGTTAAAAGGACTAGACAAATAGGTAGTTTACAAGCTAAACAAAAATAAAAAATCTCGGTTACGAAATCTGCCTTTTTGCGTAATACAAACAGCTCCTCTTTCTATTGGATTATGACGTATGACAAAATGTGGATTTTAAACGGCAATGAGCGACGTTCGGACCACGATGAAGCTCCTCAGCACTTTCTAAATCGCAATTTCATGAAAAGAAGGTCTGGTCTGCAGCCGGTATTGTCCACCACAGCTTCTTGAATTAGAACGAAACCATCACGGTAGAAAATACGTCTAGCAAAACGAAGAGATGCACCGAAAACTTAAATGCCTGCATTTGGCATTGGCCAAACTTCATGAAAACACCCAACCACGAAACCCTGCCTTACCATGTATACTCAACAGACGTTTCACCCACCATCGCTTTTGCGAGCACCTAGATAACTTCCCGTAGAAGAATTGTCGTAATGGTGCGTTTGACGACTTTACCGCACTGAGAACTACAGAATATATTATTATTAAAAATTTATAGATTCTAATGATTTTTATTCCGATTAATAAAGTTTTCTTTAAAGTATGATAAATGCGTTTAAAGTTAAAAATTAAAAACTTGTATATAATATATTTAGGATAATCTAATAGTAATAAATAAAAGAATAAATTAAATTATCACTTTGATGTTTAAAAACTACGTTAAAAAAATTATAATTTTTCCACTTAAATGTTACAATAAGTGCTTCCGAAGATTATAAAGGTTTAGAATGATTCATATTGATGGTAGACATTAGGTTACCATTCTCTATTTTTCAAATCTAAAATTCTTATTAAAGTTTAATAATATTTATGATTTTAAAGCGTAACTATGCTAATAGGGGAATCTTATTTTGGTGATCTATCGCTGACTGATCTTTTAAAATTTGTGTTTCTCTCTTTTTATTCTTCAGTTTCTGTTAAAAGTTGTTTTATACGTTCTTCATTTTCTCTTTCATACGTTTTGTTGTTTATTGTTAATTTATTATATTTTATCTGCGCTTTTTCTCATTTTTGTTCTGCTTTTTTTCTTAATGGAAATTAATTGTTTCTGCCCTCTTGGACTTTTTTGGGGTAGTCTTTATCTATCCATGCATTTGTGCCTTAAATTCTTCCTTCTTAATTATTTTCATTTTTGACTAGATTTTCCAAGTCTAATTAGTATTGGTTTTGTTTTAATTTTTTTATGTATCTCTATTCATTGGAAGACCCCAAGGTTATTAAAAACCGTTGTTCTTTTTCAGTGTAACATTTTCTTTTTTATCTAACACTCTCGTTACCATTAAGTTTATTTTTCTGACCTCTTTCTAGCAATAAATCCCCTTTCCTAGTTTTTCGACTTTCTCTTTCAGCTGTGCATTTTCTTGTTTCATTCTAGTTATGTCAGTAGCTATTTGCCCCAGCTTCATATCGATTCCATCTAGCCTGTTCTTAATTTGCTTACATGTTTCTTCAAAATAATTCATATTGTTTTACTATCTGTGGATATGTCACTATGTACTTGCTTTTGTCAAATGTGTTGTCTATCTTAAAAAAATTATGCGTGGTTTTAATTAGCGTTTTAATTTTTTTATCTATTTCCTGTATGAAACTCTCATCATTACAGTCGGTTCTGATCTTAAATCCGATCACTTTTATTTTTAAATTTACTCGCGGTACTGGTGAAAATGCTATAATCGTGTTCGATCCTAGTGTCAAGAATTTCTGATTTAATTATTTTGCTATACTATTGCGTTAAAGTTGGCTCGATGTAGCTCAAATTTAACTTTTGCATTGGAGCTCAACAAATATATACACTTAGTATGACCACCAGTGATTACCGCCCTTATATAACAATTTTACTATTATAAAAATAGTTAAGCTTTATAAGTTGTATTATACTTAATTTTATTAGGGGTACTTTTAATTAAATTTTTATCGCTGTTTAACGAAGTCACAAATTTACTTATACTTTTGCATATTTTATTACTTTTTGTATTACGGCTATAACTGTTAGCTTTTTTTGCGGAATTGAGTGCGGACCGTGAAATCGACGTCTACGATTCTGTCGTACTGTAAATATTCTGAGAAAATTCCCGACAGCTGTACAGAGGTAACAACAATTGAACCACCAGATCAATGAAAAATAAGCCAACCAGGTAGCTAAAGATACGTAAATTTATAAATACAAATATAAAAATAACGAAGGTAGGTTAAAAGTAACAGTTGTGCGAAACGTCTATTGGTTTCTAAGAGCTTGACCCAAGCTGATAGAAAAGGTTTATCATATGCAGTGCAAAATGAGTAACAAATAGTATAGTCAGAAACAACTCAAGAAATTATTATTTTCGTATACAACTTGGATATTCTAAACCTAAAATTATAATAAGAAAATAGCAACAAAGCCGTGCAAAGGATAACAAGCAACAAACACAAAAGTGTGCTGTATAAAGAACAATGAAGAACAATGACATAGAAGCACATGTCTTTCTCAGGACTAAGAAGAAAAGTAGATCTGCAGTAAAATTAAAACAAAAAATAAGGACAATTAGATAAAGTATTGTATACATCACAGCAACCAATGCTAAATGTGGATCAAAACATTAAAAATCTATTACTTGAAGTAATAATAATAACCAATTCAAAAGAGGTATGTGGAACTACAAAAAGTAACAGGAGAAGGAAACAAATAAACTGGTAAAACGGCAAGCTAATAACACAAACAAAAATTAAGGAACAGCTATAAAAAATAATTAGGGCATAGATCAGTTGAAAAATATTACGAATACAAGTATTGGTCAAAAACAAGGTGAAAACAGTGTAATTATAATCATAGAAAACATTTGGAGAGGAGATAGGACGGGAATACTTTGGAAATATAAAAATACTTTTATAAACTACTTACTTAACTTAGGGGATTAAAAGAGACCCAGCTAAATATATAAAAAACAAAGACGAAATGTTATTGATAAAAAAAATGACATAATAAAAGGTTTGGCGGCGTATTTTGAGAAAATGTTAACGACAAAACAAACGCAAGAAATAAAAATAGAGAAAACAAACGAACCTAGTAGTACAAAACATAGAAGAAAGTGAAGTACAGTAAGAAATAAAAATAGAGCTAGTATTATAAGCTACAAAAAGAGGTAAAACATGCTGTTATGATAGGATAATGTTCAGAAATGGTCAAGATTCTAAGCATTAAAGACTAGCAATTCTAACTAAATTACTTAAAGGATACCCATTGTAGATTCAAAAAGTATAAAAAAATGAACGATAAATTATTTGCAATAAACGAAGAAAGATAAATGGTAAACTAGCCCAATATATAAACAGTCTATTTGAAAACACAATTATCTACATGAGAACCTAAAACTTACAGTCTGAAAAATTTACAACAGAGGGGCTAAGACAAAGAGAAGTTTTTAATTCCGCCTTATTTAACTTGTAATTGATGACGTTCTAAAGAGAATAAAGGAAAAAGTTAAAAGCTAAAAGTGAGCTACATGAACATGGATCAATAGAAATATCAGACTTGCTGATATATGCAAAGAACAAGAAAGACCTGCAACACAACTTGTAGATATGAAAAAACGTACTACTAACAAGAAACTTAAAGATAAACGTAGAGAACACCAAAATAATGGAAATAGGAAAGGTAACATATCAACACTAAACGATAGCGAAATTAAAAATCCAAACATATAAATATTTTGGAGTAAAAATACAGAGAAACGAAAAATTGCCACAGAAATAAACTATAGATTAAAAAGCACAACCAAGGTCTACCGTGCATTAAAAGCACATGCATTAGGAAAAAATCTCCTAAAAACAAATGTACAGTGTTCAAAATCATATTCAACCCATACTGATGTATCAATGGAAAAATTGGGTTCTCACAAAGCAGATAAAAAAAACTAAAATTCAAGCCATGAAATAAAATTTCTACAGGATATAAAAGGAGTTACGTGGTGAACAAAATCAGAACTGACAAGAAATGCCAAGTACTAAGATGGTTTGGAGATAAGAGATAAGAGGAAGAGGTAAACCAAGAAAAAATGGAACAAGGAAGTAGTGGACAACTGAAGACAGAAATGGTTGATCTGAAGTAAAAGAAAAAAATTGGCAAAGAACAAAAAATAAAGAGCCAAGAAAACTCTTAGTGAAGTGTGGATATAATTTTAGCTAATATTTTTAGCTGCAATGCACCACACTCGCCATGTGTGTTGATACATGAGCCAATAACCCTTTTGTTACAATTTTGTAAGCTGTCATAAGAAGACGACTAAATTTGATGCCAATGCCAATAGAGCAAACAACACTTCAACAATGCGAAACTTATTAGAAAAGAGGAAAGAGTATATCATTCAATTATACATATCCTTTGTAGACTATAAAAAGACATTTGGCTTCTTAGAAATCTGGGCAATACTCAACTCGATGGTGTTCTGTAGAATATACAGCAGATACAACCAATTAATAAAGAACATCTACAACATTGCGAGTATGTTTATAAAAGTAGACCTAAGTGCAACTACAGATAACAACCCATATATAGAGAATAAGACAAGGTATATAATCTCCCCAAAGCTATTTACCAGCGTGCTAGAAGATGTTTTTGTCAAATAGATTGGTCGAATAAAGGTATAAATATTGATGGAGTGAACTTGAGCTACTTGAAGCTTGCTAACATCGTTATACTTAGTAAACCCCACCGAGGATTACATAAAATGGTTAACAAACTTAACAACCGCTCAAAACAAGTCGGTCTAAAAATAAACAAGACGAAGACTAAGATAATGACAAACGTGAACAAAAATATAAACATTATTTTAGAAGGTGCGCCGTTGAAAATTTTTGGGAAATATATATACTTTATCATCATCCCCAGAGTTTAAATATTCCTTCTCTGAAAATACGCCTCCCAAGCTGTCATCATGCTATGTATATACTTAAGTCAATAAATCTTGCTCAGCTACATTCTAAAGGACAAAGAAGTTCCAATTATTTAAAGGAAAAAGTTTACAACCCATGCGTCATCCCAGAAATCACATATGGCTGTGAAACTTGGAGACTCACAAAAATAAACTCTCAGTGGTTGACGAGAACACAAAGGGCACATGAAAGGCGAATGATCGAAATAAAACTAACAAATAAGGAACGAAATACGCGAAAAAAACAAAAGTTAACGATATTATGGAAAACACTGCAGAGCTAAAATGGCAATGGGTTGGCCATTTGGCACGTAGGCAAGATAATAGATGGATTAAAACTGTATTATAGTGGAAACCGGGAAAAAGAAAACCAAATAGAAGATGGCGGGATGACATACAAGACATAAGAATACAGTGGACAGAGAGAGATGAAACATTTTGGAAAAAGCTTACGTTCAACAATAGATGGAAAAAGGCTCATCATGATCATTGTGCACAGTTACACTGTAATATCTTTATGTTAAGTATAATATTGTAATTTACTTACCACCTGACAATGTATTAAGATTTTTTATTGTGTTATATATTTATTTTTTGCAATCCTCAATATTTATAATTACATAAGATGCCAATTAGTAATTAAAATTAAACTTGTCTATAGCAGAACATCCCCCCCTCCAAATAAGTATTGTTATTGTGTAGAGTAGCATTATTTTAGTGCTTATTTTAAGAGATTTAAATACATTGAGATGCATTTTTCCGCTTGTGTAAATGAGAAGGAAGTAAAACCTGCTGCTGCGTAACTTATGCAGGCATCCAGTTGATTACAATATCCAAAGCGACTGCATTCGCTTGAAGAAAACGGCCGGCGACGCCGGCGTCGCGTGCTGCGTGCTCGCGAGCGTTCACAGACCGACATAAATCAGCGGCTATCGCAGGTTTATCACTGTACAAATAATAAACAGCGCTGCTCCGAAAAAATCAAGAATCTATGCGAACGGCATACGTTAATACGTTCGTATCGTGCTGTAAATTGTATAATTCTATTAAACACGGCCGCTTTAGATTGTGGAATGACGTGACCGCCGGGACGGGATTATGATAACTTCATTGACCCGCGCAATTGCGGTTTCATTCGCAGGTTCTGGGCTGAGGATAGCGCCGCCCGCGTTCGTGGCTCGTTAATTTAGTCGCGATCTGCAATAAAATTAACAGTCGCCTTGCAATAAAAATGCGCTGCTCGCGGGTCGGTGGGCAGCTTTAAATTGTTGTAAGCCGAGCCCTAGCAATTAAGCCAGCGTAAATAGCAATTAATTTGTAATAATGCAGTTGGCATAAACAGAAGCACGGCTACAGACGTTATGGCTTATTGAGGCAATTATTCGGGTTGCACAACAATGCATTGATTGAGCTCGAACAAAAAGCCTTTCCATTATGGAGCAGCAATAGACTAACCGACGCAACAAACCTGTTTTGCTTTTAAAACCTTACACAGGTAATAACAATTCGATCCTTTCATCATACTACAAATGAAAGCTTTGTAATTAAATTGAAAAGGAATTACGATTGTTCTCTTTTATCTGCAAGAGTACACTTGCAGTTCTAGGAGCCAAGACATTTTATTATAAAATAGTTAGCTGTGCCAATAAGTAACTACGAAAAATATTTAGAATGAGTACTAAAAGATTTTTTGACAAGCAAAATGCCAATGCATAAATCCACAAAAAATGTGAAATCAGTTAATTGCTATTATGTTTTCAGTAAACATTTTAGTGGAGTTTTGGGTGCTTTAATTATCGATAACCATCAAATTTCAAAGCTTTCCATGTTTTTAGATGTGCTTTAAATGTTAGTTCACCTTTGTAATACTACTGGGTTCTGTTTCTTAAGATTTGGGGAGAATTTAATTTTTATTATTGTGAATTAATGTCACAAACAATATCTGAGCCGCAATTAGGTGTGAAAGATAGGGGCCGTAATTCAAAATGTAATACCATCAACATTTTACCAAATCGAAAGCATGGATTTTTTGTCAAAACGATTCTATCAAGTAAATAATGGTAAATTTTAGTTTCAAAGAGGTCACTGCTTGGAGCATCTTCAATTAGTAAGGTAAACTCAATTTTATAACAAGTGACAATAGTTCCAGAAGATTTTCAAAACATTTCGATTCGCTTGTCGTCTAGTTTTGGTTTCTTGGGCACAAAATAGCGTTGACGTAAATTATTTTCGGCAGCCATATTCAAGGTGCGGAGAAATTACAAATGCTTGTTGAAAATTCGACGTTCAGAGTAACTTCAAAATCTCCTTTATCTAAAACAGACCATATATTGGAACGTGGTTATGTTTATGATTAAAGTCTAACTAATTATATTATTTTAAAACAGTCTCATAATTTACATTTCCTTACTTTTCGGTATCGCAAATCTCCGTTGCAGCATTACTTGTTGATAGTTTCAGTTTACAGCAATAGCAAATCAAAACTGAAAGTTCAAGTTATCAATTATTTGTCTATGTTATTAGAACGATACATAATATTAGTTTACAAATGCTTAGTCTTAGATTTGATTCTTATGTTAAACAGCCGTCATTCATTCGACAAAAGAACTAAAACTTTATGTAGTACAAAATGTAGCTATAGTTAACCATCTTCATGGTTAACCCCGTGTGGGGTTGCTAGTCCTTCATCGGGCGCCTCCCCAGGTGGCGGATAGGGAAAACTCCATCAGATATGTAGTAGGAGTGATTGTAGAAAGAAACATTGCAAAATATGTAACAAACTTTGTGCTTATATAGGAAAGGATATTGTTACTCCAAATATCAAGTAAACATCATCAAAATATATGCCCCTACTAGTGACTATACTAACGAGAAAGTATACGATTAAAATGTGGCCTATTTTATCCAAAGAATAAATTTTTTAAATTATATAGGTTTTCAAAAACTAATAGACATGTATTTTTTAATTTTTTTGAAGAATTATTATTTAAAAAAAATTGAAAAAAATTTCCCGCCAAAAGTGACATGATAGCGTAAACAGTTATATGTCCCAGGAGTGAAAAAGAACAACAATATAAATTAAAAGATAGGCAAACACCTGTAACCATTAATACACACTCTTAGTTTATTACGTGACTGGCAAAATTCGAATTATAAATTTGTTTTACATACATAATTCCGACTTTTCTGTTTGGTTTACGCTAATTTATTTAATAACCTATGTATATTTAAAGGCTGTTGTTTTCAGAAACTTCTTGCATTTATAGAATAGTCTTAAATATTGATATTTTCTCTTTACTAGACTTGCACGATTGATTCTTTTGGTGCCTATAATTCTTACTATCTGGTGTGGCGGCCTTTTCGCCCTTGAACCGCTTGTGTATCGTGGCGGCGCATGCTGGTAGCATATGGGCTTTTGCTCAGCCGGCAAGTCTGCATACGCCGTCGGCGGCACCCTTTGAGACGAAAAGTGCTGTCGAATTAAAATTTCTCGCAAATGATCTACCGCTAAGCCAGGCGCGAAGCCCGGCGACATACTCACACCGCATCGCGGCCAGTGCGGCCGCGTTTAACCAACCCGCAATATATACTCGCATCGCAACACGTCCAGTGCGGTCGTGCTTAATCAACCCGCAAGATTATTCGACCGCAACGCGGCCAATTCGGTCGTGCTTTACCAACCCGCAAGAAATACTAGATCCGCATCGCATCTCGGCCAGTGCGGTCGTGTTCCAGACACGAAGACATCGCAACAAGGTGGCCACCGTGAAACCAACGCCGCCGAAGCCGAATCCGATTACAGGTGAGCGATTTGGCAATTACTCATCGGTTGATATCGGTACCTCGCTTTCGTCGGACGATTTAAGGGCGTTCAGCTTTACTTTTCAAAACGGGCCGTACTTAGTTCCCCACACCGCACCACGAGGGCACGGCTATGTACACGCCTGCCTCTCCACTATCCTTGTGTTTAGATTCCCGACTTTCTTTTGAAGGTTGTCCATAATTATAATATTATTTTTTCTATTATCTGTTTTTTATTCTTTTGTCCCATTATTATTTGATCTATTTACTAATGTCTGTGTATGCGCATTCTTATATTAAGTTTTATTTTAACTGATAATAATCTTTCGATTACAAAAATTTTGTAAACGTTTCTATTTGTCTGGTGTAATTATCAAACCTAAGCCTTTCTTTTCTCTCTTTGTTTTTTTACTTTTAACCGGTACACCAAGTAATTATTAATTTTGTAGACTTTTCCCACTTTTTGGTTTTTTTGGTACTTTAATAATCTAAGCCTAATTTATTTTTCTTTCTTGATAAGCTCCTACTATTCCATGTACCACATACAATTTTTGCACAAGAAATTCTATTCTTTTCCTTATTTTCAGTTTAGGGTTGACCTTTATTTACTGTATTTATCGTTTTGTTTTTTGTCTAATATTTTTTCTTTTTCTTTTGTAATCGTAAGTGTACTTTGGTGGTTTCGTCTTTTTTTGTGCCGGACTTCTTGGTTGTTAATTTTTAGTTTGCCTAACAACTTCGTTTTCCTTTTCGTCTCAAGCGTATACCTTTCCCCCGGTGGATATCTTACTGAATTCCGTTTTTACACTTTTTTTTGATTTTTTTTATTGTTGCTTAATTTCCACTTGTCCCTCTCCTTTTAAGGGGTAATTCTATCTTGTGTATATGAAATCAAGGGTCATTTTCTACAATTAAAATAAGAAAAATGAAATGATATTTTTTATTTCGGTAAATAAAGTTAAAGTAATTAAAAAAATTTTTAAAATTATTTTAAAACACACTTATACAAGAAACTCCTCTTTATCTGCGGGCGACCACCTGGAGGTCGTAGGTTTTAATGTAGAACAAAAAATAAAACAGATTTTAAAAGTAGATATAAAAATCTAGTAAAGTACGTAGAATATTGTGAAAATATTGATTTTTACAAAAATGGCGTGAATTTGAAGAAATAAGTTATTTTTTACAATAAAATCGGTCATAAAATCATTAATTCGAAAACATCCTAAGCATTTCACTAGAAAATGTCGCTATAAAGCTACAGTTAAAATTTAGAGTTAATCGATTGAAAATTAAAGGCACTAGTTTGTCACCCGACTCGAAAAATGTGGTTTGAGAAAAATTTTCAGTATTAAAATTTTAAGGAAATTTGTTGTTTACCTTCAATGAAAATGTTAAGTATTGGAGACATTTAGTGGTCAATTTTAAAAGATTAATAAGTACCGACAGTCCATAATATATTATTAGCCGCCAAATAAACTCGAAATTTAAAAACCGATCATTTGAAGCTCGCTCTTAAATTACCTGAAAATCGACCCCATTACTTGAGTGAAAAAAATTGACTTTTTGGACCATCTAAAAATTTTCCCACATATGCAGATTTTTGGATATTATTTTTGGATAGTTAAAGAAGCGTTTTAGCAAATAAAAAATGGAGAGAAAAAATTACAGGGTAGTATTACCCCTTTTAAGTAAGGTTGTTTTAATATTGATTTTTTATATATTTGTTACTTAGTACTTATTGTTTAGTGTCTAGTTTTTAATTTCTAATGTAATTTATTACCATCCCAGTTTTTTTCTAAGCGATGTCACTATATATATTCTTACGTCTATTTCCAACTTCTTGTTTACAAATTATTTTTACACTTGCTGTCCATTGTGTTCGTAAAATATTACTACTTTTACTACTTTATTACATCTCTTTTTGTATTTTTCTGTGGTTTCCAATTTGAGTTTTAGTTTGTATATTCTATTTATTAACTTTTTTTCGCTGTCTCACTCTTTTTTACTTCTTCTTATTTGCCTTCTTATATCTTTGTTCCCTCATAATTCCTTGTATTGCCTTTAGGTCTCTCAATTCTGCGAGTTTGTTTTTCTCTGTTGTTAGATTACTTTTCTCTTATATTTTCTTGCTGCATTTAGTGTAATGTTGTTACGGTAAATAATTATTCTTAACGTTTGCTCTTTGATAACATTTCATCATTACTTTCAAATAACGCACTAAATTTTGGTTTGTTCACAGTTTTAATTTACGCTTTCTTAATTTATTTTCTTTATTATTTTAATGTCTTGGTTAACATTTACTTGCGTTCTTACTGTAAAATTACTTTTTGATAAAAATGTCTATACATTCGTTTGAAATAAAGCCCGCGTACAAGTAGTTTATCGCCATTGCTAATATTTATTTTTAATTTTGTTTTGTTTAAAATAAAAGGACTGTAAATATTCAAATTATTTTAGAACCACCAACAAAAAAGAATGTATACAATATCCGTTGGTTGTATAAAATTGTTTGTATGTATAGAATTTGGCAGAGAACATAATATTTTAATATACATTAATCCTCGCAACATAACTTCCATGTGCATTGTGTAATGGCCTGCATTCAGTAAAATATAGAAAATGTTTAGTTTACAAACAACTATATTGTAGGTATGCTGAGACGCCCGGAAATTCCGGATTGGCATTTAAAACCAAACCCAAGTGCTGATGCTTTACCTTTTTAATTTTACTATTTTTATTTTTAGCATATTTTAAAGTTAATTTTATTCAATTTATGCAGTGCAATACTGTCATGTTTAATTTACTTAGAAACCCAATAATTAAAGTTCCCTAATAATGAATAGTTTATATGAAAACATAACAGTGTCTACTTCGACGTTCTATAAAACAAAAACAATTGGAAGAGCTATTTAAGAAACTGGATAGTATATTTATTGCAAGTCATTATAAAAGCACTCATTATAAGTGTTCAGATTCATTCTAATTGATAGTAAATAAAATTACTTAAGGCTATTACGGATAATCACTACAATGTAATAGCTACTTACTAGGTTATTAGCCAAATAATGTAAAATTTTACCATATTACATTACCGTTCATGACTTAAATTCAGATATTTCTAAGAAATGCATTTTGATTTCAACAAAAGTTCCTTAAAAATATTCTTACAATAAATACACAGAGTAGAATGTTTTTAAATAATCAATAAATGAGCATGTAATTATTAAAACTTCATTAAACAGAGCAATGAAGATAGCTGATACAGTAGACTAGACAGAGATTCTGCAGTACACGTTCTACATAGATAGATACTTCTATAAAATTACAGAACTAGAATAATATCATTAGCCATCCTTTAAATATTAAAATAAAAATAAACAAAAAAGGAATAACAAAGCGGATTTCACAACAAACAAGACAACCTAGAGATAAAAATAAATTAAGCACTGTGTCTGCGCAGCTTTAAAAATTGATATATGAATAGAGAAACAACACTTTTAATGATTATATAACAAATTAGTTATTTAGTGTACGTAACGATTATCTTTTATTTAAATATAATTAAAAAATTAAAGAGATCTAATACTTCCATTCCTTCTTTGCAAAGTTCCTGGGTTTTCAGTTAAGAAGAGAAGCAGAAGTGTCTGATAAATATCAGGTTATCACTTTCCAGCTACAGATAATCAGAATACTAAAAATAATTAAGAAATTTTAAATTCTTTCGAGCTTCTTTTACAATTTGATTTTCTTATAAAATATTGTATACTCAGAGAAATACGAAATAAGATTAAGAGTTTAATACTCAAAAATATCCAGAGTTTGATTTCGTAATGACTTCGCGAACCACCAAAGAAATCCATATTAACTATAACTCAATTTTTAATACAAACTTAAAAAACAATAACAAATTCAAATTTATTGGCTAAGTTTAATATGGAAACTGAAAGAACCAGGTCATTTATCACGTTCTTGTAAAACCGATATTACTAAGTACAAAATTATAAATACTATTTTAGAAAATAGCTGTTTAATTTTGAACAAAAATTTAAATTTTGTCAAGAATACTTAATATAAGAACAAAATTCACTTAATTGTAGGTAACATAGAAAAAGGTTTTAAAATAAAATATAGTATCTTAATGTGTTATATAAATCCAGAAAAATCTTTTTCGTCAATATTACCTATTTCTCAAATGTTTCTTAAAAGACAAATTCTTTTAAATTTATGCTAGATACTTTTCATTCAATTCCATTGATCTAAGTGTGAGGTATCATTTTAAAACCTTTGTTATATCAACTTTTTACGCAGAGTTACCTTGCACAGAAGAACTCATAACAGCTACCTTTGTAGATTATACCACCATTTTATGCTTTCACAAAAATCTAGTTCAAATGTCAAAAACTTACGAAATACTATAAAAACTTCACACATATAGGTAAATAAAACAAAATCTACAGCTATAGCTCTCAATTTAAGTAAAATTAATCCATCCATATCAATTTTAAATAGAACAAAGACAATGTAAAATACTTTGGTATATACCTTGACAACAAGCTGAAATCAAGAAAAAGAAAATCACCAGGAAGAGCTTGTAAACATAATTAAAATGCATATTTTCTATACATGCATATTTTGGCAGTTTTTTCTAAATGCATATGAAAAATATAATTTTGCATATTTAAGAGCACTTATGTTCATTTTATTAATTTTCATGATTTTATTTACAACAAATATTTAAAATCCTTATTCTGGATTTTTAAGTTCCTGGGACCCCCAGGTTCGTTAATGCAACCCGCTCCCGAAAATTACGGATTTACTTTCTGTCTCCCTAATTATCAGGGAAATCAAAAATCTAACCAATATGGTAGCCAACCAAATTTGCAATTTCTATTTGCGCCTTATGGACAACCAATATCCCTTTCTAGACAACAAAACCTTACTCATCCGTGCCACTACAGCCAAATAATGCTAATCCATACCAACATGTACCTAATTTTGTTAGCCGCCCTAAATCCAATAACCCAACCTCAAACAAAAACTCATCGGAAAGTGATGAATCTGACACTAATTCTGCAATCATGGACGATGAAAACAAGGAATCAACCTAACAAAAATCCAAACACGCGTGGCAAATAGTCAAAAACGAAAAGAAACAACACGCAACCACATTCAACAAATCAACAAACTACTCCTATAACTACTTCCAATGGATTCGAGGTATTCTCAGAAATTTGAAGCAGCACTCGGCAACTTAAAATCTCAAAACTACCACCTTCTTATATTTACGGGGTAAATAACTACAACGAAATGATCACAAATATAAATGCAGTACTGGAAAAAGAACAATATTACACAACAGCGTTATTGAATAACACGATTAAAATCAACATCAACACGTCAGATTCCTACAGAAAACTCAAAACGCATCTTAAGAACGAAAACATAATACACCACATCTACCAACTTCCAATATAACGCGTCCACAACAGATACCCAATAAAAGCAAATTCCCCCCACTTCGAAACCATATCCACAACATAAACAACGACACTACAAATTACTTGCAAAATAAACTATCCTATTCACAAATAATAACAGGAAGAACTGACAACCTTCAAAATAACGATCGAGCATCTTCTATAAACCAAATGCTTACTAACTTTCTTAATGAATTTAAACCAATGTTCTCTGAACTAATTAGTCAGAACAGCATGGTCTTAAACATGCTCTCAACAGTTTTTAATAAACTAACATAAAAATAGCGACTTCGTTGCGCATCGCTGTCTGGAATACTAATGGCACTTCTATCCACATCCCAAAATTAATCTCATTCTTGCAATTACAAAATATTGATATATTATTAACTTCAGAAACCTACGCAACAACAAAAACAGTAATAAAAATCCCGTTCTATACCGCATACCTTACTAACCACCCCGATAGCGCGGCGCACGTGGTGGGACAGCAGTTGTAATCAAAAATGCAATCATCACGAATGGGTGTCTTATCAGACCAATAAATTTCAAAGTACAAGCATAAAGGTGCATGCTCTCCCTTCTCCACTGATAATAGCAGCAGTTTATAGTCTTCCAAGATACTCTATCTCTACCGAAGAGTACGAGTAGTTTCTGCAAACATTCGATACAAAATACATCATAGGAGGCGACTGCAATGCTAAAAACGTAGCGTGAGGTTCCAGGTTAAATAATCCAAAAGGCCGCAATCTACTGCGAGCCATTGAAAACCTCAGATGCAGTTATCTTTCTACTAGCCTACCGATACAAACAGGCTGCCAGACCTACTTGATTTTGCAGTAAAACGTGGTATAACTAATACGTTCACACAAAAAGAAGCAAATTTCGATCTCTTATCCGACCACTCTCCGGTTATAATTACCCTAAGCACTACAATTATCTACAAAGGGTCTACTCCAAAACTATGTACAAAACTCACCAACTGGACCCACTTTAGGAATTTGTTAGAAGGAAAATTCAATCTTGCCCTGCGAATTAAAAGCGCTGAAGACCTTGACGAAGCAACATAATACCTGACGACAACGATACAAGATGCTACTTGGCAATCCATGCCCAACCCAATGAGTCATCAACAAATGCACAACATTCCTCGCCACATTCGAGACCTTGTTGCTCAAAAACGGAAAACACGAAAAAATTGGCAAAGAACCAGAGATACTTACACATCCACTACACAACGTGTGAATAGAATCAAAGAACAATACCTTCCAACATTATATTGCTAATATTTTACCTGACGATTGTACGTTGTGGAGAGCAACCAAAAAATTCTAACGACCAATTGCTACCATACCTCCCATCAAGAAACTGGACGACACTTGGGTCAGATCAGAGGAAGACAAGGCCGAAACATTTGCTGAACATTTCGCTAACATATTCACGATACCACAATTCCAACCGAATACCGACGATTCTGAAATTCATTTCTGGAGGCTCCATGTCAATTGCCGTTACCAATCAACCCATTCTCACCAAGAGAAGTACGACAACAAATATTAGCCACCAATACCCGCAAAGTCCCAGGATACGATTTGATAGTGGGAGAAGTCCTTCAAAATCTTCCTAGAAAAGACATAGTACTCCTTACCACAATCTTTAACAGCATCCTTAGACTATGCCATTTCCCAACCCAGTGGAAGTTTGCCTAAATTATTGCAATCGAGGAACCTGGGAAACCTTCTTCACAATCCTGTTCCCGCCGTCCAATTAGTCTTTTACCCCTGACATCCAAAGTTTTCGAACGGCTACTCCTCAAGAGAATCCGTAGTAACGTAGATCTAGAACACATAATACAAAATTACCAGTTTGGTTTCCGTCAACAACACTCGACGATTCATCAAACTCACCGAATCGTTATTAAAATAATGGAGAGCCTTGAAACAAAACGAATTTGCTCAGCTGTATTTTTGGATATTCAGCAGGCATTTGACAGGGTATGGCACGCAGGTCTGCTATACAAAATTAAGCTCCACTTCCCAAGTCAATTATACTTGTTATTAAGTTCATACCTTAGCGACAGGACTTTTCAAGTCAAGATCAATAGCACTGTGTCTACTTATCACAAGATTACTTCTGGAGTCCCGCAAAGCAGCGTGTTGGGACCTCTGCTGTACTTACTGTATACCTCTGATAGTCCTCTCACAAATATCATAATAATTGCAACGTTTGCTGACGATACGGCTATTCTCTTAAGCAGCGAAAATCCGGAAACAGCTATAGCATATCTATAAAATCACTTCAACATCCTTCAAGACTGGTTCGACAAATGGAGAATAACAGTGAACAGCGATAAATCTACTCATGTTACGTTTACCAATAGACGCATCGTGTGCCCATCCGTGTTATTCAAAAACACCCCCATACCTCAGAAAACTGAAATAAAATATCTTGGCTTACATCTAGACCAGGAATTACTTTGGAATATTCATATTTAAAAAAAAAAGAAAACAAATAGACCTAAAAATAAAACAAATGAACTCGCTGATGGGGGGACGATCTCAGCTAACCTTACAAAATAAAATACTTCTCTATAAGATAATTTTAAAGCCCATTTGGTCATATGGAATCCAGCTGTGGGGTTGTACCAAGGCAATACATACCAAGATCCTACAGAGATGCCAATCAAAAATACTTAGAACCATAACCGATACTCCGTGGTATATTTCAAATGAAACGCTCCACAATGATCTTGAAATTCCTTATGTAGCGGAAAAATTGGCAGAGCATACTAATCAACTCGTGGAACAACTGTCCGTCTAACCTACCATCACCAGGAGGCTAAAAAGAAAATGGCCACAGGACCTACCTCCTCCTCACGATAATTAATTAACACTAGTTGAAATAAATATGAGGCTAAGGCACTGGCCGGATCCCCCTCATGTCATATAATTAAAATCATAAAATTTACATATTACACGCATAAGGAGTAGGTTGTAAATAGGCAAACTTGATAATAAGAAAAGTTCCTGGGATGGTTTAATTAATTTTATATTTCGTAAAATTTATAAGGAATAATTAATATAACATTATAATAGTTTTTTGAAAGGCTAAATTGATATCTTTTTACACTTTGTTCTATTGTTAAGTGATTAATAACACCTTAAAGTACTCGCTGATTACTTTTAGACAAGTACATATTTTATAATGCATTTAAGTGCAATTAGGGAGCTCAAATTTTTCTTCATATAGAAATACAGAAATTATATAACAGGTTTTATACATATTCTGTTTGTTAAAATATATTTGCAAGTGCAAGCGCTTTAACAATTTGTGAAGTACATTCCTCTGATTTAAGGGTTTATTTCATTTTGTGAAAACAGTACCTGTTTAAAAATGCCTAAAGAAGCAGCCGCGAGAAGTATTTTATTTAAAAATATGGTGTCAAAATAATACGGATTTGTAAATTATTGACGTCCCTCATATTTTTGCACAGTTTGTAATAAAAGAATAATTTTTGTATTGCTATTTGATGTTAAAATTATAGCAGTGGGGTTTTAAATTTATAATTTGTTTTTACAGTATTTTTAATTTAAGATACAAGAAGATTTAAAATTTAAAAAGTAGATTGATTTCCTAATTAAATTTTGTTACTGGTAACGTGCGACAGAAAATTTAAAATAGAGCAATATATATATGAACAACTTTGCAAATACAAAAAAGGCTAATTGTTTGAGAAATATGGTGAACCAGTTGTTAACATCAAATGTCAACAATTCCATGTAGAAGAAACAGGCAAAATTTTCCAAAGAGTTTGAAAGTGTGGTTATTTGTAGGTTGATATTTTACTTTACAAACTATATCATCTCTTATTTGAAAATTTTCTCAAGAAACACTGTACTTCTGAGCACACTGTTAATGTTCCTCGTCTCTTACTATTTAGAAAAAATGTTGACATTAATTTTTATGACGCAGTAACTAAAATTAAAAAGTACTTGTTTGTGAATTTGTATAGTTTTCAGTGAATGAAACAACTGATGTTAAAGTTCCGTATACAGCTAATCTTGTGTTGAGTACGTTGAAAGAAAATGAACTTAAAAGAGGTAATTTAGTCATGGCAAGAGCTCTAAAAAAGAACAATAATATAATAATAGCTAGATTTGTTCATAAATCGTTAAGTAATTTTTATTTGCCGAATCAATGCCAATAGATAAAATATATGATAAAAGCAATACAAAATTTAAAAATATTTTTCACCTAATTTAATTTATTGTATTTGTTTAGCTCACAGTTTAAATTGCATTGCTGAACCTGTTGGATTTTAATATAATATAATTAATATAATATAATTTGCATAATTTAACTGTTCTGTAATGTATATTTCCATGCGTATTTTATATCTTTTTCGTGCATACATTTCAAGCTGTAACAATTAAATATCACGGAAAACAAGATGTATATTGGATTTTATTATAAAAATGCTAACTTAAATAATGAATAACTTTTATAAGTCAATAGTAGTTCAGAGTGTGGATTTTATACCATTCAGTTTTACGCTTCTACTAAATTTTTAAATATCGTTTTAGTTTAAATATCGTTAGGGCAAAACCCTTCGCATAACAATCACAGCCAAATATTACGCCAAAAATCACATACTGCAAGTTGATCTGAAGATACTTTGGGTTAAGGATGTTAGTAAAATCATTTTTTACAGATACAGTATTAGTAATTATCTCAATGTACCAGTAAGTTATACATTAAATAATGACACTAGAACTATACCATTAAAACTGATAAAAAAGTGACGTAATTACGTAAAATAGTGATTGATTTAATATTATAATCAGCAATATAGTGTACATGTCATATAAACAAATAAGCCAATTAGCTTGTAATTTTAATAGGGTAGTTGTAAGTAGGCATTCTATAAAATATATTTTTATATAACAATTTTTTTTTAAAGAAATTATGATTATGTTTATAATACATTGAAGTTTTAAACCTAAGAAATAAAAGTTAACATAAACAGCAAATTTAAGATATAATGTAATATATTTACAACGTAAGTGTACCATAAGTTAGCAGTTGTTAAGTAAAATCTTCCTTATCGTTACAAATTAAAATTTTTTTTGTGTAATTATTAGAGATCAATTAGGCATTTATATTCAACTGTAAACAATAGTGTGATTGTGGGGACGATATAACGAATATTCCTCACTTATAGTGTTTTATTTACAAAGTCTTTTTTACGTTATCTACAACAACAGTTTATTATGGCCACGAGAGTGCTGAGGTCCCGCCCGACAGTTGAGTCGTGTCCGTGGCGTAGGCGTACGCTAAGGGTTGGTTCTTGGGATGCAGCGGTGGTCCGAACAGTATTCGTAGGACGCGCTGCAAACGTTCTTCAGTCGGTGACACCGCTGCTGGTTTCACGGAGGATGGAGATTCACCTAACAACTCTTTCTGAGCCGTGCCCGGCGTCCTTCGGCGGACCTCTTCTGGGATGGCAACGGACGATGTTTGTGTTGGTCCTCCTGGGGGCCATAGACCACGATCACGTAGTTGTCGCAAGTAGTTCACAATTCCGTAAGATCCTATGCCCGGCGGCGAGCACGGTTGAATGAGGGCCAAGGCTTTTAGACATCGCTAAAGCTAGTTCGAAGGCTTTTGAGTAACGGCAGCAAAATGTCTTGGACTGGTATGAGGCATGATTTTATCCCCCCGGGATTGTGTGTAGGGGGTGGCTTTTACTAGAAAAAAATTGCGTGATGGAGCAGGCTTGCATCCCTAATTGCTGGTTTCTGGAAATGCTTCTAGGCTCGGAATTAGGCTAATTTGTTCCCTTCGCGGAAACACTTTGCGTTCCTAAAGACGGAATTATTGGTACTCGGAAACGGACCGGGGGGCGGCTGATTCAGCTTGATCGGGCGGTTTGTTATTCTCGTTGCATAGGAATACGTGCGTTGCTGTTTCTAGTTTTTTGAAAATAAAATTTTTAGTGCAGCTGTGGTTGGAAGGCGGCATTAGTTTCATGGCGTTAATTTGGTTTTGCAGTGTTGCGACGTAGTCTGCTGGTTCTATGCTTGCTGTTGTTTGTTCTGCGAGGAATTGTCCTGGCAGCCTAATGGTGCTTCCATATACCATTTCCGCCGTGGTTGCCTGTATGTCTGTCTTCCATGCCATTCTTACGCCTAGCAGCACTATCGGAAGTGCCATGGTCCATTTCTCCGGCGCGTGATACATGAGTGCTGTCTTGAGCTGTCTGTGGAAGTGGTCCACAAGTCTGTTCGTCCAAGGGTGATATGCGGTTGTTCGTAGTTGTTTGAATCCAGCCAGTTCTTGGATTCGTCTGAAGGAGGCAGACTCAGAATTGCGGTCCTTAATCTATCGTAATGTATGTTGGGGTTCCAAATCGGCAAATCCACTGGTCAAAGAATTCTTTCGCTATGGTTTCGGTTTCGATATTTTTAAGGGGTATGCTTCCGGCCAACTTATTTATCTGTCCATACACGTTAGGATGTATCTGTAATCTTCCGATATTGGTAGTAGGCCGACGATGTCGACGTGAATGTGGTTAAATCTCTACGACGTTGTTTAGAATCGTCCTGGTGGCGGCGTATTGTGCCACGTGATTTTTGTTTTTTGGCAGTTTGTGCATTGCTTAACCCAGCTCTTATAGTCTTTTTTATGTTCGGCCAAACGAATCTTTCAGAGACCAGTTTCTTGGTTGCTCTGTTTTCTGGGTGCGATAATTAGTGTAAGCTGTCGAAAGCTTGCTTCGGAAATCTGCTGTGAAACAGGTCCGAATGGCGTAGTTATGGCTGTTTTGGGTATATCTTCTGGCGCCACGGGAATCTGGTGGTACACTTTCGTCAAGTCAATCGATGAAAAACGTTGACGGCCGTGGAGTTACTGTGCGAAGTCTTCTATGTGAGAGACCGGTGATGTGTCTGAAATACTTCGGGCGTTCAGGCTTTGGTAATCCCCATACGGTCGCTATTCCGTATTCTTCTTCTGCAGCATGTGTATAGGCGATAACCATGGGCTACTTGATGGTTCGGCTATTATAAGCTATAGCATAGTTTAGAACTCTTCCTCGGCGATTTTCGACCTTTTCGGCCAGAGTCGTCGGAGGTAGCAACTTGTGGGCGGCCCTTCCGTGGTCAGAATGTGGTGCATGGTGCTGTGTTTCGGGAACATAGGTACGCCTCCTGGCTTGGTTAGGACGTGTCATCATGAACAATGCTTATACTGCCATTGATTGTAGTCCATTGACCGAGCGTCCCTAAGCTTATATTTGTATCCAGAAGTCGCCGATTTCGCACGTCTACGACTAAGCCGTAGAACGACAGAAAGTCTGCCCTTATAATGAGCTTGTCGATGTCTCTGACGACGAATCTTCACGTGAAATGCCTGAGTAGATCAAGTGCCAGGTTACTTGTCCCGTATGTTTTGATCGCGGATTCGTTGGCAGCGTAAAGAGCGTAGGCAGAGAGCTCCTTTTTCGGTTTGCATAGTCGGTGTGGATATATGCATACGTCTACGCTGGTGTCTATGAAGAACTGGGTTTGCGTTTTCTCATCTGTCACTAAGAGGCGGCGTGTGTTCCCCTTTTCTGTGGAAGTTCTACTGCTTCCTTGCACGATGGTCGGCAGTTCCGTGCGTCCTCCACTCATACTGCGCTGTCATATCTGGTAACGGGACCGCGATCTTGCTCGGGAGCGTTTCTAGATCCTCGTTCGTTTTCAAATGTCTGGAAGCGAGCCCTCAGTTGTACGATTTCGTTAACGAGAGTGCGGATCGTGTCGTCAGCCGGGATGCTGTTGCCTCGTAGATCTGAGGCGTTGAAGCGTTGGCGACGACGTCGACCAGTTTGGCAATTTTGGTGAGCTGTACTTTAGCCTGGGTGGCCAGGATGTCCTGCAGGTTTGTTGGAAGTTGTGTGATCCATATTTACCGCAGGAGATCGTCGGGTATGTTGGGACCGGCTGGGCGTTGGAGATGGCGCAGGAACTGCGGTGGCCTCCTGTCGCCAAGCTCCTTTCGTTTTAGCAGCTGGCGCATTTTCTGCTTTTGAGTGTCGTACTTATTAGTGGCCGACAAGTTGGTCAGCACGTCGAGGACCTCGCTGACGTAGGCGACCTCCAAATTTTCTCCCACATAACTATATTTGGTGTCGTCGCCTGTGATTCTACTGCAGGTGCATTGCGTCTCCACCTAGAAGAGCCACATCTCCGAGTCGGTTAATCAAAATGGTGGGACCTTCATTTGGGCGCGGTACACTTATGGCGCGTCGTGTTTTCGAGGTTTGTGGCCTTGGTGGTGTTGTTGGAGCACTTTGCTTTCCGATATTAGACTAATTCTTTTGCTTCAGGGAAATACTTTGCGTCCTAACAGTGGTCTAAATTTAACTTTACGATTTGAATTGCTCGCCGTTTTAATTCTGTGAACTAGAAAATTTGCATTTGTACAGTTGGTATCTAAACATATTGAAAAATCTACCAAACTCTACTAAAAATGTCATATATTTATGAACTAGGTTTTAGAGGACACAGAGCTTTGTAAATAATATACTGAGTGATAAAGCTTAACTATTTATTTTAAACGGATTTGCAAATCGTAGAAATTGTCTCATTTTGGGTAGTGAAAATCTAAGGACTATTTATGAAAAACCAATGCAACAACAAAAATTCACTGTTTAGCGTGTGTTATGGACTGGCAAAAATATTGGTCAGCAATTTTTTGAGAACAAAGCTGATAACGCTAGTAATGTTAATGGTGTATAGGAGGATATTAAACAAAATAATTTTCAATAAATCTGACGATTTAAACTTGAATGCTATGTGGTTTCAACAAGATGGAGTTACCTGTTATTAAGCAAGGGAAGCGCTGACTTTACTTTGAATAAAATTTTGTAGTCGTGTTATTTCACGGAGGTGTAACTTCGACTAGCCACCGCGGTTTTTCGATTTCACCTTATTAGACATTTTTCTGTAGAGTTATTTGAAGAAAAAGATTTATGTTTACAAACTTGCTATGACTACAAGGCTAAAAGAAAATATCAAACAATCTAATTGCTAAAACAGAGCTCTATTGATGATAAAGCATTATGGAAAACCTCGCTAAAAGAGTGATCACAGGTCAGCCCAGTTACTTTGTGTTTCATTTAGAAAAAACTCATTTAAATCCAATTTAGACCAAATAGAAAAATAAGACAACTATATTATAGGAAAAACGCATAAGTAAATAGTAACATTATTAAGCATGCAGTACCGGTCTAAAATATATCAGCTTTTAGTATTTGTATTTTCAAGAAATCTTTTTCGATACATTTCACACGGCGCTTAAAAATGGAGCACAATTCAACTGTAAATAAACTTTATTAGCACAGCAAATAATGAGCAAAATACAACTAAACAAACATCAAATAAAAACTCCCATATAACTCTAAATCAGCTCTGCCTGGAGGCCTTCGATAATATTCAAGTCGGGGGAATTAGCTGGGCCAATCAAAAAGCGTCACAGGACGGCGAGCGAACCAGTCCTGGAAATACTTCGAATTATGTTTGGGATCATTGTCCTGTTGGAAAATAAAGCCTCTGTCGATGTTATGCATGAATATGGACACGTCGTGTTCTCAAGGAGGCTTTATACAGAGAGTGATCCCCAATCCGTGTTTTTCCTTGTTTCATTGTGAAAATCTAATCCTTGGAACCCAAACGAGTGCTTTTGGGATGACGAATTCACTAAATCCCGTTCGTTCCGAACAACATGTATTTGCTTTCATCATTTCAAAGCACACTTTCCCAATATTTTCTTTTTCAGTTATTGTGTGCCTGTGCAGATTCCACGCGAGCCTTTCTGTTCTTTTCCGAAATCATCGAGTTCTTAACCGGATGACATCCATTACATCCAGGTTGCTGCAAACAAAGTCTAATAATACGAACAGATTAAATCAAGTCTAGGGAATCACACAATTGGCGAGAAATATCGGCTGCCGTATCGGGAGTAATCGTGGGACATGCGGATGATGTTCCTGTCTAAGAGTATGGACGTAGCCTTGGATCGATAGGTCTCGGACTTCTTCATAATACCACCTTGAATCATCCAGCGCTTCGGGAAATGAGAAATAGTAGTATTGTGAAGGTTGATATGTGCTGCAAGCTCACAGAGAGTTTGACCTTAGGCACTACCATTATGATCGCCTTCTGGATATCTGGAAATATGTTGCGGAAAGCAGACTACTCAACTCTACCTGACACGACCATTATTAAGTATTAGATGCAAAAAATACAAGAAGAAATGATGAAACGATGAGAAATACGAGTTCTTCAAAACTCAATAAACTTCTGACTTTCACTATACGCCATTATCAGCAGGCGTTTGAAAAAGTTAAAAAAATTCAAATTTAATAAAAAACTATCAGCCCATAAAAAGTTGTGGGGGAATACCAAAATTTGATATATTTTTGACCGGTATTGTATATGTCTAATAACATTTATATTTTATCATATTCTATAAAAGAAAATTAGATAAAATAAACTAGAAAATAATTGAAATTAGATATAGGTTTAATATTAACTTATACCAAAAATGCCTAATAATAGTAATATAAGTATGTCAATGACAAAATATAGCACGATAAAAGAAAATACTTAAAAACGAGCTGCGCTGCCTCGTTCGTCAAAACAGTGGAGCCTTTGTGGCATTTTCGGAGCGGGCCGTAATGTAAGTGTCATCGCCAATGTTTTCCATTTGCCGAACAACCATTAGCCCTGGTCTGGTGGGTATCACTCGTCTGACAATTATGACTATTATAACTAGTGGCGTTCGTTCGCGATACAATGCGCCCCCTGTTCCGGCACGAATTAGTCGCGGTGCCTCTGACGCGGCGCGGAAACGCCCGGCTTAATTATTCTTCCCTGGCTTTGTAATCTTATGTATTTTATGCATTTCGCATTTCTCCTCGTGCATAATTAATTGTACGCGAGCAAATATATTCGCCACCGGCATACAAATGCCTTCATTAATTATTGTATCCCTTCATTATGGCCGGCCGAATTCGGCAACCCTTTGAGCTCGGGGAATTCTGCCGCTTCGCGCTGTTTTTCAGTCATAAAACATAAAGCGGCGCTTTTTTAATGAAGTTTTCATAAAAAATGAAAACGCGGTTTCTAACCAGTGATGTAATAGGTACAGCTTAATTAGAAAGATTCAGTTACAAATATAGCATTTTGTATTTTTAATACAGCTTTCATACCAATTACATAATAATAAAACGCATCAATACTTTTTTTATTATTATCAACTTTGCATATTTACAATATACTCCTTATGGGAGTAATAAGTAAATGTTATGATTTTAATTACACGACATAAGGGGATTCGACTAGTGCCTTAACCCCATATTTATTTCAACTAGTATTAATTAATTATCGTGAGGAGGTAGGTCCTGTGGCCATTTTCTTTTTAGCCTCCTGGTGACGGTAGGTTGGACGGTCAGTTGTTCCACAAGTTGATTAGTATGCTCTGCTAATTTTTTGGTGTACGATTTAGCCAGTTTTTTGATTTCTTCCGCTACATAAAGAATTCCAAGGTCATTGTGGAGAGTTTCATTTGAGATATACCACGGAGTATCGGTTATGGTTCTAAGAATTTTTGATTGGCATCTCTATAGGATTTTGGTATGTGTTGCCTTGGTACAACCCCACAGCTGGATTCCATATGACCAAACGGGCTTTAAAATTATCTTATAGAGAAGTATTTTATTTTGTAAGGTGAGCTGAGATCGTCTCCCTATCAGCCGGTTCATCTGTTTTATTTTTAGGTCTATTTGTTTCTTTTTTTTAATATGCATATTCCAAAGTAATTTCTGGTCTAGATGTAAGCCAAGATATTTTATTTCAGTTTTCTGAGGTATGGGGGTGTTTTTGAATAACACGGGTGGGCACACGATGCGTCTATTGGTAAACGTAACATGAGTAGATTAGTCGCTGTTCACTGTTATTCTCCATTTGTCGAACCAGTCTTGAAGGGTGTTGAAGTGATTTTATAGATATGCTATAGCTGTTTCCGGATTTTCACTGCTTGAGAGAATAGCCGTATCGTCGGCAAACGTTGCAATTATTGTGATATTAGTGAGAGGACTATCAGAGGTATGCAGAAAGTATAGCAGAGGTCCCAACACGCTGTCTTGCGGGACTCCAGAAGTAATCTTGTGATAAGTAGACACAGTACTATTGATCTTGACTTGAAAAGTCCTGTCGCTAAGGTATGACTTTAATAACAAGTATAATTGACTTGGGAAGTGGAGCTTAATTTTGTATAGCAGACCTGGGTGCCATACCCTGTCAAATGCCTGCTGAATATCCAAAAATATAGCTGAGCAAATTCGTTTTGTTTTGATGCTCTCCATTATTTTAATAACAATTTGGTGAGTTTTATGAATCGTCGAGTGTTGTTGGCGGAATCCGAACTGGTAATTTGGTATTATGTGTTCTAGATCTGCGTTACTATGGATTCTCTTGAGGAGTAGCCCTTCGAAAACCTCGGATGTCAGGGGTAAAAGACTGATTGGAAGGCGGGAAGAGGGTTGTGAAGAAGGTTTCCCAGGTTCCTCGATTGCAATAATTTGGGCAAACTTCCACTGGGTTGGGAAATGGCATAGTCTGAGGATGCTGTTAAAGATTGTGGTGAGGAGTACTATGGCTTTTCTAGGAAGATTTTGAAAGATTTCTCCTACTATCAGATCGTATCCTGGGGCTTTGCGGATATTGGTGGCTAATATTTGTTGTTGTACTTCTCTTGGTGAGAATGAGTTGATTGGTAACGACAATTAACATGGAGAAATGAATTAATTTCAGAATCGTCGGTATTCGGTTGGGATTGTGGTATCGTGAATATGTTAGCGAAATGTTCAGCAAATGTATCGGCCTTGTCTTCCTCTAGTCTGGCCCAAGTGTTGTCCGGTTTTTTGATGGAAGGTATGGTAGCAATGGCTGGTTTGAATTTTTTAGTTGCTTTCCACAACGTGCGATCGTCAGGTCAAAGATTAGTAATATAATGTTGAAAGGTATTGTTATTTGGTTCTATTAACACGTTGTGTAATTGATGTGTAAGTCGGTTGAGTAAGGTTTTGTCGTATCTATCTCTTGTTCTTTGCCACTTTTTTCGTGGTTTTCGTTTTTGAGCAACCAGGTCTTGAATGTTATGTATTTGTTGATGACTCATTGAGTTGGGCGTGGCTTGCCAAGCAGCATCTTGTGTGACGTTGTCGTCAGGTATTCGGTTGCTTCGTCAAGATCTTTAGCGCTTTTAATTCGCAGAGCAAGATTGAGGTTTCCTTCTAACAAATTCCTAAAGTGGGCCCAGTTCGTAAGTTTTGTACATAGTTTTGGAGTAGATTTTTTGTAGATAAATGTAGTGCTTAGGGTAATTATGACTGGGGAGTGGTCGGAGAGACCGAAATTTGCTTCTATTTGTGTGAACGTATTCGTTATACCACGTTTTACTGCAAAATCAAGTAGGTCTGGTAGCCTGTTTATATCGGTAGGTTGGCCAGTGGAAAGATAGCTGCATCTGAGGTTTTCAATAGCGCGCAGTAGATTGCGGCTTATTTAACCTGGAAGCCTGTTTGTATCGGTAGGCCAGTGGAAAGATAACTGCATCTGAGGTTTTCAATGGTTCGTAGTAGATTGCGGCCTTTTGGATTATTTAACCTGAAACCCCACGCTATGTTTTTAGCATTCCTGTCGCCTCCTATAATGAATTTTGTATCGAATGTTTGCAGAAACTCCTCGTACCCTTCGGTAGATCTAGAGTGTCTTGGAGGACTGTAAACTGCTGCCATTTTCATTGGAGAGGGGAGAGCATGCACCTTTATGGTTCTACTTTAAATTTTATTAGTTTGATAAGACACCCATTCGTGATGATTTATTGTACTTTTGAATACAGCTGCTGTCACCAACCGGGTGGTTAGTAAGGTATGTGATATAGAATTTTTATTACTGTTGTTGTTGTTGCGTGGGTTTCTGAAGTTAATAATATATCAGTGTTTTGCAATTGCAAGAATGAGATTAATTCTGGGATGTGGTTAGAAATGCCATTAGCATTCCAGACAGTGATGCGCAACGAAGTCGCCATTTTGTTATGTTAGTTTATTAATAACTGTTGAGAGCATGTTTAAGACCATGCTGTTCTGACTAATTAGTTGGAAGAACATTGATTTAAATTCATTAAGAAAGTTAGCAAGCATTTGGTTTATAGAAAATGCTTGATCGTTATTTTGAATGTTGTCAGTTCTTCCTGCTGTTATTTGTGAGTAGAATAGTTTATTTTGCAAGTACATTGTAAATTGTAATAATGTTATATTGGAAGTTCCTTTGAATGGGACACTCCTAGCTTTCTGTAAGTCTTGGTACACTGAGCAGCCCTTATAGTTAGCTGGGTGATTTCCGCTACAAGGAGCACATTTGGCTGGAGTATTTTGAGGTTTCTTACAGGTGGAAGTTTCGTGGCCGCCATCACATTTAACACATGCAAAGGGTTTGTTCCAATAACTCTTTGTATGGCCGTAATCCTGGCAACGAAGGCAATGCGGTATTGTATTCTTCTTTCTAGGCGGCTCGACTATGACTTTGATATTATCGATATGTTTTACGTCGAATATGGTTTTATTGTTATCTTTAGGTTTTAAGTCTACCATAAATAATGGTAGTGGTTGCTTAGTTTGTCTGTGACGAATGTTAATGATATTGCAAACTTCATGTCCTAATTTACCTAGTTCTTTTTTAATGACCTACGTTGACATCGTATGAAGAAGATTTCGTATAGCCACTCTATATGACCTTTCCTCCTTAAGTTGGTAGGTGTGGTGTATTATGTTTTCGTTCTTAAGATGCGTTTTGAGTTCATTGTAGGAATCTGACGTGTTGGTTTTAATCGTGTTATTCAATAACGCTGTTGTGTAATATTGTTCTTTTTCTAGTACTGAATTTATATTTGTGATCATTTCGTTGTAATTATTTACCCCATAAATATAAACAGGTGGTGGTTTTAAGATTTTAGGTTGCTGAGTACTGGATGTTTGGTTCAGGTTTGCACTGCTGCTTGGAATTTGTGAGAGTACCTCGAATCCATTGGAAGTAGTTATAGGAGTAGTTTGTTGATTTGTTGAATGTGGTTGCGAGTTGTTTCTTTTTTGTTTTTTGCCTGTTTGCCACGCGTGTTTGGGTTTTTGAGATGTTGATTCTATGTTTCCATCGTCCATGATTACAGAATTAGATTCATAACTTTCCTATGGGTTTTTGTTGGGTCGTTGGATTTAGTGTGGGTAACAAAATTAGGTACATGTTGGTATGGATTAGCATTATTTGGCTGTAGTGGCACGGATGTGTGAAGATTCATTGTATAGGAGGGGGGTATTGGTTATCCATAAGGCGCAAATGGGAATTGCAATTTGGTTGGCTACCGTATTGGTTAGATTGTTGATTTCCCCGATAATTACGGAGATTGAATGTGAATCAGCAATTTTCGGGAGCGGGTTGCATTAACAGGCCTGGGGGTCCAGGACTGGTCCAATTTCCCATAGAGAACGTGTATTAATTGTTTATTTTTAATATTTTCATACACAGAGTTAATAGATTAATATAACCAATAATGTGTTTGTACACACGATTTACTAGCTGCAATACGCGTATTTATCGCTTATAAATTGAGCGGCACTGAATTTAGTTGACCTGCACTTGGCACTTTCGAAGATAGCAAAGCAAGTGCGTATCACTCGAAAGTCAAACGGGAGCTAATACTATTTTAATTTAGATGTTGGTAAGGTAATAAAAATTTAAATTCAGAATTATAATAATCCCAAAATTAACCGAATGGGCTATTAAAAAACCAGTAAGGCATGGTTTATTTCAGGTTGTTAGAATTATAACTAACTGAGCGAACGTCGTTAACTAAATAAAATTTTACCCAAATAGTTAACTAAAAATATACTTTTTGGATATCACCAGATTAATCGTAATTTACATATTTATATAACGTAATATATGTTTCAATAAATTAGATAAAATATTTTTATTTTGTTTTTTTATATATATTTGTTTACATTGTTTGTTGTAATTGATAATAAACCAAACTTATTACTTACCTTAAAATTTGTAGATATTAGGAATTTAAAGTTAAGAACAAAGCCAAAAAGTAGAAACTAATAATACACACCCAGAATCACATTATATATTAATATAAAAAATTTAAGTAAAATATTGCTAATATAATTGATTGGGAGTAGGAAATGTATTTATATTTATCTATCAAATCAAACCATCTAACGCCGGATGTAAGCCTCCCTTATTTGTCTCCATTCAGTCGTACACAGCAATTTCCTTTACATTATCCATGCATCTAGTTTTGTCTTTCTCTATGCCTTTTGTTGGCTCTAGGTGTTCACACAATAATTTTCAAGTCTATCAGTTGTTTATCATTCTCGCTACATGACGCGTCTAATTTGATATCAATGTACATAGACGTTGTATCACAGCTGTAACTTTTGGCCATCATCTAATCTCAGTATTGGGTATACGATCTCAAAGTTTAATATTCAACATTCTCCACTCTATGATTCGTTTTATTTTGGAGTTTATGTGTTATGCCCTTGCTGGGCACCCGTTGTTAAAACAGGTAGTACATATTGATCGTAAGTTCTTACTTTTAGGGTGTTCGGTATGTTAGATTCAAATATTGCCTGCAATCGCCCGAATGCTGCCCACGCTAGCTAAATTTGTTTTAAATTGTTTTTAGAAATCTAGATTTTCTTTCCTACATATTTATCTACTTTTCTTACTCGACCGACTTAGAGCATTTCGAATCGCATTTCTTCCAAGTAAAATGCTTTTTCATAATTAACCATTGTTATACACAACAGTATATTGTAACCATTTGACATTTCAATTACTACTCTCATTGTTTGTAAATGGTTACAAGTACTATATTTCCTCTAAGACCAGTTTGCTCACAGGTCTGATAGTTATACAATTTGTTAATCGGTATACTAATATCCCGGAGAAAAGTTTGTAAGGGGCTGATAGCAAACAAATGTGCCTATAGTTCTCCAACTTATGTTTGTTTTTCAGTCTTAGATGTACCACTATAGCATTTGAGTAGGCTGTTCAAATTTTAACTTTACCAAAGCATTTGTTGTATATTACCTGTAGAAGTTTTATTACTAGTTCGCCTCTCTACGTTACCATTTCAATTACTATCTTATTTTCCCCTGGGCCTTTCTTGTATAGCATGTCACTCGTAGAGTTTATTATTTTATCTTTTATTATTATGAGTATATCTTCTGATTTGTTATTTCTTAATAATATTTGGCATTTTCTTCTTTTTCAAGGAATGGTGCCATATTGGTCTTGTACTGTGTCATAAAAATCTATCAGTTTTGTTATTTCTTGCTTTTTGTTATTTCTTTATTATTCTCATTTAATAAGTTTGTTATTCAATCTTTTAAGCTTTTCTTTTTAACTTTTTAATTAATATTTTTCTTAATTGTTTTGTTTATTTCTATCAATTCCATTCTGTTTTGATGAAATCTTTTATATTTTGATATGATTTATAACTTACTTTTTTTATTTTTATTTATACGCAACTGTTTTGATAGTTTCGGCATGCACTGAGCGAATTTGTCGTTTAAAATTTCTAGGTCTAATTCTTTCTCTATCGTATGTACATGTAATGTTAATTTCTGCACTGTTTTATTTGCTCATATTCTTATCCTTAATAACAATAGTTTCCCGTAGTAGGCCACGAAGGTTCTTTGGGGTCGTAACAGGATAGGTCTGTTATATTAGAGCTTATGGTACACAAGAGTAGTAACGAGACTAGTGTTACGTACTGACCGCCTATTATTACCATAGAGTTTAACCTCCAAGTACTCATTTCTTGTAGTCTGAGTCGAGCTGGGTCGTAATAATGCCAGTGATAGAATTGGCAAAAGCGGGATACGAACCCGCATCTTTAGGTTTCATAGTCTAGCGACCTATCCCCTAGGCTGCTACGGCTCTATTCTTTTCATTACACAAGATATAATAGGTTTTACCCTTTTTTGTTACTTTCCTTATCCTATAAAGAAAGTAATGTAATCAGCGGAAGTTTGACCTACCCAGTTTTTCACATTTATGGACGAACTATAGCCCCAAGACACCAAAAAAGTTGATTTGGGCCATTGGTTCGTGTGTGTGTGTGTCTGTCTGTTTGTAAAAATCGACAGAGCCGTTTGGTTGCAAGGACGCAAAATTCATGAAAATAAAAATGATTTGTTATCACGAGATAAGCATAAAGTAAAAGTTGGTAAAATAGAAAATAAAAAAATTACTCAAATAATAGGATAAGAAAAGTCATGTGATGTTAACACCAGATTTTTTCAATTAGACTCATCCGTGTCCATTTTCAATTTTCTGTTTTTTTTAACAGCGTGCTTCCTTTCTCATCCATATGGTCTTATTTCAGGTTTATTGGAATATTTTTGGTTGCCTAATTAGACGTTAAAGTCACTTAATTTTTTATTGATTGCCACTGCTTCGTTTATTACCTCATATATCTGTTTTCTTTTTCACATGTTCCGAATGACTTTAAATGCGATTCCTTTAGTGATCTTGATGTCTATTGAGATTGCTATCTTTTATATTGCTTTATACTGAGTGATGTCAATAGTTTTCTTTTTGTTTATTATGTAGTAATCCTATTCTACCTACCTTCTGATCTTTATTTCCTTTATAAAAGGGTTGACGTCAATTTTTTAAATATGATATATTCTTCCCTATTTTTGTACTTCAATCCTATTACTGTCTATCTAATTTTCTTTACTTTCTTCTAATTATAATAGTTTTTCTTCGGTTTGGAGCGTCTTCAAATTGAATGTGACTATATACAATTAAACTCATTTATATCTTCACTGATCTAGATTTTTGTAACTGCTTTTTATAGTCATATATCCTCCCCTTCCATAAGTTATTGGACTGATTCAGTCTTTAGTGCAAAATTCTGAGTTAACTTACTTACCTGAGGTAATGTTTTAAAAATTCGACATGTTCATGCCTTTCTCTGTAATCCCAGTAGAGAACAGAACTATTTCAGGGACATAGCAATCCTGCTCATGCAAGCTTATGGTTTTTCTACTATCTTTCTACCAGGTAAGACCATGTTTCAACTTTGATCCCACCAATGCTTGCATTTTTATTTATTTTTATATTCTCTTACTTCTACTTCTCAACCCGTCTGGCCAGCGTGATAAGTTAAGGCTAGAAAACCTCTTAAAAGTAGTTCATATTTTAATTCAAATATATTTAAGTAAGGCAAGTAAAAAATATGGCAACAAAATAAACATAATCGGTCAATTAGTAAGGAGAATCAAATTTAAAAGAATAATAATAGGCGATGGTAGTCTAGAAGGTTGGATTTATTTTAATCATAAATAAAAACATGCTACGCACAAATGAATCAGAAATGTCGTCTAAAGTTTTAAAATAATTAGAATACACATAAAAAGAATGAACTTTTTTACAAAGCATTAAAAATAGACATTATTAAGCAGTTTAATATATATTTTTTAAGTAACCCTCATTTTGTCAATATCTGTATATTATAAAGTTAAAGACGTTTCCCACAATCGCAGCACAAAGAATTGATAAATTAATTTTATATCTAACATTTTGAGTCTATTTGCCTTGCATGATAATGAAACAAATTATATGATGTGTTGTGCAATGGAGAAAATGCAATCAATAGAAAATTAATAATAAAAATAAATACAATTAGCCACCTGGTTTGTCTAAAATAACATTTATAGGGAAGGTTAAATTTTATCTCAACCTGCAAAGATTGATTTATCCTAAACCACCAAAAACAGTTATCATTTAAACAGTTGGTAATAGTTGGCGAGCTTATTTAACCACGAGAGAACATATGTAAGAAAAACAATGGCAGAAAGCAGAAATAATGCAGTCAACAAAGATCTGAGGTAAAGATAACGCTGATGCACATATAAAATGCATCTGCTATAAGAGCGAATATTTACGCACAGGGGCATGATGCAAACATGTGCAAAGTAAAAGCAATTTTGGTTCTTGATTAACAAAAAGAAATTAATATTACGTATATAGTATGGTTTTAGCTTTATTATCTGTGCTTGCTCTGATAATTATTCATACGCAATCCATGATATTCATTCGCTATTCTTAAAGGTGTGAAACACTAACACATAACAAAAGCATAAAATATGCGTAAATATTGATAGTGCTTTGCTGCAAAATGTGCACTTTAGGTCACCAGTATATTTTTTAATTTTTCATACATACTGTAGCAGTCATGTGTCCTGTTAAAGGGCGCATAACAGTACTAAGATGGTACCTAATTAAACATAGCATTTCGGCTGCTCTCTTGCTGAATTCGTTCATAACTGCTTTAATATGATTACGACCTGTTCTAGCAATATAGTGAACTTTATGCTAAGCACAAATTTATTTCTTAATGTGTTTACTAATTTTATTTTATGCCCCTCCCCCCTACCAACTGGTTCTAGTCCGTAATAATTGTTAGTTGATCTTTGCCTTGCCAGTTGATCATCTTTTCGTTGCCTTCCATTACACGATGACCCAGAACTCAAACAGTCTCACTTTGTTTTGCTTTGACAGATCGAGTTTTTATAACATACCCATATTAGTAAATATGTAGCTTTTACCTCAAAGGAGAGCCTTTTTTGATTTTTTGCTATAAAGTAATGGTCTGGCATCTGTCTCAGATTTTGAAGCACCTGTTTACCAAATAAAACTTTCAAGGAACAACTGTGTCCTGGATTATCTATGCTGTTTATAAGTATTTGTTCTTGCTTTACAAATATAATTTTGTAGTTTATATAGTTCTAATCGGAATTCTTCTCTGAACAAGAGGCGAAGAAGAGTCTATTGCAGCAGTCGAGATTGTTTGCTTTATATATAAACAAGCAAGTCTTCAAATTTTATTTAATTTTAATGCCCTGCTGTTTAATCTTATACTGCTTACATCTAGTGTATTGTACTAGGTCCTAGATTTGCTGCGAGTTTATCTAACCACTGCTAGAATAATATCCGATCTTCTCATTATTTTGTTTATACGTTCATTTTATGTAAGGTCTTACAAATAGTACTATAGTGATCTTCCGGGAGCATGCTGTAAAATATTTTCCTTTAGTTCACCTACATGTCACTTTAATTTAATTGCGACAATAAATTTTTATTTTACAAGGATGACTCGATCATCTGAGTAGCAAAGAGATAACAATCCTTTGTAGCTGAGAATTTTTATTATCTCATGCATAACGAGTTTCTAGAGAAGAGCCATCTTTTTGCTAACCGGACCGCCAATGTCTTATCCAATAGCGATGTGTATATCAACCTTTTTTAATATGCAGCAAGTTTTCTCCATCTTCAGTCTTCTAATAGGCAAGATAATGTGATTAAAGAATAAATTCTTAAATAGCACAGGCAAGAGGGTAACGCATTGCCGTTCCTTTCGGTAACTAAGCTCTATAGGCACATTGTTTTTTTTTACAAAAGGCTATTTATTAATGACTTGTCCCTGACGTGCTTCTCTTAGCTTTAGTATAAATAACATAATAATGATTATTTTAGCTTAAAAATAATAAATCTACCTTAATTAGCCTTCTTATTCTCGATAAGTACTTAAGGTCAATTCTTGCACTTAAAATCAAACATTACGATCTCTTCTGCAGCATGGCTGCAAGAATCTTATTCTTATTAAGTGACTTAAATTAAAATGCACATTTGATCTTAGATAAAGCTATTATTTTCCTGTCAGTTTGTTGGTTTGCTTTTGTTGTTCCATATCAATATGCAACAAGATAAAAATTTTCCCAATCAACGGATAAATCTTTCATAATGTTTGCTCCAGGAAAGTATAATATCTAATTTATTTTCCATAAAATAATAAAATGCAATAATGATTTCCGGATCAGTCATTGTTTTTTTCCTTACCAATTAGTAAGCATTACTATTACAGCCGATGACTAGTAATCCATTGCCTCTACAATTTTGCATTAACTGTTTCATACACTCCATTGTTAATAGCTCAGGGCCGTTATATAAAAAGTGTGTTGATGTCTTCCTTACTTTATCAGTTTTTGGACTACTAGCATACAGACAAGTTTATTTGTGGATCTACTGTAAATAAGTTTTTTATCCACCGCCTTAAGACCCTATATTTTGCCTCACTTATCTAGCTTGAACTTACAGAAAACATCAAAGGCTTCCCTACTATAACGGAGATTTTTATTTTTCGTGTAGTTGTTTAAAAATCATTAAGTGAAACAACTAAAATCTTAAACTAAGCTTTTTCAAAGAATTTGTAAGAAGTCTTGTATATCCAATAGGCTAGCATTTCTTTCTCTTTCTCAGTGTTTCCCGTTGTTAAACCCTCATTTTGAAGTCTAAATCGGCTTTTTTAGATATTATTTGTAGCCATATAAAAACGCTGGAAAGACTCTTTGATTTGACAATAGTTAAATCTAAGAGTTTTAGGCTATCAATTTCGTTGGCATATGCAATTTATAAGGTACCTCTATCTATTTTGTGTTTTCAAACTACATACGATTTCTAGTGCCCAGTTACTCTGCTAAAAAGAGACATTTGAAAAGTGAATAGTGCGTACCAATATATATGTATGTAAAATGTACCCGATCTAAGCAAGACAAGAGCATATCAGTTGCTTTTATTAATTTAAACCTTAGATCTCTAACTTTTAGAGTCAAAGGTGCTATTAATAAGCGGTACAGCACACTACTTTTATATTTTCATTTGTTACTGCTAAAGTAATACTTTAAAATGGTCTGAACTTTAGTGATATGCATTGTAAACTTTTTCTCTAGTTGAAATAGGATTTCATAATTTAGAAAACTGAAGGTTTGGAGAAGGCTATTTGGCAGATGTCATATGTAACATTTCATTACTAAATTTTTCTGAAAAATCATCGGTATATTTTTATATAATGCCTAACATGACTTTTAGGCTATCCAAATTGTTTTCTAGTTTAGTACGTATTAGATGAAAATTAGATGTTTTTTCCATATTAACTTTAACCTTACCTTAGTTACTTCAAATCTATGACAGACCACGCTCAACTCGAAATTTTTTTTACATATTTTAATGTTATAGGCTTATAATTCTTTAATACATAAATTATTTCATTAAAACAACATCGTTACAGTTAGCAATTGCTTGCATTTTCTAGTTTTATTAATGTACTTTTGGGCCAAAAATAAATTTTAATTGATATCCTTATCTCAAATCTGATCAGTTTTAGCTTACGGTCAGGGTTACTTCTAATATACGTTTTTATTATTTTAAAAAAGACTAGTACTTAAAATATAAACAATCTGTTAAGGTGCGTTATATTAAAGGAGTACAAATAAGTCTCCGCCGTTTGACAAAAGATGGAACCGTCCGTAAGTTACGGTTGAAATTGTCAGATGTAAAACGTCATATCGTAACTTTTGACATCTGGCAACACCACAACCATAAGATATTAGCGATTTTGTATCAGCATCGCATAATTTTTTTGTGCGAAAATGTCGAGTTTTGAGCCGAATAAGCGTCATTTGCGGGAACTTTTGATTTACTTCTTTAATTTAAAGAAATCTGCAGCTGAGGCGCATCGATTGCTTGTCGTGAGTGGTTTTATGTTTATGAACGGTGAGTTTGACGTCGAAGCTAAAGAACGTAGTGGAAGGCCGAAAGTGTACGAAGACGCGGTAATTTTTTTTGTAATTACAAATATTACTTTATTTTTTTATGTGTAACACTAAGCGACTAATGCATTATTCATATTAAATGCTAGCCACTTAAATCTATAGGTCGTGACTTCAAATATTACTACGAATTCAGTGAATCAAAAAAAAGTAAATCATGAAGGAGCGATAAAAGTAATAAGGAAGTTAAAAGTGACAATAAATCGATAAAAAATATTATCGTAACGAATACATTAGTGTTCTGCTATTTATGTACATATTTTATTTTACTTCAGTATATTTAGGGACACCCAAAAGGGTTCTACTGTTAAAAGCTAACTAACAGGTTCATGACGAAGATTGTCTATAGATTTTTTAATTACCCCATTTGTAGTATAAATATAATCTAGTAAATGCACTGTAAGCGTACTATTTTTAGGTTTATAACACCACACATATTAAATCTGTCACATTTATAACAATACTCGACGTTGTAAAATTTCAATTTTATTTATGATAAATCAATTCCATTTTTAGCTTCTAAACGCAGTTCTAATATGTTTAAAAATAAAAATAAGACTTAAGTACACATAGAACATTTATTACATTTTTTTTATATTTTTATTCAATAAAAAAAGAACTGACAAAGTTATAGTTACATAATTGTTTCTATTTCATAATAAATTTACTTTCTCATTTTAGTAATTGTTAACTTCCTGGTTATTGATGGATTCGGTAGTTCTAAAGTTTTAAACATAGTAATCGAGCAATTGAAATCACTCACTTCAAATTAAACTTATTTTTAAAAGCCACTGCCCTAATTACCAATATATAAATTATTATATATTTTAATTATTCAATTGTTGGAACGAAAACGTACTTAGTCCTATTTTTCGAAAATAATGTGCATGGAAAAAATAGTTCTTATAGGAATTACTCACCATACTTTCTTAGAAAATCATTTTTATGTACATGATGACAAGAACTTTTTCATAATTTTAATGAAAAAAATTACTTCCTAAAATATGTAATCTTTATGTACACTGTACTATGTTACTATTTACATTTCAATTAAATAATCTCCTTCTGCTTGTGCCGTATCCTCATTGGACGTTGGCGATCAGTCTGGCCCATCTTTCTTCTCTGCCATCCTGATTTTTCTTGGGAATATAATGAGGTAGTTTCCCGTTGCTTTCCTCATCGCAGTGTTACAGCCTGGTGTATCATAATTTGATAGCCACCTGTAAGTATATGATGACAAGCCTGTTACCGAAGTCATTCTTCTGCAGCCTTGACTCATTAATGACACAGCTGCTTCCTATGCCATGCTAGTTTTGGTCCGCCCCTGGCATTTCATTTCCCAGGTACCACCCATATCTGGGAGGCATTCCCCTATCCGCCACCTGGGGAGGCGCCCGATGGAGGACTAGCAACCCCACACGGGAATTAAATAATACAGATACAAAAATTAATAACCCTGAAAATAAAACTTATTTTAAATTTGTAAGATTATGAAAAAATCTACTAAAAACAAAAACAGATACTTAAACAAATGAAAAACATTTTCCGAAAATATAGAAGCAATAAGAGATAAAGAATGACGTATTTCACGAAATCGGTAACCAAAAAGTAACAAAAAGGCAAAAAGAGCTATAAAACTTTGAAAGAAGATAAAGAAACAATTAATCAGAGTTAATAAAACTGGGAGTCAAATTAACAATTATAGTTATCTACTATCTGTTAAATAAAATGTGGAAGAAGAAAGGAATGTTTATTGAATAGACTGAGATGTCATCATTATTCCAAAGAAAGGAGATGATACACGTTGTGCAAATTAGTGATCTAGTACTCCGCTGAATGCAACAAGTAAGTTTTTGAATTACATAATAGTGAACAAACTTAGAAAATAAATGATTTAAGCCATGCTGCAGATGTATTCACCAAATGTGTATTTTATATTATGTATAATTACAGGTTTTATAATATCAGCAAAAATATGTTTAGTATTCATGAATGTATAATAAAATAATCAAAATAGTTGGATTACTGTATAACAACTAAAGAGTATATATCAAAATTAGAAATTCGAATAAGCAAAAATTATAATCTAAAGTGAAATTAAGCAAAGTTACTCACCCCTTACTTCCTCTTTTTATAGTAATGAAATATATTCTAAAACAAATCTTTACAAATAAAAGTGACTAAGTAAAAATTCGAAAAGAGTTTGGAAGATCCAGAACTTGCTTATAATGTGCGCTTTATAATAAAAATGCTATCACGTATACAATCAAACATTACAATCTAATAACAATTGCCAACAAAATTAGTCTAAAAATCAATTTAAATAATCAAATATTATATCTACAAATTTAATAAATGGAGCAGAAATGGAGGTCGCAAAAAGCTATGTAACCTAATAAAAATAGTACACCTTGATAGTATTCTTTAAGAGATAAAAAACTGCCGGAAGACATAAATCTAAAAATAGCGAAAGCCCAGATTATCACGGAAAGCAAGAGAAATATCAGTTACAAGTAAAATATGCTTTTTTAATCCAAATGTTAAGAATAAACGATAACGAGGAAACATACAAATAAATTACACATATTCGTAAATAAATATTTATGAAAAATATTTAGTTTTTATTAGACCAATACTATTTAAAACAAAGATTACAGGAGTCAATCAAAAAAAGCCTATTGCTACGTATATTAAAATATATAATGATATGTGGAGTATACAGTTTTTTTTCTTGAACCCTCATTGCGCCCAGTATTGGGCATAGGTCTCCCTCAAATTCTTCCATGTAGCGCGATTCTGTGCGACTCTCATCCATGGCAGTCCTGCTACTCTCTTAATGTCGTCTTGCCATCTCATTATTGGCCTGCCACGCTGTCTCTTGCCTGTCCATGGTCTCCATTGAAGGATTTTAACGTTCCACCTACTGTCTTTGATTCGAGCTCTATGTCCTGCATATTCCCATTTCATTCGTCACCTTTTCACTACATCCGAGAGCCCAGTTCTATCTCTTATCCATTTATTTCTTTTTTTGTCTCGTATTGTAATTCCAATCATTGCTCTCTACATTGCTCGCTGAGTGACTTCCAGTTTTGCTTTTACTTGTTTCGTTAATGTCCATGTTTGAGCGCCGTATGTCATTATGGGAAGTATACATTGGTCATATACCTTAGTTCGCAAACGTTGGGGTATTTTGTTGTTTTTTAAAATATAAGCTAGCTTTCCAAAAGCTGCCCACGCCAGACGTCTTCTTCTATCTATTTCGTGTTCTCTGTTTTCCTTCCTTAATGTTACAGTGTGTCCTAGATATATATACTCGTTGACATTTTCTAGGATAGTTCCATTTATGTTTATTTGTGGGTTCTCAAGACACATTGTCTTCGTCTTATTGAAATTTACTTTTAGACCTATTTTCTTAGACGTTTTTTCTAACTCGTTTATCACATTTTGTAGGTCGTCTTTGTTGTCTGCAAATAGAACCACGTCGTCGGCAAATCTTAAGTGATTCATTTTTTCCCCATTTCCATTAATACCCCTATTTGACCAGTCCAGATTTTTAAATATTCTTTCAAGTGCCAAATTAAATAATTTTGGAGACATTGTGTCTCCTTGTCTAATACCTCTTCTTCTTCTTCTTTATCAGCCTGTATCTATCCAATGTTGGACATAGGCCTGCCCTTTAAATCTCCATTTGTCTCTGTCTTGAGCTGTCTTTATCCATGTTAATCCTGCTATTAATTTTATGTCATCTTTACATCTGGTTTGTGGGCGGCCCACACTCCTTCTGCCCGTCCATGGTCTCCATTCCTGTATTTCCTTGTTCCATCGCTCATCTTTTTGCCTCATGGTGTGGCCTGCCCATCTCCATTTCAATGTTGCTACATGTCTCTTGACATCTATTACTTTTGTTTTTTCCCTTATACTCTCATTTCTTATTCTATCTTTCAACTTTATATTTAGCATTTGCCTTTCCATTGCTCGCTGGGCTTTGGCAAGTTTTCCCATTAATGTTTTGTTTAATGTCCATGTTTGTGCCGCGTAAGTAAGTACTGGGAGTACGCATTGGTCATACAGCTTTTCTCAGTTTTAAGGGATTGTTTGGTTTTTAGTATTTTATTTTGTTTCCCAAAGGCTGACCATGCTTGGCGTATGCGTCTATCAATTTCAGATTTTGGTTAACTTTTTGCATGTTATCAATTGACCTAAATAAACATATTCTTGTACTGTCTCTACAGTTTGGTTGTCAATTTTATGTTTATGTTGTCTTGTTGGTTAGTCATTATTTTTGTTTTTGTTTATTTATTTTTAGCCCAACTTTTGCTGATTTGTTCTTGAGTTCTTCGAGCATGTTTTGTAAGTCCACTGCTGAGTTTGATATGATTATTAGGTCATCTGCATAGGCCAGGTGATTGAGCATTTTGCCATTTATATTCACTCCTTTGTTTTCCCAGTTAAGTGACTTTATCACATCTTCTAGTGCTGTTATAAACAACTTAGGACTCATCGAGTCTCCTTGCCTTACTCCTCTACCGACCGGGATTTTATTAGTGTTTTCGTGTAACCTCACTGTCATTGTTATTTTTTCATAGATGGAGTGGAACATTTTAGTGTATCTATAGTCTATTCTACTGTTTTTCAGGGCTTTTTCTATCGCCCACAATTCAATCGAGTCGAAAGCTTTTTCAAAATCGACCAGCGCCATATATAAAGGTAAATTGTATTCGATGGCTTTTTCTATTAATGTTCTTATTGTGAGGTGTGGTCCTTTGTGCTGAAATTTTTCTTAAATCCAGCCTGTTCGATCGTCTGGTAGAATTCTAGTTTTGCATCTAATCTGTTTACTATGATTTTTGTGAAGAGTTTGTATATTTGGGGCAATAGAGATATTGGCCTATAATTATCAAGTATTGTTTTGTCTCCCTTTTTGTATATGAGAATAATTAGTGCGTTGCTCCAATCATCAGGAATTCTTCCTTCCTCCAGACATTTATTAAAGAATATTTGTAATGCTTGAATTATCGTATTTCCTCCTTCTTTTATTAACTCGCCTATTACGCCATCTTGTCCTGGGCACTTGTGATTTTTGATGGACTTTATGTTGAATTTAATCTCCTCATTAGTAATTTCTGGGATATCTTCTGAATTTACATTTATTATTTTCTTTTTTAATTCCTGTTCCACATCTTTCGGCGTTTCGTTTTTTTGCTTGTATAGCTTTTCATAGTATAGTTCTATGGTCCTTAATAATTTAGTTTTTATTTCTTACTTCTTTTCCCTCATTGTCTTTAAATGTTGTGATATTTGCTCTACCTAATGATCTTCTTATGCTTTTCATATTTTTATTTCCTTGGATTATTTTTTCAATTTTTTTTTCAATGTTTCCTTTTATCTTCTCTTATTAATTTCTTCAGTGTCTTATTGGTTTCTGTAAATTCTATCGTGTTCCGTTTTCCGTTTTTCAACAGTTCTCGTCTTATACGGAATAGTTCTTCTGTTCTGTCACTCCAACTTTTTCTTTTTCTTACGAGCTGCAGCTATAAGGCCTGCGTCTAACATACATTTGTTTATGGTAGTATTCATGTCGTTCATTGTCATTTCCTGTATTTCAGAGGATTCTAAATTCTTGTTTAATTCGTATTCGTACTGTGCTTATTTTTCTTTTAAAATTGTGTCTATCGTTGTTTTTGGAGTGCTAATTCTTTTCTTTCTTTTCAATCTCGTTTTTATTTCTATTCTTGTTCTCAGTGTCCTATGGTCGCTTCCTGTGCCAATATTGTTTAGTGGTGTTACATCTTTAACAATATTTTTATTTGATGATAAAATGTAATTTATTTCGTTTTTATATTCTCCGTTAGGGCTGACCCATGTCCACTTTCTACTGGGTTTCTTTTTAAAGAAAGTATTCATTACATATACATTTTGTTGTTCTGCAAAATTCATGAGCATTTGTCCACGTTCATTTCGTTTCCCTAACCAATGGATTCCGATCTTATCTTCGCTTGGTTCTATTTTTTCCCCTATCTTACTATTAAAATCTCCTATTACGAGTGTATATTGGCAGTGGTTATTCTTTATTGCTACTGAAATTTCTTCATAGAACGATTCTACCTCCTCGTCATCATATTTTGTAGTTGGAGCGTATACTTGGATAATTTTCATGCTGCAGAATGTAGATATATTTAGGATGATATAGGCTACTCTTTTCGATATGGAATTGTAGCTCTTTATGTGACTTTTTAATTTCTTATTTATTATAAAACCTACTCCTCCTATGTTGTTGATTTCCTCAGTTTCTGCACCTCTGTAATATAGTATGTGTCCTGATGTTAGCGTTAGGCAGTGCCTTTTCTTTTAATTTAAGCTAAGCCTATTATATCCCATCTAATGTTTTTAAGTTCTTCTTCGAGTTCGTATAATTTTTCATCTTTGTTTAGTGAACGTATGTTGTATGTAGCAATCTGACAGACTGATGTGTAATCATCAGTGTGAGATTATGGACTAGTAGCCCTACTCACCTGGGGTATAAATCTTTTTGTTTTGTAATTTGACATTGTTGCTAAATAAAGGGGGTGGTTGGCCTAATCTTCCCACGCTGGCCAGACGGGTTGGGAGATAGTAATTCAGCCGCCCTTAACATGGGGTACAGTCGCTGTCGGAGTACCGCTCCTACTGGAGAACCGTCGTGTCCTTTGCTAGTTTTGGTCCGCCCGGGTATTTTATTTCCCCGGTACCACCCATATCTGGGAGGCATTCCTCTATCCGCCACCTGAGGAGGCGCCCGATGGGGGACTAGCAACCCCTCACGGGCTAATACCATATATCAATTGAGAATTTATTACTATATGCATGTAATTTAATTGTTGCTGTAGCGTGTTTGTATATATTACTTATCAGTGCTGTATATCGGGAATCTATTCTAGCACAATTAAGTTCCTTTATTATTGCCCAGTGTTCAACGCAGTCAAACGCCTTCTCATAATCAATAAAAGCCATGAACAAAGGCAGGTTATATTCGATTGATTTCTCGATTAGAATTTTAACAGTGAGTAAATGGTCACAGGTACCATATCTCTTTCTGAAAGCTGCTTGCTCTACTGTCTGATAATCATCTAATTTTTGTGATAATCTGTTAGTCAAGATCTTTGTTAACAATTTATACATTTGAGAAAGTAGGCTGATAGGGCGGTAATTTTGTAATAGTAATGCGTCCCCTTTTTTAAACAAAATTACTATCACGGCGTTATCCCAGTTATCTGGTATTCGCCCTTGTTGTAGGCACATGTTAAATAGGATTTTTAGCTTGTGGATTACTATTTCTTTGGCTTCTTTGATCATTTCTATTATTATATTATCATCTCACGGCGCTTTATTGTTTTTCATCGTCTGCAGGGCATGCAAAACTTCGTCTTCACTGATCTCCGGCATATCCTCAGATCCTACATTTACTATTTTAGGATTCTCTTTTGGCCTCTCAGGTTGTTTAATGTGCGACCCATATAGTGTTTTATAGTATTTCTCCGTAGTTTTTAGGATCTCGTCTGTGTTTCTTATTTCTGTTCCGGCAAAGTCTTTCACTGCAATGATTTTTCGTTTCCCATATCTTCTTTTCAGGCACTTCATGCTTTTGTTGTCCTCTATTACTTGCTCTATTTGTTCTTCATAGAATTTTTCTAAATCTTTACTTATCATACGCCTCGCTTCTTTTATCACTTCTCGATATTCATCAGTTGCATATTTTCCTTCTTTATATAACTCTCTTCTTTCTTCTATTTTTTGTTTTGTTTGTTGAGTAATTTTATTTATCTTTTGGCGTGTCGTCTTTGTGATTTTTTCCGACGCTTCTGTTAATGCTAGTGTCAGATCACGAGATATTTGGTTTAGATTGTTGTCATTATATTCCTTTAATAGCAGTGATTGTCGTATGTACTTTTGATAGGTTTCCCTGTTTTGTTTGAGTGTCTGGGCATTTATCGTTCTTTTATATCTATATTTATATCTGTTAAACTTTTGAACAGTAACCTTTGCCCTTATGAGCCGATGGTCGCTTCCCGTGTTAAATGAATTTAAAATGTGACATCGTTTATGCTTAACTTTTTGGATGAGAGTATATAGTCAATTTCATTCTTGGTCTGCCCATTTGGACTTATCCACGTCCACTTGCGCTGGGCTTTTTTATTGAAAAAGGTGTTCATGGCGTACAATTTTTGATCTGCCAAGAAAGCTGCTAGCATATTTCCTCTTGGGTTTCTTTCGCCCAATCCATATTTTCCGATGTATTCTTCCTCCTCTTTTATATGTCCTATAATCGCATTGAAGTCGCCCATGACTATATCAAGATTAGACATTCCCTCTTTCCTCGCATTTGTAATGTCCTCGTATAATATTTCGACATCCTCGTCAGTATATGCCGAAGTATGTGCATAAACTTGTATTATTTTTATGCGGTAGTTCTTTGATGTTTCTATGATCATATACACTACTCGTTCAGATATTCCTTTGAAGCTAATAATATTTGGTATTATTGATTTCTTAACAAGGAAACCTACTCCTCTTTGACTGTCGCTTTCATGGCCGCTATACATTAGTGCATTTCCTGATGGTAGAGTGATATAGCTTTCTCCTTTTCTCCTTACTTCTGCAAGTCCCAATACGTCCCAATTAATTTTATTTGCTTAGTTTTCCAGATCGTATAGTTGTGAATCATCTAGTAGGGATCTGCAGCTATAGGTGGCTACCAGGAGTGAACATTTCTTCTTATGTATCAGTGTCTTGTTCCCCCCAGAATCCTTGGGACAAACTGAAAGATCAGTGTGGGATTCTGAGCTTTGAGCTCTACCCACCTAGGGTAATTTTGTTTTGGATACTGACATTCCCATAGTTAAAGAGAATGAGGTGTATTTGGCATTAAAAACGCCACCCTTGCCATTGCGTGTTGGCGAGTTTGGTAAGGGATGGGGTATGTAGGGGAGATGGGTAGGTGTAAAGGGTAGGAAATGATTTTCCCCCAGAAGTGGAGGTAGGGGCAAATCATTGCTCGCATAAGGCAGGGTCGCGTCCCTGTAATAGGTCTGTTCCATGCCGGGATCGCATAGGAGTACCTATCTACTACTTTAGAGTATACAGTAAAAAAGTGAAATAATGGTGCCATAGAAAAAGAGTACCAAGAGTAAAATGGAACAAGAATGATTAAGAAGAACTTTGTAAAAATATGCAGCCCAAGAATAAATAATAGAAACTTAATATTAAAATTTGGGGGAACTGAACTATATGACTATAAATAAACAATAATGGAAAAGTTTAGTACCTGGAATTTTTGAAAATGCTAAAAGTGTCTCAATTGAGTAACCAAACAATTTCGACCACATTAAAGAAATTTTGGACTAGCGCCTTTTAAATTAACCCCATGCTGATGAAAGCTAATTGGTCGCCCTACATTAAGTCATACAATAAACATAGTAATAGTAATTAAAAATAATAATAATAATAATGATAAGCATTATAATAATAAGTCTCGTAAAATACAATCTCAATACGTTCGCATCATGAACACCTTAATACCACGTAGTTTCTCTGAAACCAATATTTCTGGGAATTTTGAAATAAACAAATTTAACATGTTGCAATACGGCGTTATGACAGAAATATAACAAACTTTACTTACTATGTATATGTACCACATTAAAATTTCAAAAAAGAACTTCCAAACATAGATGTGACTCAACAACGAGTTATGGATCAAATAAGAGCTGTAGTTCAAAGAAAGCTGATTAAACAAACAATATTAGATAAAGTGTAATAATCTTTTAAATAATTTATTATAAAACAACAAATTTACCTGCAAGATAACAATGAAAAAAATAGCTATATCAACATAATATGTATTATATATATTTAATAAAATATTATAAGTCAATATATATAATACTAACAAAGACAAAAAATTTATAAGCACAGAAAGAAAAACAAAAGAAATGTGGACAAAAACACCACAGAATGGAATCCATTAACTAAAATTACTCAAAACAACAAAAGTCCAGCCACAGAAGAATAGGAACTTAAAATATAAGCTAGCTTACTCAAATTTTTGGGCTCTGATCCAATTAAAACACCCTGCCTTTCCAGAATAAACCCATCTAACAAGCAAAAACAGGAGATATATTTAAAAGATATATTCTTCCGAATCGGCTTCAACAGAACATGTCGCTGTTAGATGTCTCCCCTTTAATATTTGTCAATTTATATACTAAAACTACTGATCTGAGAATAAAAATTAAACAACTAAATATAACAAACACAAGCACCAAACGATAAAAAACAAACCAACTTAGAAGATACATATCAAAAATTATATTGAAGAACTTAGAAGAAATCAGCTTGACTAACACAATAAAAAATGTGAATAAAAGTCAATAACTACAAAATAAGTTAAACCAAAAATTTAGTTACAAACACATTCTAAACATGAAGGACACAATACACACATTAAAGAATATATATATTGATAGCTCAACTCAAAAATTGGCAGTAAAATGTCACCTACTTGAAAAATACAACATATCACTTACGTGAAAACAAAGCAATATCCTATTCGACGGTAATAAAAAAGTTCTTTAGGAAAATCCAAAATTTGTAAAAGGAAAATAATAACAATGACCACATAACACCATTAAAATTAAGAAACTGATACAATAATAGTTGGAAGCAGCCTAAATGCGTCTTCTAAAGTGCTAAACGAGTACGGCCCGTATGGAACGTCAACCGAGAAGGCCCAAATCGTCCCTTAAACGGCCGTCGCGTAAGCGATGGCTTACCGATATCCACCAACGAATATTGCCAAATCGCTCACCTGAATCGGCTTCGGCTTCGGCTTCTGCAATTCAAAGTGGCCACCTCTGCGATGCGGATCGGGTTTCTGCGGGTAGCGAATGTTCTTAGTATAACACGACCATAATAGGTCGCGCTGCGGATGGCGAGTTTCTTGCGGGTTGAGACACGACCAATTGGCAGCTGCGATGCGTGAATTCTTTAGACTGAAGACACGCCAATTGCCAAGCTGCGATGCGTGAATGTGCGGTGTTAAAAACGACCAAATTGGCGGCGTTGCGGATTGCGAATGTCGCCGGGCTTCGCGCCATCGGCTTAAGTAGGTCTTTTGGACAATTTGCATTCGCCAGCACTTTCAAATCACCAACTGAAACGGCGTATCAGACTTGTCGGAAGCAAAGCCCATATGCCGTTTGTGACGATGGCAAAACGTCAGACATCACAGCCGCCAGCATGCTGCCGCGATATAAGCGGTTCAAGGGCGAAAAGGCCGCCACACCAATAGTCAAACATTTAATCAATCCCAATAGATCATGACGGAGATGACACAGAAATTAATGGAGAGCAACGAAATCTGGAACATGTAATATGAAGAATCAATTCAAAATGCCTAGAAGTTGGAAAGCTCCTGGATGTAACATCTACAATTAATGACATAAAAAATTCACATAACAAGAGAGATTACGTGTTATGTTTTTCAAGAACAAAAATACCCAAAACTGGTTGCAATATATACCTACTACCTTCTTTCCACACTTTTAAGAGCCTCACGTCTTGTATAACGAATCAAATTTATAAACATCTAAAAAACATTCTAATCAAACAACAAAAAGGATGTAAAAAGCGGTTGGGTACAAAGAACAATTGATAATCGATTCGGTAACTTTGAATGAAACACATAGGAATAACAGATACTTACATCGATTATAGAAAACCAATTGATAGCATCCCATACTCATGGGTACTGCAAACGATAAAAATTTAAAAATTTATCATATTATAACGTTACATGTAAAAATCATTGGAAAGTGAAGAATAATTTTAAATCTTAATAGTAAACGCAACATAAAAAGATGCATATTTTAGTCTAAGTCTCTATAGTTCTAGCTAGAATTAAACCCGCTGTTTAGTAAACTGAATAACACCTACTATGGTTTTCGGATTTTTCGGATTAATGTGGCCAAATTAATAATCTATTTATAGAGGACATTAACCTACCTGCGTAGACTTTTACTCCTACTAAAAGTAGCTCATAATATCTTAATAAATATCAATATTTATTTGCATTAGAAAATGAAAACTTTTACATATTAAAAAGGGAAAACTTAAATCAGGAAAATAGTGTAATCGAGGATGACCAATATATAGATGCCATGAAAGTAAATAATACATATATTGTAGAATTGACAAAACACAAAGCAACAAAAGATAAACTCTTGGCGGAATGCAAATACAGATTGAATAAAATCTTGATATCGCATTTAAATTTCAGAAATCTAATCAAAGTTGTTAACACTTACACTATACTTATCTTAACGTACTATTTTAATGTGATAAAATAGACGTTGACATCCCACAACGTATAACACAAGAAATGCTGACGAGACACAATTATCACCACACGAAATCTTCGCTAAAACGACTCGTTGCCTCAAAAAGAGGTCACAAATTAACGGATCTGAATAGTCTGTATTAAAGCAAATGTAATCTCTGAGATGTTTGTTTCTTCCTTAAAAAAGATAAAATGTCTAATATTTATAAGCCAAATGTATAAATTAATAAAAATTGCACACCATTAATTCTGTAGCAAGCTGAGAATAAACCAGTTCTGCCAAAGAAAGAAAAGCTAGATGAAATACTGCACAATTGTGGGAAACAAATGCACGGCATACACCGACATAATTTAGGCCAAGTAATTGTTGACAAGAATGCGTCAAACAAATGGTTTGAGCAACAGAAGCTGCACGCTAATATATAAAATAGGCAAAGCTAAAAACCAGCTTGTCGAATGGATCTGGGAATACCGTTAACAAACAATTTGGACAAACTACAAATGAAAAGCGAGCAAAATATAGACCAGCCCAAGAGGTGAAATAATTTTTATAGAAAATAGAATCTTACAATCACTGTAACTGGGATAATACTAAAAGATTTATTTCTTCAAATAGAGAAATAACACAACGCAAACAGTTGTAATAATAAAAACGTGTTACATAATACAAATATTTTTAAATATACTGCAATAAAAAAAATTAAATGAGAAAGGAATAGAACTGTTCCTTTACCAAAAGAATGATTAATAATAATAATAATCTCTTATAGATACAAGCACGTCACATAAAATTCCCTAGTCGCCAGCTCCCTCTGGTAAAAAAAAGGGAGAGCAAAATTTGACGTGGAATCTAAATCCGCGATTAGGTATTCAAAAAACAAATGCAAATGGCCTAAAAATAGCCTTTTTGTACAACTGGAAAAATTTTCAAAAAGATCAGTGCAAAAAGCACGCTTTTCCGCAGTGCCCAGTTGGTCGAGTTGGTAGTGCGTTTGCTTCGGAATGCGAGGTTCACGTGTTCACAATCCATTTGGTAGTTGCCCTTTTTTTCACTTTTATAAAAATGAAGTCGAATAAATAACGAGATTAACGATTGTCAAACGAGAATAACTAATAAAAGAATGTATACGCCACAAAGAACAATTTAAAATATACCAATTAATATCTTGTAATACTAGTAATAGTAATAATAATAAAACATAAATTTTACTTTAAGGTACCACTAAAAAGTTTTGTATATTTAAATTTTAAGAGTCTTTATTATGGCCTTTTTTTATGAGAGTGCTGGTGGGGCGCTAACTGCCTCCAAGGACAAGTTTGACAAACACACTGCCTTATCTGTCTCTACAATAGCAAGGTAAAAAATTTGCTTTACAATTAAATTTGGCTATCTTACCACGTGATAATAGGCTGATTGGAAATTTGAAAAGACAGAAAGTGTACTAGATAACAATTTGTCAACAGGGATACCGTAGAACAAGCTCGAAAACTTTATGAACAAGAGCCCACAGCTTCGGTCTCTAAAGACGTAGCTCAACTCGGTGTGGGCTCTATGGACACCATATTCGCCAAGAAATTGAATATATGTTCCTAAGAGGGCGAATCAAATATAAACGAGACTTATTTTTTAAAAAATATTTTATTTGGACTTGAAACAAAAGAATAGCAGATTATTTTTCTACATAATCTCCTGATTTAGAAACACATTTTCCCCAACGTGTAGCTAGTTTTGAAATGCCTTTCTCGTGGAATGAAGTTGGTCGTGTTTCCAGCCAATTGCACACATAGACCTCAACCTCCTAATCGCTGTCGAATCTATGCCCTCCCATGGCTTCCTTGAGAGGACCGAATAGGTAATAGTCGCAGGGCGATAGGTCAGGGCTGTGGAGAGGGTGCTCAACTGTGAACGATACAATTTCTGTTCAGTTGTCAGAAGGCGAGGCACCCACTTTGCGCACACCTTACGAAACCCTTGCTCCCCTGTGATGATCGAAAAAGTGCTGCCATAACTTATTCCAATCTCAGATGCAATCTCATCGATGGCCAGACGCCTGTCACCCTCAATAAATTGTTGAACGCGGACGATGTTTTCGTTGGTGATGCTAGTGCGAGGTCGGCGATCATGGTTTTCATTTTCAACATTCTCATGACCCTCCACGAATTTTTTGTGCCATGCGAACACTCTAGCTCGTGACAGTGTCTCTTCCTTGCACTGCGCAGTCAATCTACTCAGGATTTCAGCCGGTTTTACACCTTCCATGGCAACAAATTTAATGATAATACGCTGCGCAATTGACGACGGCACCTCCTGCTCAGACATTGTTACGACGGGTACTGACAGGAACGAACGAAATTGCCCGCCTGCTTCCTCCAATCCTGACATCCCTACCCAATACCTGACGAAGCTAGAACTCTCGCGCGTTAATATTGCGTGCCCGAGATCAAAAGTCTCGTTTATATTTGATCCACCCTCGTATAAGGCAAAATTGCAAACGCCTCTGACGAAGGTCAATATTAGCAAAAAAAAACAAGCAAAATTATCGACATTGGACTACCGAAAACTCACATTTGACCGAAGTTCGTCGATTGCACCCAGAAAAAGTTATGGTATGGTGTGCAATTTTCCACTATGGAATTGTTGGCCCACTGTTCCTTACAAAATATGTGAATAAAGAAGTTTATCGCGCAGCAGTTTTCGAGAAATTCATTCCAATTGACATCCTCACAGAAGCCTTTGGAAAGAGGATTATAGGTCTTGACGCCCCCCATAAGATAAAAAGTGGCATCGAGTGGCCTCCAAATTTTTTTGTGATTTCTTATAGGATTATTTTAAAGAAAGGGGTTATCGGAACAAACCCCAATCTATTGATGAACTCAAGAATCGCATAACAAAAGAGGTTCTGATTATTTCTGCGGGCATCAAAGAAGCCACAATTGAGAGTTTTGGGAAAAGGTTTGAAATGGCCATCTATAGTGAGAGCAGCCATTTTGAAAACATAACTAAACTCAATTTATTTATCATCATAATAGAAAAAGAATTGGAATTTTATCTTGCGTAGATTTTTATAATACTTTTTTTATTGTTTATGTCACATAATGAAGGCCCTGTGTAACAATGTGTTTAATTAAAGCACAAACCAGGCTACAAAAGACAATCACATTTATCACACATACGGTGTTCGGTACGAAATTACGTTTCCTGCTCGACATAACTTTTTATTCATTCTCCACGCTTCATGCAACGCGACTTAACAGCTGCATATGAGCAAAGCCACCACCCACCTTCTCCAATTTCAGCCCCATCGCCCCGAGCGAGCAGTGCGTTCCCGGCCGATTGAATTAACCTTTGGCGGCTGCATCTACATATTCTTGCATGGTTGCGAGCCGCTAGCGCCCCATTAACATCTCGTAACGTTGAATTATCGGCCCTAATTGGCATCAATCACGTCTAAGGCTAATGAAGCCACGAGGCCGTATATTAATTAGCGGGCATGCATGCTCAATACAGATGAATCAACTATTGTACCAACGTGGGTTGTTAATTGCTAAACTGCATTGTGCCAGTGTCAGGGCCGATTTTCCGACATATCAATTGCTATTTGTGGAGGACCGGCTGCAGTTGATTGTCGCGAATTATAGGGGCTGAAGTTTTGTATGTTACTACGTTTTATATAAGGCTGCAAAAAAAATATTTACAAGTAGTAATAGTAACGTACAATACTAACTTTAATGCTAAATTTCTACTTTAGGCAAGCATTAAATTTTAGATACCGATCAAAAATGTGAAAGGATTTTGAATCCTTGATCTTTAAGTTATGTATTAATTGAGTCGCGGTACTTTCTTCTGCTGTATAGTTACACCTATAATTTTAGATCATAAATTTGTCGTTTAACTTGTATCATTATATGAGTGAACGTATCTAGCTGTATTATTTCTAATAGTTCAATTTAGATAGCATCTTAAACCAATTTTTGTGCCAGTTATATAAACTACAAAGTAGTTTAAGTTACACAACCAAAATTATAAAAAATTAATGTGAACAAGTAGCTAATAAAATTTAAAAATTTCTGTCTACATAATTCAGATATGACATTTATAACGTATATTTATGCTGGCACTATAAGAAAATTTATGGATTTATTTTAAGGTTGTTGTAAATAACAGAAGCATTTACATAGTACTTTGTAATTTGCATTACAGAAATCTTGCAGTACAAAGCAGCATTAGTGGAACTTGTGCATTACATGAAACCTAATATAAAATCTGATAAACTGAATTCTTAAGTTTAAATCATTCTTTGTTTTAAAGGGAGAATGTAAAAGCTAATATACTTTGGCCATCTCTAGTTATATAAGTATGTTTCTTAAACAATTTAAAATTTTCTGCAAGCTTAAATGCGTTAATTACAGAAAACTTGTTATTGTTAGACGGAGTTAGCTAAAAGTTTTGTAGGTATTATGGTGGTGAATTGTAAATATAAATGTAATCGATGTGTGAAACAAATATTTGAATGTACGCGATACAGTGACAGACAAGCTAAAACAACTAGCGACAAATTTAAGTAGATAGACGTGCACCTGGCCACAACTCCGATACCCAGAAAGAAAGGAACAACATGATACACGTGAAGAATTTTAATATTAATTCGATATATGAAATAATAGTATTTGTGAGTCGTTTTAAAAGCATTAGAAAATTTCGTATTTTTAATGGCAATGAGAATTTTTAGAATTGAAACTGATAAGTTCGTCTTTATTCAACATATTTAGGAACGACATTTTGTTCAAGGGCAAAGAGTTAAGATTTCGAATAAACTTAGAACTACTAACAAAGCAATTTTCATATTTAGAAAACGCTGTAGTTTCATTTAGTACATACCAAATAAGCCAGTGGAGTAGAGATCTGACTATGATATTTAGGATCAAGTTTAGCAATCGAATAACTAAACAGTAAAAAATGTTTTACATGATAATATATGGTAATATAGAACTTAACATCATTTATAGAAATAATTCTCTAAATATAATACTTAATAAACACTTTATCAACATACATTAGCTCACGAATTTCTAACTATACATCACACAATACACCATTCTAAAAAAGAGATGCAGTGTGTCTAATTAAAATTATTTGCATGAGCCATTTACAAAAGGAAAAGTGCATGCTTCTGGAATTATAGCAATTAGCAAAATTTAAATTTGTTTAAGGAGGTAAATAATTTTTACATTTAAGCACTTTTAGAAATACAGTGGTGTATTCTTTTCCTGCAGACTTTTTAAATTATATCTGACATTATTTTTTAATAAAGTCAGGATGACTGTTTCTTCTCTTGTTTAATCGCTTTTGTCAATCTCAGACGGTTGTCCGAAATGTGTTTGGTCCCGGAGGCCAAAATCTCTGTTTTTGAAACTCGAAAGCAATTCTTGCAGCTATGGCATCATCGCTGTACACAGCACAAATAATGCGAGCAGCTTTAGAACCTCGATTAAACGCGAAGAAAAGGAGGTGTCGGAAATGCCCTTCTTTGTCATCCTAAAATTCCATTTTAGAAGCCTGAAAATAAAAATAAATAAATTATATCTAAAAAAGAAGAAAAACAATATCTTGTAGAGCATAAAATTCTCCATCGAATAGCATAATCAAATTCACAAAGAACGTAATATAATTTGACCAATTTTGAATTTAAAAAGCCGCACAAAATTGTGCAACAACCCAATAGAATCCAACAATGGTGGAATACCATATAATATCAATTATCACATTCTCTGCAGTCGAGGAAAATTAGTAAAAAAGCTCAAAATTTTTTGCGGGTACACGTATCGAGACGTTCCAGGGCGCATTCGATTTGGAAAAGCCTCAGAAAAAATATTACCATATATTTTTTTGTTATAATGCGAAAGTGCATTTTTGCACCCGAAAATGCATCTGATGAATTTTTTGCAGACCCTAAAGAATATTTTATTTCTCGCTTACTATTGGCCAAAATAAGCTCAATTCCGTTACTCGGGAGGTTTTTGGAGTCGCTGGTCACAAATATGATGTTTAAAAAGTGTCCCAATGCACTTGGAAGAGAACATAATCCTGGGTATGGAGGCGATTTTAGGAAACAAACTCAAATTTATTTGTTTTTCGAGTTTAAGCTGTATACAAAGATCTTTGGGGTCACTGATCACACATATAATGCTTATAAAGTGCCCCGATGTATTTGGCGGAGCAGAATCTCGGGGATTGAGGGCAATTCTGAGAAACTAGCTCAAAGTTGTTTGTTTTTTGAGAGTAAACTGTCTATATAAGGGTTACTGATACCGATTTTGATTCTCAAATTAAGCTCAATGCATCAAAGCTAAAAAAATGCTTTAGGCACTTTGGAAAAAGCATGCTCTAGAGCACTAGGGTACGCGTAGGTCATTTTTTCATTTAAGTATGATTCAATTTTAATTATTTTCAAACAAGATCTTTTTCCAGATATTATTACGAATGAAATTTTGCCTGCACACAGACAACCATATCAGTGTCCTCATTTTAACAGTATTAAATAGATAGGGGGTTCCAAGGTTTTTTTTATATTATCGCAAATATCTACCGTGAGCTGAATCGAAAAAAATTGAATTTTAAGAAAAAGTGCTATCAAAGTTCCGAAAAGACCTTATGGTCATTTGGCATGTGGTTGTTACTTATTTGCAAGATTTTACAAAAAAAATGCAATTTGTGCATCGGATTCCTGTCTGAGCCAGAACAATGTTTTGTTGTACTTAAAATGCTCTTTCGAATGAGCTATCAATTGTAACCATTGGATACTTGGTTGCCAAGTTACAGCGGAGGCCCAGGCACCTTGAAGATTGAACACGGCCCTTTTACAGAAAAATGACCATTTTTGTGACATTTTTTTACATTATGGCAAATATCTATCGTGTGGTAAATGGCAGACTGATAAATATTTGTTTTCCCGATTATCCGACAACTCACCGAGCATTTTTAACCATAACTCACATGGGCTGAAAAGCGATTTTCTTTTTTACTAAAAACAGAACCCTGGCTTACGTTTTTACTGAAAACAAAACGTTTGTAAACCTTAAAAAAACATTTAAAACTTCTATTTATTTAATATTGTTGATAAGTGACCATCTTGATGGGGTTGTCTGTGTGCAAGCAAAATTTCATTTTTAATAATAACATATCTGGAAAAAATTGTTTTCGAAAAAAATGCACTACTCGTACCCAGGTGCTCTAGGGTATCCTTTCCGCAAAGTGCTCCAGGAAATTTGGTGCATCGGAGCTTAATTTGGGAATCAACATCGTTATGAGAGACCCCAAAAACCCTTATTCAGAGAGTTTAATCTCGAAAAACAAATGACTTTAAGTTGGTTTTCCAAAATCGCCCCCAACTTCAAGATTCTGTTCCGCCAAGTACATCGGAACACTTTCTAAGCATCATATTAGTGATCAGCGACTCCAAAAACCCTTGGTACAGTTTGATCGAAATTTGAGGTAATCAAATGCTATTTTGGCTAATACATTGAGGGCAATAAAATATTCTTTAGGCGGAAAAATTCAGCATCAAATCAAATGTATTTTCTACACACAAATGCACGTCATCGCTTTATTAGTATACAAAAAATGTGGTAATCACTTTTGCTAATATTAGCTATTCTTTTCTGGAAAATGCATCAAATGTATTTCTGCAACACAAATGCACTTCGTCATTATAACATGTGGTAACACTCTAAGCCTTTTGAATCGAATCCGAACGTCTTGATGTATCCACAATTTCGAGCTTGCAGCGTTTTTTTAACTAATTTGACTCGACACTGTTCGACTCTAGTACTCGTAATGGAACTGACACCACAATGTCCTTTCTTACCTAATGCTAGGAAAGGTTTTGCAAAACTTTCCCCGGAAAGCCTTACCACCATATACAATCGCATCCTACGTTTTTGCCACTTTCCCGCCCAGTGAAAACATGCCTTAATTATTATGCTTCCTAAGCCTGGCAAACCCCACGCAACTCTCCTCCTACAGACCCATCAGCCTGTTACCACTCATGTCTAAAATATTTGAAACGTTGCTCCTTACAAGAATCCATAAAACTGTAGACCTATATCAGATTATGGCAAACTACCGCTTCCGGCAGCATCATTCAACTATTCACCAAGGGCATCGAATTGTTAACAGTATTATTGAGACCTTAGAGACTAAGTGCGTTTGTACAACGGTATGCTGTATAAAATTAAACTCCATTTTCTAAGCCAGCTATACCTAATATTAAAATCATATTTAACTGAGAAGATGTTTCAAGTCAAAATAAACAACACTACTTCTAAATACCTCGAAATTACTTCCGGAGTACCGCAGGGCAGCGTTCTAGGACCTTTACTTTATCTTCTGTATACCTCTGACACACCTACAACTGACAATGTTTGCTGATGAAACAGCTATCCTCTTAGTCAATGAAAACCCAATAACTGCAGCAGCCCATTTACAAACTCATCTAGACATCCTACAAAACTGGTTTAATAAATGGCAAGTTACAGTTAATAATAATAGACCTGTAAAAATTACATTTACTAATAAACGCATCGTAAATTTATGAAACCGTATCAGCAATATTCCCACACCTTATAAGACGGATATCAAATACCTTGGACTACATCTGGACCACCAACTAACCTGAAGCATACACATCAAGGCTGAACGAAATCAAATAGATCTCAAAATTAAGCAAATGCATTGGCTCATGGGCAGACCTTCCCAAGCTGTACTTTCGAACAAACTACTGCTATATAAATGTATTATTAAACCCATCTGGACATAAGGAATTCAGCATTGGGGCTGTGCTAAAGCCTCCTACACCAAAATCCTGCAGCGATGGTAATCGAAAATCCTTAGCAGAATAACCAATGCTCCATGGTACCAATGAAACTCTTGATGCCGACCGTGCGTAGCTTCAGAAATCCAGAGGCATGTTCGAACATACACAAACAACCTGTCATGACAAGTAAATCAGGTAATAGAACATCTCTCCAACCAGCCGAGCGTCACCAGACGATTAAAACGACGTTGGCCAGAAGACCTACCTGTGTAACCACACAGAACTACCTACTGTTTAGCCCGTGGAGAAAAAGAGGCTGGCCAGATCCCCTACTGCCTTGTCAAACTACATAAGATTTTCTTATTACTTGCGTCCGAGTAGATTCTAAATAAGCATCTTCAATAAAAAGAAATGTGTAACCTATGTATACTACAATCTTAAATTAATATATCTTTGCTTGTTGTTGAAATTAATAAGCAAATTGAAAATAAGCATATTGAGATGTAATTTTCAAAATTCAAATATTTTAATTTTTGAGTTATTCTTTATATTTTATGTTATTGTTTTTTCTAAGAACGTTTCAGATTAATACTGTGCACTTTATATATTTTCTTAATTTTTATTTTTTTCAAGAAGATAGTAACGAGAGTATATAATTGACAAACATGCTAGAATATGCGATTTTAATTTTAAAGAATATCGTAACACTATTTTATGTTCTTAACATTAAATAAATTAAGTATTCAAAATTTAAAATAAGTTCTTTAAAAAATACTTCAAATTTTCACAAAGTTTCCAATAGAAAATACTTTCTTCCATAGATTTTTAATACCTTTGGGTTCTAAAAGAAAACATTATGACTATGTAAGTATGTCGAAAATTTTATAAAGGTAAGTTAAGTAGTTCGTGTTATCATCTCTACCAATTTCAAAAATACGTTTGCTTAGATTAGGAAAAATGAACAATGTTATAACTTTTTGGCTGTTGACATATATGAAGGTGATATAAAATGCCTTCAGTTTCTTCGTGTCTGGGCTGTTGACGTCGACTTTGTTAGTGTAAATTTTATTTTTTTACACATTATTTGCATAATATTTATGACTGTAGCCTTCATTAAGGAATCTATTAGCTAAAAACGTAGCAATTTCAATAAAATTTAGAGCAAATGCTGTTTTATGTATGATCGCCTAAGTATCTTTTAAAAAGATCTGAGAAAATCTTTGTAGAAATCAAAATCAAAATCAAAATATGTTTATTCAATGTAATGATGCTGTACATCAACTTATTGACGTCACTTAATGATTACTTTTTGTGAATCTACCGCCGCTTCGGAAGGGTGGTGTATTGCTGATCGAGAAGAAGCGACAAAAGAAACTCAGCACACATCTTTTAAAATATTCTTGTACAATGGTATAATATAGTATTACAAATATTATTGTTTATATCATGCAGGACCGGAGAAATAATCTACCAGGCGTCTTTGTCATTTAAATAATCATCTATCTTATAATATGCCTTTTTTGCCAGTGATGACTTAATGTAGCCTTTATATTTTTTCTCAGTCATATTTACAATTTCTTCTGGCAGTTTATTGTAAAAACGTACAGTTTCCCATGAAGGATATACTAACTTTATTAAGTCTAAATTTTGGTACAGCTATCTCATCTTTATTTCTAATGCCATAAGAGTGAATTTCACAATTTTTTATAAAAATGGATAAATTTTTGCGTGCATACATAATGTTTTCCTAAATATATTGTCTAGGCATAGTTAATATATTTATTTCCTTAAACAATTCCCTTAATGAGTCTCGATATCATAAATTATATATAGCTCTGATGGCTCTTTTTTGTAAAATAAATACGCTACCAACATCTGCTGCTCTACCCCAAAGTAATATACCATATGACATAATACTATGGAAGTAACTAAAATAGACAAGTCTTGCAGTAGCTACGTCTGTTAACTGTCGAATCTTTCTGACTGCAAATACTGCTGAGCTAAGTCTACTGTTCAACGCAGTTTTATGTGGACCCCACTGTAGCTGAGAATCAATAGTTAATCCCAGGAAAGTTGTCTTGTCCACATATTCTAGTATATTATTATCTAACAAAATATCATTTCTTATTTGTTTAACATTCGGCAAACATTTAGTTTTCTTTGCATTTAATACTAAATTGTTCGCTGTGAACCAAGTTAGAATGTGTTTGAGGGTGTCATTTATGTCGTCAGTTTTTGGATCCCTTCTATTCACCTTGAAAAGAAGAGACGTATCATCAGCAAATAACACCACGTTGGTCAAGTTTTGTACTGCATAAGGCAGATCATTTATATAAACCAAGAAAAGAAACGGACCCAATATGAATCCTTGAGGGACACCCACTTTTACAAATGATAGGAAGAGTGTGCTTTTATACATCTTCATGCAGCGTAGGATATTCTACGAGCACTATATTGGCATCGATAGCTTTAGCTTTTTGTAAATAATACGTGTACACAAATTGGTTGACACAATATCTTTGTTCGTATCTTCTGCGCTAAAATATGGTATGTGGAAAGTTTTTTTTAAATTGTGACAGATTATGTATTATGTCTCTGAAACGTAAATGCATTTATACAGACACATTTGCTTACTAGAAAGATGGTTAGAAAATAAGAAAAGTGCATATGCCTAGGTGCTAAGTAGCATTCACGAACTGTAACGTCAAAACCAGTTTTAATTTCATTTTAAAATTTTGTAGGTATATTCTTGAGACGTTTTTTTTAATATTTTTCAAGCCCTGGAATGTATTCATCACCTTACTTTTCATAAAGTTATTTTTAATAATAATTTTTTTAGTGAGACTTTTTAGCATAACAAGCCATAATTTATACTTCCAAAACAGTTTTATTAGTATGTTGCATGAGAGTACATGGATGTGTGAACAATCCAACAATTAAAATAAAGATTCAACCAAAAACAAACTTTCTAATAAAGGTTCGTAAGATTTTTTACTATAGTAAGTTTTAAACTCGGTTTCTATTTTTTTTTCACACATTTATTTCTCTGCGTTATTTACAATCTGTTAATTTATTAACATTCAGTAAATTTTTTACTACGTGCTGATTATGACTTGAGGGAATAATACTCTTTAGTATTATTTCATTGACTTGATTTATGCACTTGTTTGAACAAATATGTAAACTAAAACTAAATCTAAAACTACACTTAGTTAAATCTATTAACTAGACCTAAAGGATCGTATCTTTTAAGTCTTTTTGTATACTGCCTGTCGAGTAGCGTCACAGCTAGATTGTTGGTATGAGCACTAAGTTTTGCTTGATACACTACACTAGCACTTTCAATTTCTTGCTTGATTGTCGGTATCGGAATGTCTTGTTAGAGAAGCCAGTTGGGGATATATCTTGGAGCGTCGGTTATCGTTCTAATTATTTTGTTCTGAAATCTTTGTAGGATTTCGAGATTGGATGTACTTGCAGTTCCCCAAATTTGTATACCGTACGTCCAGATTGGTTTTACGATAGTTTTATAGAGAAGTACTTTATTTTCTAAGGCTAACCGGGATTTCGGTCCTATTAGCCAATACATTTGACGCAGTTTTAAACCGAGTTGGATTCGTTTTTTCATTATATGAGTCTTCCAGGTTAAACGTCGATCTAAGTAAATTCCTAGATACTTTGCGTTATCATTCTGTGGGGGTGGAATGTTGTTCAGTGTCACTCTTGGGCATGTCTCTCTTCGTAGAGTGAAAGTTACGTGAACAGACTTTGTTTGGTTTACTTGTATTCGCCATAGTTTTAGCCAGTTCTCAAGCTGATTAAGGTTTCGTTGTAGTATTGTTGATGCTATTTGAGAATCACTATGTGACGCTAATATTGCAGTATCATCTGCATACGTAGCTACTAGTGTCTGAGGAGTTGTAGGTAGGTCGGCGGTGAAGAGAAGATATAAGATGGGCCCTAATATGCTGCCCTGAGGCACGCCGGCTTCTATAGTTTGGATGCTTGATTGTGCGTCTTTAAATTTTATTTGGAAGCTTCGTTCAAGTAAGTAATTCCTGAGTAAGTCGTGGTATTCCGTCGGTAGCGCTCTTTTAATCTTATGTAGTAAACCCGTATGCCAGACCTTATCGAAGGCCTGGCTTATGTCAAGAAACACGGAAGTGCAATACCTTTTTAGGTCCAGGTCGTGATTGATTTTCGTGACTACTCTATGTATTTGTTCTATTGTGCCATGTGCTTCACGAAAACCAAATTGGTGGGCTGGAATGATTTTTCGTTTTTTGAGGATCGGCGTGATTTTCTGTAGGAGAAGCTTTTCAAAAACTTTTGATATAACTGGCAATAGGCTTATTGGACGGTACGAAGTTACTTCTTCAGGTTTTTTGACAGGTTTTGGTACTATGACTATTTGGGCTACCTTCCACTGATCTGGGAAAAGTTTCAAACGAAGAACGGCGTTGATTATGTAGGTTATTAATTTTACGGCCTTTTCTGGAAGCTCTGAGAATTTTTGCAGTTATAAGGTCGTAACCTGGAGCTTTTTTACAGTTTAAGGTTTTTATAACTGCGTTGCCCTGATTGACTTTTACTGGTCTTATCGGTGGAATTTGTTCGTTAGTTTCTGCGAGGGTTTGATGGATGAATAATTCTTCTCCCGTGGAGCAGGTTTTTTCGTGTGGGCAAAACACTGAGGCTAGATGTTCGGCAAAAGTGTTTGCTTTTTCTTGATTGGTTCGTGCCCATGTACCATCGCTTTTTCTAATTGGTGGGGCTGTAGATTTTGACCCTTTGAGCCTTCTGGTAGCTCTCCATAAGGAGTAATCAGTGGATTCTGTTGGCGTTAGGTTATTTAAGCATTCTTGTATTCCTTGATTTCTTAATTTGGTTAAAAGATTACTTAGTTGCCGGGCAGCTTGATTAAACTTAGTCTTGTTTCTAGGGTTTCTGGTTGTATGCCAAATTCGTCTTAATCTTCGCTTTTCCGCTATCTTTTGTTTAATGGCGATTGGGCAAAATTCTGTTATTTTCTGAAATTCGTTGTCTGGTGTAGCGGCCCATGCTGATTGTTGAATGAACTGATTAAGGTGTTTGATTGCATCAAATAAATCCTTTTCTGTTTTCAGTGGTACGGTTAGTTGTACTTGTTCGGTAACCAATTCTCTAAAGTAGTCCCAGTTTGTATGCCTTGTGGAAAGTGTTGGTGGTTTTTCTATTTGCAATACTTGTGTGCTGTATGTGATAGCTACTCGCGAGTGGTCTGAGGACAGGTTCAAGCAAGATTTACATGCTAGATAGTTTGCAGCGACGCCTTTGGTTATACAGAAGTCTAACAGGTCTGGAAGTTTGTTGACATCTGTTGGCCAGTATGTGGGTTCAAATGTAGACAGATATTGTAAATTATATTCTTCTGATGCTTTATGTAGTTATCTACCGCTTGTTAGTGTTATCCTCGAACCCCATATTTGATTTTTGGCGTTAAAGTCGCCGCCCGCTATAAAGCGAGGTCCAAGAGTGTCGAAGTAGGCTGCAAATTGTTCTTTTTTTATGTTATGCCTTGGGGGGCAGTAAACTGCAGAGAATATAATTTCCCTGTTATTTTCTCCTATTGCAATAGAAGTAGCTTGTAGATAATCACTCTGAAAATGTTCTATTTCGTAATGTTTGATCGTACTTTTTACAATAATGGCTGTTCCTGCATGAGCTGTCCCGTCAGGATGGGGTGTAGCGTACACGACGTACTTTGGTATCTTTATGTAGGTTGTGTCTTTGATATGAGATTCGGATATTAACATTATGTCTATGTTGTGTGTAGTTAAGAATACTTTAATCTCCTGACTATGTTGTGACAGGCCATTGGCATTCCAGAGTGCGATGCTTAGGATGTTAGGCATTTTGATTCATTTTAGTGACCATGAGTGTAAGTAGATTGAGCATAGAGTCCATTCTTTCCATAACTTTTGTCATTCATGCTTCTAGTTTGTTGTCTGTTTGGTGTTGCTGTATATCTTGTGAAGGTTGGTGTTGATTGTTTGTTGTTTTTTGTTCTGCACTGCGTTGAGCTACTTTTTGGGCGTATGATATTTCTGATTGGACAAATTGAGGGTTGAATTCGGTTTGCCTTGGTCGTAGGGGTGGGTATTTTCTTTTCTGAATTTCTTTGGCTACCATGCAGCCTCTATAATTCGGTGGATGATTTACTTGACAGTTCACGCATTTCACACCCTGGCTTTTGGTTTTTCTTTGGCAGTCTTTAGTTAAATGATCACATGCGCATTTGACACACCTTGGTGTTCTGTGGCAGTAGTTTTTTGAATGGCCGTATCTCTGGGAGATTAGGCATTGGATTATTGTTCGTTTAATATGTGGAGCTTCAAACCTTATTTTGGATTTCATTAAAAATTAAATATTAAAAATTTCTTTGTTATTGTCCGATTGCTCTAATTCCACAAAGAATAACGGGAGAGCAGAGTTAGTAACTCGATGTTTAATGTTGTGGATATTGAGAACCTTATGTCCGTGGCTAGATAATTCGGTAGCTAGTTCTGTAAGATCTATAGTTGGATGCATATCTCTAAGTACTACTTTATAACGCTTGTCTTGTTTGAGTTGGAAGGTATGGAATTCTGTGTTTTTGTCCTTCAGTATCTTGATGATTGTGCTGTAATGTTCAGCTTTGTTTAATTGTATTTTTGTGTGTTGCTAATTAGTTTAACTAGGTAGTTATCTTTTGCTGTTTCTTCTAGCATGTCCGTTAGAGGTTTTAAGTTATTCACGTTATAGACGAATATAGGGGGAGGTTTTATCTCCTCTGTCGCGTCCTCCGTTTCTGAATCGCTGAGGGCTTCGTAACGGTTTGATGTGCTTGGGCCACTAAGCCAGTTATTAGACGTTTTAATGCATTTTTGGCTACGATTGAGGTCCGAACTATTACGTTTTGTTTTTTTTTTATTTATCGTTTGCCACTGTTCTTCTAGGTTTATGATTTGCTGAGTTTGCATAGGTTGTTGGCTTAGATATTGTACTGGATATGGCGGGTAGGTGTTAACAATTTGTTGTGACTGCGTATGCATAGGTGCTTGTTGTTGTTGTAGCTGTTGCTGTTGTTGAATTATGTTTTGATGATGTGCGACAAGGTGTTGATCAATCATCGTTTGAGGGTTGGGTGGGTATTGATACCCGAAGTTTGGCACGCCAAGCATGAAGGCCTTTATTTTATTTTTAGCTACTTCAATAGTTCAATAATTTAGTTAAAGATTTGCGTACCTTGTATTTATGTTTGTGTTAAAGGTCAGCGCGACGGACGCTTGATAACTTTATCACTGGCCGGCTGGCCCACTCATGGATAACGGAGAACACAACTTTACGCTGCGAAAGTCAAGCCACGCTTCTAGGTTTATATGGCGCTCATCCTTTATTTTACTTTTTTATTTTATTTTCTAAATTTTATTATATACACTGAAAACAACACAATATTTTTTAAAAGATATTGTTGCCACTTATTCTTTTACAATAAATTCTTCTTAATTCTAGAGCAATCAATTTAGTTATGCTAGCAAATAAAAGAACTTTCTACAATTTATTATTGTTATTGGAAAGTCAAGAGCTTTGCTTGTCTAAAGAATGTTTAAAGTAATTCCTTCTCTTAATCCAATAACAAAAAGCCAATCAAGTAATGACTCAGAGTCATTATTCTTCATTCAATTAGCAGCCCGTAGCAACAGAGTCGATTAGCGCATTCGTAAGAACACATATAAATCTTTCTTTGAGAACAGGCGCCTGGAAAGAACAGCTGCAATAATGAGAGCGTTCCGGTCCTCAGCTCCCGTCATTAATTGCCAACGGGACCGGAAACACTAGCCATACTGTTCCGGTAATTGAATGAGACATTGACAGCGCCGATCGATGGAAATGACCGATTGCTGTCGAACGCTTACCGTCACTGCACAAATACTTAGAGCACCGGAAAGGAAGCACAACGGTAGTCAGTTTTGCGTCATGCGCAACCATTTCTTGATGAACATTACTGATGGTTCTATCAAAGAATTGATGTTTGTGTCAGCTAACATACTAGCTAGGATTGTGTTTTAATAGCCCTGCGCAGTTGCTGACCATTTTCGGGGAGAAGTCATCGGGAAAGGTCATCTGGCCGTCGGGATTAAACGCAGAAATAATCTCGGAGCCGGTGAACATCGGCGCTGCAGTCTAATTAAAGGCTCCGAACAATACACGAAAGACGTGAAAATTTTGCGAACTCCTCCTGCGGCTTCATTCTTCGCCAGTTTTTATTTGTATTTCAGTCGCAAGGTGCGGTGTCTGGCACATAATAGCCCGGCGCGGCGATTTTTAATTTGTTGTCGGTCGGAAATTGGAGAAAACCGCAAGCTTATTAGAGTGGGAAAATTATCACTTGCGTTGTGTGCACTTGGCAGCTAATGACGTTATGTCACGCTATGTTTACGAACGGCGTTAAAAACTGTACCGCTTCAATTTTCCGTGAAAAATGATGCGCAATGCATTCCCTGGGAACAAAGGAATCGATATTTATTCATTTATAACTTGGAAGACCGCTGCTCTACGAGCTTCGTAATTTCAGGAGGAACGATGAAAGAAAAGCGAGCGGCGTGTCGCCTTACTAGGATGCGGAATGAATAATGTAGTATTTATCACTATTATGTTGACAACTTTCGTGTGTTTGAATGACATGTATTTATTATGGCCTCTAGTTAACGTGACGTGGACATGCTTCTGTTTATTAATATGAATTGCTATTTATTAAAGAGTGGGCATCAAAACTAAAATAAAACTTTAAAATACAACTTTAGTATACTTATCTTGCTTTATTCCAACTGTGCCTACCAATTAAAGTAGTTTTAGAGTGCTTAAAGGGCAAACAAATAAATATTTATTATTGTTATATTTATATGAAAATAAAATTATTATTAGCACTTATCTATCTCATTCGTTAGCTTTAAGTTTTAATAACGGTATTGCAATAATACAAATGTTAAGCTTCAGTTATTTATTTTTTTTAGGAAAATTTTAAGCAAGACTAGTTTATTTCTAATATCTTCAAATATAATATTACCGAGGTAGATTTTAATGTTTTTAGAAGGTTATTATCAATCAAAAATTGCAAAAAATGTAACAAGTAATGTTTTGCTTGAAAGCAAATATTGATTCAGGTAAACGATAAAAGGTACTGCATTATTCTTATGTAAATAGGTTATCCTGAAATAGTTTAACCTAGTTTTTTAAGAGATTTTTATTAGACATGGCACTAGCACACAAGTGCATTTAGTGTGATGTACATTAATAAATTGTTAATTATGGTTTATTGGGCCAACAAAAAGTTAACCTTCGATTTAGTTTCTTTCTAGATTATAGAAAGTGCCTCCGCTGCACGGTAGATGCTCTGATAAAATTTAGTTGCTTTTTATACCCAGTCCCATATCCTCAAACCATGTAGATCTATTGTTGCAGTTTTTGCTGTTATTTTTGAGGTATCAAACAGACAATGGGTACTACTTATTTGCTTAATCTTTTTATTCAAAAAATCTCATTGAGATAAACCCTTATAACACGTTAATAGTGAGAAAGTGCTTTATTTTGTTAAAAACAAACCTACCCACATATGGAAAAAGAGGAAACAGCTAGGCACACAATTTCGCAAGCATTACTGGCTCCTTGGACGTAAGTCACAATTATTAGCGTATAACTCAATCTTCAAACCAATATGGACCTACGGGTTACAGCTTTGTGGGACAGCTTCAAACTCTAATACTGCCATCATAGAGAGATTTCAATCGAAAGTTCTTCGTGCCATAACATATGCGCCCTGGTTTGTGACCAATAAAGACATTTACAACGATTTAGAAGTGCTTTCCGTGAGTGAGGTGATTACAAAGTGTAGTGTAAGATACTTACAGCGTCTCGAAGTGCATCTAAACCCACTAGCGATAAGCTTATTAGACAACAGTCAGCAAACTAGAAGGTTAAAACGAAAAACACCATTAGACCTGGTACACGATTAGTGAGATCATTCATAGATAATCTAAGTTTCAAACTTCATAAAAATAGACACTTTCATACCCACTGTTATTATTCCAAAACCATTGTTGATTAAAATAACACCATCATTTCATTTAAATTTTATTAGAAGATACGTAATTAAAAAATGTGTAATTAATATATAGAGTTTGTGATCATTGGAACACATCTCTACCACGCTCTATACCGATTATTATCTATGCTTATTGCTTTTGTACATTAACAGATTGCATAATAAACGTAACACACAAAAAAACAAACCTTTTTATCTCCGATCAACTTCTTGATGCATAAACCAACAAACTCCTGCAACATATCTAGGTAATCACCAATAATAGTTAGGTCAAAAAAGAATGACTATAAAATAACCACAACATACGCACATAACATTGTAACCTCTGGTAAGTTCAAATAATGTCGATTCTAAAAGCCACTAGGAGCAATATTGTCGATTTATGAGTCGTTTAACTTAAAAATAGCTTCCTGGCAACTTTTACCTACTTACCCAGATATCACTCGCTAATCTAACTTTACGGTCAGCATCATTTTCATTTAGAGTATAAATTAATTCAAAGACAATTTTTTTAGATATTATTACGAAAAAACTACCTGCACACATACAACCCCATCAGTGTGTCTACTTATCAATGGTATTAAATAAATAGGAGTTTTCAATGTTTTTCCAAGGTTTAAAAACTAGTTTCCAAAGTTCTATTTTAAGTAAAAAAATTAAAAGTAAAAAATTTTAAAGTAAATTGAAATTTTCATAAAGCAATGATAGTTATTTAGAGCAACAAATTTATAAAGAAAAACGGTACAATAATATAATTTTTACAATTAATTTTCTCCGTTGCAATAATAATATTCCAAATTTTTATGACATTTTTTTACATTATGACAAATATTCTGTGCTGAATCACAAACTGACGAATCCTAATTTCCCGATTATCCGACACCTCACCAAACATTTTTATCCGTAACTCACATGCGCTGAAACGCAATTTTCGTTTTTACTAAAAACGGAATCTTTACATTTACTTTATTACTGAAAACAGAACGCTTGTAAACCTTGAAGAAAAACTTAAAAACCTTAGTTATTTCATACTGTAATATCTGGAATAAAGCCGTTTTGAAAATACTTCAAATAGAATCATATTCAAATGAAAAAAATGCACTCGTATTTTGATGCCCTAGGGTATTTTTCCCCAAAGCGCCCCAGGGCATTTTCTCACTTTCAAGCTTAATTTGAAAATCAAAATAGTTATCAGTGACCCCAAAAACCCTTATATAGACAGTTTAATCTCGAAAAACAAACAACTTTAAGCTGGTTTCCCAAAATCGCCTCCAGTGCCAAAATTTTGCCTCTCCAAGTGCATCGAGGCACTTTTTAAGCATCATATTTGTGATTAGCGAACCCAAAAATCCTTATATAGACAGTTTAAATTCGGAAAACAAACAAATTTGAGGTAATTCCCCAAAATTGCCCCCTTCCCCAGAATTATGCTCCACCGACCAAGTGCATTGGGGCACTTTTTAAACATTATATTCGTGATCAGCAACCTCAAAACCCTGCGAGTAACGGTGGTGAGCTTAATTTGGCCCGTATTAGGCGAGCAATAAAATATTTTTTAAGGTCTGCAAAAAATGCGTCAAATAAATGTATTTTCTGCGAGCACAAATGCACTTTCGCATTATAACAAAAAAATATGGTGTAACATTTTTTCTGAGACTTTTACAAATTGAATGCACCCTAGAACGTCTCGATACATGTACCCACAAGAAATTTAAAGATCAGTAGAACCTGGGTGATTTTAACGTTATAGAGTCTAGGTATACAAATATGTTGATACGATACAATTCAAGTTAATCTTACAGAAGGCCCTAGCAAAGAAAATTAGTATTAAACATGGAGAACGACAGGGATATAAAATATACCAAAAATTGTTTACCTTTGCCCTCAAGGATTAATAACAATCTCAAAGAACTATAAAATATGTTAAACGCGGAACGGTATTCTGACCATGAACATAGTGTAACAAATTTCCGAACTCCTCCCCAGGGACTGCTAGACATCCACATTTCATCACACTTTTTTTAGGAATCCAACTGGCGCGCACGTGGTTGCCGTCAAATACTAATGCAGCATTTTTTTAGGGTTAGAAACTGATCTGTAATGTCGCCGATTAGAAAATAAGTATCGCACGGCAAATCGGTCGGCGCATTCTGAGTTCTAAATAATGCCAGCGAGCGAATCAAAGTGCGGGAGCTGTGTTGACATAAATAATGTGTCGTTTACGCCAATAGTTGCATGAATTTAGTACGTTCCACGTTTTATTTGCTACCATAAAGTAGAAGATGCCATATAAAAAACCGCAAGAGCTAAATGGAGATAGGCAGAACATATAAACAAACAGAAAAAAACAAATAAAAACCAAAACTGCGTAAATGTAGCTTGAAAACCATCTAAAAGACGGGTAAATATGATTAAGAAAAGATAGAGACAACTAAGTAAAAAGAAAAAAAGGGCATACGTTTAGAAGTAGATAATAATAGTTTTCTTGTGATATATAAAATCTGATAATTTACATCACGAGAACTCTTCAGTTCAAATTCATATTACGGAAGAATTTAACATAAAAACCTTAGGACAATAATAAGAACAACTAAGAGCGATTACTGCTAAGAATAAGGTTCTATAGAACCGTTTGGTTTATAGATAGGGTTATGTAGGATAACATCCAATATATTTAGCTGTTGATGGATTTTATACAAATATGTGTATTTAGCTAATGCAGGATTTGTACCGCTAGTTGAAATGTGTAATTGGATAACTTTGTACCATTAGGATTAGTTCCTCTGCAACGTCAGATTGTACTTTTACAATTGTGATTACCGACTAGTACTTTATGCTGCGTACTTTCAAATATATATTTTTTTGTTCTTATAGATCAAATTTGCTATTCAGCGATTTATATGCAGAACTGTGTGATGTTCGTTAACTTTAGCTTAATCACAACCGTCTTGAGATGATGGGTGTTTGATAATTCCACTTGTGCAGTAGTTATGTTACGTTTTACAACTAATATGGAGCCACCTTATCTTTTTTTGGAAACATTATACATCGGAACATTAAATATTTTGTTTTAAATTAAATAAATTTCTGTGATGCATTTCATGTCTATAGAATGTTAGATCAAAATGAATTGTTGAGCCACTGGCGTTCGAATTTAAGAAGGTTAGCTAGTTGGTGTATTTTGGAATATTATTAAGATTATAAATTTTGACAATTGATTAAGATGTAAAGTAATCAGTTCAATAGTGGTTTTGATGTGAAGTAATTTGGAATTTTCATCACCACCTCCTTCGATTGAACTGAGTTAAATCGGGTTCCTTAAGGTAGGTTTTTAATCAACTCAATAAGAAAAATCAAATGGTTGCTAAAAACTTACGAATAGCGATTGTTAAGCATCATTGTTCAAGCGTCACTTAAATGTTTGACTACTAAACTTGTTAATAAGGCAAAATCTTCAGTAGGCTGTTTTACAATCAAATGATTATTTTCTATTACTTTGCTCCTAATAATTTCTATATTGTTTTTCGATTGTTGATGTTGGTGGAGCATTAGAACGAAACTCATTTTCAACGGAATCGGGACCTTTTCTGAAAAGATTATACCACTGGAATACATTTTTCGATGGATAATGACTATCGAATGCTTCTGAGCCATTTAATGCAACTTCTTTGTTCAACAATTAGATATTTTAAAAACTAAAAGAAGTCAAAAAGTTGATATAAATAAACTGCTGTAACTTATAAATTATTTTTCCTATGAAATTAAAATCAAAAGTGAATATCACTGAAGGTGGTGCCAGCACAAGAAAAAATTTTTGAATCACGACTTTACGTGAATTTGAAATTAAAAGGTCACCGTATTTTTCGAACAAAGTAATATGCCTTCTAGTGATGGTGTTCAATACAGACCTAACAGAGAAATTGCTACTATTTCTTTATTTCACACAGTAAAATATTATTTTTTGCGAATCGTACCATTTGAGATAAAGGTAGGGGACATTTCAACTCCTGCATCTGTGATTGTTACCATTCTCGATCGTAATTGATTTTCTTGATTTAATTGTTGAGAGGAATACTTATTTTTGCGCAATTAGAGCATCATTGTTAAAAACATTCTGCTTGTTATTTTCTATTGTTGGTGAGGTTAAAAGCCGTTTAATTGTGTGTGCGATCTGATTGGATGTGCCCTGAATGTTAATGTGTCTGCGTTGGGAGTAACATGCATGCTCCTATGGATTAGTGTAGATGTTTTTAATTTTTAATAAGTATCTGTATTTTTAATAAAATTATAATATTTAGCTTATCAGATCAATAATTACAGACAGTAAGTTTAAACTAAGTACACGCTTTACCACAATTTTGTGAGTGCAGAACCGTTTGAAATTTCTGAGTTGATCAACAATAAATATTCTTACCAAAAATTTCTTTATTTTATATTTGTTTCTGTCCTAATCAATAAACATATCTATTTGTACCTTATTTGAGAAATACTAGTTTTATTAAATAATTTGCTCTCTTAAATTTCTTTTAAAATGTTACTCGTATAATTCAAATAATAGTTATTCAAAAACTTTATTAAACTCAATGTTTGCTATGTAGCTATAATGTTTGCAGCTGTGTCCGTTATTTTAAGTTTAATATTATTTTAATATATTTCTCTTAAGAAAACCATCCAATTGTCGATATAAACAAATGATAAGTCGTACTGTAATTAAAGTAACATATAAAAGAATTAATGTAAGTGATTAGAATATTGTGTAAAATAAATTACAAAAATAATATTTTGAAGACTTGAAAGGCCCTGATTAAAAAAAAGTTTTTTAGAAGGCAAGTTTGTATATAATTAAACCAACATAAATTGCCACCAATTGTAATTATCTATCGATAGCTATAATCATAATTAAGCCTGACACCAAATACTGGCTTTTGAATATTTTTTAATGTCATCAAATTAATATTTTATAGTTTTCGTCATCACGATTGACCCAATTGGAATTAAGTTAAAATTTTAAATCTAATTTTCTGTTTTGTTAAAAAAGCATCCATGTAACTATTTTTTGTTGTTAAGTGTCAAAGAGAAACTTTTCATTGAAATGAATTGATCTTCTTTGTGCAAAAATGTTTTACCTTAAAGGGGAACGGATAAAACAGAACCTTTTAGGCAAAACATAGTTATAATATAAAAAAATTATTCCGAACACATTTGAATGACCTTAATATAAACTCTTTTACAATAAAGCATACTAATATAAAGTTTAGTCAAATTAGCTATTTCTATAAATGACAAGAACGGTGTAATACCGTAAAGGAAACTTTCTACAGCGGTGCGAAATCGTAACGGTCACTTCCGGTTGCCCAATTGGCTGAAAATCAATCCCATGAAAGGTACTGAATTAAGATGTGTGTATGCCAAGTTTGAAGTGAATCCTTTGGATAGAACGGAAGTTACAGTGTCTCCAGACACACAGACAGACAGACAGACAGACAGGATGATAATCTCATTAACTTTCTACTATAAGCTCCGCTGTAGAAAGTTAATAAACAGAGTAAAACCCTGCATAGTGTTAGACAACAAGTTTGAGGTAAAATCTGAATATTTTGAATTAACCTGCAGTTAATATTTCGTAAACTGAATACGATGTAATAATAGTGACCAATTTTGGTGCTAAAATTAGTGAGATCTAATAAAGAGTTTTAAATTTTGAGAAATAAAATTTTGTTTTATATAAAAATTTGCATGTAATAAAATTATTTACCATAAAGAATATCATACATAAAGTAAATGCTTCTTTTTAGCAAAAATAAACAAATTTAATTGCAAGCTTTGAGTAGACTACACAAAAACTATACCCGAATTTTAAATTTTCTAATGTAGCATCCCGTAATTTTGCTCACTAGTACTAATTTATTTGAGTTATGCAAAAAAAATCTCAATAGACTGAAAACGTAATTTTTCTAGTATATACTAAGTCAAAAGCAAGCGTGGCCCTGTGGTTGAGGGGCGGGCTGCGATGCTGATGGACCGGGTTCAATTCCCGGTGCTCTCTGATACCTGACGGGTGGTCTACTCAATCACTAAAAATAATTGAGTACCTGCGTTCACTCGAACAAGGGGTTATAATGGCGATCGTCTTAGGCGCGGTGCTTGCCACATCACCCCGCATCAGAGATAGTACGCGACGACCGGGCAGAGAGAGCGAACGTATGAGAACCTTAACCTCTAAGTTCGCAAGCCGTACTCCCACGCGGGGCGTAGAGCCTTACCATTATTATACTAAGTCAAAATGTATAAAAAAATATAGGAAGAAATAGAGTACATAGCCACTAATATCTTTGAGGATAATCAGCGTTTGGTGCAAGCTACAAATGTAAAATTTATGCATATTAATTAACAAGATTTAAGCATTGATATAATATGACAACGATTATATTATATAAGATGTGCAGTCTATGTAGGTAATCATGATATAAATTAGAACATTGAACAATTCAACACATATTAAGCTGCATTAAAGTAAATTTATGTCATATATTACCTTTACCTTTAAGTCGTTGAGGCTCATAGCTCTATTTTGAGCAAATTATGTTACTCACATATTTTTCCAAATTCTAGTAAAGTTGATCGAGATTTAAACCCACAAATATAAAATTTGACAGACATTTAAGCAATAATTCAGTACCTAGCATTGTAAATGGTAATCAAATCTAAGCAGCAACACCAAAAAATAATAAAAGATAAATAAAATTGCTGTAAGAATTGTTTATATAATACAATAAAAATAAAAATATAGAAGTTTAATAAATACAATTTAGAGTGCTAGAAGTATAATGTTTGTTTATAAAAAATTTAGAATGTTTAAAAATTATTAGCACTATAACTATCTACTTTTCACTATTTTTTTGTTTATTAAGAAGTCAGTTCACAATTCATTACCCCCTTGTAATGTTTATGCATTTTGACCATCAGTACAACAGTTTCCCCAAAGCTGCTGTAAACCATTCTCTAAGTATAACAGGCGAATCTATTTTTGCATTATCTCGTTCATTTACGTTATATAACTGTACCAACCATTGGCATACCTCCACAAGGTTTGTGGTTCGGCTAAGCGGTGAAAATCTGAAAAACCTATTATGCATAGAACTTTGTTATCTTTAAGTCCTTATAAATGGTAGTATGCAAAGTTTGGTAAGACAGCCTTGTTGCATTCGCCAGTATATTGAAAGTGATTTGACTGACTGTCCTTATCAAGTCAGATATTTGCTAGATAATGTATGGTTTGTGCGTATTTACCATTTTGAACTCCAATATTTAGTAAATCACAGTTGTGTGACTCGGTGTTGAGCTCCCATATAGCTACCAAACTCATGTAGTTAAAGAGCATTTAAAATATAGTCTATAGTCTTATATTAACACACATACACTGCCTGTATTTCCATCTGATACGTAATCAGAAATTCAAAGGAGATTGACCATCATATTTAAACGCTCTATATGCATAATCATATATAGTTGTATTTTAATAAAAGTATATACATGCTAAAATTAAATTTAATATTTTATAAATGGATTAGACAAAAAACTGGAGTAACAGATGTAACAGCACACATAGCCTCACTTAAATGGAGATTTTGCGGTCACACTATGAGACAGAACGATGAAAGATGGAACAAAAAAATACAGATTTGGAGGCCATGGGAAGCTAGAAGAAGCAGCTGGACTAGGATAGAGAAGAAGCACACAGAACCGAGAAAATTACAACGAATGGTGGAGGCCTTCGTCCAACAATGGACAAACGAGGGCTAGAAAGAAGAAGAAGAAGATTTTATAAATGGGATGACAAATAATAAAAATATCAAATTCTGTGAATGTTGCCAGGATAAATCCGTGGAAGATTAATCCGTAAAACTTACAGTGTGGTGTTCGATATTAGCATCGAGCATCCTAAAGCCATTCCTTTTGGACATAACTGTCACAAATGATGATTACCTAAACCCATTGCAGGAATTTAGCAAAATGGAGCGTCTTCTCTTTTCTTGATGTGACCTGCCTAGATAAATATGTTGGATGACGAGGTGATACTGAATTTCTTGCGTGTTTCTTATACATCCCAATGGACATTTTTATAAGGAGCCACCGAAATTAACAGGACGCTTTAATTGATAAAAATGCGGACTTTATTGAATCGATTATTTTGTTAATTACCTAATTGCAATTGAAAACTAAAATCCCAGCGTAGAAACACCTTCATTCGTAAAAAGAGACCAAAATAAATATATATGATCTGATCCATGACTTATTATCAAAACAAAAAGTGCAATCTCTGTTACAAGACGTCCATTCACACAGAGAAAAACTTATTACTAAAGGATGAGTTACTATATTTTTACAAACAAGACTAAAACATTATTTACCAAGGACAGATATATAAGAAGACAGAACAAGTATAAAAATACAAATAAAATAATATTTACAAAGAGCTGCTTCAAAAGCATTACGTTAAAGGAATGAAAGAGAAATATGAGAGAATTAAAGATATAGGGCAAAGAAATTTCTCAAACAGTTAAAGAAAACCAAAAAACCTTTAAAATGTTTTTAACATAAAACAATTCAACTTTTAAACAAACATATAAATAAAACTGTTTACAGTCATTAGAGAAGAAAGCCTTAGAATTTTGAATAATTGTGATATAAAAAAGTGCTAAACGAAAATGCCTAACCTAATATGATTGAGGCTGCTACACATGGTATAACACTAGATGGACTTATTAATGCCTTCAAAATCCCAGAAAATAGAAATCTTCTGACAAAAAACATTAACATGGAATTGCTGAAATATTGATGATTAGCACTATACATCAGATCGCCACAGCTAATAAATTTGTACTACAAGAAACATTAAATGTTCAATGAATTAAATTTTTTACAACGTTGTCACCATGATTCTATGGCTGCTGAAAACACTTTTTTAGGGGTGTGTTTTCCCACTGATAAATCGCTAGTACAACAGCCTCTCAATTGGAAAATGAGCGGCTACGGAGAGTTCTTCATGGTGAGACATTGTAATCTTCGCAGCCTTGTATTTGTCGGTCAGCATTCGTGGGATTCACCTTAAAGAAACTTTCCGTATTTGTAGGTCATTATGCAAACTGGACTCTATAGATCATACGGATATGTTAAGTTTAAAGGTCATCTCACTCACACCTGATCAGGAGTCTTCTATAACAGCTCGTTGCACTCGCGCAATCATGTTTTCGACCCGGCTGGTTGGCGGCCGAGGCTGCTTCGGTTCATTGTTATACAACCATCAACCTTCTTTAAATTTTCGCGTCTACGGCGCACCTTTTTAACATCTATAACGACTTCATCGCATATCTTATTCAGCTTGCGATTAATTTTGATGGTCGTTTTACCATGCGAGAACAAATTGATGATTACACGTGGTTCTTACACACTAAACGTTGTCATTTCAAGTATACAAAACAGCACTCACTCCAATGATGTGTGTGAATTTATAAACTACGTGAAACACACAGCTTAGCATTACACTTGCAATAAGGGGTTTCTCGTCTCCTTTCATATTTTTCATAACTCGTTTACATTTTTTAATGGAAGAATTCCTTCTGTTGAAGATAAAAAGTCAGGAAAGTGTCTTTCCGTAGCACAGAAACAAATATATCACATTCGAACGTTTATATCAAACGCAAAGCAGACAGATGTAATAACATTTTATTATATATGTGGATTACTATGCGAACAAGTGACAGACAGTAAAATTGTATTATGTTTTTATGAGCGATGTAAAACATTTTTATTATTCTGCAGGAGTTTATATAAAAAAGTTTACGACTTATGCGTGCTAACAATATTTAGATATATACATTTTAAAATTGAATATATTGGAAGCTAAGAGAAAGCACCTACCACGGGGTTTAATTGCTGAGCATTAAAAAATTAATGAAAATTACGGAATAGATAAGTATATTTACAGTCTGTTCAATAATAAAGTGACTGCTATCGTTTTAGAAAAATAAAAATGTAGATAATTTTATTTCTTTTTATTAAAATATTTATTGAACAACAGTGCAATTAGCAAATATCTGGTCTAATTACCTTCATACCTTTTTCCATGACTTTCACAAAGTCTTTTACATAAGCATTTGGAAAAGATTTCCAAACCTTCTTAATATGAAAGGACAGCTGCTTTGCAGTGTACACTGGCTTTCCTTAAATCTTCATTTCATGTGCGACTAGAACTATCAATGGATGGTTCTAGACAAGTCTGTATGTAGTTAGTTAAGTAAGTCAAATGTTACAACATTTATTTATTGTTCATAAGCAGCAGATAATGCGCGATTACACATTTTTTCCAATCATTCCATGATAGTGTCATTATTTTGTTGTTTCTGTGCACTGCACAGTTTGTTAGAGTGTTTAAGGTCGCTGTTTTCTTGTAGTATCCAAATTATTCTGACAGAACAAAAAAAAACATTTCAGTAGACTTTAGTAAACATTTCTGGTCTATAGTAGATATTTTCTCGATGTCTAATTTGTTTACTAAAGAAAGAGGCAACCAAAACTGCATTCAGAGGGGCATCTCCAAACATGCACTTTTACCAAGGTGCTTTACTTTGTGCCGAATTGTGCTAGTATTTTTTGCTGACCACACTTCCCATAAAGTAAACCGCGCCCAGAAAGAAGACTCGTTTGTGAAAATAACATTGTACCAAACTTCATCCAAATTTTTCTATGTCCATGCTAATCGTTCTTTCACGTGCCTTTCTGATAATAAATGTATCTTCAATTTTGATGGAAAAAAGTTTATCTTATGCAAACAATTTCGAACATAATTAGAAAGACCCAAATTTCTGTCTTGCAAAGTTTAATTTGGGCACACCGCTGCTAAAAGCCTGGCTTCTTTTGAAACAGACACAAGGCCATTTTATCCTTCTTTGTTGACGCGATAGGAATTTTTTCCTCTCCGGCAGATCTCTAAATATGGCTCCACTTGCCTCTTAACGAATACCTCCAACTTCTGCATATACTTTGCAGCCGCTTAGTGCACGGTTTGTCTGGAAAGTATTTGAAATCATTTTTCTAGCCAACCAGAAGACCTAAACAGACCTGGTTTTCTGCAGGATGGATGATAGAAGTCTTAACTGAAGATTGCGACTCGGCTCATCTGCCTCCGAGCCTTGAGAGAGTGAAAATCCAGCTTCCCGCAAACCGTGTTTTGGTGACGCGTCACGACTTGACTTAGCATAAGATAGAGCAACCTTATGCGGTAGTTTTGAGTCAAACTTAAAAAAAATACGGAATCAAGACTTTGAACTTGATAAGGGAAGCCTACGGAGAGAAAGCCATGTCACAAACGCAAAAAACGCCCGTCAACTAGCCGTAGTAATAACAATATAGGGAAAGTAAAAAATTTTGGTCTGATCGGCATTTCAGTATTTGATTGATATCACAAAAATTTCTAAAACTCAAATTTAACTTAAAAAGAACCCCCTTTTGAGTCGATGGAGAGGGTCCAAACCGCCGTGACCAAGCGCCAGCATTTTATTTAAAAAAGCCTTCGAAGCGTAGCAGGTATGCTAGAAACGTTGCGTAGATGCAGGAGAAAACTATTTTGAAGAATTTTAAAGAAATTACCTGCAATATTTAAGTTTTTATTAAGTTATTCCCGATACTTTCCGGACAAGCTCTCATTGTAAAGATAACAAATTCACTAAGATCAACAACAAAATGTGCCAGAAAACTATAGCACCCAAAAGGGCACGAAATAACGAATTAACACAGATTAAGTTGCGATACGGCCTTATCAAACGACAACGTTCATTTTCTTAACATAAAGACTCTACATATTTAGGAACAATTATCGCAAGCAACAACATATTGAATTTTAAAAAGCAACTAAAACATAACGCCTCGTCAAATGAAAACGTTATATAGATGATATTTAAAAATCACTATAATGGAATCAAATGTAACAGATATTAATGAACTCCAAAAAGAAACGAGCAAACAAAAAAGATCTATAAAATTTCGGAAAAGACAAAAGTACTTGAGAAATAAAAAGTGAGATTAAAAAAGAGGATGTAAATAGGTAAACAAATATTTGTCAGTTTTCAAATAATATAGTTGAGAGAATGATAAGGTATGCATGATTAGAAAAAGAAAAATTTAAAATTGGAAAAACGTTTTGGCGTAAAGAAAAAGAAAGTTTTTGATCTGAATGGTATAGCGATACTAGTAATACTAGATAAGTTTACTGTTTAGGTTGTCTAGGTTGTCACATACCATAAAATGTCAATCAAGGTTTTGATATGACAATTTAACATTACTCCCACTCTAATAAGCCATAACATTTTCTATTCCTATGACAAAAAAAAAAAAATTTTTTTACGAAACACCTTCAAACTGTATTTAGTCTATTAATATCAGATAATAACCTATTCACGACACGTATAACTAATGATTGTAATTAAACACATTTTCCAATACCGGACGATTTTGACCATCCAACATCTGCAAAAGAAATTGACTCCTACATCAAAACCAAATAAAAAACCACCAGGCTACAATTTCATCCCTAATGTAGCTTTAAAATATCTAACAAAAAAGGGCTCACTTTTCTGTCATACTACGTAATACGTGTATGGGGATAAGACATTTCCCAAATATATGGAAATTTGTACACGTGATCATGTTTTACAAACCAAGAAAGAGCAAACACGGCTATAGTAGCTATCGACCTACAAATCTTTTAGCAGCCTTGTTAAAACTGCTTTGTCTTCTTCTTCTTTATATGAATACTCTTCGAAAGAGAAAGTTTACTATTTGGACAGGAAAGGTGGCAGCTCTAAATAACTGCGTAGATGTGTGGCCATACCAATCTCTCAAGTACGGTGACCTTTAACTTTTTCTTGCAAGACCAATTGCTGAAATCTATATTTAGATTGTCTCATAATATGGCCAAGATATTGTAATTTGATTAAGATCTATGATTTGATTCCATAAAACAATACAAAATAAATTTAGCATTTCTCTAGACTAATTCTTATTTTTAGATAAATCTGATGTGAGCCTTTCTATCAGTAGTTATATTGACCATTCACCCACGTTCCTAAGTAGAGATACTGTGATTTATTTTTTATTATAGGTTATTAAGACTTAATATTGTTTGGGCCGTTTTGGGACTGCTACTGATTACCATTGATTTTGTCTTTTTAGTGTTTTTAGAAAGACCAAATTTTCCACTAATGCTGGAAACTATGTTCAACATTTCTTCTAAGCCTTGTGTCGATTCTGATAATAACACTGTGTCATCTGCGCATTTTATTGAAGTTAAACTTTCTCCATTTATATGTACTCCATTCATGTAGTTTCCGAGAGCACGTTTGGATATTTCCTCTAAATAAAGATTAAAATGTAGAGAAAACAACACACCCCTGTCTCACCCCGCACCTAATATTTCCGTAGTATTACGTCGATCTACTCGTTTTTATTATATTTTTTATTGTACGAATGTTAGCTTTATCTGATTGGTTAGCAGTTAGTATTTCTAGAAGTTTGTTGTGTTTAACTGTCTCAAAAGCCTTCTCGTAATCAATAAAAGGTAGATAGGCATCTTTATTTATCTCACGGTTTTACGTGTACCTAATTTATTACAAACATCAAACTGTTGATGTTCTGCAAGTTGTTCTTTGCTTTTCGTACAGAAATCTTTGCACCTGGGTTTATTTATTTTCGGTATCTTAATAAATACAACGTGCAATCAGTCTTTTGAATTATGCTAGTTTTAGAGATGTGGTTAAATAAATTTTATTACAATTGTGATGTTTTTGTCCTCTATCAGCCTGTCTTTGTTGATTTTACTGCTTGCACAATTTATTTCTTTGTGTAATATGGTTTAATATTTAACATCTATTACTGGTGTGTCATCTCTACCGCCCTCAAATATAATACCGCCCTCTATATAATTATTTCAATCATCTAGTTTGTCTTCGACCGATATAAGATTTTTAACTTTTGTATTTCTTGTTATATTGTTTCGGTTGTTATACGTTTTACCACTTCATTCTCTAACTTGCTGATCCAAATTGTGTTCACCATGTAGTTTTTCTAAATGTTCTATAATTTCGCTTTTTTTAACCAGTTATTTTTTGTTTTTTTATTTCTTTTTTAATTGCCTAATGTGGAATCCAGTATGCACAGTTTTTGCTATTTAATTTCATTATTCTACACTGTTCCGTCATTACAAGTATTTAATTTACAAACTTTACGTTTTTGTTTATTTTCTATTTTTAACATATTATTACATATATTTGTGCAAATATATCAAACAATTGCTTATTTATCTTGTATGATGTTATTAACATCGTATTTATTAATTGTGTCTGTGGCTTTACTACTATCCTTAGTATTTTTAATTTTACATATGTCAAATTTTTCACTACAAGATTTTTGTGCTTTTCGTAACTAGATTCTGGTATTGGCAACTACCGGGTTGTGATCGGAAGCTACGTCCGCGCCGGGATAAGTTTTTACCGCCTTAAAATCGTTGTGGAATAACTTGTTTACTATAACATAATCTAGCTGGTTTCGAATTATGTGATCTGGATTATCAGCAAGAGATTCCCAGGTGCATAATTGTCAATTTCAAAGCTTAAACTACTATTCATAATCATTAGATTTTGTTCTTGGCAGTACTGCATTGGATGATCGCCTCTCTCATTTCGTTTGCCCAATACACAATCTTGACAACGTTGCCTACCGACTTTGGAATTGAAATTATCACGAATTATGTTCATGTCATGTTTGCATGTCCATACTAAAACTATATTTAGGTTATTTTAAAATGGTTCTACGTCCTACTCACCACTTTCTGCTGTTGGCGCGTAAGCTTGTATGATATCAATTTTGTTATATGAAGAATTTAATTGATGCATTATTCTTTTGTTGAAAAAATGAAGGTGACATTCAAGTTATTGTTTAAATTTTAGTCACACCAATATTGTAACACCGTGCTGGTTTCTTTATCACCGGAGTAGTATATTGTCTTTTCTTTGTTTGCCCATTATTAGGATATCTTACTTCACTTATCCCAAGTACGTCAATCTTCATTAGTCTTATTTATTTTATGGTGTTTAAAGATTTACATTTTAAATAGGTTTTTTACATTACAAGGAGCGACCCTACCAGATTGAGAGGTTCTTAACACCTTGTGCACATTCAAGTCCTGCCCAAGACTAAAGGCCGTTTTATTTTTGTTTCTCATTCTGGACATATCTATAGATGTGCTAAGTAATACCGTACCAATCTGTATGATTTTCGCCATCTCTTGCTATTGACATACCTGCTGTTGTTTGCTAGTTTTTGCCATATCCTCACTTAGTTTGACCTACAGATAAATACAGTTTACCCTGTGAGGACCAGTTTTCAAAAACTATCTCTTGTCAAAGTTAATTGATATCACCGGTTTCAACAAAAAAGTACTATATCTGGAGCTTCACTCATGTATGCCTCAAAACTACTAGAGCAATTAATTTACACATAATCAATTGATTGTGTCGATAGATAAACTTAAAGAAATTCTATCTATCCAATTTGTATTTAGAAAATAATTAAACTAACAATGAAAAAAATTACTGAATTATAGGAGCAAGGGTATGAAAACAAATAATTCTTCGTAGCGGTCTTTTTAGACATAACACAGGTATTTGACGGGTTTGAGTTAAAGGACCAATTTAAAATTTAAAATTTTCAAATTCTATGTTTGGTCGCTAATATTTTCTTCTTTCTGGAGAATTAAAAATTTATAGTTCGCTTTAACGCTTCTGTTTCTAATACCTAGTCGAGTACGCGCAGTGAACCGGTGTGGATGTCTTGCATGCGCTCCGATAGCAGTGCGATACGCTTGACCTCAACGCTATTTATATTAAATCGCAACCAATCACCTATTCAATTGACGCCTCAGCCGCATTTTGGAATCACGCCAGTATGTAGCCAGGTAACACCCCAATCTTCTATTCCATATTTATGTAATAACCAACAATATATACCTAATATACAAATCCCGAATGTACTAACTCAGATGCCTATCTAAGCACCCAATATTACTACATCAATGCAAACAATTACAGTGCCGGTCAATAACTCAACAAATAATGTCTGATTATGAAACTTATAATGAATCTTCTTCTACATCTCAAGATAATGAATGGCAAAGCTACAGAGTGGGAGCCAGAAAAAGACGGAGAACATCAAATCAACCAACACAGAGCGATACAAGCATGTCTCGCAAGATAACAGATACTCTGTCCTCTCTAATCTTAATGAATATATTACTGACAACACAAATAATGCACAACAACAAACTAGGGTTTCTAAACCACCACCAATATTTGTACACGGTATCACAGATTACAAGAAAATGATAAATGCACTAACAACTCTTGTAGAAGCAAAACAGTACAAAACAAAAACATTGGCTAATAATATAGTTAAAATAACCCCTAATACTGCTGACACATATCGTAAACTAGTTACATTTATGAAAGACTCTAAAGCAATATATCACACATGATAGGAATGAAGGAAAATAAAGCATATTGAGGGGTAATCTGCAATCTACACTACACTGTAACCACAGAAAAAGGGATTCAAAGTGAGAATTATAACAAACATTAAGCACAGGTAATCTGCAATCTACACGCACTCTGTCCAACATTCTTTGTAGACTTGGAACCTGTCAAGTGAGAAACATTTATAATCATAGTACATTAAGCATCAGAATAAAGGTTGAACCGCCTCTTCAAATACAATCTTTGTAGAGTTGGACGAGGTGTCAGTAAATACATAAACACCAAAGCGTTTGTAATACTATCGTAAATTAAGTTTCATGACAACTAAAGCTTGCAAGAAGATCACACAGAAATCAGCCAGATGCGCATTATGCGGTGTGATCAGTCCGACAAATTATCAAGGTTTACTGTACATAAATACAACCACACAAAGCGTATTGTAATTAGCCCGTACGACAATGGTAAAATTGAAGTATTATCATGAACACTAAAACCTGCATAACAGATCAACTGAAATTCAGCCAGATGCGCATGCTATGCGAGTGGTGATCATCCGACAAATTATGCAAGGTATACTGTACATAAGGAAATGCAAAACAAATTAAGATCAACCATGTACTCACAAAATTTCAACAACAACCATATCAAAGCAAAACAACACTATAGTCACCGTATAATCGGCTTACATATAGTCAGGCTGCGCAGAGAGACACAGAGCAAGTTCAAAACCAGAATGTAACATTACAAAAGTTCTTAGAAGAATTTAAAGTCACGTTTGCTCAATTAATGCAACAAAACAACATGGTAATATAATATGTTGTCCACAGTTATAAGTAAACTAGTCCAATAATGTCTATATCGTTACGTATAGCTTTATGGAATTCTAATGGTATTCGATCAAAAATATATGAAGTCGAGTCATTTTAAAACTGAATAATATAGATATATTGCTTATAGCTGAAACACACTTTACTGCCAAATCTTACTTAAGAATACCCTATTATACTTGTTATCGTACGGAGCATCCTGACGATACAGATCATGGAGGCACAACTATTCTAATAAGGAGTTCAATCGTCCATCATGAATTAGAAAAGCACGAAGAACCATTTCTTCAAGCAACCACTATTCAATTTTGGAAATTACCAAATCCGATTACAATATCAGCTGTATACTGTCCACCAAAGCACAAAATCACCACAGAAGACCTTACACCATTCTTACAGTCACTTGGTAGCAATTTTATATGTGGTGGCAACTGCAACTGCAAACATACATACTGGGGTTCACGACTAATCACCACGAGGGGTCGAGTACTATATAAACTTTTATGTGAAAAAAAAAACTATGGCTATCTAACAACTGGGGAGCCACAGACTCTGATAAGGTGCCAGACCTGTCGGATTTTTTTGTAACACATGGTATTTCATCTAACTATATGAGTATAGCTAGTAGCTTTGACCTGTCATTTGACCATACGCCAGTCATCTCTACAATGAGCACCACGATTATCAAAAGACAATCTAGGGCATCACTGTACAACACAAAAACAGGCTGGGAGGCGTATAGATGTTTTCTGCAAGGGGACTTACAAACCAGTATCAATCTAAATACCTTTCAAGAAATAAAGGATGCAACGAACCACATTATCACAACTGTGCAATATGCAGCTTGGCGCTCAACGCGGAAGATTACAAGATTACAAGATATGGTACGTACGGATGGAAATATTCCCAAAGTAATACTTGAGCTAATACGGCTAAAGCGTCAGGCAAGATCCAAATGGCACAGAACGCACAATCCTGCCGATAAAAACATATATAACAGGTTAACCAACACTAAAAAAAAATTAAAATGTTGAAGCAAGAAACTTTTCAACACTACTTAATTACTCTCTCGCGCAGATAATAGTATCTGGAAAATTTCTAAAGCAAATAAGAGGCCACAGAATCCGCCAATAACAAAACAAAATAATGAATGGGCAAGAACAGGCCAAAAAAGGCAGATCGGTTCGTGCAACATTTTACTTAAGTCTTTACTCCTCATTTCAATGAACCAGATGATGAAATTCAAACCTTTCTTTAGGCACCCTACAATTGTCACTGCCCATCAAAAGCTTTACCTATACCGCGGTTCTTGAAGAAATTAGGCATTTAAACAATAAGAAAGCCCCTGGTTACGACTTAATAACGGCAAAGGTGCTTACTGAACAACCCAAAAGCGGCGTACTGTTTTTACGAAATCTTTTTAATTCTATACTGCGACTTCATTGTTGGCCATCATCACTAAAATTTGCACAAATTATTCTAATATTAAAACCTGGAAAATCCGCTGAAGAAGTTTCATCTTATAGGCCCATAAGTTTCTTGCCTCTGTTGTCTAAACTACTAGGAAAGCTTATTATTAAAAGATTAGATAATACCGATATATGGGAAAATTGCGGCCCAGACCATCAGTTTGGGTTCAGGAGGTACTACTCTACCATACATCAATGTCATCGAGTTGTAAACATTATTAACACGTCTCTTGATTCTAAATCCTATTGTCCAGCAGTATTTATTGATATAAAACAAGCTTTTGATAAAGTATGGCATGATGGCCTACTGTACAAGATCAAGACCTTGCTTCCTAGTGAATATTACCTTATTTTTAGATCTTACTTCTCAGGTCGTTATTTTCAAATAAAATACTAACAAGAGTATTCTGACCTCTCCCAAATCAAATCTGGAGTGCCAAAAGGAAGCTTCCTTGGACCTTTGCTTTATATATTATACACTGCAGATATACTTACAACATAAGATACATACCAATTCTAACACGACCTCCTTAAAACTGCAAAGCTACTTAACTATCCTACAGACCTGGCTAAATAAATGGCGAATCAAACTAAACGAAACGAAAAGCACTCATGTTAACTTTATCCAAAATCGGGCAGAGTTTATCTGAATAATACACCTATCCCACAAACAAATGAGGCCCGTTACTTAGGTTTTCACTTAGATAAGCGACTCACGTAGAAGTCCCATATACTAAAGAAGAAAGGAAATTGATTTGCGAATCAAGAAAATGTACTGGTCTCTAGACCGAAAACAAGCTGCTTCTATATAAAGTCGTAATTAAGCCCATTTGGACTTTCGGCATTGAACTCTGGGGTTGCTCCTGCAAGTCAAATGTTAATATTATCCAACGAGTGCAGTCCAAAACCCTACGGATACTTGCAAATTCCCCATGGTATGTCAGCAATTTAACATTGGATAATAACCTTAACATAACAACGGTAGAAGATGAGCGCACGGTGAGTATCACTTCCTACGACTTCAAGTCCACTCAAATAGTCGCGTCTCCAACCTGTATCAGGATCCCCCTCCAAGAAGTCTAGAAAAGGAGAAATGGCCTAATGATCTACAAGGAGGATAGCTCTGATAAATCGGGATAACATCGATGGATGCATTCCCCCTCACGTCAATAAATGTGACCACATTAACTCATAGAACATATATTGTATTTATACTTGGCAATTTTAATTTATTATTTATGTGCTGGCTTTATGTTAACCTCGTATCCATATATTCTTCTAAATAGTTAATTTCTTCAGTTCTTAAATCCCAACATATGTTAGCTACGAATATTTGCAATGCAGATGATCCATTCTTCGTTTTAAAGTAATATTCTAAGACAAGTATAATAAAATGCGCCATTTATGACCTAAGGTATTGAAGGCTAGCTGGAGTAGATTAACTGAAATGAAAAGGTCGTCGTGTTCGGTGATAATTGCTGGGTCGTCATCAAATAATGCTAGTTTATTTATATTGAGAATTAGGATATCATGAATGAATAAATTGAAAAAAGCAGATCTTAGAACACTACCTTGGAGAACTACGGCATAAATCTTAGGTATTAAAATTTTTTTTATTGGCTTACTAGCAATATAGCAAGATTTAAACATTTATTTCCTTTAATTAACAAAAAATCTCCATTGCGCAAGAAATGTGCTATTTTACTGTACCAATAACTTCTTAGATCAATCTTAACATATATTTTCTCAGTACGCATTACAGCTTCAAAAACAAATATGAAAAAATAAAGTTCTACATGTAGCTATCAACTCCCCATGATTTATTACAAAGTGCCTTGCGTTCGCGGCGCGCGGCGATTCGCGTCTTCGTGTTCATTGTTTAAATACTCGAAAAAAACAAAAAAATCCTATTTCTTTATTAACTATATTCATAGGTGTATAAATAAGTTCTCAGCTTTTTTCTGCAAAATTAAAGGTTTATTTAAAAACAAACAAAAAAATCTTAAGTATCAAAGTATTCTCCGTTGGCATCGATGACCTTTTGCCGTCTTTCGGATAGCTTTCGAATTCCCTGGTGATAGAAGCTCACCGGCTTTGAGACTATAAAGTTATCGATGCATTTTCGGACTTCTTCTTCTGCTTTGAAGTGCGTGTCAGCCAAGTGATGCTGTAACGACCGGAATAAATGATAATCGGAAGGGGCCATGTCTGGGCTATACGCCGCATGTGGGAGAAGTTCCCAGCCTAACGCGAAAATGTGTTCTTGCGTCGCTTTCGCAACATGTGGTCGGGCATTATCATGGAGCATGATGACTTTGCGACTTCCTTGTCCAGTAAATGGCCACTTTTCTTCAACTGCGTCGCTCAAATTAATAAGATGCTGTTGGTAGCGATCCGTTATAACTCTTTCACCTGGTTTCAAGAGTTCATAGTACAGCACACCTTCCCAATATACCAGATACAGAGCAAATTCTTTTTGGCGTGGATATTGGGCTTTGGAGTCGATGTCGAAAGTTTGCCAGTGTCTACCCATGATTTTTTGCGCTTGGGATTGTCGTACAAGATCCATTTTCATCGCCCGTAATAATTTTATGCAGAAAATCCTTTTTTCAGTTCCTTGAAAGCAAATGGAGTGCGGTGTCACGCCGTCGATTTTTGTTGTTTTCGGACAGTTTATGCGGAACCCATCTGCCTTCCTTTTGTATCTTACCCATTGCATACAAACGTATGGAAATGGCTGGCTAAGTGACGCCAAGCTGTTCTGCAAGCTCTTTTTCAGTTTGCACATTGTTTTGATCCAGCAATGTCTGCAGCTCATCCGTGTCAAATGTTTGAGGGCGTCCAACGCGTGGTTGATCTTCAAGACTAAACTCTCCTCAGCGAAATATTTGGTACCACTTTTTGCACGTTGCATGACTTACAGCATTCTCGACATATGCAGCACAAATCATTTTGGTGACTTCAGCAGCGTTTTTGTTAAGATGAAACGCGAAGTGGATAGAAAATCGAATATGCTCTTTTGTGATTGCCATCGTGAACACAGCTGATTGTTGAGGTTATGTGCATCAAACGCCAAATCGCATGGTGTTTCGAAAGACCGAATGTCATTGCTTTAAAACCGCAAGAGGGCGGACTGATACGTTACATGTAAACGGTGATTTGCGTCCTGTGAAATCTAAAGCTGAGAACTTATTTATACACCTAAATATATATATATATATATATATATATATATATTAAATTAACACCACTTCATCAAATATTTGGACGTTCAAACATAACTGGTTGCGCCATTAATTTTTGCAGTAAAACAGACATTCCATTTCGTATTTAATTTCAACAAATATTTCTCTCACGTTTATACCATCGAAATCCGGGCAAATATGCAGGCAAAATGTAGTCATTATCAAATAAATTTGAAGCAGCGCGCTGCGCAAACAGTCGAATGGACCGCAAACTGGAACAAAAACGCAGGAAACAATATCGTCTCCGCATTTTGTTTGCGTTTTGCCCCAATGCAGAGCGGAAATAACGGGAGCACGTTGTGTTTAAACATCCACGTTTGATTTGCGATTATTGCTTCCTGAATTTCATATCAGCATTTATTTACACCTGCGGCGCGCTTTATCTTCCTGTCGGACGGGGTCCAATAAACCAGCCAATTAATGTTTTCGCCCTCGACTGACACGAGCATGCTTTGCCGTTTTTGCCACTCCGCAAGGGATCTTCGCGCGTCCTACAAGAATTCCTTTGTCGGAAGGGTTAATATCGCCATATATTTCCTGAAACAAGTGGAGAGTTAGTTGGTGACGAGGGTCAGCCTAGATAGGGTTAAGTAAGGGGATGCATTTTGCGGCCGGAGTTCGCCTCGCAGGATTACTAAGTGCCAAGTTGCCGGATCTGGGATTAGGACACAAAAAAGCTGTAGCCGGGATTTGTCTAATGGACGTTTAATTTCTTCTGGTCCCGCGCTCGCTCTCTAATTCGGTTACCGAACCGGCCCGGATTTTCAGCTTACGTCGCGTGCATCAAGCATTATGTTTATTTAACGGGCGTCCAATAAAAAAACAAATGAACGGGCCTGTTCCGCCGTTCCGGGGCGTAACTGCTCTAATATCGGCGAGAGAGGTCCGGCAAAGGCAAAGCCCCGGAAACTCTGGGGACTCCTCACGTAGGCCGGTCAATTCCGGTCTACTGCTCGCCGGAGCCTTCTCGCCTGCCCGACACTCTATTAGAATATCTAATGCGGGCCAACGATGTGTGAACGCGATATTTACTTCTTTCTGATAAAGTGGTTTCGCCACAGTATCGACCCTTGAATGCTCATTTTCTAGAGACTTTAATGTTTAATGCGGTGACGTCGTCTTCGGTGCATTTTCCAGTTGTCCTGGCTTGTTTTCGCTCGAACAAGTTCTAAAAGTAAATATTTTATAAGGCATATAGAGCAAGTAGCTACTTTTGTTTGAGCGCGCGCTTAGTGTTGCTATTAGATATATTAAATTTGAACAATAATTCGAGAAAGTTTTGCTTTAGGAAATTATAAAAATATTTACCATTTTCTTATATAAATATTATTAATAACAGCAACTACTTATGTATATATATATATATATATATATAATTTTGAAGCAATTTTCTAATATTTTTTCAAATTAAATGTGTTTTGGATTTAACACATTTCTCCTTTCGTTAAACAACAGAACCACAAAAATTGCAAAATATCAAACCTTCCGAACCGTAAATTTTAAAAACACAACGACAACATAAAAGCTAATGCTACTGTTGTCTCAACAATACAAACTACATTGCTAAAATTGACGATTTACTAAAATCAACGACCTAACTTTAAAAGAAAAAGCCAAAATCCTTATTAAGTGGCGAAGCAAAACGGAGTCACTTACTAACTTCATGTTGTCCGTCTGTCTGTCCGTCCGAGGAATAGCTCGAGAACGGCTGGTAATTTCCAAATTCTGTTTCCACCAATCGACAGGTGACCAAAAAGGCTTGTCTGCTAGTGATTTTGAAACTGATTAGTCAAAGGTCAACTAGAGGGTTCTCAAATTTGGGAAACTGCTTCGCCACTTCGCTATGCGTTGCAAGCTTTGCAGGTTTATTAATAACTCGAATCTATTCTTAGATACTGTTGGGTTCCACATAACCCAGATACAGTGAATATTAAAACTTGTTAAATAGAATTGCTGTAAGGGTGAGATTTGGTTAATGATTGAGTGAGAGCAGGTCCAATCAATAAAACACAAAGGATTAAGCGAAAGTTACTACTTGCCTAGTCATAAAACCTCTCGCGATTAGAGAGAAAAGCCGGGGCAAGAGTAGGTTTTATTGGTAGTTGTAAAACTTCAACTAAGTACAAACTTATACTAAAGGAACAATAGTAAACGACAATACAAATCAACGGTGTCGCAACGCCGCTAGTGGCGCGAATGCAATTACGCAAGCCGCAAGGTACCTTTCCGCACGCAGCGAGAGCTCTCTACCTGGACGTGTGTGTGCGCCGTACCGTCCATCCCGCACGGTCATCGCTCCGCTCTGGAGGATGACCAGCTAGACGGTCTCAGCCGCTGAAGGCTCGCCATGGAAGGGCCACGGCATCTCCGTGACTCCTTCCCCAGGGTCACACACACAACCGCCCTTACAACACAAGAGGACGCATACACAACAATCGACACGAATCCGCACTGAGCTGTGTCCTTGTCACGCAGGCTCGGGCAACACACACAACCATCCATACAACACAAGAGGACGCATACACATCAACCATCACGATTTCACACTGACCTGCTTCCTTGTCACGCAGTGCTCTTTCCTTTGAAAGCAGCGTACTTACGATAGCGTCTGGAAGGCTCAACGGACTCGAGTCAAGTCTTGCGCTGAATGTAGCGCGGCGTCACAAGCGAGCGCGTGCACCCACTTCTCGCTAAGGCCCAGCGGCGGCGCATCCGAGAGAGGGGGCCAGCGCCTCTAATTGAGTGGTGGCGCTAAGTTAAGTATCTTTTGTAAAGGCACACGACCGCCCGGTAGTAAAGCGCCCGAACAGATACTAAAAAACTCCTTATACCTTGAGAGCAATCTTCAAGAATATTTAAATTATAAGGCCTTTTTAAAATCCACAAGGAAAATACTTCCTTACGGCCTATTGCCAGTGATTTTAGATCACCACAATTTAGCTAAATACTTGGCCAAAGTCCTTTATCTTCCTATAGAACAAGACCCATCATACGTTCGAAACTCCTACTACTTCTTAGAAATTCTCAAATCCTTTCCCATAGGTAAAGATGACATAGTGGCAATTTTTGATGTTGTCTTGCTCTTTACTTATATACTCGTTTCTGAAACCTTGTAACTTCTAAAAATCAAATACAATCTAGGAGACGACGCCCTCAAATTAATTAACCATTGCCTATCTAATACCTATTTTACTTTCTAAAACAAATTCTACTGTCAAACCAATGGTGCTCAAATGGGTTCCCCAATTTTTACCTGCCACAGCTAACTGTTTATGAGTGATTTTAAAACAAAGTCTTTGCATCTTTCTCCTTAAAACCTACCTGATAAGATATATTAACGATACGTTTGTCATCCAGACTTATGAACATAATACGATTTCCGAATTCCTTTTCTACCTAAATAAATTTCATACGAATATCAAGTTTACAATAGAAGTGGAACATAACAAATTTCTCCCTTTTTATAACACCCTCACAACAAAAAATCTTTCCAATAACAGTCTATAGAAAATCTACCCATACTAATCATTATCTAACGTAAATTTTTACCATCACCCTGATCAAATCTACTCAGTTGCAAAATTCCTAATTACCAAATTCCTCAAACTTTCCGATAATAAGAACCGACAAACTGAAATTAATACAAGTACCACAACGGATATACAAACTAACTTGTGGTAACAAAACCTACATACAAACAAATATCTAGCCGTATATACGAACATTCCTTAGCTGTAGGAAAGGACGATATTTTTTTGCTGCTTTGGCCAAATATGACAAGGAAACCTAACATATAATTAATTTTTCCAATTCCAAAACACTCACTCCCATCTCCCATTCTACCAGTAGAATTATTCGTGATGCTATTGAAATAGAAAAACACCCTCAATAACCTAACCTAAGACTGACCATCGATCTTGTCAAGCCTATTTTTTTACCAAGTCAGTTATGCTTTGTTTAGAATCCCGATTTATATTCTCTTTCAATTCCCAGATGAATGAATTGTTCTTTTGTGATCAAATTGCAAGTTGTCTTGATGGTCCTTACACTTCTTTACTGCATCGTAAACTTGAGTCCTATCCTAGCCACACCATGCAACAATTTTTATCGGTGATTTTCCGGCCCGAAAATATTCGAATGTAACAGCTCCAAGGCCGTCTTTTGTACTCATTTTGTCAACAATTACAGGTTGTTGATGATGAGAAGCCAACTTATCGTGTTACCTAAGAGAAAATTACGTATGCGCATAAGACTGGTTTTTCCCATAACATAACCTAAAAATTTTTGGTTTTATCTCGATAACCCCGAAAGCAATTTCAATATTTCCTAGTAAAAGTTTGAAATTAAGGTATTCATAATATTTGAAAAACGGAGTACTTAAACACTAAGTCTAAAGACTAGAGCTAGATTGGTTCAATGGTGTGAAGGTAGTGGCAAAAGAAAGTGTGATAGTATCAAATAATTTAAAATTTAGCACAAAACACTTTCTACAATTTTAACAAACCGTGTATTAATAGACTTTAAAATGATATAAACAAATTCACCATAAGAACAACGCAGTTTCTAGACTGTATCGTTTTCTTCTCTGACGAGGCACATTTTCACCTCAGTGGATGTGTCAATAAACAGAATATGCGCTATTGAAGTGATAAGAATCTCAGGGAGGTCCGGCAGGGGCACTCTAACAGGGTGACAGTATAGTGCTCAATTTTAAGAATTTAGATCATCGGCCCTTCCTTTTTTGAAGAAAATGATCGAGCAACTACAGTCACTTCTGCACGTTACTTGACCATAATTCAGAATTTTTCTTACCTTGGAAGGAATAGAGAAGACGTTTAGTTTCAGTAGAACAGGGTCACAGCCAACACAGTAAGAATTTGCATGTACTTTTTGCGAGACATATTCCCAGGGCGCCTCATCTCCCTAAGAGGCGATTTGAACTGGCCGGCGCACTCTCCTGATTTGGGCCCTTGTGATTTTTCCCGTGGGGATACCTAAAATCCCTTGTTTACAACAATTGTTGCAGGACCCTAAAAGCCTCAAAAACAACATTTGAGTCCAAATCGCCAAAATTCCTGTGGCAATGCTTTAAAGAGTGCACGAAAACTTAAAAAAAGGCTTACTTAGTGTTTAGAGTGTAAGGGGCGCTATTTGAGCGATACTTTGTTCAAAGCCATGTAAACTTAAATTAATAAAATAAAAAATTTGGTCATTTTGTAATAATCTGTGTTTTATTTCATTTCCAAATACATGCGTCTACCGCGCGCCTACCTGTATTAATAAATTAAATATCATTATTATTTTCAACTAAGAAAATAGACCAAAATTAGTAGTTTTAATTATTTATCAATAAAATTGGCAGACTAAACGAAATAGTGCAATTTCTTGCTTTTAATTTTGTTGAAAACCTTATGACAAAAAATATCAAAAATAATACACTAAACCAGACTCGAACATAACCAATATTTATCGAATATTAGGAATAGAGGTTACCAATAGTGTTAATTTATAAAAAGTCGCGTTATCGGATAAAATGACAAGAGAAAGCTGTCAATATTTTGCCCAGGTGATTCAGTGTAACAATTGTATAGCAAGTATTGGTTGTACAAATTGAAAAATATATCTGAAAGTAAACAAATAAGATAAAACTTGGCAAAAAATTATTTAAAAAAGAATATTAGGGAATATGAATCCAGGAATATTTTATAATATTGTCCAGTCTTTATAATTTGCTAGATAAAACATTAATTTAAAAAGTAATAAATGCCTTGAGGGAAAACAAAACAAAGAGGTGACCATTATAGTAAGATTAAACTTAGACGGAATTGAAAAGTTTAATATTCTGTTTGTAGCAAAAAGTAAAACACTGAGATTTCGGGAAATTAAATTAATTGTGACTTTCAAAATCAACTTTAAATGCTAAACTCTTAATAACTTTATGTTTAAGTTGGGCAAAACAATGCAGTGTTTCTTTTTTTGCTAGTATTCCAATTCATTCTCAAACAGTGCAAGTTAAACTGCAAAATACAAAGTTGATTTTTCCAACCAAATAGTGCATCAAAGTGCAACCACAAATTATTACAAAACATTAAGGTTTATTATTCGAAGCGCGTTAAAATGACGGCGCTATAAAAGATCGGGTATTAAAATATTTGGCTCCCTTCGCAAATGTTATTTAATAATGGGTAAGGTATGAAAATGAAGACGCGGTGGCTCAGATGGTTCAACCAGTTGCCTCTGTCTTCTAGCCAGCGCGCGCGAGTTCGAGTCTCGCTCAACCCATGGGTGTGTGTGAATGTCCTAGCATTTAAGTGCATGTTAGTGGGCACAATAAGCCCTTGAGACTGCAGTGCCTGTAAGTGCGCAAAAAAAAGTATGAAAATACGATGTTTTTCTAGCCACTATCTAGAATTTTTTATAAAAGCTAGCTTTACATAAGAACCTGGTTATTAGAATAAAGAACCACATTTTATAGCGAGTTCCAAAACTTGTACTCATTGTTCAAATAACAATAGATTCAGTGTTTTAAAAAATAGTTTAATTATTTTAAATAAAAATCAAATTGAAAATAAATTACTGATAATAAACATTCAAACCGACGATCACATGTGTCTTCGACAGCGTTACGAACCATTTTATGTGGAAGTAAGAAACATTGCTTTTTAATTTTTTTATATTGTCGTGTATTGCTGGTTTTGTACAATAAATTTTTCTAGGTACCTCCATAAAAAGTCTATTAGAGTGATGGGTGAGCAAAATGCAGGAATTTCAACTTTTTACCCAGTTTTGGAAAAATACTTTTTTTTACTAAAAGTGAATCTCTTAATTGTCGAACGGTTCTTCACTACATGGACCGACGTACTCCTACAGAATGTTTAAATAAACATCACCAATGAGCCTTGATAAAAAATGGCTTTAAAAATTCCAATGTTGATATCCCACACTGTACTGTAAAAATCAATTAATTATTGAACAATTGTTTGCACTCCAATAAAAATGCACTGATTGTCTTATATAAAGTTGATATATTTTTGGGATACTTTGCAGGAAATTTAAAACAAAAATACTATTATAAAGTGTTTTTTTATTCTATGCACTTAAACATTTAAAATTATTTCAAAGATTTATGAAATCTGGAATTTAAAGTGTTATTACTAAAAAAATATAAATGTAATGTAAAAATTCATAGTTTGCTTTTAAAAAGTATGTGAACTAAAATATACTAAAATTTAAATATATATCAATAAGAACAAGACAGAAGAGAACCTCTTGTTTCACAATGTAGTTATCTTTATGATATTTTAGAAAACAGTTGTTTGCGTTTCTATAGAGGAATATTGCAAGTATTGAATTTATAGTAAGCCTGCGATTGCACAACATTTGCACTACGCATTTCATAACTAATTCCGAAAATTATAGCGCAGTATGGCCTAATTGTTCCCCTATTTCTTAATTCATTTGGACACCGAAGCCTTCGTTTATCAGTGGTCTTTTAGTTGCGATTTTCGGAGACATTTTCTAGATTTTTTTATAGATCTCCCAAATTAAAAAGCTGGAATTTTTACAAAATATACACATAAAAATTAGCAAAGCCAATATATAAAAATCATTAAAAAATATCTTAATATTGTTGTTTTATTTTACATTTTCTTAAAAGTCGATTGGCTTTATCTATTGACCATATATGCAGGTGTTCTGGTTTTAAACTACAAGAGATTTACCACCAATTAAAATCTATACAAGTTTTTCTTACTGTAGTTTTTAAACCAATGATAGTTTTATAAAAACAGAACCGTTAGATTTTTTTCTTATTTATAGACCTGCATTCGATGTTTAGTAATTAAAACGCTCAATTACTTATTTAGTTTTAGATTCCTAGAACATGTGTTAATTGTTACTACATATAGTTTTACATTTTTCTAATAACTACTTTAATATTCAGAAATTACCAGCAAATCTTATTTTATTGATAACCCAATACAGTTTAATAATAAACAGTACAATTCGTTCTATATGGCTGTATTCATCTTCTTCCAGCCTTTCGATTTTTCTTGATATACTTCGAAGTTTAAAATAAAGCCATTCATGTCACTAATACACCAAATTTGGTACTCACTTTTTGTAAGCTTTTGAGGATATTGATTTAAATTTGAATGGTGCTTTTATGCATTTTTAGATTTTGAAAATATTTCTAAAATTTTTATTCAATATATTATTTTAGATAGATGTTACTATTTTTGGACATGCTTTTGGCACTACTGCGTAAATAAATCAAAATGATTTTAATTATAGTTCTTGTCATAAAATTTGCAGTAGATAAAAATTAATAAATCGGCGTCATTATTTATGAACGATAATAAGCTATCATAAAGTAAAATATAAATAGGAAAAGTTTATTTTTTATGATATTAAGTGGTATACAAATTATTTTGACATACCTAAAAGTTTAAATTCCAAGCAGGATTGACCAAACAAGAAGTATATTTTAAAAAATGAAGAAAACTGTAAAATACCGGTCGTCAACAATTCGGGTTTGTTCACGCTATTACATATTCACTATATGAGGTGGCGCAAAAATTATTACTCAAATTCCTAATTCCTAATATCGGCCAAGTGGCTGCCGCCAGAGTGATGTACATTCGAGCTCGTTTCACAACAGTTTCATGACTTCTCTCAAAACTTCTGGCAATTAATTTTCTACTTCTTATCGGTTGTTCTCCTTTAGTGCTCTCAAAGCCTGTGGCTTGTTGGTATAGATCTGTAAACTTAAAGAACCCCAAAGCCAGAAGTCTGGAACGGCTAAATCGGGCGATCTTAGAGGCCAGTGTAAATCACTAAAACCAAAAATTAGGCGGCCGGAAAACGCTTGCTTTAAATGTCCCTATCGGTTGTATAGTGTGTGCGGTTGCACCATCCTGCTGGAACCACATATTCTCCAAATCCAATTCGTCAATTGCGGTAGCAAGAAGTCGTTGATCGTAGTTGTGCAGAGCTCACCAGTCACAATAACAATGTTGCCGAAGCTGTCCTCGAAAAAATATGGGCCAGTCATCTTACCTCCGTAAACGCCGCACCAAACCGTGACTTTGAGAGGATGTAATGACTTCGCAGATTATATGCGGATTATAAGTGCTTCAGAAGCCATAATTTTGCTTATTCACGTATCGGCATAGGTGGAAATGCGCCTCGTCGCTCGTAATAATTTTCAAAATCATCCTGACATTTACACGCGACTGGCTGCCTGCAGCCAATAGCTGATGCACTGTTTGTACTTTGTACGAGAACATCTTCAATTATATTACCAAAATTTGCTGTCTATTGATGCCCAACATCGTAACCCGTCCCCTGCTTGATGTTTGAGGGTCCTCTTGGACATCTGCAGCCACGTATGCTACTGCCCTACGTCGTCATTCTCTTCGAGACGAGCGGGGAAACGCTGCAGTGTTTGTCCAGTTGGTGTTATCCGATCAAGAAATCGACAACGAAATTGATGTTGAGCTAAAATTACTCGTCAACAACTTTGACACAATTATTTCGTGTTCTTTAGGAGTATAGTGATTCATAGTTTGTTTGCGTGATTCTGTTTCTGTTTACTTCACAAATGTCAGTGCGCGATGACATGAGACGCCATTTGCAAAAATAAGAGCATCCTTCGATAGAGTGATGGCTTTTGCACCACCTAGTATTTCTGTATGACGTAAAAGTTTGGACTCTGAAGACTGAGGTTATAAAAGAAAGTTAAAAGCAGCTGAGGTGTGAGCTCACACAAGATTAAAAATACCATGGACAGCCAAGATTACCAACGAAAAAACTTTGTATGCTGTCAGGTGGCCTAAACTTCAATATGTTATCTCACGCGGAATAAGAAACATTAATCGTTACATTTAATTATTTCCAAAAAAATAAATGTAAAGCGTGGCTTAGTTTGGTGTAGAACATCGTGGATAAAACATTTACGTCAATGATTTGAACAGAGTAAAGTATCACTTTTTAGGAAAAATGTGTTTAAATTACAAATTATGTTATTGATCTCCAACGTTCTAGAAAAACGAGGCGTTTGAAGGAGAAGATATATTACAATTTTCAAGTGCTCTCTTTATCTTCGCTGTTCCTAATGTTAATTGCACTATAAACAAGATCAGGGGCGAAACGGTAATATATACAAATGTTGAAACTCATAAACACCTTAGAAACTCAAACTTAGACCAACCAATCAATGAAGGTCTCAGCACTCTATATATTATCGTTCATGAGATATGTCACTTTAAAATAAAAAAAGCAGGAAAACCCCCCTTAGGGGTATTTTAATGGGTCGGGTTTATGAGACATTCCTATTCTACTTTTTAATGAGGAGTTCAAAAGAGGTGCTCAGAAGTTTCGACCTAATTGTACAATTGATCACTATACTCAATTGTATATATTACCTCTAATGACAGTACTTAAAATTTAATTTAAAACGTTTTTGGATGTTTTTGTATCTTAAATGGGAGTAATAATTAAGTGTTTAATAAGTATTTCAGACGTATCTGTTATAGTAATACACCTGTTTATAATATTGATTTTTAATTATTTTTTTACAATGATTTTGCTTTTAGAATGTAATTAATAAGAAAATTTAGGTTTATAAATGATAATGAAAATATTGATTCGTTCTGTATTAGCTTCTTAGTTATTATTTAATTTTACATCTCTAAGAAATTTTACTCTAGCAGTAAATTATTTAATACTATCAACAGTTTTTCCAATTCTTGTTCATTTAGAGGCCTATTAAAAACAGCTAATGGTTGTTCAGAGTTTAGGTTATAAATGTTAATGAAAATAATGATTTGTTCTGTGGTTCTACGTTATTCTTTTGGTTAACATCTAATTCTTTGTCTATTAAGAAACTCTTTTCTAAAAGTAAATTATTTAATACTGCTAACATTTTTCTAATTTCCGTTTATTAAAGGGATTTTCATAATAGACATTGGAAACGGTGTAGTATTACAATGTTGACACAAAACAGTTGTACGGCAAGTAAAATGAAGATTGATTAGTATATGTATTAAAAAAATAAATATAATCCTTATGCAAACGCAGAACTGTTTGCACTGATCCTTGATCAGTTGACTTTACTCATAAACCGGAGCGTGCCAGTTATTAACATTTTTACCAAAGCAAAATGCCTTTACAATTGATTGAAAAACATTGATGTAACAGTATTACATAGTAATCAATCATTAATTCAAAAGGAGGTTCCGATTCTAGATCCTTAAAAATAACACAAACTATTGGTTTGCTTTTTGAAATAAACCAAGCTACTACATATGAAGCAAAACGTGCAAATTGGCGAAAAAGTTCTATATTTTACCACTGTATCTTTAAACATTTATAAAATATAACATATATAATGTTTATAAAATTCTACAAAAGAAATAATACATCAAAATCATTTGAGTAACAACACATGCAACTATTAGAGTGTGAAAATTCCGGAAAAGTAACTATTGCTGTCATATTGAACGACGAATTGTACTTTTAAATAAACAATTTGTTGATAAATACATTTTTTTATTTATGACACAACAAAAACATATCACCAACAAAAAAGTTTCAATAATAAAAAAAGTTTTTCATCCAATTAAAAAAAAACATCCAAAAAGAATGTTAATTTTTGTGGCCTGCCAGTTATTATAATTGAAGTTTATATTTCTTGTGCAGCTTCGTCAGATAATCATTTTTTTGGCCCCTCTAAGTTTACTAAAACAAAAAAAAACACAAACATGTATAGCAAATATGCTTTCAGACACTTCAAACAATATTGATAATTGATTTTTAAGTATTAGCATATTACAAATTTGCGCAATAATTTCTGATGAGTAATAAATTTTCTCATCAATATTAACCCTTTTAGACTAGGTCTTCTTGCCTCTTCCGGTTTATTCTGCTTCTTGTCCGTCCTACACTTCTTCTGATTGCTAGTTTATAAAATATGGCCTGTTTTCAAACGGGGTTAACATACATTCTTAAAAGATGTTGGTTCCATTTCACTCTATGCTTTTAGTTTTGTCGTTTGACGTAGATATATAGATAAGGTCTTTACAAATGGTGTCGATTTTTATATGATCAAGTTTTAAACAGTTTTTTATTCTTTTTGATTTTTTCTTTGGTTTTAAAGGTTCATATACTATTATATATAGTAAAGTTGGTGTAGCCATTGTCTTATGGAATTTTATTTGTGTATCTTTTTCATAGTATTTCTTAATAATTCCACACACTCTTGAAAGGAGGCTAACTTATTTTCAATATTTTTATTGCACAAAGCTTTTATTGTGTCACGCAAAATAGTTTTTTACCATAGTCAAACTTTTCAGTCATTTTTATGTTTGGCGATTGTTATAGATAGGTCAATGTTTGGAGTTTTGTTTACCTTCTAGGTTAATACTAAACATGGCATTAGCTAAGACCAGCTATTCTACCAAAGAAAAAGTCTTCATTGTAGTCACTTTTACGAGAGCGGCCGAAGTGCTAGCGAAACACTAACTGCCTCAAAGCCAAGTTAGACAAGCAAGTATATGTTTCTACAACAAGGTAAAAAATACCATAATAAAATTTGCTTTATAATTAAATTGTCTATTTTACCATGTTATAATAGGCTAATTGGAAAATTTGAGAAGACACGAAGTGTACTGGATGACTGTTGCGGCCGAAAAGTAGACTGTATAGTAATTTTAAATTTAAACAAAAACTTTAAACAAAAGCTAAAGCTAAAAACACTAACTTGTGGAAACGGCGCTTTCCCGCAGAAATGGGTTCTCTGTGCTGTTGGTCCTGGGAAACCAAGAAAAGGAAATAAGGGTGTGAATAAAAAGATAGGACAAGTTACTCCAATCTTCACAGCGCAGCCGATCGGTAGCGTCCTTCCTGGCCCAAAGGTTCCTTTTCGTTCCTTGCCGAGTCAGAGCAAAAAAAATGGACGAGTTTACCAACAAAAATTTCAACCCTAAAATACTATCGGGAAACAAAAGGACCTCCGAGAAGAGGTTAATCTGGTCGGCAAAACATCAAACTTTGTCACAAAATTAGTCAACAAAACGGCTTTGCAGAAAATAAAACATCCGCTGCCAATCAAACACGCCGGCGAACTCTCGGTCAAAATGCTCGCCATTGCGGAAAATTTAAAGCGGGTCGCCCGCTTTCTAAACTGTCATAAACTAAATTCAAAACGAAGCCTAGAGCCTAGAGCAAAAAGCAAAAGGCGGACGCGAACATAACAAAAGGGGATACGAATGTCTCGCGGCCCCTAACCGCGGCCAATATATTAGCGCACCGCGTGATTGTGCAAATTTACGGCCGATATTCCAAATTCAAAATATACAGGAGAGAACCAAAATACGGCCGGTCCTAATTTAAAATTTAAAAAAAAGTAATGGAGGTTAGCGCAAATAATGGAAATTTGTTAAGAACAGACATACCTGTCACTGTGACCACTCCCGACACCGTAGCACAAGCTCGAGAGCTTTATGAACAAGAGCCCACAACTTCAGTCTTTAGAGGCGCAGTACAATTGGTTTAGTGTGGGTTCTACGCACAGCACCTAACCAAGAAATTTAATTTACTTTCGTATATTATTCAATTGCAAATACCTCTGACCAAGATCAATATTGGAAAAATATTTACTTTTGCAAAAGTGATTATGAAAGACGTAAAGCACGTTTATCTTACGGATAAGGTCTATTTTTAAGTGAATTACTATGTCAACAAACAAAATTATCGATATTGGGGTACCGACATTCGTTGATTTTACCTAGAAGAAGTTAGTATTTGGTGTGCAATTTTTTATTTATGGAATTGTCAGCCTACTATTTCTCACAAAATATGTGAATAAAGAAGTTTATCTGACAGAAGTTTATTCAAATTGTGAGAGACAAAAGACAAGTCATACTGGTTTAAGTAAGATGACATCCTTACACAAGTCTTTGTAAAGAAGATCATACGTTTGAATGCCGCCCTCCCCCTAGGATAAAAGGTAGCATTGAGTCATCCCCAAATTCCCCCGCTTCAAACCAATGTGATTTCTTCTTAGGAAGTTATCTTAAGGATACGATTTATCGGAACAAACCCCAGTCCATCAGTTTAGTCCTAAGCAGAATAAACATTTTATTTTTTGGCTAAAATACTACATAGTTAAAACACAAAAAATAAAGAAACGTATAAGAGTACGTTACTAACAAAAGAAGTTAGAAATTTATATTAACAAAGAATGAGAACAGATATATATATATATATATATATATAGATGACTAATACAAAAAAAATCTCGAAGATAAATGACAACATTAAGGCCATAATACACAAAGCCAGAAAAGACAAGACAAAGAAGTTACAAAATAAGTTTAGAAATAAGTAATAGGGAAATAAAAAATCTTAAAAAAACAAAAGGCATATGAAAATCTGTTAAACGATGGGACTGGGGAAAAGGTAAGATTAAGAAAAAATAAATAAACAAAGCTAAAACTTTAACAAGACGAGCATATAAACCGCTGAGAATTTGATATAAGCGATATCGATTGTGATATACGCAGTAAATAGCATGCTTATAAAATTATAAAACACTTAAATCAATTAGAAAATGGTACAGCTCATATAAATGTAATTTTATTAAAGAAAAAACGTTAGCATAATCTAACTATCTATAAAGCGGAAATCGACCAGACAGAAAATAAGAATATTGATCACATACACTGAGAAAGACTGGACGCAGCAATAGATAAACTGAAGAACGAAAACGTTACTTTAACAGATAACATCATTTTGAGCTCTTAGAGTGTTAAGTTATAATAAGCAAATCAATTTTCCTTAATTTTTATCGCTGTCTGAAGCGCTTTATAGTCATCAACAAAATATTTTATTATTTAAAGTTTTTACTAAAACCTCATTTAAACATCATACAAAGATACAAACAAAATTTATTATATATTCAATGAAAACGCAGAATTGCCTCAGACCCTGCTAAGACGCGCCCGAGGCGTAGAGCCGCTGAAATATGATTTTGTGACAAAGTGTGTGCTAGTAAAGCTCCATGGCGCCATTTATGCGCCTCGGTAGTCCGGTCTATTTCACTTTATGGGTTTTATAACTTCGGCGGATGCTGCGAATGCCATTCTCGGCACTTCAGCCAGGCCCGGCAGCGCCGAAAAAACGAAACAAAGGGGCCGAAACGAAATGCATAGACGATCAGGGAGAACGATATTGGATAAGCGATATGCTGCTGTAAAGTTCGGCTCAGCGGAGAAGAAAATGCCTTGCGCATTCGGTTAGGTATGGAAAATAGGAGACAAGGTTAGGATAAAGACCTGCTTTCAAACCTTGCGCTACAATTGTAGTTTCGCTACTAATTACAAACTTTACTTATATAAGGATTTGTTACATTAAATTAATATAATGCAAAACATTTGATGAATTATTAAAAAAATAATTAGCAAAACTAAATATTAGAATACTTGAATATACATTCAATGGTTGCTACAAGCTCCTTCAGCAAATTAAACATTCAAGTCCTTTGTTAAAAATGTTCCGAAATCTGTTTCCGCTAGAATAAAGCACAGCTTTTGCAGCTTTTTGTCGTAAATTCAATTTCCTTCCGCAAACATCCCTGTATCGTTCTGCCAACGAGCACGCAAAACACAAGACACGTCTCCACCTTGGGGGAAATCATAGAGGTAAAATATTTATATACCTCAAAACTTTGAAACCAGGCGAGACATGAATACACAAATCGGAGAGCTGATTCAATTTTCTTTGGCTGTTCCAGAGGACTTTGTGTACCAGGAATTTGCTTTGGCAAATTTGCCTAGGAACTGCGTACAAGAAGGGCTTAGTGCTCGAAATTTGTCTTAGTCTCAAAGACTGGATTAAAACTCATATTAAAATAAATTTCGATTACTTTAGGTAAAACCCCGAATAAAATTTAATTTATTCCTAAAGCTTTCATATAAACTTCCTTCCCTTAAAGTTTGTTTAATTTATTTTGTAATAAATATTAAAAAAAAAACAACTATAACTCTATTAGTATGTAATTATGATGATTAATATTAAAGTCTGCTTTCGTTTTTGATTTGCTTGCACTGTAATTCTTATTACGGAATTAATATCTCTAATATAACCTCCTTTATTTAAATATAGAGTATCTAATTTTATCTTCAGAAATACTTTTAACTTTTGTATTAAAATAATTAGAAATAACAAGTCAGTTATTTGATTATTAGCTGTTTTATTATAAATAAGGAAAATTCTGTCCCTATTCTGTTAAAGAATATTAATATATAAATTACACACTCTTTACTGTGACCTTCTGATTTTTATATAATCACTACTAGTAGAGAAGAACTTAATTAACAGATGATTCTTTTTTATTTTGTTAAAGTTATATAATGTTTACTTTCTTAAAATTTATTACATAAGTAGAATAATAAATGCGATGGTTTAATATTGCACAGCTCTATAAGAAAGTTTACTTTTAGTAAATTAAACTGGCTGAAACCTAATATAATTAACAAAATAGTAAGTATAGATTTAGCTTGTATGAGAATTATTATTTTTATTGAAAATGCTTTAATATTAATGGGTTGCAGCTTTAAAAAATGACTCTTACGGTCACTATACAATTATTTATTTAAATAGATAATTGGATAAGCAAAAGCTAATAAATATGCATATAGTAGATGTACTAAGGATTAGAACACTTTCAAATTAATTTTTACTTTAACTGTTAAGAAAAAAATGCGAATTTTAAAGTAAGCTTTATTTAAGGTCTTGCTTAACCCTTCGCCCGTAAACTACAATTTGTATGGCACCGTCCGTAACCTGGGCCGTAAATGTTCTGTCGTTGTTTTGACCTAGTAAATATCGTTCAAAAAATCGGAAAAAATTCTAGTTTACTTGTATACTATCTTATTTTATAATCCAAAAATATATTTATCGATTCACTATAAAGGAAATTGTTTATAAATAATTGTTTATGCAGAAATTGTGAAGAAATTTATTTTCATTAAAAACTCATATCTCATTGAATTTTCAATCAAAATGAAAAATTCCAACGAGATTTTATAGTTAAATGTGCGTACTTTCATGAAAAAAATACGTTGTAGGGGTTGCTTTCAATTAGTATAATGATTCTTAGGATTGAAAATGGCGTTTTTCGGGTGAAAGAATAATCAGACTTTTAGCGTAATTTTTAGATTATTTTATTGAAAAATTATATAAAATCTTTCAAATACATTAAGAATAATTTAATCAGTCCAAGTAGTAGCACATGACAAACATAAATTTGTGCGATGCTTTTCACAAACGGCATTACCGCAAATTCCACAACAATATGATGTTTTAATATCGTCAGCGTAAGGACACACTGAGCATCTTTTACGTTCGATTTTAGTGTTTGGATTAAACGAAGTAGTAGTTTCAACGCCTAAAATTTCTTTGATATTTTGTTTTAAATTACTTCTTAGAGTACGTAGAGTTACTCGTCTTTCTAACGACGGTTTAACTAAAGATAGTACAAGTTCTTTTAGAAAGTCTCGTCGATTCATTCGAGCATTTTCGTGTCTCAAGAAAAACAATAAAAAGCATTAATTCCTGCGTGATCAAGCATACCATAAAAAACGCATTGGCCAATGATTAGTAATGCGCGTGTCGTGTAGCTTTTACCTAACCTACCAAAAGTATCAGTACCGCCCTTTGTGGAATTGTAAAACATAACTATCTCTGGCTTTCCGGTACTTTAGTCTATTTTTCCATTTTTATGGAGTGATGATAGCAACATAACTACTTTATTTTTTTTTCGGACAATACGATACTAAAGTTGCATTATTACTCTAGGCAAAACGCGATGTCATTGACGGTACAAAACGAGTAAACGAAGGAGGAATTTCGGGTTTGTTTTTACGCAGAGAACCAACCATCGTTAAATTTTTTTCTTGCATTTTTTGGACTAAAGGAACAGACATAAACCAATTGTCAACAGTAATATTTAAGCCACTTTCAAATAAAGGTTCAGATAATTTTTTACGTAATATTCCGGCATCGGGTCACTCGTCGCGATTCTACCTACGTAAGGTTCAGCATTGTACATGTAGCTTGTTTGCACGTCATTTAAAATAACAATTTTAATCCCATATTTGTCAGGTTTGTTGGAAATGTATACGCGGGAACGAAAACGACCGCGAAAAGACAGCAACTGCTCGTCGATAGTACAGTTTGTTGAAGGCGAATAGTAACTTTGAGAATTAAAAATAAAATTATCCCAAATTTCCTTTATGGGTGCTAATTTATGATCTGCCAGTCTCTCTCTCCGTGTATTTTTATCATCAAGTCGCTAATGAGTCAAAATAAATTCAAACCTTCTCTGACACATAACACTTTTGAACATTTTGTTTCCGAATTGATCACTCCAAATTTCATCTAACAAACAATGATTCCAATGTTGTATACCGCTAAAATAGAGCAAAACCAAAATAGATTTCAGTTCAATAAGATCAATAAAATGTTTAACAGGACCCCGTGAATTTTCATCCGGATATTTGCGATTTATCTCTTCGTTAGTATATTTTACCATAATGTCTAACATTTCATCCGTAAAAAGCAAAAACCACGCTTTTATAGGCGTATCAGCATTTTCAGCCTCATTTTTAGAAGTTGATATATACGTACGCAAAGAACGACGACCTCGTGTTTCAGGAGCATTTTTGCTCCATTGGTACTTATTTCGACCTCTTATTATAGTACGAGGACGTCCCGCTGAGCCGATAGTCTCTTCAAAGTCAGCTGAGTCATCTATGTCGTGTTACCCTCTCTCGTCTGCATTAAAATCGGAGTCTTCGTCTGCTTCTTCAGGCCCAGAAACGTGCTCCTCGATTTCCTCGTGGTCTGACTCATTTTCAGAAGCCTCACCACTGCGTGGCGTTTTTCTAGCAAATAATATCTGATGTTTGTCGCTTCTTCACCCATTTTACTCTGAAAGTACATGTAGTTTCTTTTTACACGTGTTTTCATACACTCATATTTTGAGGTTATGAACATAATATACAGTGTCATAAAAAATATCACCTATATAAGCTAAAAATAACTGTAATAACATAAAAACAACGTTAAATTAATATTACTTGCACGAAATTCTTACACCGTCCGTAATCAGGGTCAATATTGGCACTGGACGCACTTCGACTCGCTGCTGGTGAAACACGCACAGTTTTTTTACGAGGAAAAGCCAGCCCCACCTTCCCATTTTGGCGATATTTACTTTGAACGGCTTGTGCCATTTACGACCTAGATTACGGGTGAAGGGTTTTAAAAGTGTCTTTTATTCCATTATTTTTAATGAACAATTATTGCGTTCCTAAAGTATATAGATTTTTTACTAGCAACGTCGTGAGCAATTGATAATATAAAATTAAACAAGAACGGTGTAATACCATAAAGGAAACTTTCTACATCCTTGCGAAATCGTAGCGGTCACTTTCCGTTGCCGTTAACCGATTTGGCTGAAAATCAATCCGATGAAAGGTACTGACCTAAGATGTATGTATACCAAGTTTGAAGTGAATCGGTGGGATAGAACGGAAGTTACCTTGTCTCCAGACACACAGACAGACAGACAGGATAATAATCTCATTAACTTTCTACTATAAGGTCCGCTGTAGAAAGTTAACAAGTATTCTAAATATTTTTGTTTGTTTAATGTAGTAGGAAGTGGACTCAACCAGTGTTAGCTTTTTGTTTGAGATTTTGATAATTAACAAAAAGATTTTAAATAAGTGGTTTCTGATTTTTGGTTTTCACGGTATTTTGATGCATCTTGTTTTTGATTTGCGAGTTGTTAGGGCGTGGTCGGAGTTTGAAAAATTTTGACGATTTGTTGAAATTACAGCGGTCACGCTAAGAAGAAAATCTTCTAAAAATCAAGTCACTTTTAACGTTGACTTCACTTGGTGGCGAGATTTGAAGTTTCTAGGTACAGTCCCTAACTGTTGTCCGTGTGACTAGCCTTAGCGTGATGTAAATCATCCTATACACCGTCCTCATAAAAGATTTAAGATTTTCAAGAGCTTGTGATGGGCGTTTGTGTCAATCTCGTAGATGTATAGGATACGTAAGGTGTAGTTTCTGTGCCCTAGATGCTGGTGTACAAGTTTTTATTGCTGTGGGAGATAAACTTCTGCATCTCTGCGGATATTATGGTTTCTAAAAAACACATTAAAGATGAAGTTTTAAAGCTCGATTCCGAATGACTTGGAGTTTATTAAAGTGTTTTTTAGCCCACTCCCAAACTGTCGCATACATCATGACAGGGCGGATGATCGTTTTGTCTACGATCAGCTTATTTTAGTTACTGTCCTATTTATGTGCGATAACTAGATTAACTTGTGGTCCAGGATTACTCCGAAGTAATTATTTTATTTTTTCTAAAGTTTTCCAGGTTATTTTACCAGTTTCCTTGTGAAGAATTGAATCGCCGAGCCCAAGTTGATTTTAGTTCTTCATCTGTTTCACTAGTTTTCCAAAAGGTCCAGTTTTTCCCGGTGCTAGCTAAAAAGCATTGAACCAAGTGAGCTGGTCAATTAGCAGAAGCATTGCAGTGGAGGCTATTTTGTATACTTGGCCTTTGTACCACACCTTTTTAAAGGCTTTAAACATATTGAGAAAAACTACATCCGAAGGAGCTAGAGCGTGGTAGAGTGACTAAAACGAAAGCCAAACTGACTCTTTGGAATTAGTTGGAAGTATTCAATAGCTCTTCGATTACCTTCCTCACAAACTTGTCACAAGAATGTCACCGCTACCAGTGCTTCGGACGTGCGTGAAGTTGGTGGCCACTACTCTGCGAATTGCGAAAAACCCTGGGTAAGCCCGCTACTTGCGTCAAATGCCAATGGCCTCATCTAGTCAGCATATGAGATACTCTGCGTTTCCAAAGCGAACTAGATGGGAAGCTCCAGCGTCCACCCCAACTGAACAGGCCGACAAGTGACCCCAGCTAGCTCCTTGGCGTCTACCACCGCCAGAAACCGAGGGCTGGACAACCATCGCCCAATTGTTCCAGAACGGCACTTTTCTGCATTACTAGGAGTTATTTAAAACATTGTGGTGGTTAACCAAAATACCAGCAATTTCTTCAAGTCCCGACGGTGTTGATATCTTACACTAAAAACATTAAAGCCACTCTTAGCATGTTTAGAACGCCTGAGTAACCATTAAGCTTTGGTCACCCTGAAAGCGCTTGAAAAGCACACCATCTTCCAATGTCAGACCCTTCTAAAGAAAAAAGATTAGGAACTTTAGACGAAGGTACTTTATTTGCCAAGAATTTCAACGTGAACGTTAACCATAGCTTAACAAAGTTGTTCTTAAAGTGGTCGGAGAGTGTAGATGTGATAAAAAGTGTTCCATTCGGATTGCGTCATCGATTTATTTCATCGGGTAATTGTGCCGGCTCGTTGTGATCAGTGCGCGATTTATTCAACATTGCCAGTGATAACGATAATGAGTACGTAAGCTCGTAGCTAATAGAAATATTCGCTAAACGCCCCACCTGTTGTGAGCAGTAAATAAACACTATTAAAGGTATGCGGAGAACTCTGAGGCTATGACGGAAATTTTTAAAAAATATCTCCAACCTACTCGCAAGCATCATTGCGTCCGCCGTCTTTTCTCTTGGCGCCAACCGTGAATGCCTTTGAGGTCTTGAGTAATCGAAAGAAGAGGTGGAGGTGTCTAGATATCCCAACACGTCCGCTAAGTACTCCTCTATGGAAAATAATGCTACGAAAACAAGGTGGATTTCTTCTAAGCCAAAAATGTAGCGGGTGGAATTTTCTCACACTGCTACATCTGACAATTACCGGCGCCCGACTCGTTTCATCTTGGAATCGAAAATACAGCACAATTCTTATGTGGTAAAGGCAGAGAAACCTTCGATTTTGGATCTTCCATTTGCGCGGCGTCCTCGACTTAGCTTTCATAACAGAGCAGCCAAAGAAAAGGAAGGTCGTGGGGCAGCGTCACCGCTTCGGATATGCACAGTGCTGTTGTTGGATTACAGGTACGTGAGATGTGTAACTACACTCCCCAGAGTGTATAACATCCCATACCTTTCCCAGCTTTCCCAAAAACGATATTCCGTCAGACGATTGCTGCACGAGTTAAGAACATCCGCCGCATTAGCATAGCAGAAAACCCCAGCCAGTTTCTCGCCGTCCGGCGCAACCCAAATACCACGAATGTATCACCATCTCCGGATGGTTTTGAAAAGTAGACTCCTTTAAGTTTTTAGAAGTTATACAAAACACTCCGGCAGCAATCCAAAACACTAGTAACGTCTTCGACATCGTCGTAGGGCTCATAACCTGCACCGAAAACATTAAAACTATGTTTGGAATGTTCATGAACCTTTAAAGGCCTGAGACACCAATATGCTTTTGCCGCCCTGGAAGTACCTAGAAGGCTTCCTAGACAACCAATTTTGTGGCCTTAAACCAAGGCGCCTTATATAACAACGATGTCAACGTCAACAGTGATTTTTAGAATTTTTCTTTCTGAAGAAAGTTCTCAAAATCCGACTACGGCCTAAGAACTCGAAAATCAGCATTACAATATATTAACGACTAAATATTTGTTTTTTTGGTGACCGGAAAAGGTCTCTAGATACAGCAATATAAACATCTAAGTTTTTAAGTTATGTATAATATAAATCAAAAAAGGTCCGTCATTAATCAAAGGATTATAAACGAATTGAAATATTTCCACAGGAAAAGCTCAAAAAAAAAACAAATTAAAAAACTCCATTGAGCATAATTTAATAAATATCACATAAAAGAAAACATTTCGAATGTTGGAGTTAGAAAAACAATTTTCATTTTGTTAATTATTATAAATGACATCAGCAATCAAAATTAATTCCAGTAAGTTCTATAAGCAAATTTTATGGGATTTAAAGAGTCTTGATGTGACGAATGCCCGGTGATGCCATCTCGTCTTCCTCTAACTTAAGTTTGAAGGGGATGCTTTACGTTATTCTGTCAAGCCTCATGACTCCTTGCGCTTTAGTATTTGTAACACTGGCTACTGCGTTAGTGGTATAAGAATTTAAAAAAAAAGAAAGCCAGCAGGGCTACTTGAGTTTGACTCGCTTGGAGTTTATGTGCTTGAATTTTATGTTCTTGGGTTTAGCGCGTTGGGTAACGGAGTTTAGTGAGTTTGAACGGTGCGCGATACAGGATTTTCTAGCCACACTGGCAAGAAGGGATGCGGCAGTTCCTCTCGAGACGCGACAGCGGCCGCCTCGCTCCTCCTCGCCCCAACGCACTACTTAAGTTTCATTCACTAACAGAGCATTCGTTCATTTTCCCTTTTTGCTCTTTCATATTTCTTTATAAATTCAAAATGCACCAGCAATGAAATAAACTAATCTCTTCCAAGAAATTTTTTTAGTTTTCTTTGCTTTCTAATTTTAGTACTGGAGATTGAAAAAAATTTTGGTCGAATTTTTCTGCGAGAATAATCCCATACCTCTCCCTCGGGATATATAAGGAGCACACCATCTTAGTTCTCAGTCAGTTAGTTTTCATTTGCCTAACTACTTTGCGTCAGCTTTCTTCCTAAATTTTACTTCAACTTTTTACTATGGCCACTTCTCTCCAGACTTCCAAGAGTTCCAAGGGACAGACTCAACTGGTCCACGAAGGATATATCCATGAGAAAAATGGCAAATAAATTTATTTCTATTAAATATAATTGCTACAATTTGTTGATGTCACGGGGTTTTATATCTGGGTAGTTAGAACACCTGTCCGCTATTGGAGATGTGCAGACTACAACACTACGAATTGTTCTCACCGTCTAACTACAGATATTGGATATGACAAAAAATTTCTTCTTCTTCGTGCTAAAAGTAAGTAATAACTTATTTAATACAAACACAAAATGCAAATTTTTCCATATATCAGATAAACACATATGCATTTTGGTGCTTGAAAAGCCCGCTTGTCAAAATGCAAGAAATCAAGATGAAAGCCAAAGGAAGCAAGAACACTCCTCTATTCATCGTCTCAACTTACATCTTAAAACTTGAGGAAACTATAGTTGTGGCTCTTCCAACCGACAAAAACATGATGCAGTCAGCTGCTCGCTCTCGAAAACAAGCGGCTGGAAATCCAATAAATCCACAATCAGCCGGAGAATTCATCGTCTCGGAATCCGATAAGGTGATTAATCTTGATGGCAAAGAGAAGAATTTCCTTCTCTACGACAATCAATGCGAGGATCGAATTCTTATTTTCTCTACAGAGCAAAATCTTCGCCAACCCCACACATCTCCTCACTGGCTTGCTGATAGAAGATTCAAGATTGTTCCCAATATATTCAAACAATTATGGACAATTCACGCCATGACTGACTCAGGTAAGAATTTGCTAAATATCTCCTTTTTACCTATTTTTTTCTCTTTCCAAACACTGCTTTTTACTTTTTTTACCTACAAAAATTCATTCCAACCTCAAAAAGGACTGCGCCCTCTTTGAAACCCCCGTGCGCGAGTGTCCGCGGAGTTTGCCCGCTCGCTCACACTAATATGGGAGGCTTAGCCCCCCAAACTCCCTTGCGGCAAGCTTCGTCCCCACACTCCATTTTACTCGCTAACTAAATATCAAACATAAATTGAATTTTCAGGTGTATGTATTCTTTTTGTTTATGCTCTGCTTTGTAACAAGTCGAAGGGAACTTTGCTGAAGTATTAGACCAAGTAAAGAAAATGATTCCGACGGCAGCCCCTTCAAGCGTATGTGTAGATTTTGAACAAGCCGAACTCAAGATATTCAAGTCGGTTTTCCCTTCTATCACGATTAGAGGATGCTTTTTCCACATGGGTCACGCTCTTTTCCGTCAAATTCAGCAGATTCCGATTTTCAAGAAACTACACTGACACAGCAAATCCTAGATTTTCTCGTGAGCTTAAATCTCTTGGTGCTCTTGCTTTTCTTCCACTAGATGAAGTTTTGGAAGGATATGCTGCCATTATCCACAGTGACTTTTAGATGAGCGAAGAAAATGAGGAATTTTTCCAAGCTTTGGAGAAATTTTTACACTATTTTGAACGAACTTGCCTTGGAACACACAAAAAAGCTATGTTTTCAATTGATATTTGAAATCAATATTCAGCGATCAACAATGGACTTCCTCGCACTAATAACTCGGTGGAAGGTTGGCATCATCAATTTCTCGATTGTATGGGGACATCTCATTTGACTATCTACATTTTCGTGGGAGAAATTCGCAAGGAACAATGTATCATTCGAGGTCGCATCATTTATAGTTGAGTAGGATCTCTTAAAAATACTCCGCATCATCGCTATGTGACTGCACTTGAGCAACTACTGGTGGTAATTTCTCGTGCTGCTGGGAAGAAATTTATTAAGAATGGTATGTATGAACACCTTCTTAAGATTGCTTCCAACATTTACTGTCATTAATTTCTAAAATACTTACCAATCAAGCGCTATTTCCTTGAATTTTTATCTTGTTAACTTTTAATTTGCGCATTTTCAAATATATTTGTTAAAAATTTCCTTTCGTGAGAATTTGTTTCATTATGTTTTATTTTTTAGTGGAAATGGTATTTTAGTAGAAGTGGTTTTAGTGAAAATGTCTTTTTAGTGGAAGTGGCTTCAGTGAAATGACTATTAGAGGAAGTGGTTTTAGTGAAAGTGGCTTTTGGTGGAAGTGGTAATTCGTGGAAATGGCTTCAGTGGAACTAGTTTTAGTGGAAGTCGTTTAGTGGATCTGTGGTAGTACCACAGTTATGAACTGATTTGAAAGGTCAATACCTCATTCGAATCGGTTTGTTGCCAAACCTCGCATAACGGTTTTAGATTTTCGATTTAGGTCGTGGTTGACCTGTTATAGGTCAAAACTTAAATTATAAAAAAGCAATTAGAAAGTTTGCGCCATCTATCGCTGTTTCCTGCATTACGTAACCAATTCTTGCCGTTAGTAGTCACATGCGGCACAATTTTGATTTATGTGAAACCGATTATAGGCCCAACGAATGACATTGTGCTTAGATATAGCTGAAAAAACGATTATTGGCTCATTTCTCCTACAACTGTCGATAAAAGTCTGAACTAAATATTTAGCTTGAATTACCCGTCCTTAGGACGATCTTTTTACTAGTTATTAATATAAAAAGCCAATATGATATTTAATTTAAATGATTCGGTTATTATCTTAAAAATTTTACATTTCTTACACAATCTAAGTGATTATGAGTAAATTGGCTTACATTGTAAATCATTTTGTAATGAGTACATTTTTGTGCACTGCATGCATTCAACCCCATTCTGCTTCCCCGGATCCCTAAGAGAATAAAAGATGAACGCCCGAGACGCGCTTTACATTTTAAAATCTGCCCTTGTTCGGCAAACACGCGCTCAAATTTTGATTTCTCCATTCCGCCGCAAATCCGCGCCATTTTTCAGGTCGGCTGCCATGGCGACAGCCCGCTCCCTAAACAAGACAAATTGCGACATTCCAAAACGGGCGCGCAATTCGTCTCACGATTGAGCGGCCCTTCAGCCGACTCGATTTGGGCCCGGATAAATTCCGATCCTATTTGGTTAGTGGGAGTTTAAACAGGGCGCGCGTGGCAACCCGCCCGAAAAGAGAAATATCAATCGAGATTGAGTTGATTACGGAACTTCCGGCTGAAGAGCCGGTGGCTCGCCGGCCAAGCGCGGGTTTTTGGGGAAACTTTCCGCTTATCAGCAAAAGTTGCGCCTCGCGCCGTTTTGGGACCTGCTTTAATCTCGCCGTGGTCGTGTTCCTAACTCTAATGGCTCCCATGGCTGAAGTAAAAGGGCGATTCGGCGTAGCCCTCATCGGCTGCTTTACAGTTGGCTAAGGACTACCAGAATCCACAAAATGATTGTGCGATAACTGGGCGAATACGATAGGTAAAAAGGAACATTTGTTAACCTCTGTCAAGGAAGCCGATGACAACTCTCGCTAATGTAACAAAGTATATATTTGCTGACGCTTGTAATGCTTTATCTGTTTATCCGATGTATCTGAAAAGATTGAAAAAGTTTCCGTGGCACTTTGTATTTAGAAGATACATGTGAGTAATAATTTGCAATTATCAATATCAAACTACCTTCAACGATTTCACTGTAGTAAGTAAAATTTGTATTTTATTTTATATGTTCTTTAATTATTATCATTCCTTGCATCAATTTATGTTAGTTAATTAATTATTAGCGCTACAGCCCTTTAAAGGGCCTTGGCTCGCTCCACAATATCTCTCCACTGCTTTCTATCCTCCGCCTTCATTCTCCATCTCCGCACTCCTAAGGCTTTTATATCCTCCTCTATATCATCTCCCCATCTTTTTCTGGGACGTCCTCTTAATCGTCTTCCCTCTGGCTTTTTCTCGTATGCTGATTTTGGCGTTCTCTCTTGTTGCATCCTGTGCACGTGACCTAACCAAGCCAGTCGCTTACTCTTTATTACTGCTATGATATCTGGTTCATTATAAAGCTGCTTTAGTTCCTCGTTTCTTCTTATTCTCCATTCTCCTCTTTCTTGTATTAGGCCAAACACCTTCCTTAGTACTTTCCTTTCAAAGATTTGGAGTCTGTTTTTATCGCCTGATGTTAATGTCCAAGTTTCGAACGCATACATTACTGTGGGTCTAACAGTTGTCTTGTATATTTTTAATTTACTCGATCTTGATAGGTTGCGGGACTTGAAAATGTTTTGTAACGCATAATAGCATTTGTTTTCGGAGGCTATCCTAGGCCTTCGTATCATTTGTCTCGGTTAAAATACTTCCCAAATACTTAAATTGCTGTACCCTTTCTACCGGTTTGTTTCCAAAAAGTTGCATTCGACGTTGGGCTTGACCTCCTCTTTCCTATCTTGACTGGAACATGTACTTTGTTTTAAGTTCACTTATTTTTAGGCCCGCTAATTGTGCATCCTTTTCTAATTCTCTATAGGCTGTCTTAAGTACTTCACTTGTTCTTGCCATAATCAGCACATCGTCGGCATATGCTAGATATTGCACTGACCTGTTGTATAACGAGCCACCAGGGTTGATTCGTATGGCTCTTATGCATTTTTCCAACACTAAATTAAATAAGGTCGTAGATAATGGATCACCCTGTCTAAGACCTGTTGTCACTTCGAATTCCTCTGACATATTCGTACCTATTTTAATCTTACTTTTGGTGTTTTTCAGCGTCATCATGATAAGTCCTTTCAATTTCTTTGGGACTCCTAATTCTCCCATCGCTGTTTCCAGGTACTCTCTTCACACTATCGTAGGCCATTGTAAAGTCTATAAAAACCTGATGAACATCTATATTATACTCATAGCATTTTTCTAGGGTTTGCCTGATTGTAAATATATGGTCTACTGTGGACCTGCCCCTTCTAAAACCACTCTGGTATTCCCCTATTATCTGCTTAGTGAAAACTTCCATTCTGTTCTCTAAACTTTTGGTGAATACTTTATATATCACATTAAGGAGGGAGATTCCCCTGTAGTTATCACACCTCTGTTTATCTCCTTTTTTGAAAATGGGGCAGATTAGGGCTTTACTCCATTCTTCGGGCATCACTTTCGATTCCCATATCTGTTTCACTAGGGCTTGTGTTTTTTTAATCATCTCTTCCCCTGCATTCTTTATTAATTCTGAATTTATGCTGTCTTCGCCCGGGGCTTTGTTGTTTTTAAGAGCGTTAATTATTTCTCTTGTTTCATCCAGTGTTGGGGCTTCGATGTTTAGGTGGGGGCCGTACATCCGTTCGTGTCCTTGGTTTAAATTCTGGTTATCTCTTTCATAGTCTTCATTTAGTTCTTCTTTAAAGTATTCCGCCCATCTATCCATGACTGCCTTCTCGTCTCCAATCAGCTTCCCTTCCTTATTTTTTATGAACATTGTTTTGGCTTGAAATCCTTGCTTACTCTTTTTAAGTTCTTCATAAAATTTCTTCGCATTTCTTTGTTGATAGTGCTGCTCCATTTTTTCTGTTTTCTCGTATTCACACCTTCTCTTCTTTCTTCAGCATATTCTATTCGCTTCTCTTCTTCTATTTTGATAGTTTTCTATTGTTTGCCTTGTAGCTCTTTGTAGCATTCTTCGCCTTGCCTCTTTCTGCCTCTCGTGTGCTTGCTTACAGTCTTCGTCATACCAGGAATTCCTCGTCCTTTTTTCTTTTTCTCCCAAAACTTCTTTGGCTGTTCTGTTGATAGTATTTTTTATTTCTTGCCATTTTCCCTCTATAGTTGTTTGTTGCTTGTTACTTCTTGACACTGTTTCCTTAATTTTTCCTTCATATTTAAGTCTGGTCTCCTCTTGCTTCAACACCTCTAAATTATATTGCTTGCTTTTGTTTTCAACTTTTGGTTTCCTGGAGATTTGTTTAAACTTTTGTCTGTATACCCCCTTCACCAGAAAATGGTCAGAGGCGACTTCTGCTCCACGCCAACTTCTTATGTCTATGATGTATGGTGAATGTTTATTTTCTATCAGTACGTGGTCGATCTGGTTCCTGGTGACCTGTCTGGTGCCGCATGTTTCCTGTGTATTATTTATGTGGGAAACAGGTGCTTTAATGATTATTCCGTTGCTCAAGGCAAAATCTATTAGCCTTACACCATTGTCGTCACTCTCCTGGTGAATACTGTATTGTCCTACTGCTCTCTATATTCTATCTCCTTCCCACTTTGGCATTCAGATCTCCAAGCACTATTTTCACATCTCTTCTTGGTATTGTACTGACCACCCTTTCTAGGTCCTCGTAGAATTGGTCTTTAATCTCTTGGTCTGCTACATCCGTTGGTGCAGGACAGTTTACGAATGTTATAATGTACCATCTTCCTTCTGTCCTTAGTGTGCAGATCCTTTCATTAATCGGTTTGAATTCTTTCACCATATGTCGTTTGCTTCTGTGGACTAGGAAACCCGTGCCTAAGGTAAAAGTGTCGTTTCCACTATTAAACAGCGTGAAATCTTTAAATTCCATTATAGCTTTACCCTTCCACCTTATCTTCTGTAAGGCGGCAATATCTACTCTATATCTGATGATTTCCCGTTGTAGTTGTTGCATAGCTCCGACTCTATGCAGACTTAGGACGTTCCATGTCCCAAAAATCAAATCTTTGTCCTTTTTCCTTTCCTGTTGTCGTCTATTATCCATCCATCTTTGTTGTGTAGCGTTTTTAACAGTTCTGTTTTACGGGGCAGGGTCGTTGGCCCACACGCCCAACCCCCTTTTCGGAGGACCATTTTCTCCCTCTCGTCAGCCCTGACCCCGCCATCCACCTGGATTGAATACCAGATCTCCGGCGAGGTTACTCAGGTTCCCGGGGTTCACCACCTTTATCTTAATATAAAGGCTACTTGGAGGTGAGAGTCGGAATTGGGTAGGAGAGGCTATGCCATGATAACTGGATGCAGCACCGTGCGGTACGCATGCACTACCCCATTGAAACCCCATCAATTTATGTATATCTTGCATTTATGCCATTTAGAATTACTGTAAATGTAATGATTCCCAATAAAAGCACCAAATTTTATTTTAAAGCAGACAGTATTAATTTTCTTATTTCAATGCAAAGCATTTATGTATACTAAGCGTATATTATAAAATTCAGCTACAAAATTGTTATATAGGTGCGTATCAACTTCTGTAGTTTATTGACAAATTATATGATATTTAACAAATTTTTAAATATATAAGTAATATGATATCAAATTGACGATCTTGGTAGGCAATCCTAGATGCCAGATTGGTTTCACACAACTTAGATGTCTATTTAAGATAACTAATTATACTTACTATAATTTTCTTTTCTGCCTTATTTTTGCGTATTTTTAAAACAGAGGACGTAAATAGGTCAATTCCCAATTGGAGATTCTGGCAAATGTCCCGTACGTTTATACATTTTTCGTTTATTACACCAAACAAAGCAGTCCAACGTTGCAGACAGCACTGTTTCCTTACGTTATTTTTACAGACTGCAAATTTTCTTTATTAACCCATGATCGTGCGTTCAATCATGTGTCGGATGCCGAAAGTTTTAATCTCTACTGAAATACTTAATGTTTATGATTTTGGGTACGGCGAACATCATCCCTGTTGTAGATTTGAAGTAAAGATATGTCTTTTCCATTATTATCTCTGAATTAAAGCAACAATTTTCTTTATTGGCGAAGCAGTAAAGAACACGTGCATTGATCAACGCCACATCCAGTACATTTGTTACAAGTAGAAAATACCATTTCTTTTCTCGAATTCTGATACGGTACTTCTGCAAATTCCAGTTCAGATTGTCGTCACCAACCATGTGCCACTAGTTTCGGTTGAGGGACTTATAGCTTCTTTTTTACATTTGCTTTATTTTTGACGTAGGTTACTGGTTCTATTACGTCATGTTTTGTTAACAGTCTGTTAAAACTGTTAAATATTCTTTCATATAGCTACAAAAATCTTATTCTTGCTGTCGAATCTATTATCATATACATCTCTATCTATCTTCTTTATACTACTGTTACTTTCTATAAGACTGATGTTTATTTTGCTCATTCTGACAGTATATGTTGCCCTCATCCCTATTTTATTAACCACTTTTGTCAAGTTGAAACTTGTAAAGAAGTTGCCAAAGTAAATTTTGTGAGTCTATGGAGTGTCTATTAAAAAAATCATCTTTATTACTGTTGCAGAACTAATTCTTACTCTTTATATTATAGACAGACATTTAATAACAATAAGCACATTGGAAACAGTATAAGATCCACTGCATGCACCTGAATCTCACAATCTTTTCCCGGACGAATTGATTGAGGTAATAATGCCCATAATGCCTAATTATTTGCTCGTCGATACTTTTTTTTGAGAAAAAATTAAAAAATTAAAAAATTTTTGATTAGGGTGGTCTACCAAACAACTAATTTTAAAAATATTTTCTGGTTCTTTCACTGGAATGTTGCTGAGGATTGCACTGTTATTAACATGTAGATGGTGCTTGATCTCTCGATATCTGTTGTGACTCATAAATTTTGAAGTCTTCATCTCTACATCCATATAACTGTTCTTGACAAAGTGTATAATTTCCACTAAAAAGCAACATTCATATGAACTCTCTAACACATTCAGTAAAAAGCTGAAAATTGTAATTACTCTGCACTGTGGCGTATTGAACACTCTCCCTGACGATGATGCACATCAATGCCTCATCAAATAATTCCTCGAAAACTGTCTTGCACGTTAACTATGGTATCAAATTTCTGTTGATCATAATAAGATACTTGTTGTATTTCAGTGATATAAGTTTGAGATCATTACAATTATCATTATAAAATCTATATCATTACAATTATTACTATAATAACTGCAATGATGTAACAAGATAAGTAACACTCTAAGATACTTTAGAAACTGACTAGAAAACAATTAGAAAATGTGCGTAGAGCTGAATGTCAGCCCTACTTTATGTAAAACTGAACATGACTATTTTCTAAACTGCATCGTTTTTTGTTACAAAATTTTGTTTTGTTGTGTATATCCATTCTAAAAGGAACATAGCGTGGAAATGTAGCCATAGTTAACAATATATTTAAAAGTGTGATTCGTATGTAAAAACAACATATTTAATAAACTGTTGGTAACATGTTGCATGCGTTTTCCTAAAAAGAAATGAAAAAATTAGATTTGATGTAATTTTAGTAGAACTTATATAAATAATTTATTGTATGCCTTAGCAAGATAACTAAAAACAATTTTTATCTTAGGACTTTAAAATAAGAACTGTATGAAGCTTGTTTATTCCAATTAAGCTTTCATAAATTTAAAAACTTATTTCTAAAGTAAAATTATAGAAAGCATGTCTCATTTACATTGGCTTGGTACTGAAAAGAAGTAAACGGACAATATCTGTGTACTGTAAATTACTAAACATTTTTTATAAAGTCTTTCTCATACTAAACTATTAGACCGATTAAAATGCTTTGGGAAATAGGGATTTGGAAACGTAAAATAACAATGAAAGTATAAAGTCTTTATATTTATAATATTTTAAAACTGCTCAACTTAGCAAGAGAAAAAGAGGCAAATAATGAGTATATCATGCGATTCTTTCTCGTCTTGAGAGTTACATCCAAAGAGTTAATTAAGAATTTTTGAAAAATAATTTATTTGTTTAACTTAATCAGTTTGTTGTTTGGTAATAGTAGTGAAAAAGTTTTTTAATGCTTGCAAGAAATGTTATTTTTTAATTAACGTTAAAAAACATAAACTGCGCTATAAATTTCAATAATCACGTACCCTACAATTTCTTGTCCTTTAGCGTCCAAAATCTATTGTGCAGCATCTCTTATCAACAACTCCTTTTTCCAAAAATAGCGTATCAAAATTCGATGAGTGCAATACCATTTTTTGTTGTAAAATTCTGTCAAAAAAATATAAAAATTTGGCGTGGTTCTCGGTCCTTGATTTTACGCGAGGAGATCCGTGTGTTGTAAACAAAGCCAGCCTATACATTCGAACAAAAAGTAAACAAAGACGGCTGATATGAAATTTGGCGTGCTCGCTCCTTCCGAACGGCCGCGCAGCAACGGCTATTGGGCCGCTGCATTACTGAACACAAAAAGTGCGTCTGCCATGGCCATTTGGTTTGCTTCCGCCGAGCGAACCTTCGATTGTAAGTTAAATTGTTCCGCTTTCCCGATTCAGGGAAAAAAGACGATCCAGTTAAAAATTTATGTGTTCCTACCTTGCAAACATTTGATTGAAAGTGGGTGAAAAATTGTCAGCCTAGGGCGCAAAAAACCCATGTATATTAGAAGTGATGGACTGGAAAACATCGCTGTGTTTGCTTGATTTTAAACTAATTTTTTATTGTATTGCCTACATAAATGGAGCTGCATCGAATGGTACAGCAAATAAATTCTTTGGGTAAATAAAAAAAATAAATTCAAGCGTAAAGACTTGAGAAATATTTTTGATTTCAGCAACGTGATAAGAAAGCAAGGCGCACGCAAAACATAACCGAAATTGGTTACTGTGGGTAAATATTTCTTAACTTTTGTCAACAGTCACAGATTGGTTAGCGAAAATTGTAAACATAAATTAGATACCATCTACACCGTGAAATACAGGATTTGCTTCGACCAGCCAAAAAAAAGGAACCTACGGAATACACCAGAAATATGCATGTCTTGGAAAATTATGAGCAGAAGATAAAGTTCGGCCAAAGACAAGTTTTATTTTACTGTAGAAACTACTGCCTGACGTAACAACCCGAGAATCATTTTTATAGTTTATTATACTTTTCCCTGCATGCTTTTAATGCTTTAAATTTAAATTTTAATTTTATATTAAATAATGGGGTTTGAAACGTCGATTAGGTTGCTGTTGAACTACTCTACTACAAATGGAGTTTGAAGAAAACACATTTTCCCTATTTGTTCAATTTTTGATAGTTTGGTTTAGTGTTCTCAGTTTTACACCGACTACAATTTTTTTCATGTGTTACAAAATTTTACGCTTTTTTAAGCAACATTTAATGTCTGGTTATTTAACAATGTTTTTTAAAGATTTCTTCAACTGATTGTTCTCTATTTCTTATCAATATTTTGAGATATGTATGATTTTAAAAAGAATCTTTTCTTAAAAAGTATGCTATAAAAACAACTTAGTTATTCTTTTCATAATTTTGTAATTTTATATCCTCTTTTGAAAGTGTAATTACAAAATCAAGAAAACTGCCTGTTACATACGGTCGAAATTGCCGCCGTTTCTGCCGTAGTTTCTCCCAACACTCTTGCCTTTTGCGTCGAGGCGCGAATTGACTTTACCTGTGTTATTGCGGCGGTGCAGCTGCAGGCTTGCAGGACAGTAAGCGTGCATCCTTATTATAAAGTCACTATGGCCTATTATTATTCGCCTACCACAACACCAAATTCAAGACACCCGCCTTGCGCTATGCAAGTTGAACAAATTTACCAACCCAAGAATCAACAAATACAGCAACCACTTAACAGTGCATACACGTCGTATCTTACGAATGATATTGTACAACTCTCAAGCATTAACCCTGTGGCTACAAATCCATCTTTCCAAAACAACATTATACATAAACAGCCTCAAATACAACAATTAAACCAAGAGCCATGGATATTGGTAAAAAACAGAAAACGCACTCTGAAAGAGTTCGTTGAAAAGTCGGCTCAACAGAACAAACAACCAAAAGCAGCAGAATACTGGTTAAAATTGCAAAAACAGATTTGATCCACTAAGTGGCGACAATCAAGATAAAGAGAAAACCTATGATGCCTCAAAAACAGTTTTCAAACCTCCAGCGATCTTTGTATCAGGAGTAAAAATAATTGAACCACTAGTTCATCTACTCGAAACAATAGCCAAAAATGAACATAAGCCTAAAGTGTTACATAATGAAAAAGTGAAAATCCTACCTAAAGCCTCAGAGAAACATACAGTCATAATTAAAGCTTTAGCGGAAAAAATACATATTTTTACACATATTAAAGGAAACAAGAGCGTTCCTTCAGAGTGGTCACATTTTGAATGATACACTTTATGTCCTTTAGTTTACTTTTAGTTAACTCTTTTAGAGTTTTGATTATCTGATATAATATATTTGATTATTTATTTAAATTACCCGTTTTCAAGGCAACTTAGTACCCTTAAGACCCAACGGTGTTATGTACATAACTAACATTAAGTGTTGTGGTAGTGTTTGTGGTACATGTAGTTGTATAAGTTATAATAATTATTTATTTTTTATAAAGCTTATATTACATACGAATACACTAAAAACATAATTTGATTAACAATAAAAAAGGGCACACATAAAATATTAATTATTGTGTACGAGTACTTTGTATTTAGCAAATAAATATTAAACTAGGAGCAGTAGTGATCTAATGGTTAGGTCGCTAGACTACGAAACCTAGAGATGCGGGTTCAAATCCCGCTCTCGCAAATTTGATCACTGGAATTTTTACGGCCCAGCTCGACTCAGGCTATAATAAATGAGTACTTGGAGGTCAAACTCTGCGGTAATAATAAACAGTCGATATCTAGCGCTATCCACGTTACCACCATTGTGTATCGTACGCTCTAGATTGTAGTAGACCTATCTTGTTACAACCCCAAAGGGCTTCCGTGGCCTATTAGGGAAAACTATTATATTGAATATGTAACTAAGATATATTCATGGACAAATTGTTGTAAGAAATGAAACCTAAGCAAAGTGATTTTTATGAGATACTCTTATTAATCGTTCATAAATTAGGACAATCGGTAATTTTCCATAGAATAATAGTAGAGCAGGAAAATATTAAAAAAATATGGCAAATTTTTATCTTAGTGCGCTACGCAGAAGCACCTCAAAATACCAAGTGATTCACAAGCAACAGGATGACTAACCTCGTTGTAATGTCAGGTTTCGCAGCTTAACTGCAGGGTTAATTAGAGTCGGTTCTTCGCATAAAACGGGTGGGAATTTATTAACAAATAAAGAATTAGTGGCTATCTCGGCCCAGCTTTGCAGCTGCTCCACTCGTTGAGACGAGTCTGTTATTTGGAGGTGATGCAAACGAGTTCGGGGCGCGATAACAAGCAATTGTCTTCGAGAAAGACGGGTCATGTTTCTAATTATTGCAAGACACATTTAAATAAAGACGAAAAACGTAACACGCACAATTACAAAAATAATTAAGCCGTTATGCCTTAGAATGCCAATTTCAATTTAAATAGGAGTAAGTTCTCGCAGCCGGAAAAACTAATCATCAGCAACATTTTAAGTTTTTACTGCAGAAGTTTTTATGTCGCTTTATGCATTTAATGAAATATTGTACCCCCATAAACAAGCTTTTATGAGGTTTAATTAAGTTTCTAGTTAGTTTTTGTAACAATGTTGTAACTGACACGTTTAATCGTAACTCTAACACAAATATAACTCGCATAACCTAATTACAAAAATATTTTTAGTTTGCTATGATCCAGTATAATTATTTATTTAAAAATAATAAATAGTAATTTTTTTTGATAAGTTGTGTGTAAAACTATAAACTGAAAAGTTAATTTTTATTTTTTCTAATATAATTACGAAGCGCATTTAAAGGATTAAAAACGTCTTTTAACAAAGATACAAAGATATTTGTCACCTGTTTATTAGAAAAAACCGTATTTAATGCTTCTAATTACAATCTATGGAAAAATACTATAAACATGCACAAAATAGGTGCTTTAAAATATTATTATAGCTTTGCTATAAATTTTCTACCACATAATCAAAAAACTGCATTGAAAAAGAAAAAAGGTAGTTTGATAAATCAAAGATCAGAACTACAAATTTAGACTTTGTTTATTAGGATGCACTCTTTGTTTATAAGATCAGAATACAGTTGGGTGAAAGTGTCCGAAATCTTCAAAGTTTGAGCTTAAATATTTTTTAGTTTATTTATAACTTATAATCTCTCATAAGACGACATTGTAATTGTTTTGACAAGTTACCTAGCACAAGATATTGTAAAAACATCTAATATTTTTTAAAATTAACATTCAAAGTTTGACTTTATTTAGATTTTTAACACTGCACTTCACTTCATGCGAATCGTGTTGGTAAGTTAAGTGGTTTGAATTTTTTGAGCCTAGTGTCTGTGTCGCTCGAGTCCATTAGATGCCCTACTAAATAGATTTTGGTGGGAACTAAGCCTGTCATGATAACGAATACTACACTTATGTATTTCTTCATTAGCTGTTGATAGTCCTAAACCCTAAATAATTACAAGCCATGGGGCATTTACTAAAAAACGCATTGCTATTGATTGAAACTGTTTTATAATGTCAATGTTTGATCTACTAGCTGTTCCCCATAATTCTATCCCATTTGACCATACTGACCGAATAATTGTCTTCTAAAGTAATGTTTTACTTTTTAGTGGCAGTTGTATTTTTCGCCCTAAGAGCCAATATATTTTTTGAAATTTTAGAGACAACTCTTTGCGTTTTGAAAAGACTATTGTCGCCGAATGTGGAGACTGTAGTACTTGATAAGTTCAGAAGATCAGCAGTATATATGAAGTACAGCGGTTCCAACACACTTTTCTGGGGGACGCCGGCTTTGATAAGGAATAGGGATATGTAGACGTGTGCGTACCTAACTGGAAAATATTTTTTGGTGAGATATGGCTTCAGTATTTCATAGTGGTCTAGTGGCAACGCCTTTTTGATTTGCCAGATCTTGTCAAAGGCCTGCACAACGTCTGCCCAACTTTATAATTGCGCTGCATGTTATCGCTATCGTACAGTGAACCTCGAGCAGTGATAAACCAGTGCATTAATTGGAATAAACTGTTTTCATTTTTGTATAGTTTACTACGTAATTCAGTGCATGCATGTAAGTAAAACTAATAGCATGCTGCCATTTGGCAATGGGTGCAACCCCACGCAACAATTCAACCCAACAATAACGCAATAAAACGCATCATTTTACCAACAATACCCATTTATCCCAAATAACAACCCACAGCAAATAACACCTGAGCAATGCCAGCAAATGCCCAATAGCTACTCAATGTCGCCACAAATAGAAACATTCTAACCTTATCAATATGGTCACCCTTCAATGTCTCAATTTGTAATGCCGCCTCAAGTCCAACCATTGCATCAACAAATCACGACACAAAACCAATGGAAATTATTATTAGCGACGCAGAGGAAGAAGAAAACATTGCAGACAAAAAAAATGTTTGGCAAAAAGTTAATAACCTAAAAGAAAAGAAGGAAATTGCAAAACACACAAAATCCGCCACAATCATTTAATCTAACACAAACTAACAAATACTCAATTTTACCAGAAGTTACAGACGTAACAAACAATAATCAAGATAACGGTGCCAACAAAACTCAAATAAAATACCCAAACCCCTCCAATCTACGTACATGGAGTTAACAGTTATCAGGAAATGATAAACAGCTTGAAGGATATTATGGAACAGGAACAGTACACCACCAAAAGTATGGCTAATAACGTAGTCAAATTTAATGTGCATTCCCCGGATGTGTACAGAAAACTCGTCAAACATTTCCAGGAAAACAGTGTCATTCACCACACTTACCAAATCAAGCAGGATCGTGCATACAGAGTGGTCCTACGGCACATACATCCTACAATTCCAGTAGATGATATTACAGCTGAACTAGCTACTCATAATCACAAGGTTAGAAACATTACTAACATAAAACATAAGAAAACTAAAGAAGCATTACCACTATTCTTTGTAGATTTGGAGCCAGCCACCAATAACAAAGACATATATAACATAAATTACTTACAAAACTTAAAAATTTCTGTTGAACCGCCCCACAGAAATATGAACCTGGCCCAGTGTACAAGATGCCAAAACTATAACCATACAAAGTCATATTGTAATAGGCCATACGCCTGCGTTAAATGTGGCGGACCGCACAATTCTATTGCATGCAAAAAAACAAGGGAAACCCCTGCTACTTGTGCACTCTGCAATGGTGCACATCCCGCAAACTACAAGGGCTGTTCAATCTACCAAGAGCTACAAAACAAAATAAAACCGAACAACCAAACACAAAAAAACACACATGCCTCTTACAAGACAAATCCACAAAACTTTCCTCCCTTGCCAGTGAAGAACTACTGGAAAATACCAAATACTAACTGTGAACAAACAAACACAAATAAACCTCAATCACCTCAAGACCTAACACTCACACAGTTCTTAGAAGAATTCAAAGGTATGTTCAATCAACTAATACAACAAAATAGCATTATTTTGAACATGCTTACGACGGTCATAAATAAATTAGTTCGATAATGGCCAAATTCCTTAAAATTGCACTCTGGAACGCCAACGGCCTCCAATCAAAAAAACAAGAAATCGAAATCTTCCTCAGTATAAACAACATTGATATCCTCCTTATATCAGAAACCCATTTTACTGTAAGAACCCACATAAAAATACCGCACTATCTTATTTACCACACCGAACATCCAGATGGTACGGCACATGGAGGCACTGCCATTATCATTCGTGAATCAATAACACATCACGAATTACCAAAATTTCTTACAGGCCACAGTGATTGAAGTAAATAAACTACCAAATCCAATTACAATAGCGGCAACATATTGCCCCTCTCGGCACCAAATAACCAAACTCATGCTCCAGCCATTCTTTGACTCCTTAGGGTCAGGATTTATAACTGGCGGAGACTTTAATGCTAAGCATACCAGATGGGGCAGTAGATTGATAACCACAAAAGGCAGAGAACTTAATAAACTCATAACTGATAATAATTATACATATTTCTCAACAGGTAGCCCAACGTACTGGCCAACGGACCCTGGAAAAATTCCGGATTTGTTAGATTTCTTCGTTGCTAAAGGAGTTTCATCTAACTACGTAGACATAACGTCCAGTTATGATCTATCATCTGACCACACACCTGTCATACTTACTAGTAGTGCTACAGTAATTAGAAAAGAAGCCAAACCAATGTTATGTAACAGACGCACACATTGGGATGCCTTTAAAGGGTATGTGGATCAACATCTTGATCTTAATATAAGCCTAAATACGACTGAAGAGTTGGAAAGTGGAATCAACAAATTTATAACTACTACACAAGAGGCAGCATGGTATGCTACACCGCGCATGGAAAGAAAACCCAGCTCACAAAACTTCCCAAGAGAAGTGATGGAGCTGGTTAAGGAAAAAGGAAAGCTAGGGCAGTCTGGCAACGAACACATAATAGAAACGACAAAACAAAGTACAATCAATTACTAATAAACTTAAACGAAAACTGAACGAAGTAAAAACGACACATTTCAACAATATGTAACTTCTCTTCCAAGGACGACTACAGTATATGGAAAGCCACAAAGGGATTCAAGAGGCCACAGGTACATATACCGCCGCTACGTAACACAGACGGCACGTGGGCCAGATCTGACCAAGAAAAGCTGACCTATTCGCACAATATCTGGCAGAAGTATTTAGACCTAACTCTGAAACAATAGATATAGAAGTAGACACCTTCCTCGAAGCCCCACTACAACTTTCATTCCCAATACGGGATCTTAACACATTTTCCTATTTGTTCAATTTTTGATAGTTTGGTTTAGTGTTCTCAGTTTTACACCGACTACAATTTTTTCCATGTATTACAAAATTTTACACTTTTTTAAGCAATATTTAATGTCTGGTTATTTAGCAATGTTTTTTAAAGATTTCTTCAACTGATTGTTCTCTATTTCTTATCAATATTTTGAGATATGTATGATTTTAAAAAGAATCTTTTCTTAAAAAGTATGCTATAAAAACAACTTAGATATTCTTTTTATAATTGTGTAATTTTATATCCTCTTTTGAAAGTGTAATTACAAAATCCAGAAAACTGCCTTTTATATACGGTCGAAATTTCCGCCGTTTCTGCCGTCGTTTCTCCCAACACTTGCCTTTTGCGTCGAGGCAGAGCGGACGTGCGTGGATTGTCTTTACCTGTGTTATTGCGGCGGTGCAGCTGCAGGCTTGCAGGACAGTAAGCGTGCATCCTTATTATGGCCTATTATTGTTTGCCTACCACAACGCCCAACTCAAGACACCAGCCTTGTGCTATGCAAGTTGAACAAATTTACCAACCGCAACATATACCACCCAAGAATCAACAAATACAGCAACCACTTAACAGTGCATACACGTCGTATCTTACGAATGATATTGTACAACTCTCAAGCATTAACCCTGTGGCTACAAATCCATCTTTCCAAAACAACATTATACATCAACAGCCTCAAATACAACAATGAAACCAAGAGCCCTGGATATTGGTAAAAAATAGAAAGCGCACTCTGAAAGAGTTCGTTGAAAAGTCGGCTCAACAGAAAAACAACCAAAAGCAGCAGAATACTGGTTAAAATTGCAAAAACAGATTTGATCCACTAAGTGGCGACAATGAAGATAAAGAGAAAACCTATGATGCATCAAAAACAGTTTTCAAACCTCCCCGGATCTTTGTGCCAGGAGTAAAAATAATTGGACCACTAGTTCATCTACTCGAAACAGTAGCCAAAAATTAACATAAGCTAAAAGTGTTACATAATGAAAAAGTGAAAATCCTACCAAAAGCCTCAGAGAAACATACAGCCATAATTAAAGCTTTAGCGGAAAAAATAAGTAATTTTACATATATTAAAGGAAACAAGAGCGTTGCTTCAGAGTGGTCACATTTTGAGTGATACACTTTATGTCCTTTAGTTTACTTTTAGCTAACTCTTTTAGACTTTTGATTATCTGATACAATATATTTGATTATTTAATTAAATTACCTGTTTTCAAGGCAACTTAGTACCCTTAAGACCAAACGGTGTTATGTACATAACTAGCATTAAGTGTCGTGGTAGTGTTTGTGGTACATGTAGTTGTATCAGTTATAACAATTATTTCTTTTTTATAAGGCTTATTTTACATACAAATACACTAAAAACGTAATTTGATTAACAATAAAAAAGAGCACACATAAAATATTAATTATTGTGTACGAGTACTTAGTATTTAGCAAATAAATATTAAACTAGGAGCCGTAGTGGTCTAGTGGTTAGATCGCTAGACTACGAAACCTAGGGATGCAGGCTCGAATCCTGCTCTCGCAAATTTGATCATTGGAATTTTTAAAGCCCAGCTCGACTCAGGCTATAATAAATGAGTACTTGGAGGTCAAACTCTGCGGTAATAATAAACAGTCGATACCTAGCGCTGTCCACGTTACCACCCTTGTGTACCGTACGCTCTAAATTGTAGCAGACCTATCTTGTTACATCTCCAAAGGGCTTCCGTGGCCTATTACGGAAAACTGTTATATTTAATATGTAACTAAGATGTATTCATGTTGTAGGAAATGACCTAAGCAAAGTGATTTTTATGAGATACTCTTATTAATCGTTCATAAATTAGGACAATCGGTAATTTTCCATACAATAATAGTAAAACGGGAAAATATTAAAAAAATATGGCAAATTTTGATCTTAGTGCGCTACGCAGAAGCACCTCAAAATACCAAGTGATTCACAAGCAACAGGATGACTAACCTCGTTGTAATGTCAGGTTTCGCAGCTTAACTGCAGGGTTAATTAGAGTCGGTTCCTCGCGTAAAACGGGTGGGAATTTATTAACAAATAAAGAATTAGTGGCTATCTCGGCCCAGCTTTGCAGCTGCTCCACTCGTTGCGACGAGTCTGTTATTTGGAGGTGATGCAAACGAGTTCGGGGCGCGATAACAAGCAATTGTCTTCGAGGAAGACGGGTAATGTTTCTAATTATTGCAAGGCACATTTAAATAAAGAGGAAAAACGCAACACGCACAATTACAAAAATAATTAAGCCGTTATGCCTTAGAATGCCAATTTCAATTTAAATAGGAGTAAGTTCTCGCAGCCGGAAAAACTAATCATCAGCAACATTTTAAGTTTTTACTGCAGAAGTTTTTATGTCGCTTTATGCATTTAATGAAATATTGTACCCCCATAAACAAGCTTTTATGAGGTTTAATTAAGTTTCTAGTTAGTTTTTGTAACAATGTTGTAACTGACACGTTTAATCGTAACTCTAACACAAATATAACACGCATAGCCTAATTACAAAAATATTTTTGGTTTGCTATGATCCAGCATAATTATTTATTTAAAAAAAATAAATGGTAATTTTTTTGATAAGTTGTGTATAAAACTATAAACTAAAATTTAATTTTTATTTCTTCTAATATAATTACGAAGCGCATTTAAAGGATTAAAAACGTCTTTTAACAAAGGTAGTATTTGTTAGCTGTTTATTAGAAAAAACAGTACTTAATGCTTCCAATTAGTTTATTTATAACTTATAATCTCTCATAAGACGACATTGTAATTGTTTTGATAAGTTACATAGCACAGGATATTGTAAAGATATCCAGCTAATTTATTTTAAAATTAACATTCAAAGTTTTACTTTATTTAGATTTTTAACACTGCACTTCACTTCATGCGAATCGTGTTGGTAAGTTAAGTGGTTTGAATTTTTTGACCCTAGTGTCTGCATCGTTCGAGTCCAATAGGTGCCCTACTAAATAGATTTTGGTGAGAACTAAGCCTGTTATGATAACGAATACTACACTTATGTATTTCTTCAGTAGCTGTTGATAGTCCTAAACCCTAAAGAATTACAAGCCATGGGGCATTTACTAAAAAACGCATTGCTATTGATTGAAACCGTTTTATAATGTCGATGTTCGATCTACTAGCTGTTCCCCATAATTCTATCCCATTTGACCATATTGATCGAACAATTGTCTTGTAACGTAATGTTTTACTTTTTAGTGGCAGTTGTATTTGTCGCCCTAAAAGCCAATATATTTTTTGAAATTTTAGAGCCAACTCTTTGCGTTTTGAAGAAACGCGTTTCCTCCATGTTAAGCGCCTGTCCAGATGCATTTCCAGATACTTAACGGTTTCGTCCTGTGATATTTGTTTGTCATTTAGGAATACAATTTCGCAAGTTTCTCTTCTAGTTATAAACGTTACACAATTTCATCTGGATTTGTTTATATGAATGTGCCACTTATTTAAATGGTCCTGTAACTTTTGGAATGCTGTATTTGAGTCCACATCCAATAATAATATTGCAATGTCGTCGGCGAATGTGGAGACTGTAGTACTTGATAAGTTCAGAAGATCAGCAGTACATATGAAGTACAGCGGTTTTAACACACTTTCCTGGGGGACGCCGGCTTTGATTAGGAAACTGGTACCTAACTGGAAAATACTTTTTGGTGAGATATTACTTCAGTATTTCATAGTGGTCTAGTGGCAACGCCTTTTTGATTTGCCAGATCTTGTCAAAGGCCTGGACAACGTCTGCACAACTTTATAATTGTCTGCTACTCTAAAGACTTGCTCTTTTGCTGAACGTGTTTGCCAAATTCGAACTGATTATTAGGTATTTTACTTTCCATAATTATCGGCGTTAGTTTCTGAAGTAGCAGCTTTTCAAAAACTTCGGATAGTATTGGTAACAGGCTGATTAGTTTCTACGAGAATAGTTTTCTTTATAATTTCCAGGTTTAATGGATCAAAATGTTTGTGAAAATTTTTAATTGCTCTGATATATAACGTAATCTTAACATCGCTTTAAATAATTCGGTGATATAGTTGAATTCTTTTTCTGATAGTTCCTTGAGAACTTTACCCGTAATTAAATCGTAACCTAAGAACTTCTGCAGATTTAAGTTTATTAGAATAGTGCTCTTAACTTCAATTACTTTAAAGTGCTTGATCGGTGGATGCAGTTGAAATAGTGCTTTGAGGTATTGATAAATTCTTGCTCCATGTGTCTTTTTGTTGCCCTTCAGAATGAGTAGTCAAGTATCTAAAACAGTTTTATACAAATTTGTTTTGAATACTTCAGATGAGCCTTTTGAGTTCAGTCGTTAGTTTATTTAGTTTCCTTTTGTCTTAAGAATGTTTAGTAGTTTGCCACTTTCTATTTTTCGTTGTTTTTTTTTGCTATTTTCTTTTTGACCTCGGTTAAATAAGTTCAGAGGTATCTCAAGTGTTAACGATTCTTTATGTAGTGAATCTAACTCGTAAATCTATTAAGAGTAGGCAGGTTTTTCTGAGTAATACTTAGGTACTTATTGCTACTATTATCGGAAAGTTGTCTGAGGAAAGGCCTAAACAGGATTCTGCTTTAAGGTAATTTGGATGAATGCCTTTTACAATACAGAAGTCTAATAAATTAGGCAATTTACTCAAATATGAAGGACAATATGTCGGTTCGCCTATGGACAAGCAGTGAAATCTGTTGCTGGTAATGGTTTTCAATAGTTCTCTGCCTTTGGTAATAGTTACTTTTGACCTCTAGTGCTCACGTTTGCTATTGTAATCTCCACTTGATATAAACTTGCCTCCCAGTGTCTGGATATATTCTTTAAAGTACTTCTGTTTAAAGATTTTTTGCGGGCAATAATCTGCTATCAATCTAATCCAACGATTGTAATCATAGTAAGCTAAAGATGTTGTGGCTTGAATTTGAAAAGTATGTAGTGTTTAATTCTAGTGTTCACTATAATTACTAAACCAACTTGCGCAGTACCATCTGGGTGTTGTGTATCATAAATAGTAAAGTTTAACATATTTAAATAACTCCTATCTGTGTAATAGGATTTAGATATTAACATAATGTATATAAAATGGCGTATGAGAAATGTGATTAATTCGTCTTTGTGATTGGTTAGGCCGTTGGCAATCCATACTGCTAGTTTTAGCTGTAGAGCCGTGGTTTATTTTCGAAACAACGATAGTTAAGATATATGACATCGTTCCTATCTACTACATGAAGGTTTTTAGCGTTTTCTTAAGTTCAGCCAAGTCGTTAGATTTATTTTGCGATGGTACAGGGTGTGACGAATGTTGCTACCATTTTGATTATATTTATCGCTGACTACCTAAGCATAAGATATATTTTGTTGTGCTGGAAACTATCTTGTATTTATTAGTTGCTTGTTTTTTTAAAAAGACATTCCTTGTTGCATCTCTTTATAAACAACCTTTATAGGTGGCAGATTGGTTGCTATTGCAGTTTACGCACTTATCATCGTTGTTTCTATTCTTACGTAGACATTTAGATGTTAAGTGGTTGCTAGTGCATTTTACTCAGCATGGACTCCTGTTCTTTAGCGATTCTAATTCAGCAAGTGAGTAAGCTAATTTAGTTATGCTGTAAATGTCTTTATTATTATTGGCCGTTTTTAGTCCCACAGTATAGTTTGAGTTTCAAGTTCTTCTTGTAATTGTTTTAAATTATTGGATATATGTAGATTTTTCAGGGCTACTCTAAAGTTTCTCTTTTTCTGTTGTATATATGAAACTCGGTACCTTTAGCTTGTAGAGCTTTATCTAACCTTGTATATATTTCTGATGTTTTCAGTAAAATTTTGACCTTTGTCGTTATTTAATGTTTTTATTTTATAGTTATATTTAGCTATCACTTCTAATAATTTAATTAATAGCTGGATGGCTTTGACAGCCAAGATCAACAGCGGCGGATGTTTAGGTACTGTAATTGCTGTGTTTTTACTTCCTCGCCTGCTTTTCTATTACTCAGTATTTTATATCTATTTGAGGGGTTGAGCCAGTTTGCTGTGTTTTCGATATGGTTAGCTTGACTTTCCAAATTTTTTTTCATTATTCTGTTGTCTTTTTAATTTTGTTGTAGTGAATTGTGCTAAATTGTTTTGATAAGAGAAGCTTGGATTTTGTGTCTGCAGAATATTATCTATTGTCGAGTTTCGGTATAAATTATTTATAGCTGGTTGTTGCAAACACTGATAGTTTTATTGTGCGATTGTGGTTGATAGTTCTGATCAATTTGCATAAAAGCAATTTGTTGTGAATATTGAAAATACGTGGCTTGATTAGGATAAAATGCTATGGTAGGCTTTGTGTTTTCGTATTTACAAAAAAATTAGTTAAACCGCCTGATTAATATTAAATTGATAAATAAATAAATACACCATGTTTCGATGCACGGGCCGAACCGAGCTTAAATCTGTCACGTTAGAAAAAATTACTGTTTGTGTTAAATCTGAATTTAACCATTGCTTACGTGTCTCTAAATTACCATTTTTTGCTTGCTTTTTTGATGTTATCATTTGGAGGATATATACCTATAAAAACTTCTACTTTTTTGTGCTAGTGCTTAAGTTAATTTATGTGATATAACTTGATAATCAGTTTTTATTTATTTTATAAGTGCATTAAAGCGACAATTCATTTAAACCATCAATTTAATATACCTTAATATAACAGATCTGGGCACACAGCTTGAAATATGACTATTGACTCCACTGTGATAGGTTTTTCTAAAACCCTGTTGTGAGTGATAGTGTGGTTCTCTTAAAAAATACAAGCATTTCTTTGCGTTTACGTTGCTTTGTGAGTAACTTAAAATTTCCTAAGTGTTTTAGAAAATTTTAATTTGTTTTGCCATTTTTAATATGTTTAAGATAATAAATAATTTGTTTAACTAAAAGCTAAAACGAAAATGACCCAAAAATTACCGATATACTCAAGAAATCTAAAGAAGAAAAGCAGTAATTGAAAGAATAAAAAAGAGCAGTGGCGGTCATGTCATGTACTGGCCACATATCAATCTCTACTGAAAATTAAAGCGTATTTAGAATCTTAAGGTGCTCTAATTGCCTTTTTAGACAATATAGTAATACTATAAAGTTATTATACTTTACGTTCTTTAATTTTTCTTTAGAATGATTAAAAAAAGTTTTTAGGGGGTAAATATTCTTTAATAGAATGTCAACAAACAGTACTCGTCTCGACTAAAGTTTTGCAAATTTCATTTGTTAATAAAAAACTTAGAATTAATTATTAGTTTTTCAAAAACACACTCAACATGCAAATTACAGTAAAAAATGTGCCTGAAATAAAATATAAAAATAACATTTAAGACATATTTATGTATCAGGAGAGGTCTAAAAACAAAAGCACAAAATTTATACAATGCAATCGAGGAGTCCAATCTTTCTATGCATGTGTGAAAGCGTTTATTTGTTTTAGCAAAAAAATGTTTACTTAAACGTATTTATCAGAAATTCCTGGAAAACAACATGCAATTAACAAAAAGTGCTTGGGATACGGAAAACTACAAAAAGTAAGTAGGAAGAATTAATTAGAAAACCTATAAAGCTAGAGAAAAAAGTTTCGAAAAAATGTTAAAGATACCGGAAACTACTGTTTTAAAAATTTTGCATCTTATAAGCATGTCAAAGTCAAGTACACGATAGATGCCCAGAATAATTTTTACAGGTTTTACGGGACAACAGAAACTTTAAGTACTTTAGCTTTAAAGAAATTGATGATTTTATTTTTTAGTCGAACAATTAATTATTATTTCTGTGTCTAGATTTTTGTTGCGAGCTGTCATCTGTCCTTTCTTACCAATAAGCCCAAGCCTACAGTTAGATCTACAAAAGCGTTTGGATGATAATTCAGACAGATGGAATAGTGTATACGTATAACTGTGAACAAATAAATTCCTTGCGATACTCTCTGCAAGTTGCTCTGCTGCATGCGAAGCAAATGATATGACTGCTCTTTCATAATCATTTGAAACAGTTTCTTATGTTGCTATCTCAAAGACTCATAGATGAGTACTAGAGTGCCACTAGAGCGAAACCAGAAACAAGCTGTGGATGAAGAAAAAAGACAATCACTTTCGCCAAACCATAATTTAGCGATAGTATGATTAAGTGAGATAAATAAAAACTTAATACATAGAGTATTAAAAGCGTTTAAAGTTTGTCAAAATAGGGGGTAAGGTAGGGTTCATAACAATTAAACGACGTTTAAAATTCCACAATATTGCATTACTTAGTACAACCGTCCAGCTGTGGTTTATTGAAAGTTAGTAGAGAAACCTTTCTTTATATGCAAAGAAAAATTTAGAGAAGAAATGGATGATTATTATATTTACTAGATTGATTCTATTTGAAACGGTCCTATAAATGGAAAGATACTACTCAAACAGTATATTGAATACTAATTTAATAGACGGAGAGCTAGGGACAAAAAATCAACGTGATATGGTAAAAGGGTAATCTATGCCTAAAATGTTAGTATTGTTCTAAATGAAGCGAAAGTTCGATTAGTAGAAGTTAGTTAGATGCCTGAAAGCGTGAATGGAGGATCAAAAACGCAAATTTTGAAAGAAAACAACTTAACAAGGTACAAGGCGGAAAATTGGCATTTACATTGTTTTTGCAAACATAACAAGAACGGTGTAATACCTTAAAGGAAACTTTCTACAACGGTGCGATGAAATTAGGATAAAATCTTTTAAAAGAAATTAAGATGTTGATTAATGTCTCCATAATGATCAGCGTCAAAAATGCTGTCGAATGATATGCTGCATGATATATGTGAGTATAACGAATTTTCGAAATCGTAACAGTCACTTCCGGTTGCCGTTAACCGATTTGGCTGAAAATCAATCCCATGAAAGGTACTGATCTAAGATATATGCTAAGTTTGAAGTGAATCCGTTGAATAGAACGGAAGTTATAGTGTCTCCAGTCACACAGACATACAGACAGGATGATAATCTCATTAACTTTCTATAAGCTCCGCTGGAGAAAAATTGGCAGAAGCGTAAGTGGAGATTAAACGGTTGGCAGAAGTCATCAAAGGTCAACAAAAATTAATAAAAAATACGTAATAAGGTACAGTTCTGCAAATTTGCATATTTACTTGTAAGGCAATGTAAAAACTATATGTAAATTGGCAGAAGTAAAAATAAAGGATTGATGTGAAAAGTTGAAAAACGTATGTGACGCGCTGTGTACGCTTGTCACACGTTTTCAATATTTTTTCGCTGTTTTATAGATGTACGTCATGAGGTACGTTTCTGCCAATTTGTTTAATTATTTATATTAGAATACGGCAGAATGTGCCGAGAACGCTGGGGGATTCGAAGAATCAATCACCTCATGTAATTTCAAAATTTTGCTACTTGTACTGAACAAAGAAAAATCAAAATAAACAATAAAATGCAACGTGATTTATTTGAGCGTATGCTTGGGATATTTATGAAAGAAGAGACCGACATCAAAAATCTATTGTCTTACCCGATAACGCCATTGTAGTTCTGTAGTAAAAAAGGATAGAAAACATTCATACAGTAAGACGTTCTATTTTGTAGTCTCGATACGGTCGAACTGTTTCGTCATTCTGTACAACGAATTTTGCACTACAATCATTGTTGTATTGTATCTTCGAATAAAATGAGAAAATCGCCTGGAAGTGTGTGGCAGCATATCAGAAAACGTGGTACAGGGCACATTTGTTTTCATTACCAACGAAGCATTTCCACACGGTTACTCCGTCCGACACATCTTTGGACAAGGTAATTTCTAGTTATATCTGGTCAGAATTTAGATGCTTGCAGCAGATCAAGATGGATTTGTATAGAGAAAGATCGATGAAACCATGTAGGTTTTGTTAAGTCAAATCGCAAACGAAGTAAGCAGATTCGGAGCCAAAAAGTCAGAAGAAGGCTAGAAAAGATAGACACAAGCCAGTGCAAGAGATTACTCTTGGTCTGGAATACAAATACGAATATGTAAAGAGGACATGGCGGCTGGCTAAAAAGTGTGTTAACGAGTTTGAGCAATGTAGAACTACAAGCTTCAAGTAAGTCAAGGTAACTATTTGTTTTTCAAAGGTAAAGACTGGTATCAAAAATGTCGTATGTCTCAAAAATCCGTGCATTTTATAGTGTGTGTCCAGAACACATGATGGCTCTGTAATGTTCTTGAATTGCACAGAGAGAAATGTTAAGTCAGTTGTCAGTCAACTGATGTGTAGATGCTACAAAGAGTCGATAGAAGTTGTGGGAAATAATTCTCCTCCATAGCAAGGTGGGAAGCAAAGTTTCAGCGAGGACACAAAGCAACCAGCAACTGGCAATGAACAGGATGCTTTTAACGTGAAACCAGTAGTGTTGTGTCAACTACCTTAATAAACATGAAGAACACAATTTAAGCGTGCTGTTAAATGCCCATACATTTCGTCCATTGGTTTATTTGTGTTTCCGCTGGTGCTCGCAAAAAAATAGTTGCCATGACTAATGCCACAGCCCTTGTAGTTGCTCTAGTACTAATGTAATATCAAAAAACAAAGTAAGTGTTGAAAATTGTAGACGTCATCTCTGTAATATTGTACACATTTTGATATAATACAGTGTAGAATGGTACGCTTCTTATTTTTTCAGACAATTAACTTTGTACAGTTTACTACTTTCATTGGACTCTCGTTTTTTGCACATAGTAGACAATTTAAGTTTCGACCAAAGTCACAAAAAACTGTAAAATCCTGTTAAATCCTACTCAAATACTCGCAAATAGTTAGGCGATATTTGCATACCAATTCGCTTCTACCCAACTATTTCTTCCAAAGTTTTCATTCAATCAATTGTTTGTATAAAGTAAAAAGAATCCGGTCCTTCTACATTTGATACATTTGGGAGCCTATGTTATGCTAAAATTGAGTGCAGAACGTTGACTTTGAGTGAGTTTTGAATGATGCACGTTTGGAACGACTCGCGCCGAATTTGTTGGTGTATGTATGGTTTTGACCGATACTATGATAACCGGATATAAAAAAGAGAGCAACTGTCAATCCATATTAACTTGAGATCTTTTATATCTCGCAGTTAAGGAGCCCCAAATAACCATTTTATTTGTTTACAAGTTATTCGATTTTTTTTATCAGAAAGAGCATTGTTTGGAGAACTGTTTACACATATGTATAGTAACTCTTTGATATTATGTTATTTGTTCAAAAAATAATATTGCAAAAAATACTTTATAAATGGTAAATTATACAAAAAAATTTATAATAATTTATTAGGTAATAAACAACTGTTTGAAGAGAAAAGTTATAATGAATTTGAAAATAAAAAAAATGATAAACCACATAATGCTAAATCCGAGTAAAAATAAAAATCCTTAAAATTCCAAAGATAAATTGTAAAAGCTATTAAAATCAACTAACTTTATAATTGCAAAATTAATGCATATTAATGATTAGTTAAAAACCTTTTTAAACCAATCCAAAACTTACATCAGAACCTTTGGCATCTGATAATATTATTGAAAATAAAATTCTTCAAAATATAACAAAATTTATTAATTGAAAAAGAAAAGTAGTTATAGAATATCAAAGATACTGGAATGCAAACTAAAATTATGGCAAGCTCTATAATGATCTATAAAATATTTTAATTCTATTACATTGCATTTGGTTTTATTTCTGTGAGGCCAAAGAAGAACGGACCAAAACCAATAAGTTAGCCCTTAGGAATCGTTTAATGTGTTTAGAGGTAATTGTAAAAATTTATATTTTATATAAAAATATGTAACTACTAATAATTAATTAAAGAATTTTATAAAGTGTTGGAATTTTATTCAGTTTATTTCATACAAACATTTAATATAATGTAAAAAATTTGCAATCTAAAGAGTCTAGCACCCTGTTAGCTACCTCCAAAAAGGCGATCATCTGTGTCAGCGTTATTGATAACGTTATCTCCCATCTTCCCAGAACAACTGGTTAATAAATTTACTATCGGCCATATAAAAGCTTGTGGAGTAAGTGATCTAACTGATTTTGGAGGTTTGCTGTGGATTCCGCCCTGACCACTCCACTATTCTCTATTATCTCCGAGTAGTAGAATATATTAGCGAAAACTACACAAATAAGCAAGCACAGGTGTAATATTCCTTGAAGATGGTCAAAGCTTCTAACAAGGTATGGCACAACAAATAGTTTATTCAGTCCTTTTTCTCCAGAAGTAAGTTCCGGATTAAGTTCGGTGGTGTGGGGTTATTAGAGAGATGACCCCAAGCCGAAATATACTAAAGCTCCATTTTGTCCCCGACGCCTTCTGTCCGAGACATGCCAACTATGTCCTCCACTACACCAGCCCAGGTAACTGCAACAATAAATTTTCGATAAAACCGGTTTAAAGAGTGAAAAACGGGTACCAGCTCTGAGAAGAGCTAGGCGTTCTGTTATCCATCAAAAAGCACTTCTCTGGCGAGATCTGGCAAACATCGAACTCTTCTAAAGAAATTTGTCTTAGAAGGGGAAGACTGACCACTTCGGGATTATTTTGGATAGAAACAAGTTAGGTTGATCTCTAAGAAAAAGGCAGCGAGATTAATACTTAGCTCTACTTTGGGACTGTGTGGCAAAATTGCATGTCAACAAACTGCAGGTCACTCAAAAACGAGCTTTAAGGTCTATCTTTAACGTCTCGTACGTTAAGGAACCTCATATTAATTCTGGAACCACCACAATTTAGGAGTTTATCTTTCTTAGCGTTCAGAAGCGTTTTCACAGCATACAGAGCCATGGTGAGCCCAATTTCCATGGGATTTACAATTATGAAATCGACAGAGATGCTCGTCACAATCATTAGATTTTCATTCCTCTATGAGACAGTTTATATCGCCTATACGGCTCACCACCATTCACGCCAGGTCACATCAAAATAATTGAAATTAGGGACTAAACTTAAAAATCTTAAATCATGCCAATAAAGTCAACCTAAAATATCAAATAGGTTATGTGACAGTAACAATCTTAATATCCATGAGGAGTATAAAATTATTAACAGAAATACTGCTCTTTGAATAAAATGTACTGATGACAGAAACTTCAATAAATGAACCCAAAACTACGGCTTGAGTTTGTACCATTAAGAACAGAGATATCAAATATTTAATGTATAAATTTAAAAACATAATTCCTGTATCTCTTATTTTAGAACAATAAATTAGTAGTTCCACTGCCAGCCTATATTGTATTTCAGTTGTTAATTATAAAACACATAAATCAGACGCAACAAAAGATGGAATTATACCATACGTTTAATTATATTCTATAAAAAAAATACCAGAACATGACCATGAGTAATACATTTTTCAATAATCGTCAAAAAGAAGTAAACTTATAGTAAAACGATGACATTCTTTGGGTTGCAACTGATAAAGTATTTTACTCCAGAAAAAGCTTGTTGTTTATATTTCAATTGCGTATAATCTAAAATGCCTAGTACAAAGATAATAAAGGATTAGGGTGCTAGTTCTCAAAATAGATTAAAAAAAGTATCGAAATAGGCAAATTCCAAAGCCCCTTCTGTAAATTATAACTAGTTTTGGTACACATTCGAACAGATTGCCTAATTTAAATACACAAAAGCAAACACTAGAAGTAAATAAAGAAGACTCAATAAAATAGTACCACTATTGCAAGAATGTAATCAAATCAATGAAACTCACTGAAAATTGTAGGCGGCATCTTGTGCAATACTTAAAAGAAGAAATGACAAGATACACAGTATTGCTTTTGGAATCTAAGCATTACATCTAACGGCATATATACTTAAAAACTTTATAAGAAAATAGCAATAAGTTTTCCACTTTAAGCATAGATAGAAAGACTCTTGTTACGACTTTCGTATTTAAATTTTCAATTAATTTTAAACTTAATTAAGCTACCCTACAACGCTACTCAACACGCAAATATAATTTAGTTTAAAGAATTCTGCGTGACTAATCTTTAATAGAATTTTTGGCTTAATTAGATTTCTACTTTTGTCTTTCAGATTTGCAAGGCTGTAATAAGCATAGGCGTTAGTCTCATAGAGCCTAAAATTATATTAATAATCCGTACAGTTTATAAAAGGGAGTTTCAAAATCCATAACCAGAACTGTTTACATGTTCACGTAATCTTCCAGCCAGAATTTCGCGGTTCACTGCTATTAAACGCGCAGTTCCGCTTTGCTTTTCTGCTGAAAGGCAAACTATACCTTCGACGGCATGCTACACCTGCTTTCAATTAGCGAACCCATTAATTAGTGTAATGCATTATGAACGAAACTTGACGCAATAATTGGATAGATTAAATTACCCTTTTGTTCCGGTCTAATTTATAACGGGCACGACAGAACTAAACACTTTAGGGGCCCGGAACTACATCAATTGACAGGCATGTCATTAACGCCATTGCGCAACTTATGCATTAGCCGCGCTTATCACTTTTGCCGATTTGCCGTTTGCGATTGGCCGAATCGAGCCGAGCGGCAAAACCATAAAACAAATTTTTGTCCCGAGCACTAAAACCCTTCGTTTGACATCAAAGCTGCGATATTCCTTCACAATGCGTTGTGATTAGAGCCATCAATAACAGCGAACGTTCAGCCGCCGTGCATCAGGGAAATGATTGCGCCGGGACAAGAGCACGCTCCGCTAATGATAACATATGGATCCCGCCGCATGTGTGCGAAACTTGCGCCCCAATGAATATTTACGATTGTTCCAGCTGGCCTAATGAAACTGAAAATCCGAAGCCTTGCAGTTTTCGCGGCGATCTTTTAAGTTTAATTACCGCTGAATACCTGGATGCCAAAACCCCGAGAATTAACGATAACAGCAAGTTTTATGTAAACCTGTAGCCCTTCCTGAAGCTTTGCTTGGTATCGCAAAGTATTTTTTGTTTTATTTAGTGACATACATTTTTATTATTTTGACTTTTACTGGCTGTACCGTGTCACGGAAATTACATTGACATTTTTACGTTTCGAACTTTGCTTGCCACACAAATATTTTATTTTATTCTTCTGTTATTATTACATACGCCTATAAATTGCATTTATTTGTTAAGTAATATATGTTTTTATATTTCAGAAACAAAATTAAATTACTATTATTTATGTCTTTATAAAATAATACCTGAATAATTTTACGTAATGGTGATTTTGGACATCCCACACGTTCGCCTAATTTACCAGCCCCTGATTTCTTTCTGTGGGATTATTTAAAAGATTGTGTTTAAGACGATAAACACAAAATATACACTGGTTACTGTAATGCAAAATGTTACCAAGAGGCTATGTAGAGAAAACAAAGGCTAGATACCCTCTGAGCATACTGAAATAAAAGGGTGTTTTTTATATGGCCCTCTTCCAGGGCTATAAGAGGACAACAAATTTATTTGGGGATGAACAAGCGTTAATTAGTGGCGGCGGGCAGAAATTTTTTTTATAATGGGAGTCTATGGGGAAAATTCGCAACCGTTTCCCATTGAAAAACATGTAAACAACAGGTTGAGAATTTTATGGTTAAAGTGTGTATGTGCAACAGCATAGTGAAAGCTATGAAAAGTGCACACACTTTTTTTTAACCATGCAAAGTCAATGGCGCATAATGTAAAGTCTATGGAGAGAAATGTATTTTCAATAGTATCAATATTGATTGTTTTATTGGTTAGGTTAGGTTAGGTTAGGTTCTCCCCCACGGGACCCGCCTTGCCGCGACGGGGGAGCTCAGTAACCCGGTTCTGTCCGGGCGAAGCTAAGCGGTCCCAGGTCGGAAGTCGGCAGTGGCCAGGTGCCACAGGCCGATGGACGGAGAGGTCTTGCCTTAAATGGCCGGACAGGAGGAGTAAACCTCGCAAGAGGTCGGAGGGAAATCCAGAGATCCAAGGCTGCCGGGGCATTAGCCCGGGCCGGGGTCTCCGGTACACCGGACTTGGCGGGTCTGGCCGAACACAACGCGCGTTCGGCCAGAGGGGCCGCAGCCCCCGCCGGTTCAACCTGCGTCCTGAGCACCGCGGAGAGGCCGCACAGCTCAATAGGACGTAGGGGTCTTGCCTTAACCGGCCGGGCCAAGAAGAGGAGCACACCGCAACGGCAAGAAATTGCCGAGCGCACACCAGCGGTAGACGGACGCCCAGGTACTGGGGCGCAAGCCCCAGAGACCGTGGGCAGCGGGAAACAACAGCGTCGTAGAGGAAGCTGTAGAATGCAATGAGCGAGCCAGCAATCCCCAACATACCGATGAGGAGGGAATCACAGGGGTTCTAGTGGGTAGGCCGTCCCCTTATGGGAAGGAGAGCCCCACATAACCCGCCGCCTGTCCTGCACGAGACGCCGGCCGGGTATGCAATTCAAGACATTTCCCCTGCGGAAACAAAAAAAAAGGTTAGGTTAAATGCTCGAATTCTAGAACTTTTATCGAATTTAAAAATTCCTCGGCTCAAAATTACATCCATTTCAATGACAAAAAACGGTTGCGAACTTTCTCCATAGACTCCCATTATAAAAAAATATTTTGGCCCGCCGCCATTAATTAACGCTTGCTCATCCCCAAACAAAATTGGTGTCCTCTTATAGCCCTTGTCAAGCCCTTTCCAAAAAATGCCCTTTTAGCCCGATTGCGCAAGTATCCTCAGGGGGGGTTTTACCAAAACAAACTTCCAATAGTATAATTTAATGAGTAGAAAAATTAATAGGAATGTTATAAAGTACACAAATTATTTGTTGTTTAAATGGTAGCTTGACTTATGCTCCACCTTGTACGTTTCTATATAGGAGCTGTAGTAAGTACAGCTACTGAAGGTAAGCGAATTGTCCTGGTCAGTAATACGCGTTCAAATTTTTTCCAAAGGTTTTCGATGGAATTCAGATCGACGCTATGTAAGGAACAGTCTAGTGTTTCAAAACTCCACTTTTCAATCCACCGCGGAATAGATGTTGCTGTGTGGACAGAGCAGTTAACTTATTGGTACCGGGAAGGTACCAAATTGTTATCAGAGAGTTGAAAACACAGTGTGGCCAAAAAATATCAAGATATACCTTAGCGTTCAACCTTCTGAATACTATAACTAAGAAACCCGGGCGGAACCGCAAAAAACATCCCCAAATCATGACGTTTTCACCACGAAACCCGATTATTCGCACAAAACACTCCCCTGGCATCCGTTAAACTCAAACATGTTTATTGGACTTCCATGTCGTATATCGAGATTTATTATTATTATTATTTTGAATTGGCCATGCCAATATTGGGTTTGAAAACGTCTACATCTCTATAACAATTTATGTTTTTCAGCTCTTGATAACCAGTCCTAGTGCTAGTAACGACACCAGAAATACTTTGACAAATTATCGTTGCCACCAACCACATCTGATTCTTCAACACTACTCTTTTCAGTTATGATCATTAAATTTATGTGACCTACCCCTTTGTTTTGCGGCTGTTTTATATTCCAGATGTTTCCATATTTTGCTGAAAATTACATGGAGCTAATTTGGGCACCTGTATCAAGACGAATATTTTATGAACCAATTTGTTGCAACGATGACACTCAATTATCATTTCATCTTCGAAATCACTAAACACTGCCAGTTTAACGACGTGTATGACCTACATACGCCATCACCGACAATTCTATATCGTTCTATACCACTTTAAAATCCATACCAACTAGATCCACTTACAGAGAGGTGTCCGGATTCCTGTGGTCATATAGTATATATCTCGTAGAATACCTTTAACCTTATCAATTTATTTAATTTAAAACTATCAATATATCAATTGACAAATAATTGAGTTTGTATTTCAGATTATTTAAATTATAAACCTGATATATAGCTAATTATACATAGAGAGAAAACTTTCCGTGTCAAAGCTAGTAAAGTTGAAACCATAAATGGTGTTGGCATCTCGCATGACAATGTTATGTTTTCACTGAAGTTAATCGAAATGTGAAATATTATGTAGAAATCAAAACTTTTAGTTAGAAAACTGATACATATAAATAATGTTATAAAAATGCATATAATTGCGAGGTAGATCAGACTACAAAACTTTTGTGTAACCCACTTGTACTTATTAATTGAGCTGGATTATTTTAAAATACTTTTAAAGTATGTGAACCAAATACGAGTATATCAAATTGCAGCAATTATATTTTGCGAGTATTTAGACCGACGAGTTTAAGCAATCTAAACAATAAATGAAAACAGTCAACAAAAACGTAATTTTAACCATCTGTCTACTCCAGCAAAAAGCAACGTAGTTAAAAACATATACTTGGAATTAAGATAAATAAATCAAGCCCTTTATTAAATAGACAAGCCATACCTGACAGTGTCTTGTAATCAACAAGCCGAGATAGCAACTTGGTAACAACAAAAATAAGGATCTTTCAAATATTTATTCACAATCCTAATAATCACATTACGCACTTGTATTTCGAAGGCAGCGAGCGTGTGTTTGGGTGCCCAAGGCGTTCTACGCTGCACGTGCTATTTAAGATAGGTCAGCTATAAACTTTATTTACATTTAATAATATTTCATAGAAATAGACCGCCATGCTAGGCGTTTCCAAATTACGGGTGTCATACCTACAAAATCAACAACCTGTGACGTATGACCAACAAATCAATCAAGGCACATTTCAACAAAACTTACCGATGCAGCAATTACAACAGCCATACTTAGCCTCACAATCGCAACCGCAGCCACAAGTTTAAGTAACGTCGCATTATTTTCCAAAAATATTTACAGCAAAACACAAAACAACATTCAGCAATCACACCAATGAAAATAATGACAATCCAAAAAACGCCCTGATAATGACATACATTGCCATTAGAAACAGACAATTACTGGTTAAACGCTACAGAAACCTCAAACCGATATCAGCCTTCTTCAGAAAAGGGAATCGAAAATATCAGCACGGAAGAAGTACAACCACCACAAATATTTGTTTACGAGGTTAATAATACCAAGCCCCCTATCAACATGTTAAAAGAAACAGTCAAATATCAATACACACTCAAACTGATAGAAAACACGCAAATCAAAATATAGCTCCACAAAGCCGAACATTACAACTGCATTGTTAAAATATTAAAAGACAAACATACAGAGTTCCACTCGTTTCAAAATAAAACCGATATAAAATAAAAAGTGGTACTGCGAGACATGCACCTCTCAACCGACTTCAAAGTCACGGACACCAAGTATTGAACATTCATAACATAAAACACAGAGTTACCAAACTGCCCTCTTGTTTGTAGAACTTCAGCAACAAGATAATAACAAAGACATCTACAAAACTGATTTATTAATGCACTCTAAAATACAATTTGAACCTTCACACGTCAAGCGAGAGGTTATTCAATGCCAAAAATGTCAAAGATACGAACATTCAAAAAATTACTGCCACAGAACACCTTGATGCGTGAAATGCGGCGGCAAACACCTAACCAAGGACTGTACGCGTAAATTGCGTTAATTGCCAGGGCAACCACCCAGATAATTATAGAGAATGTACGGCAGCCAAGGAAATACAAACGAAAATTTCTCCTCTTACGCTCTAGGCAAGCTGAAACTACCTCCTTTAAACTTATTAGTACAACAGGGACTGACGTACTCACACAAAACGCAAGGAATCAGCCCAGAACCGCCTGCTACCACATCACAACAAAAATTCACCTACATCAGATATCAATCTAGAAAAAATTATGGTCAAACTAATGGAAAGAATGGACACTATGTTCAATCTTTAAACAGCGCTGTTCAGCAAATTTCAATCATAATGGACAACATCTTAAAAATCGTAATCTGGAACGCCAACGGATTAGCACAACATAATTTAGAAGTCAAACAATTCTTCATAAACAACAACATTGATATTATGATGATATCGGAAACACATTTCACCCACAAGACATACATGAAAATACCCAAATATACAATCTACGCAACCAATCATCCAGACAACACTGCTCACGCAGGAACTCCACTCATAGTTAAAGATACTTTAAAGCACTATGAACTTCCCAAATATCACCAGGAACACTTACAAGTCACTACCATTGTTGTACAAGAACAAAACAAGGAAATAGTATTCTGTGCAATTTACTACCTGCTCAAGCATAACATAACCAAACATCAGTTCACCGACTTCTTCCAAACGCTCGGGCCGCGCTTTATAGCATCTTCAATACCTATCAACAGGTCAGCCTACCTACTGGCCTACCGATCGATGAAAAATTCCTGGTCTCCTGGATTTTTGTGTGGTTAAAGGAATATCTGATAAATACACCAAAGCTGAATCCAATCTAAACCTTTCATCTGACCAATCCCCGATACAACAAAAAGTACCCCTCCCACTCTGTATAAGAAGCGAACAAATTAGGAGTATTTTCGAGAGATCACCCAAGAAAAGGTGAAATTAAACATTCCTTTAAAAATGGACAAAATCTATTCAATGCGGTGGAACATCTTACAGGATGAGAAACAAAGACTTCGACGAATTTGGCAAAACACTAGATCCCCACGAGACAAAGCTAATTTTAACCAAGCTACCCAGAATTTAAAAACTCTCCTAAAAGAACACAAAAATCAAGAAATACAAAATTACCTATCCAGTTTAACACCTTACTAAGCCACATATGCCTTACTCTAGAGAGCAACAAAGAAATTAAAAAGACCAATTACGTTTACACCCCTAATCAGACTCCTAGATGGTAGCTGGGCTTGAAGTAACAAAGAAAAAGCAACAGCATTTACAAATCACATGTCTACAGTGTTTCAGCCATCACCCAGAACCTGCACAATGGAAGAAGAACAAACAATTCATCACACATTAGCGGAACTACTTGAAGCACAATCTCTTCTAAAGTTTGTAAAAGTAAAACAAGTAATAACTGCTGTCTTAATTCGCATAAAACACCAGGATATGATTTACTCACGGCAGGTCTACTAAAACAATTGCCAGAAAATGGTTTTAAATTAATTACATATATATTCAATGCAGCTCTACGACTTAAAATATTCCCCAAACAGTGGAAAGTTGGGCAAATACTAATGATCCCAAAGCCCGGAAAACCCTGAGGACATTACCTCTTACCGATCAATTAGCTTGCTACCTATAGTCTCTAAACTATTTAACAAACTGCTTCTACAAAAAATACAAACCATGCTTTCAGACAGGAATATACTCCTGAAACATTAGTTTGGCTTCAGGAAAGGACACGGTACAATAGAACAAGTTCATCGAATAATGACAAAAGTAAACCACGACTTGAATCTTAAAAGATACTGCACTGCTGTATTTCTCGACATTAAACAAGCCTTCGATAAGGTTTGGCACACGGGACTAATATATAAAATTAGAAAGGATCTTCCACAAATGTACGAACTTATCCGGTCATACCTAGAAGGAGAACTTTTCAAATCAAACTAAGGGAAGTATTGATTGACTTCTATCCAATATACTCAGAAATGCCACAAGGTAGTATATTAGGACCAGGTATGTATCCTCAAACACTCACAGGCACCTACGCAGATGATACAGCACTGCTGTATCAAACCCTCGTGTAGCTTCTAACTACATCCAAAGCATCCTTAATAAAATGCATACTTTCTTACAACTATGGCGTATACAGGTTAACGAAACAAAGTCTGTACAAAGAACCTTCACACTATGGACAGAAACTTGCCTATCAGTGACACTTAATGAAGAACCTATTCTACAATGGGATAACGTCAAATACTTGGAAATTCGTCTGGCCAGACGCCTCACATGGAAAACACACATAATAAAAAAACAAATGCAATTAGTGCTGAAATTCCGACAAATTGGAAGAACATCCTCCTTATCCCTAGAAAATAAGTTGCTACCACATAAAACGATCAACAAACCGATATTGACTTGGAAAATATCCAACGCTTTCAAGATAAAGTTCTAAGGACAATAGCTAACGCTCCAAGTTATGCCTCTCATTGGATTTTTCAACAGAATCTTCCTTTCCCAACCGTACCCGAGGAAATTCACAGAGCTAGTGCAAGATTTCTAACAAAACTTAGTGTTCACCCCAACACCTTAGCAACAAATTTGCTTAAGAGACAGTGTATTCAACGTTTAAAAAGATACGATCCATTAGACTTAGAAGCACAATTTCTGTGACCGCTTCATCACCGACACAGTTTGATCTTACTAAGGAAGAATGAAGTAAGTGGATTTTATTTCTACTGGATATTGCATGTCTATTAGCCAAACTATTTACTTATTGTTAATGTTCAACAGATTGTAAGTGTGCAGTATTTAAAATTAAAAGATCCTGGTAATATACTATGTTATAGATAATATATAAAAATACAGGAAACAATAAATTTAGAATGTTTTAAAGTAGTAAACACTTCAAAGTTATCTAACATTTAATGGTAACTTTTGGACTTCCACTAAATTTTATATCGATAATCAAGTAGAATACTGCACATTTCAAAACACAAGCACAACGCATTTATCTGTGACAATAAAAATATACTAATATTCCTTACAGATGGTTAAATTAAAGCAGAACTCATAACCAAACATCTAAAAGTAATTAGTAATTGCTCAATTAAAAATAAGGACATAAAATGTATATATACATAATATTCAAGAGGTTGCCCACCAAAATATATTTTTGGCGTTCTAGGTTGACAATTTTTTAATCGCTTTCTTTTAAATTTTTACAAGGTGGGAACGTGGAACAATTTATTTATAAATGATAACAGTGGGATAAGATGACCTTACGAAAGTGAGATATGCAAAACGATCCTGAAAATAGGCAACCAAACCTACGCTCAGAACTTAAAATTAGCCTCGCCACATTTCTTATTATCATACGTTGAGTAATAGTACTGTCTTTATAAGTAGGAGGATAGTCACGTACATGCTAATCGATACAAATTATCCACGTAGATTTAAAAACGCAAGTCTAGAGAATTCCTTTGAATTAATATATAAAATAAAAAGGTTTTAAACCATTAGACGTTTCATTTTGTACTTTCAACTAACTTATTAGATTAAGTATCTATTGTAAATATTATTTAATATAGTTATTTATAAGAAGAGTGCCAAAAGGTATTCTTTTCACACTTTATTTCAAATACCATGTCAAATTTGTAGGATGTGTAAAATGCCATCCCCAGATGTTTTGCTCAAAAACTAATTGATTTTTATCGATCCGTTATTGAAAATTTGCACACCAGGTGGCAAAAGGTTGTTGACAACGAGGGTGATTACATCATTGATTAAAAATAAAAACTTGTTAAAAATTTATCTGTTTGAATTTAATGTAAAAAAACGACATTACTTTCCGGTCCCCTAATAAATCAAGTAAAATGTGTTCAGTAATAAGATCAAACTGGAAAATGTATTAGGATTTGTGTATTTTCTCAATTTACTTCAACAGACGAAAACAACTTCATAATTGACGTGATCCATTGAGGATATAGTCTATTTTATTTTTCATTGTGTGTATACGCGGTTGTAGAGTTGTAAGGACTTGTGAAAGATGCTGAGCAAAGACATTTGCTTCGACGTTGTCAGATTGGCCTAAGTTCAGTCGATTATTCTGATTGGCAAAATTTGCCACATTTAGAGATATACTACGATTTTGACAGCGTAATACAAAAGATCTGTAATTTTGTTGGTGGTCATTAGGTCAGTATGTTGATTCATTCGTTGACAGATACCTCATATTTAAATTTTGAATGGTATGTAGCAGACAACGCCCATTTGCAATAGTTATTCGCAATTTCCATGTTGTATATTTGGTATTCCGATCCCCAACGGTTATGAAATTTATTGCTAAGCTGTTACGAAAATTTTTCGTACTCTTCTGTAGAAATAATATGCTTTGGAAGATTATAAATTACTGCTATACTTAACGAATAGAGGCTAACTCCTATTTAAATTACTATGCTTAAAGCACTGTTTTGTAAGATTGCAATTTATAGTTTTGTGGAGCAGTTATAACAATAACAGGTAATTTTTATAGGGCCGTACCATCTAAATGGATAATGAAATATACTAATAGGTATTCCGGTTAGTTCTATTATAAATAATTACAAACTAATTATTAGTACTAAAACTAACGTTTATTGATATTTTGTTGATAACTTTGACATTTTTGTATAGTGTATGACAGCTTTTCATCCACTAGATGCGAAGGCTTTTACAGCCGGTGTTATGGTGCATCGTGTGGTTGGTTCTCGGGTTATAAGGCCGTGGTCAGAGTTCAGAAACTCTTGACGTTTCGTCCACAACTGCGGCAGATATTTTCAGAAGAAAATTTTTCTTTTACACGATGCAACTTTTCATCTATTTTATTTAGTTATTCATTGTTTCTACGTGTCAAAAATAAATCGTGCTAATGTGCATTTTTGACATTTGCTACTTCGTATGTTTACTTTGAAAAAATCAGCTAAAAGCTCATAAAATGCTTATAGGAGCTTATGATGATGACACTCTATTGTATCTCAAGTGCAGCTCTTAGTTTAAACGTTTTGAAAATGGTAATTTTAATGACAAGAATTTTGGTAAATAACTATTTAGGAGTATTTACACGTGATGGAAAAGATGCAGAAGGATAAAAAGTCAGTGCCAGACGAACTGTCGGAAGGTGCCATTGAAATTCGCTTTAACATCACGATTTTTTTGTTTGCTAGGTAGCGTAAAAAAACGTTTTTGTTGTGCATTGTGACCGAATCAATACATTTTGACAATTCTAAGCGTAAAATGTTATAGACGGAGCCTGGATTACAATGTAATTGAACGACAAATCGCAATATCTATGGCCACAAGCTTATGCTCTGTATCTGGTAAGACTAGAAGGGTGTGCTCTACTAGTGAAACTGTAGAAAACCATTACTGGAAACCAAAATTTGCACCAGAAGAGGCCTGAAATAGTTAGCAAACACCTAAAAGTGATCCTTTTGCACGATATCACTCGGTCTTATCTTGCTTTAATAATAAAAAAACTGCTGGGCCTGCAATGGAAAGTCATCCCTGAACCTGCGTACTCTCCAGGCCTGTTCCCATTAGATTACCGCTCAGATCAACATAACACACATTAGTAGACACAAACTTTTGTAATTTCGAAAAACTGCAAAAATGGGTGGATGAATAGATTGCCTCAAAACACCGTTTAGTCTTTCGGCACGTCATCGGCATGCTTCCCAAAAGATGGGAAAAGTTTATAACTAATTATGAAAAATACTTTGACTGTTTTTTTTTTATTAATAGGGGTTATGCCAGATCAGCATTACATTTGCTATTACATGGCAAGGTTAAAAGATTTTTAACATTTATATCACTAAAATAGATAGTTCATTGTGATTTTGACAATTAAATTAGTTATTCTCACTATTTAGGACATCAATAGGTAACTTTCTTTTAAGTCTGGTGTGTAAGTTTTCAGTGCTCAAGTTGTAGTAAATCGCACCACTGCATTGATTTATGTTATCATAAAATTTTTGGGCTGTTTTCTTTATGAATTCTTCCACTGTCAGGATTCCTGTTTCTCGGCGGAGTTGCGAGTTTCTTGCGTACCACTGTGCATTTGTTATTATACGGATAATTTTATTTTGTAACACTTGGAGTTTGCGAAGATTAGTTTTTCATGTCGCGCACCAGACACTGCACCCGTATGTAAAAATTGGTCGAATGATGGTCGTGTAGATGAGAACCCCACATTTTATTTTCAATGTTGACTTCTTGTTGATGATGGAATAGAGCATGGCCAGTCTTGCGTATGATTCAGTCAGTTTTTTATTGGTGTGGAAACTCCATGTTAATCTACGGTCGAGAAAGACCCCTAGATATTTCACCGCGCTATCTTTCGGATTCCAAGGGATAGGTACATTATTGATAACGATGTTAGGTGGGTCTTGTGGGTGACGCAAGGTAACGATTTTGGCATCACATTTGCTGGGATTAATTCGTATAAACCATTTGTTAAACTATGAGTTAAGATGATTCAGACTTTGTTGCAGATTGTTTGCGGCTAGGTTAATGTCTTAGTCTTGAGTTATGATTGCTTTATCGTCGGCATACATTGCGATGTCAGAGTTTCGTGTTATAGGAGCATCGTGCATGAAAATATTGAATAACAAGGAACTCAGTACGGATCCCTGCGGTACTCCCGCATAGATTTTACCTACTGATGAGGTATATCCTTTTATTCTTGTCTGGAACGTTCTGGCAGTTAAAAATGATTTAACTATTTTTAATAGGTAAACAGGGATTGCCAAATTTTTCATTTTGTATAATAAGCCGTTTATCCATACACGATCAAAGGCTTGCGCCATATCTACAAGTGCCATTATCGTGTGCATTTTGTTTTCGTAACCCTTTTCAATTATCTCAGTGAGTCGTAAGATTTGATGACCAGTAGAGTGCGCGCTTCTAAAACCAAATTGGAATTTGGGCAGGACTGCATTATCTTCTAAAAACTGGTTTAATCGTCTTTGAATGGTTCGTTCAAAAACTTTAGAAATTGTGGACAGCAGGCTGATGGGTCGGTAGTTGTTAGGATTGTCACGCGGTTTATTTGGTTTGGGAATCATTTGAATTAGTGCTCGCTTCCATTCGGTAGGGAAGTAACCCAATCTTAAGCAGGAATTAAATATGGCTGTTAGTAAACATACTTTTTTGCGGTAGATTTTTCAGAATTATATTGGGGATCATGTCGATTCCTGGTGCTTTTTTGGTTTTAAGTTTTTTTATACATTCTTTAATTTCTGTTGGGGAGATAGGGTTATCTAGCATTTGTTCTTGGGGTGTAATATTGTGAGATTTCATTTCAACTTTGACTGTTAAATCAATACATTTTTTATATTAAATAAAACGCTTTTAGAGCAAAACAATTTACCAGAACTAACCGAAATAGTTAGTATATAGTGTAGTATTTTAATCACTATTCTACTGGTACCATGAACTTTGAAGATTGGGAATTTATTAATTTGTTGTAGTTGTAGGATTATTTTTAATTTTGGCATGTGGTTTGCAACTCCATTTGCATTTCAAAATAAAATATATTTTAATAAAACAATAATAAGTTATTTGTTTATGATTGTGGTTAGTATGTTATATACCATGCCTTTTTGATGAATTAATTGCGCAAACATATTTTTAAACTTATTTAAGAAATTTGATAGCTATTCACTGATATTTATTTGTTATTTTGTGTTTGTATATGTATGTACATATAACTAGCAAAAGCACCTCATTAAGATAGCGGATATCCTGTCACCCGATACCGTATATTAACAATTTTGCGTACGACATGTTTTAGATTGGCTAATTGAGTTATAATTTTGTTTGTTGGTAAATAGTGGTAAAGACCTCTGCAATTCTATAATTCGTTCTACTTTATGTTGGTAGGTATAATAGACTATTTTGCCTTGTTTGAAATGAGTTGTTAATTTTCGGTAAGAATCCAAAATTACAATTTTGATCTTAATTATGTTTGTCAATGCTTTAATGTAAAATTGTTCTTTATCTATAACTTGACAAATTATTTATTATTTACTTGTAGTTATAAACTTATTCACAATATTGAAAATTTAAAAAAATAACTAATTTATCAAATTGTTTTTACAGATTAAGAGCTAGCGTGGTCCCCTGATTAAGGAGCGGGCTGCAATGCTGATGGACCCAGGCTCAATTCCCGGAGCTCTCTGATGGCTGGCGGGTGGCCTACTCAGCCACTAAAATTAATTGAATAGCTGCGTTCACTCGAACAAGAGATAATAATGGCGGTCGTCTACAGCGCGGTGCTTCCCACATCGCCCCGCACCAGAGATGGTGCGCGACGACCGAGGATTGAAAGCGTTCTAGATGATATTAAAAGCGAAACTGGTAGGTCACGCACTGTAAGGAATAAAGAGACTATTGAACGCTTGAGAGAAACTGTTTAAGAACATCCCACTGCATCAATAAAGATGGCTTCAGATTATTTAAATATATCCAAAAGCATTGTACGCCTGATTTCAAAAACACAGCTCAATTTATTTCCCTATAAAATACAAGTTCAACAGCTCATTAAAGATTGAGTTTGCAATGCAACTGTGACTTGGTTACATCACGCTAGAGCTGGCGAGAGAGTCACTTTAAAATTCCGTTAATTCATCCCTAATCCTATGAAAAATAAAATTAATTTGATTTGAATATCTAGTATAGTTTGTCTGTTATTCATTTTTTCTGTCAGGACAATTTTTTTGCATTTCTTGGTATTAAGTACTGGTGGAAATACATTTTTCTTTCGTTTTTAAGATGTCTTCACGAGTTGCGATTTGACTTTCCTAGCGTTAAGATCGGTGTCCCGTTCCGCTCGCTCGAAAGTACAGTCAACGCCTATCGCGTGTTATCGCCGCCTGCGGCTATTGCTAGTGATAGTGCATTCCTTACAACAATTAGCATTAGTAAGTACTAAATTCACTATAATAGAACCCCTGCGGAGGGGTTCCTGTCCATTATCAGCGCTAACGATAACAAAAGAAACAGTGGCGATTTATCGCCATCAGAATATGAACCGAATAAAAAATATTTGTTCGAGCCAAAAAACTTAATTACAAAAACAAATTCTATTTAAATGAAAACAAATCGAAAATGCTTGGCAAAATTATCTATCAAGGCAAGCACGCTGCGGCAATCAACTCGATGGATACAGCTAATCTGCAGACGCAAGTCACACCAGTACCCGTTGAAAAGAAAATAAAAATTCCACCTTTATATTTGCATAATGCTGATAAACTCAATTACCAGGAAATACTACAGGAACTAAAAGATAAAACCACAACTGAATTTACAACAGTCCACAAAAACAATCAACTAAGATTAAATCTAACAAGCATAGAAGATTATCGATGTATGACAAAACACTACAGTGAAATGAAATTAAGTTATCACACTTTTAAGGACCCTGAAACAAATAATCTCTCGGTAATTATCCGGAATATTCCTGTATCACTGACGGAAAAGAAATAGAAACCGAATTAACAGACTTAAAATACCCCATTAAAAGATTGCGCGCTTGTATAACAAGAATAGATATCCAATCCCTCTTTGTGCGGTGGATCTTGAAAATACACAGGAAGGTAGGAAAATCTTTAGCTTAACAAGACTTAATTATTGCGTAATTGACGTTGAACTACGAAGAAAATCTTCAGAAATCCGCAGTGTAAAAATGCCAACTATATGGCCACACGCGCAACTACTGCCAATCTCTGCCACGATATGTGAAATGCACAGGTAACCATCTATATGATAACTGCCCCAAAAACCAAATGAGGAACCACAGTGTGTTAACTGTTTGGAAAAACACCCGCAAACTATAGAGGATGCAGCTACTTCCTTAAGATAAAGCAGTCAACAAATAGCAACTACAGAACACCGAATAAGACATTTGCACAAGCAACCTTAAATAAGCAGGAGAGCCATGTAAACCAGCCGCCCTCACCTAGTCAACGCCAAGGACGTGCATCCCAAGCTAATGCCAACCAGGCGGGCGAATCTCAAAACGAAACTGACTTTATCACAACTATATTAACAAAACTTGTTGAATTATTCATTCCACACCTAGAAAAACTAACACCATTATTAGCATCTATACTTCCTACCTTGCTAACTAATGGACCCAAATAAAAAGCAAATAGTTACTAAATTAACCTTGACTAATTGGAATGCCAATGGTCTAAAATCCAACGCTCCATTTTTATTGATTTTATGACTCGTTATGACATAGATATCGCTTGTGTAACAGAAGCGCACTTTATTAACACTGAAGCATTCCGCATCCCAGGATATTTAGTGCACCCAAAAAAATAGAGTAGCTGATAAGGCCTCCGGGGAGTAGCGATCATAGTAAAGAAAAATTAAAACATCACCTACTTCATCTTGTTGATATAGAAAACTTAGAAGCTGTAGCCATACAAGTACACATGGGTAGTAACTGCCCCCTAAAATTAGTCTGTGCGTACAAACAACCCAATAAAAGACTATTAGACCTCGATATAGGTAAATTATTCAACAGCACGGAGCCTACGATGCTACTAGGTGATCTAAATGCAAAAAACACCACCTGGGGATGCCGAACTAGCAACCCTGAGGGTATAAGGCTACACAACATTACGGCGAACCATTGCATACTTATATCAGCACCTAATGAATTTACCTACTATCCGTATAGGGCTGACTATCAGCCTGACATTTTAGACGTTGTGCTACACAAGAATCTTCAAAAACCAATCCAACAAACGGTAACAAACGAACTAGACTCGGACCATCTACCCGTAATCTTGTCGTTCTATGACATACCTCAAATAAAGCCACCTACTCCTAAACTTGTTGATGGAATAACCGACTGGACAACTTTTCAAAAAAAGCTAGACCAAAACTAACCTGGACGGACCGCTACAATCTCCTATGTGTATCGATGAAGCAATAACACAATATACGGTTGCAATACAAGAAAGCGCACAAGAAGCTACAACACCACGGAAACGAAGAAATATTGCTTCGCACAACATAACACCTGATTATATAATAAAGCTTATAAGATCAAAAAACAGATACAGAAGAGAATGGCAAAGGTCACGACTACCATACTATAAAACATTGTATAACAAATTAAATCATATAGTAAAACAAGAGCTAGATAACCTTCGAATAATAAGATACAATAGTTACCTTGAAGATATTCATCCCGGTGACTCCACTATGTGGAAGGCAACTAAAAGATTGCTAAGACAACCAAATGTTATTTATCCATTAGTAGATAACAACACGACCCACTCATCTGAAGAAGAAAAATCAGAAATATTGGCCGCGCACCTAGAGAAAGTCTACTCCAAATGCAGATGAACACGACCCCATACTTGCGACCCAAATAGCAAACACTTTAGCTGACTTTCATATACGGGAGACTACTGAAATAACCCCTGTGACTGCCCAAGAACTGAGGCTATACATACAGCGTCTTCCTAAGCGCAAGTCCCCTGGACCAGATTTGATAAACAATGAAATATTAAAACACCTATCCAAAAAAGCAGTAGCCTACCTAACGTCAATTTGTAATGGCTGTATGAGGCTAGGTTACTTTCCACTACCCTGGCGAACTACGAACCAATTTACAAAACTGGTAAAGACAAGCACAATCCTGATAGCTACCGACCTATTAGTTTACTATCTACCCTAGCCAAACTTCTGGAAAAGGTGATAATCACTCGTCTGCAAGACTTTATTCTCGAAAACGAAGTCATTCCGCCTCACCAGTTTGGGTTCAGACGGTCGCACTCAACAGCTCACCAACTTATTATATTAACAGAACTCATTGAGAAAGGGTTTGAAGAAAAGAAATATACCGCAGCAATATTTCTAGATTTGGAAAGAGCCTTTGATAAGGTTTGGCTTGAAGGAATCCTGTATAAAATGATCAAGATAAACATCCCGGCTTATATAATAAAAATTGTAAATTCCTTTCTCAACAACAGAACTTTCAGAGTAAGAATCAACGCAACGCTTTCTAGCATCAAAACAACAAAGGCAGGAGTACCTCAGGGAGCCTATTGGGTCCAACCTTATTCAACCTTTATGTACATGACTTGCCCACGGTAAACAATTCAACGCTAGCCATGTTTGCCGACGATACGGCGATACTAACGCAGGGCGCTACAATTGAAACAACAATAGAACGACTACAAAATGCAGTAAACATAACGTGTGACTGGTTTAAAAGTGGAAAATAAAATCAATCCTACCAAATCGCAAGCAAAGATGTTTGCACTCAAACGTTACACCCATCTCCCAACAGTCAGACTAAACAATGATGATATACCATGGAACCCAAAGGATGCTGCAGTAAAGTACCTAGGAGTCCACTTACATTCAAAACTCAACTGGGGTCTCACATAAATAAAAATTAATGAGTGCCACACAAGACTCATTCTATTGTACCCGCTGATCAACCGAAAATCCCATCTTAGATCTGAATGCTCATTATTGATCTATAAGGCGATCCTCCGCCCTATATTAACTTATGCATGCCCAGTTTGGAGTAACGCACTCAAAACATCATTGAAGAAACTTCAAATCATGCAGAACAAAGTGCTACGTCTTGCAATTAACTGCCCTTGGTTCATACGCAACAGCCAAATACATCAAGAGTTAAGTGTTCCACTAATCTCAGACTACATTCACAAGCTAACTAGTAACTTCTTTAAAAAATTAGTGATGTGTACAAGTGCAACTAAATTAAACCTCGGTCAAAAGAACATACACTCTAGGATCAAGCGTAAGCTACCACAGGACCTACTCTAGATTAACTAGCTTTAAGTAATAGTAGAACTCAAATGTTGTAAGTCAGAGGTGTGAATGCACTCACTTAATCCTCTCTCAAAAATTAATGTACTCCTAGTCATAAGTTTATTCATGTAACATAGCCGTGTATTGCATCTTGTTTGCAGAACCACCTAATATATATTTAAAAAAAAAAGATGTCTTCACGTGGCATGTATTATTATCTTTTTATGGCCTTCTTTCATCTCTTCATGGATATTAATTTTCTTTAACGTTTCTACATTTAATTGTGATAATTTTTATTTCACCGTATTGGCTGATAGTTCAATTTCCATTGTCATGTGCTATATGAGGAGGTTATGTATAATTATGTATAACTAAAATTTAAGGAATATAATTAATTTCCAATTGTAAACTGAGGTTGTTGATAATTTGTAGTCTAAGTTCTTCTTATTCTTCTTCTTCTCCATCATGCTTTGGATATAATCCGTTAGTGCACTACGATTCTGTATTTTTATACTTGCTCCTCTCATCTCCCTTTATGTCTTTCCAAGCTTCGTCTTCCTTTTGCTCTATATCTGTAGTATATTTTGGATCATTTATCGTTTTCCATTCGTTCTAAATGTTCTTTCTATTGCTGCCTGTAGTCTTTTATTTTATCTTAATGTTGAATATTTTTAGTCCTCTAATTTCTTTGTTTCTTTTCCTATCTTAGAGATTGTATCCGGGAGTTGGTCGCAAGAATCGCATTTCTGATGTACTTATTCTGCGTTCATTGTTTTTAGTAATAGTCCAACATTCACTACCCTGTATGAGGCTTGGGACAGCAACTACTTTGTAGAACTTTATTATTGTTTCCTTCTGTACTTTCTTCTTGAATGTTCTTTTTATTGTATCATTGTAGTAGTTAAATATTTTGATTTTTTTCGGATTTCGACCTCTCCCGTAGAGCCCAAGAATTTGAAACAGTGCACCTGTTCGATTATTTTTTTATCTAGTTCTATTTTTGATCGGACCGGTTCATTTGCGCAAAAAGCAACTACGTTTATTTATTGGTGGATATTTGTAAGTTGTGTTTCCATTATTTGCTGTAGTTTATAAGCAGCTAGTTAAAGTGAACTTTCTGAATCTGCAACGACAAGCTGATCGCCTGCAAATAGAAAAGTGGCAACATATTGTATTTTATTTAGATTATGCTTATAAGTTTCTCTATTTCAATCCACTGCCTCACAGCATCGTCAATAGATTTAATAGAATTGGGAACAGGCTGCATCCCTGTCTCAGTCCAAGATTTGTTTTCAGAATTATTTCTATCGTCATGTATTAGTATGTATGCGCTTATATGTTTTTAATGATTTTAATTAGATATATGACGAAGCTTCTGTTTATTATTTCCCAAAGTTATTTGCAGTAGATTTTGTTGAAAGATCTGGTGCAGTGTTAGAAGATCATGTGTGTTCCTTTGTTGAATTCCAGTTGAATACCAGTACAGGATCTGTCTTTTTCGTATTTTGTCTGCTCTTGTAAAATTACAGTGACGATTATATTTTGCAGTCGTTTGGTTAATATATTTGTATATATTTTATATAAAGCGTTTAATAGGCTTGTTCTTTGGTAATTTTCGCATTTTGATTGGTCTTCTCTCTTAAAAATCGGTTTGATCATCGCCATTTTCTATTCATGAGAGTTAATGTAGTTGGTCAAGTCTAAGTTGTTGGACAGTTGACGCTATATCCAACCATTGCCTTTGACATGATGCATTTTCAAGTGTACACTACGAGAGATAAATTGTAGATGATTTAGATAACAGCGATTACACGTATCACTCGTATTGAATTACACTTGAACTTTTATGAACTCAAAGTTGCGAATAACACGTCCTTTCGACCCAAAAGTCAAGCGAGTATTTTATCTAATAAAGAGGTATTAAATACTAAATCGCCCTTTAAGTTGATTTCCAAAAAAAAATAGTTATTGACATTTATATTTCAAAAATTGGAAGTAAATTGTCATTGATTAAAATACATTTTGAACAATATCGATAGCTTCTATTATCTCCTTAAAATGTTTGTTATATAAAGGTTCGTATTAGATTAGGAATTTTCAAGTTGCTTTAGCACTTGTACATAATAAACTGATAAGATAAATATACGTACGCATAACACTGTTTTTTTTATTTGCGACATGTTCTTGTAAAATATAGATTTAGTTTTTTATTGACAGCTACTTCGAAGAAGTATTAAGTAAATATGTCATTTAAGTATAAGGCATTGAAGAAAATAACCATCCTTTGAAGTTATTCTTGTATAAATTACTTAGTATAATATATTTTCTATATAGAGGATTTATTTATTTTTCTGCAATAATAAATTGGCTGGCCATATTGTTTTAGTTTTCTTAGAATTTCTTAATTTAAAAACTGTCTTTTGGATTATTTTGAAATTTTTCTGTTGTTGCACGAGAGCTAGAAGCAAATTGGTATATTTTGTTTTGTAAGAATGATACTCCTAAGTCTTCGTAAATATCACATACCAGTGTGCTTTAATGATTGAACGTAAAATCTAAGACATAAACCTCTGCTTTTGTAATAGATCCCAGATTTAATTTGCTTTAATATGATTATGTGTAGAGGTAATTTGTTATCAATTGATTTGGGTCTTCATAAAAAATAAAATTGCAGCAAAGGTGCCAATTAGAATTTGTTTTTCTGATATATTAGACTAAGACAAGAGCTAAAAGATCGGCTCCGAAACACTGCCCTACGAGGTACTTAATCTGATGGGATAATACTTGGAAAGTGAGTTCATGTATTTTGCTTGAGAATAATGATTATATATATATATATATATATATATATATATATATATATATATATATATATAGGTATGGGCTTAATAATGAATACATTTTCACACTTCCACCAAGAAGACTTTACACTTGGAAATCGCCTAAAGACTCACCGGAAAACGTTTTTAGAAATCAGATAGACTTTATCCTGATAAATAAAAGATACAGAAACAGTTGCACCTGTGCAAAAACATATTCAGGTGCAGATATACAGTCAGACCACATCCCATTAGTGGGCACCTTTAAAGTTAAATTAAAAAGAATAAGAAAGAAAGGTACTAATAAGTATGATGTAAGAAAACTAAAAGAACCACTAATAAAACATAAAGCAAAGATAAGGTTAAACGACGGGATTAGATTAAACACAAACATAAATAGACATCTGGTCAATATATCAAATATAGAAGAGGAGGTCAAAAAAGTCAAAGACACTGTAGAAAGTATCAAAAAGGAATCCTTAAAACCAGACACCGTAAAGAAAAAGACATGGATGACAAATGAAATCCTACAACTGATGGAGAAAAGAAGACTCGCAAAAAGCCATCCAGTAGAATATAATACCATTAATAGAAGAATAAAATTGAAAATAAGAGAAGCAAAAGAAAACGAGGTAAAAGAAAAATGTGCGGAAATAGAAACCTTACAAGCGAGACATGACAATTTTAATATATATAAGAAAATTAACGAGGTGACTGGGAAATATAAAAGAGAACTGTGAACAAACTAGTGAATGAAGAAGGAAAATTATTATCAATAAAAATGAAATAAGTGAAACATGGAAAAATATACAGAACAGCTATTTCACGATAATAGACCAAAACCTCTCCAGATAAACAACGAAACCGGACCAAAAATACTAGTAGAAAAGTACAAAATGCAATAAAAGTATGAAGGAAGGCAAAGCACCTGGCCCAGACAACATACAGACAGAGTTTTGAAACTCCTAGATGAAGAAAACGTGAAATGGTTGACAGATCTATTCAACTATATATATGACACTGGAAAAATACCTATAGAATGGCTTAAATCTGAATTCATTCTACTACCTAAAAAGCCAGGAGCTAAGAAGTGCAACGAGTATAGAACAATAAGCCTCATGAGCCACCTATTAAAATCATTTCTAAAAATAATTCATAATAGAATATACAAACTATGCGAAGAACAAATAGCACCTACACAGTTTGGATTCAGGAACGCAGTCGGAACACGCGAAGCCCTATTTAGCATTCAAGTATTAATTCAACGTTGCAGGGATGTAAACTGCGATGTATATGCCTGCTTCATAGACTTTCAAAAAGCTTTTGATAGAGTCCAACATCAAAAGATGATAGATATTTTAAGAAACATAGGACTAGACGAAAAAGATCTAAGAATTATTATAAACCTATATTGGAATCAGACGGCATCAATGAAATTAGAAGAAGAAAACATCGAAGATATAAAAATCCAGAGAGGGTTGAGACAGGGCTGTGTACTGTCTCCGCTATTGTTCAACCTTTATTCAGAATACATCTTCAGAGAAGCGTTAGAAAACACAAATATAGGGATTCTCTTAAATGGAGAAAGATTAAATAACATCAGGTACGCAGACGACACAGTCATTTTTGCTGAAAAGTTAGAGGACTTACAAGTACTATTAAACAGAGTAACAGAATGTAGTCAGAGACAGGGCATAGACATCAATATAAACAAAACGAAATTAATGATCATCAGTAAAAATAATATCCCCAGATGTCAACTCATGATAAACCATATACCTATAGAACAAGTGGAAAAGTATATTTACCTTGGTAGCACCATTAATTACCAGTGGGATAACTCACAGGAAATAAAGATCTGCATTGAAAAGGCTAGAACCGTGTTGAACAAAATGAGTACCATCTTCAAAAGCCACAATTTAACAATTAATTCAAAGATGAGATTTCTGAGATGCCACGTCTTCCCTATCCTTCTTTATGGAGTAGAGTCATGGACCCTGACAAAAACAACAGAAAAAAAGGCTGGAGGCATTTGAAATGTGGCTCTATCGCAGAATGTTAAGAGTGTCATGGATAGAGAGAGTCAGGAATGACGAAACTCTGCAAAGAATGAAAAAAGGAAAAGAAATACTGACTACAATAAAAACAAGAAAGCTCCAGTACCTAGGACACATTATGCGGAACGAAAACAGATTCCAACTTCAAGTTATACTGCAGGGAAAAGTACAAGGCAAAAGAGGTCCGGGTAGAAGAAGGATATCATGGCTTAAAAACCTGCGAACATGGTTTTCTATGACCACAACACAGTTATTCAAGACCGCAGTCAACAAAATTATAATAGCCCAAATGGTTGCCAACATCCAGAACGGATAGGAACCGCAAGAAGAAGAAGATATAGATATGATTTCAGGATTAAACAATATGTTTTTGCAATTAGTTGTTTTAGCTTGTACAGTGATCCTGTATATCATACTTTATGAAATGCTGCTCTTAGGACACTATCGTGCAGTATTTATTCTCTTCTTGTCAATATTATTGACAATTTTGTTTATTTGATTAACGGTTCAATAATTTTCGTGAGTTCTAAATTGTTGTCAAGTCTACCGTCGACAGTTTTGCATCTTCTTTCATTATTTTTAATAATAACTTTTAAAATACTTTAATATGAAAACTAAATTAATTGATTTATAAGACGCTTTCTGTACAGTTGGTTTACCATAAATATGTGAGCATACTTCCAAAGAACAGAGTATTAAGCAACGTTCAGCATGCGATTAAATATGGTTGTGATTAATAGGATAAACAGTATCTTTACTATGTTCTGATGATTAAATAGTTGGAAAGAAATATTTTATAGAAAGAAGCATTTAATATGTCACATATAAAAATGTTTTATCTTTGACATTTGATAAGTATTTTGCTAATGTATCAATTTTTTCTGTATTCGAACTGAGACATACATCACCATCTTTGCTCCTAATTGAGGGAATGTGAACCTAAAGTCTTTTTAGTTTTATATTTGCTTTCCAGTTAGAATTTTCTTGTATACTTAGTCTAATAATGCACTTTTAAAACATATAATTCTAGTGTTTTTAGAGTATTTCTCTACGTTTTCGAGTTAATCTCTTGTAAGAAGTTTTGTTAGCAAAATTTTTCGATCTTTCCATTATGCGTTTTTCAGTTTCTAGTTTTCACATATGTATAGAGAAATATTGTTATTTTCTAGCAAATTATCAACTGAATTTAGTTTAGACTTTCATGCAACTCTCTGGATAAGATTAATTAGATACTAAATCGCTGTATCGAGGTCTGCTGGATGTTTAATTCGAACAAAAAGAAACTGTAGACATATTTCTTTCAATGAAGTTTCGAAATGTAGATCAATGTTTTCTTTTCCTTTTTCAATTATACGACTGCCTAGTGTTATTATAATTGACGATGATATATCATTATTTGATTTGGCCCTAGAGCAGTTGATAGATGGACCACGTCTTATAAAGAAATCCAATAGATTTGGAACTTTATCTGGATCTATCAGCCAATACGTTGCTTCGCCGATAAAGAAAAAATCATAACTATTGTTAGTTGTAGTTGTCAGGAGGTGTCAGTTTTTTGTCGTGGTAAGTGTTAAACCCCAGGGTTTGTATTTAAAGTTCCAGTCACATAAATAAATAAATTTAGATTCTAAAAATTAGAAAAACCTACCGGTTAAAAGTATTGGTAGTATTACAACTAATCAAGGCAAAGCATTTATTTTTAAATTTTCAACTTACATTCATTCATCATCTGATTCATCAGCTGATCCATCGTATCTTGCGTTATCAGAACGATTTGTAGAGTAGGTAATATAAATTGGTATAGAACTTACTGTTATTTCTGTAAAGTGTTTCTGAAATGAAAATAATAGTCAATGGTTTTTATGGTTTAGTATTCCAATTGCGCTTTAAGTGGCAATCTCTAGTGTATTAGTGGTTACGAGCTTATTTTATTAACGACAGATTCCAGCAAGTTTAAAATTATTTGATTTTGTTCTATTAGTTAGGCGAATATAATTTGAAATTCAGCGGTCATCTGATATACTAAATTAATTTGTAGATTGTTGTTAATTTTGACACCAGTTTGTAGGGATACTATATTTGAGTATGTTTAGCAAAGACTCTCAGTGCTGTGTGAACTTAGTATTGGTTTTGAGATTGCTAACTCGTACTTAGTACTTTTGTAATTGGCTAGATAAGTGTTTCTCTAGATAAGGTGTATTATATTGGATGTTCCTTGATTTAATTTATGTTTTTGAATTGTGATGTTTGCTATTTTTTATGCAGTATGTTTTTAAATATCAATATAATGACGCTTTAGTACTGTAAAATATGGTTTCTCTTATTTGGAAGCCCAATTTCTATGTAAACTACTGCTTCTATATATTTTTATTGTTTTAACTTGGTTCTAAAAAAAATATCGGCTTTTCAGATTTACTATGTTGAATATTCATAATATATTTGATTTTATGATCTTTTTCTAGTGTACATTTTATCTTTTAAATTGGTACTGTGTGATATAGGTTTTCTTAGGATAATCCTATATGCTTGTTCATATTTCAGCTGGTAAGTATGGCAAGTTACTTTTTCTTCTTATAGGTGTTATACAGGTTTTCTGTACATATTTGTAACTAAACTATTGTCGGCTGCTGGCTTCGCAGACGGGTGGATGTGTGCCCATAGTTCGCGTGTTATCTTTGCATGCACTCGATTGCCAGAGACCCGTCATATTCAGTGAGTTTATTTTATTTACTTTAAATATGCATTTCAACAACAAATGCTTACTATTCAACAACAAATTACATTTTATTAAGAACAATTATTGTACGAAAATCATTAATGCACAGCACTAACCTGCACATGCAACAATTATCAAGTCAAACATATGTCCCATATGTATCTTACACCAATAATATCCTACAACCCACGCACGGAGCATCATAAAATTCTAACAACTAGCATTTAGCACCAAAAACGACCAAAACAAACGATAACCAAATGAGCTTACACGATTGGCAAGTATTCAAAAACAGAAAAAGATGTTTAGGATTCCCTGTTAAGAACCTTGAACTGCAAAGCCAAATTAACTATAACAACAGATTTAATTTACTAAACAATACACACGAAGATAACGCCATGGAAACAGCTAGAGAAGAGCCACAAATTGTAGTTAACAGACCCCCCCCTCCAGTATACATACACGACTTAGTAAATTATAATGCAATGATTACAAACTTGACAAAAATGTTAGAAACTGAACAATAAAACTAAAAAACACTATAAAAAACGTCGTCCAAATAAATACTAATAACTCTGAAACATATCGAAAACTTGTGAGACATCTTAATGATAAGAAAATTATTTTTCGTATATATCAGATTAAGGAAGGAAGGCCATTCGGATTAGTAATGAACAACCTTTACCCAACAGTCGATATCAGGCTGATAAAAGACGGACTGAAAGAAAAAGGACACACAGTGTAGACAAAACACCATCTCCATTATTTTTTGTAGATCTCGAGCCTGCTAGTAATCACAAAAAGACATACAAACTTAAATCTTTATTAAATATGATCATTACCGTTAAACCACCAAGAAAAGAAGCCACTATAATCTAGTGTATTTATAATTTAGTGTATTAACATACAGACACAGCAAAATTTACTACAGAAAACCATTCGCGTTCGTAGAATGTAGTGGTAACCATAACGCAATAACATGTACAAAGTCAAAAAACACTCCTGCTACATGTGAATTGTGCAAACTATAAAAGGTGCTTTGTATACTAACAATTTCAGTTTAAAAGATAAAACAACTACACCATATCTAGAATGCAAGTACCACAAACTCAAAAGACAGCCACAATTCAACCAAACGTTAATAGGGTGAACAGATTCTCAACTACCTATGCCGCAGTCGTTGTTGGAGAACAACAGATTATGATAGAATCAGACTCACACAACACTCAAAATCAAAATCAAAACAGCAATGACATTTTCTTGTTTCAGCTCCTTTCCAAATTTGAAACTATGTTTTGCCAGTTAATGCAACATAGTACTATAATGCTCAACCTACTCAGTAGCCTGATAACCAAAATCTTCCAATAGTGGATACAGTAAGAATAGATGTATGGAACTTAAACGGACTTTTATAACGATGTTTAGAAGTAAAAGCGTTTCTAGACATCTAAAATGTTTGCTCGTATCGCATAGTATCCGCGATGTGAAATCGCCTTTTGTGCACGGTGTAAGTGTTCGTATCGAACAGTTCGGTCATCTCCGTGTAGGCCTCTTGTTATGTGTTAGTACAACTGTGGCGTTACTTTTATCTGCTGGTAAAACAATTATGGTGTCATCATTATTAAGTTCACGTAGAGCCTTTAATTAGACCTTGGATAAGTTCTCCTTGGGTGACTTAGCACAGCGCAAGATGCGTGAAGGCTTGACTCGTACTTCTTCTGCTTCGTCTATTGGAAGGTTCCGTATGGCTGCTTCTACGTTAGCTATAATGTCCTTTATCGGAATAGACTTAGGTGTTACGGCAAACTTTTCACTTTTGCTGAGAAGACTGATGGCTTCATGGCTAAGCTCGTGTTTGGAAAGCTTTATTACAGTTTGCTTGTAATCCAGTTGTGTAAAAGCGCTTTTCTTCTGTAAATGCTGAAACTTAGAAGATTGGAACACACGTTTTATTCAACTGTAGGAATTACTATCCGAGATCATACAAAAGTGAGTGAAGATTTATAAATATAAAAATAATTTTAACAGGGACAACGGATTCAATCTGCCTAGGTTTTTGTTTATCGCTCTTAAGGGGCAAAAAACAGACCGCGATACGGCGAAAGAGCGAGTGACATCAGAAAATACCAAAATGTTACCTGCAACGACCCGATTGACGTCAGCAGCTAGTCCGATCAACGCTACCCCCAATACCATAAAAGCGAAAACGCACGGGACAGTCTTTTAATTTTTAGAAAATTTTCTTCTGAAGATATCCTCCGCAGTTGTGGACGAAACGTCAATAGTTTCTGAACTCCGATCACGGTCTTATAACCATAATACCGGTAGTGAAAGCCTTCGCATTTATTTGATATTATACCAATTTTTTACTGCGGACTTACCTGCTATGTTGTAATTACTACGTTTTCGGATAACACGGTTGTATTACTTGTACATAGAAATTTATTTCAAGAATCAATTTATCTACAAAATGCTCTGAAAATTAATAGTCAGTGTTTTTTCCTTCCAGAAAGTTTATCTGTCCCCTACAATCTTTAACGCCACTAACATACCACACAAAGATGACATCAAATACTTCGGTACATATCTCGACAACAAACTTACCTGGATATATATATATATATATATATATATATATATATATATATATATATATATATATATATATTTGTGTGAAAAAGTTTTGGTTTCTCGTTAATCTCAGTTTACCTAACAATCAAGGTGTTGTTATATAAAACAATGATAGAACCGATATGAACATATGTGATTTAGTTTAGGGGATCTACTAAGTCATCGAACATCGGGATCTTACAACTATTTTAATGCAAAACAATTCTGATTGTATATGTTATACCAGAAAGTCCACCCAGCTACGCTGGCTGCTATAGAGAATGCAAGTGTTTTGAACTTTTTGTAGTAATCGTTGCTAAGTATATTGCAGCTATTCCTTCCGATGTTCTTGAGAGCGTGGCAGTCGCCTTGCTTGATTTCTTGCTGCTACTTCTTTCGGGATTCTTCATAAACTTCGCTATTGCTTTGCTTCGTTCTTTGCAGCTATTTCCTCCGGTGTTCTTTATCGTCTTGCTTGGTTTCCTACTTCAATTTCCTCCGGAGTTGTTTCGGCACATATACGTCGCGTCGCTTTATTTATTGCTGCTCCTTCATCCGCAGTCTGCTCACTTCTTCGTTTTCTCATGTAAATTCTGTGTTGCTCAGCTGTTTGTAGCCGTTCCATACCAAACAATGCTTAGTTGCAAAAAAGAACCGAATAATTAAAATGATATATAATCTATAATACTTTTATGTTTTCCATCCTGTGATTCATATGTATATTGTGGTTCTTTTCCATGGTTGTAGAAAGTGATCCCTATTTGCATGTCGTTAGTTATGCAGAATTCTAGAATTCGTTTGCCGTTCTGAGTGAATGTCTCTTCTGTACCATATCTTCCCATGCAAGCAATTGCTTTAGTTGTATCTTTTCCAATTCGTCCATTCTAGTCGCCTATTATTAGTACTTCTCGATCTCTTTCCCTTGCTTCTTCTATTTGTTCTTGAAGTGTTTCATAGAATTCTTCTATTTTCTGTATTTCTGTACCTTATCTTGGTGCATATATTTGTATTATTGTTATGTTTGTTTCCAGGTTTACATCCATATAAATAATCTTGGAGTTTATTGCTTTCCAGTCCACAATTTTCTTATCTATTTCTTCGTTTGTTATCAGTGCTCCTCCTTCAGTTGCTCTTTCGTTTTTATTTACTCCTGAGTATCTTAGTATATGCTTATTATTTAAAATTGTGCTCCCTGTGTCTTTTTCTTGATTTCGCTAGCTCCTAGTATCTGAATACCCCTTTCATTCATTTCTTCGGTAATTTCTTGCTCTTTTCCATTTATCGTTTGTATATTTTAAGATCCTATTTTTATTTTTTGTTTCTGCTCTTTTCTTATTTTCTCCTTTTCTATGTTTATATTTGTTTTCTTTTCTTTATGTCTGGTTACTTCTATTTTTTCTTTTTTGTTTGGTTTTGTTCGAGTCTCTTTATATATCTGTTCAAGTTTTAAGGTATTTATTATTGCTTCTGTTGGTTTTGTGAATTTTATTTGTTTTATTATTTCCTCGATTTTTGCTGATTGTCCTTTTTAGTTGATTTCCGTTATAGTATGGTTCGTCCATTTACTAGCTTTTTCTATTGGTTTTTTGTAGTGTGTTGTTTCCATTCCATTTTAGTGATGTTCCTGAGTATTTTCTTAAACTCGTCATCCGCTTTATGTGGTGTTTCTTTCCTCATAGGTGCAAGCATGGTTTGTGTGTAGATTTTCTTCTTTAGAATTGTCTCTTTAGGGGATTTTGATTCCTCATCATCAGTAGATCTATTCCTTTTCTTGCTTTCTTCCTCATCATTTAAGGATATTTTTTCGTTCTCTGCTGCGCATTGTCCTTCTTTATCTTCTGTTATCCCCAGTTCTCCGTTTGTTTCTAAGTCCTCAATTCCATATTCCTCGTTGTTTATAATTATTTTGTTTCTCCATATTCTTGCTCTGTCCTTCTTCTTTGGCGGCCTTTAAGTGTTTTATTAGGATTTTGTTTTCTTCTTGCTCCTTTTGTGTTAAATCGTTACTTAGCCATATCATTGTTCCTTTTAGTTTCTTCGCATTTTTAAATATTTTCATTTTTGTATTCCAGTTAGTAAGTACCGCTAGGATAGGTCTCTTTTTCCCTTCTTTGTATTCTCCTAATCTTATTACTTTTTCAACTCCTGTTTCCGCGTTTAAATTAATCCCTGGATTGTTGACCAACTATATGAATTTCTGCTTAGTGCTTTTTGGCGTTTCTGTTGGATCCTCTCCCACTCCGTAACACACTAAATATCTCTTTTTTATCTCTTTCTCAAGAGTGTATTCTTCCTTCTTGTCTGTTGACCGTTTCGTGTAATTTGCTAATTTTGGGTTCTTGTTTTTCAATGATTGTTTCTGTGTTTTCTAGTGATTTTCGTAAATGTTTTATTTCTTCATTGTTTCTGTCGCTACTTTTTATACTTTTTCTAATGTCCTCGTTCATTTTCATTAATTGGTTTTGTATGGCTTGCAATATTGTTCCTGTTGTAGCTAGATCCGTCGTTTTCTACTTTACTTTCCTAATTTACCTTTGCCTATTGTTTATTTATTGACTTGAATTGCTATGTTCTATGTTTACTAATTTTTTCTGCCGGTATTTTATTGTTAACCGTATTTTATTATTAGACGCACTCTCTAAAAATTTCTCGATGCTGTCCTATTTTAAAAGTGGTCACTCGTTGCTGCACCGCGTAAAGCCGTGCCCGGTCAACCCGTCGAAGGTCGTGCACTTATAAGCAGCAGCTGGTTATCCTAAATCGCTGTAAATACTTCTTATGTGCTACTCCTACCTTATTTGTTGTTTCTTATAAGGATTTTACTTCTTATATCTGCGATATTTACGCTTTTGGTAAAATATTGGGCATTTGTATGTATTAAAATATAGGCAAAATTCCGCACTCTTATCACTACTGTCACTTTACCTTTCCAGCGCTTAGTATCTTATAATTAAATATAATATAAGCTTACGGGCAATGTAAGGTATGGAATAAAATTTATAGATTTTCGTTTAGTTACGCCAACCATAAAAAATAAAAGTATCATGTACCCTATAAAATTCACTAATTTATTATTGTATATCATACTAAAAATTATGTTATATGTTATATGGTAAGAAGCGTATACTTTCTATTATCTCTTAGTAGTAATAGAACATGATATTTCTTATATACCGTGAAAAATAAAAACAAGTACGGATATATAAATAATTCTCTTACTTATCGTTTAATGCATGAAATATATGTCGTAAAAATATGTCATCAGTTTTAATACAAATTTATAACATTTAGAACACGACTTTATCTTATATTTAAAATTCCAAGTGATTTTAGTCTTATTGACCAGATATTATTTTAACAGAGGAATAGAAATAAATCTATCTAGTAATGGCTGCTCAACTATTAAAAAGGACCAGAATGAGTCCCACATTTTGTGTTAAATATTATTGACGTAGATGTTGGTGTTATCACTATGATCTTCAAAAAAAGCGCTAGAGCGATGAATAACGAGATCATGTATTATCAGACCCTAAGAAAATGAAGCGACAATCTTCAAAAACAAAGATAACTTCGTTTTATTTTTTGATGCAAAACATTTACATTGAGGTACTCAAATGTTTGCGCCGTGGTAATTCGGGCAGTGAGTTTTTACTATTATCATTGTTTTGTTATTACTACACATTTGGAGATTTTTAAGAGAGAACCCAAATACATGTGAAATTTTGAATAAGAAATTTGATAAACTACTCTCGATATGCTTATTTAACTTTAAAATTTTCTCCTTTTTATTTATTAATTAGAGTAGAAATGATTAAATTCATCATATTTAAAATTACCTAATTACATAAATCTCTACTATTATAATGGGATTCTTTAAGTTAAAAATATATTCGTGCACTCGAGTAATTAAAAAACAGTCAGCTCTTTCTGTAAGGTGGGTTTTGCAATATAAATGTATCTAGTTGTGTTCATATATAAATTCACTAATTGGAGAGGCACGCGTGTAAATAGCCTCGTAAAGCGGTATTGGGAACAAATTACGGCCGTGGCGGGGAAAAAATGCTGAGGCCCAAATCGTCCTTAAACAATTCGCGCGAAAGCGAATGGGGGCGGCTACCGATATCAAACCAACGAGTAAATTGCCAAATCGCTCACCTGTAATTGACTTCGGACTGCTGTTTACTGCGTTGACTTCCCGGTGGTCACCGTATTTGATTTGATGTATTAATTGCCGCCGACGGCGTATGCAGGCTCCCAGGCGGAGCGAAAAAAGCCCATCTGCCGTTTTTAGTTTGCGATAGCAAAACGCTTTCCGGTAGATATCAAAGTCACCCACGCCGTAGCAAACACAGACGGTTCAAGGGCGAAAAAGCCGCCTCACCACTAATACGTAAAGTTCTGTATAGTGCAGTAAAAATGTTTTATTGTTATTAATTAAATATATGTAATTATAAATTAGTATATAATACTAAATATTTTAAATATCTTTTTCTTGTGCATACATCCTCTTGTTTGAGTTAATTAGTTCTGCTACATTTTTATCTGAAAAAGCCGAAAACTAATACATTTTATGCTAAATTCAAGAAACATACTTTTTAATTTTTCCTCCAAACAATTGTATACAGCAATAAATGGAAATTGAAATGCAATTGTCCATATAAATCCCACGGAAAGGCAAATCGCAATGTCTGAGCAGGCCTTGTATAGCTATTGGAAAAAAGCAACACTACAACATGTATTAAAGTTCAGTTAAATAGTATCCTACCGTTAGGTATGGATTAAATTCGACGCCAGTTTCTGTTTGATATGTCAATATGCTCATCATCGACAGTGTTACAATGTTTGTAGAATAAGATATTCTGGATATTATTCGAAAAAGCCTCGACGAAAGGATAACGTTAATAGGACCTGCAACAAAGACGTTTTTATTTAGTTAGGAGAATATGTGACTATACCTCCGTATCCGCGTATGCAAGCAAAAATAATCCAGGCGACAGCCAACGCCCAAAACGGGTGAATTAGGGACATATGAACAGCGTGGTCTATCCAGTTGTAATAGGATAGGTCTGCTATATTTTTACCAATTACAACGCAAAGAGCAAATATGCCTAGCGCTGCCGCCCATAAGCTAATTAGCACAAGAATAGCCACTTCCTAAAAACATAAAATTGAAAGCAATTTATTAAATCAGAACAGTAGAAAGTTATACGGGTAAGTTATAAGATTTCAAATTAGTCGGTGCATAAAACTCTGTTAATTTTTCAAACTTTTATTTATATCCAGTTCGAACTGCTCAAATGAACGTTTGATATGTAATCGTTAACGTACAGAAAAGTAACGTGCTTGATAGTCATCACGTGATTTATGTTTTGTAAAAACCTGGGAAGTCTGTTTCGTATTAAATTCATAAAATTATTAATTATTGTAATGCTGAAGTTTCGATGTCTGGTCCTACCAAGTGTTTTTAAACTGTCAAGTCAAGACAACTACAATTCTATCAAGCTTGTTTCGTAGAGACAGTATTTTTTAAACTTTGCAGTTGCTGGTCACTTTTTCTATCACAAAGTTTTTGATAACTCAATACCTTGGTACATCTAAAATCAGACTACTTTTTGCAGTCTACTAAAATTTATTTAAAATTTTTGAAATGCTAAAACAATTTAGTGGAATATACAATTTCGAAATTTTAATATTATCTTTGCTGTTCCCCTCCATTTGTCATAACTTTTATTCACTAATATGCACCAAACTATTACAGTATTGCCACTAACAAGGTCATTATTGCACACACGATGCGGTAGTTTATTAATAACTGCGGTGTCAGAGTGACAAAGTTATTGTAATTGCTGATGATTAGTGTTTAATGATAAAATCTTACCTATTGCAATAGAAAACTTGTCTTTGTACCGACTAATTGGAAATTTCGTTAGTCGTTCTCAAAAAATCAAGGTTGACATTACAAAAATTTATTTGTATATTATTTAGTCACCGAAGGAATTGATATCTTTTTACCTTTTTTATATGTATGTTAATCTTGTTGCTTTTAAAAGTAAGAACACCTGCTACAAAACCCACTAACCAGACTGAAGCACGAATATGAGTAGCCATAAAAAAGTATTTAAAATATTTCCCTACATCATCTAGACTGAAAAACAATCGCATTATTATTATTTTTAATTCATTGACTATTTTAATCCAACCTTCGAAAGCTAGGTATCGCTGACTTAAGGTTGTACATCCACACAAAAAGAAAGGACGATGCCATGGAACAAAACAGTAAGGTTACTGTGCATCCAACAGCATATTTCGGATGCTTGACCAAGGGTATAAGCAAAAGTGGTGATAACAGAAACAGCTGCATTTCTACAGATATCTGCCACGTTTGTAGTACACAAATTTTCTAAAAATAGCACAGTCGTTATGTTGTTCTTGCAATTTTGATTAAAACTTACTCTAAGATCGGGATTAAGATAGTTCTGTATGTATAGGATATTGTACCACCAAGAGTTTTCGCAATTTTCTACCATTAACTTCCTGGTCCGTGGCCATACTGGACCGGATCCAATATGTCTCAGTAATGTGGTATGAAACAAAAGCAGTACAGCAAGAGGCGGGGTGTACCTGAAGATAATCAGATATAGGTATTGAAGTAAATTATATATTCCTGCGTACCTAACGATTCGTTTCAGGTAGAAACATAAAATATTAAATTTAATTCCGCGAGCTCTGCACTTCAAATAATTATAGGAAAGTAACATACCAGAAGAAACAAAGAAAGTGTCAAAGACCAGGAGCAGCTCAAAAATCTCCTTTCTATCCAAAATAAACTGCAATTTATAAACTCGAAGTAAATTTTAAGCTTTGATGTCATTTTTTACCTTTGTCAGGTCTAACCAATTGTTTAAAGGTGCAAACAAATGCATGCCAAAGCGTAAAGCTACAATAAACAGCAAGAGATTCAAAGACTTAATACCATACACACAAGAAGTATCCGTTTCGTCTTCAACTATTTCAAATACCTTCTTTCCATTTGTAAGTATAGAAAAGGAACTTAAAAGAGCACAAGGTGTACCTAAAAAACAATATTGTTATAGCAGTATCAACTACAATTTATGTAATACTTTGCTTCCTATAGTAAACGTAAACATCATACATGGTCGACCAAACCATTAAGCAGGCAATTAACCCAAAAAATGTGCTAAAAAATAAAAGCAATTATAACTTCACTAAAAGTTGTAGTTTGCTTACATTGCACAGATGTCCGAGTTATCAAAATCCTTAACTTGGTTAGCCTCCGTCTGGCAGTAGTCTTCTCTGAATTTAAGAAAAAATAAAAAATGAAGAACTTGGAAATCTGCGGCTGAACATGCATCTGGCAAACAAACGCCCCATGGAAGCCCTACAGATAACTGACTTAAGCTCACTAATCTTGAGTGAGGTTCTGTTACTTCATTATGTTGAAAAGACAGCTGCAAACATATAGTAAGTTAAGAAAACAAATTAAAGATGTAATATTTTTCATACGCAGCAATAAAATAAAGCAGTTGTATTATGCTGAATCAAGAAAGCGCAAATTAGGGCCAGCATTGTGTATAATAGGACGTGGTTAGAACAGGGCAACCAAAAATGAAAACTTCAAAAGAATAAACAAGTATTAAGTAAACTATATAAATATGCAAAGCAAAGAGGAAAATGAAAACCACACAGACAATTTGGAGAAGTCAACAATTGAATTGCCTGCTCAAATAGAAAATATCAACAAAATAAACAAGTCTATAAGACATATAAACTAATAATTAAAATACAAAAAACAGGAATTTTACAGTAATGGAAAATTACGTAATTAATTTTAAACAACAAAGAAAAAGCTAGAGAATCGGGAAAGAAAAGCAATGAGATATTGCTTAATGATAATAATAACAAAAAACAAAAGAACAAACCTAACCAAATATAAATAAATTTGTATGCAAAATAGTAGATATTACTTATAAGCCTACAGGAAAAAAGTAAAAAGTTTTGCGTAATTTAGCACACAATATATATTTTTTATTATGCCGTGAGGCGTCTGTCAAACGTTTTTGTAATTACGACCTTTTATTCTTAGTGTTACTAGATAAAACTTGAACTATTCATGTTATATATGTATAAGTGAAAAAAGTCACTGCAACAGTCACAGGTACTTTGTTTTTTGTACCATTTATTTTGAATTACACAGAATTTACATTAAAAACTGACCCAAGAAACTCAAATGATGTAAGCGGAATTAAAATGATTATAAAAGAGAAAAAGAACAGGAATCATAAAACAAAAATAAGGTACAAAAAATTGAAATAGGTTAGCTCCAAATAAATCAAAGAGAAGTAAGAGGAATCCAAAGCTTTGAACCAAAAGCTAAATAAAATTACAAAGTATAAAAATAGATGGAATATGATACTAAACAGAAAATTAACAAAAACTTTCCCAAAACAAGCAAAAAGAAAACAAACTAGTAGTAGAAACAAGAAACGTGGAAAAATTGAAGTAGCTCTAAAGCATTTAATAAAAGAAATACAGAAGTGTAATGTAAATATAGTAGGAATACAGAAAATAGATGTTAAAGAATTTAAACAATAGAAATTGGTAGTCCTTTAACTAAATTTTGAAAAATAAACTAGGTTAAGCATTGGATTTGCATTAAGTAACTTACTAAAAAAGCCTTAATGCAAAAAAGCAGATTAAATAATGAATCATCGAAAGAAGTTGAAGAAGACAAATTTAACTGTTAAGTTGAAATTTATAGATATATAATACCATTACAAATTTAAATGTGAAAACAGTAATTAACGGTTTTAATTCCAAGATTGAGAAAGAACATAAAAAATAAATAAATAAAAGGAGTAACAATAAATAGCAAATTAGCAACAACTAATAACATTAGTAAACAATAAGTAGTAATTAAAAGTAACACAAGTAAAACAAGTAAACAAAATGTGGAACAGTTAAAATGGAAATATACTAGGCACGTTTGGAAAGTAATGAGACTAGAGAATTTGTTTAATTGAAGACATGTTTATATTTAAAATATAATCCTTCGCAATTGGTTGTTCCACGCATCGTAGCTCGCCTGAAAGCCTTGAAATAGAATATCTTTTGAAACACTCATCATAACAGTTTGCACATTTTTAGCACTGCCAAAATGATGTTCTTTCAAGCTGAGTTTAAACCGGGAATAAACGGGCCAGGCTAAGATCGGGCTCTAAGGAGATTGAGACACCGTCATTAGTCTCCCAAGACACATTGCGCCGCATTTTGATTCGTATCGCAAAGGTCAAACAATTATTCACTTCACAAACGATTCGCACTCTATAACAGCTTAAAAGTGAATAAGCTGGGCCAGACAACTTTCACCAACAGTTAGGTTTGGTGAATTCATTTGAAACAAGAATCAACCTCATTACTTTCTGGACATATCTTGTAATATACAAAATTAATTACATTATGACTGAGAATACATAAACACCGCTGGGTACATCTACAACAGCTAATATAAAGACTAATAAAAAACGCATAAATGAAACATAGAGGAACTAACAAAAAATAAATAAGAAGCAAAAGAAATCCGGAAGTGTGGTAAAGAAAAACAGTGCAAGAACTGCAAAGCGCTGCAACAAAAATAATTGGAAAAAGAATAAAAAATTTCGCAGAATATGAAGTTGACGAGTATTGGCGTAGATTTAGAAGATATAGGTTAACAATATACTTCAGCGTTTTCGTTTGTTTGGAAGCTTTTATTGTCGCGTTTTCTTTGATAGTCTCTCTTTTTCCATTGTTATGACGTGTCCATATCAGATAAGTTGCTGTTTTTCTCTCTTTTCCTTAATTGTCTATTTTAGACCAATACTTTGCTTGATTGTTTAGTTAATTTCCATTTGTGCTAGTTATTTTCCTACATCCATCTCCATACTTTCGCGCTATATAATAATATAATACTCTATAACTGATATATGTTATATTTCTTCCTTTGCTTATGTCTTAAGCTACCATACTCCATTCAGTTTTTTATATTGATTTCTTCCCTTATACTGATCTATATTTTCCTTAAATATGCAATTTTATTGAACCAAGAACCTATCTTACTTTATGTGAGATTCTTCCGCTTATTCTTCCGTTGGAATTTATTTATTTCGCTTCCGCGATCACAATTGTTCACCTTTTTTTCTTGTGACATTAAATAGCGACAATTAATTACGGGTGAGTTAAACCTTTATCTCTATTCTTTTCTAACCTGGTTTGGAACAGGCTTTGGTAATTTAAGTGTGGTAATTAATTTAATATATACACAAAAATGTTTGGAAAAGTTAATAATTTTAATTATTTAATCAAGTTAAATTGAATGACAGATTGACTAAAATTTTCCATTAAGTTAAAAAATTAAAAAGCTGTTCCTATATTGAATACTTTTTAAATTTAGTAATAGAAACTGTAACAAAGTTTAAATTAAAAGAACTAAAAGGAAATTTGAAAATGTTTAGCCTTTGATGACAAAGTTGAGATAATAGTAAAGAACCAAGAAAAATTAAAAGAATGTAAAATGTAAAAAAATCTTAATTAAAACTAAAAAATTGAAAATAATTAAGAAAACATACTTGGGAGTACTTGAAGTGAAGATAAACCAACAGCAAGAAAACTTAGAAGTAACACTGGAAAAAAATAAAGAGTTGTCCAATAAGAACGATATAATTTTGAAATAAAATATCATTTATGCTCAAAACTGCCACTAGTTGCCATTTCTGCTTAGTATATTCTGAGAATTCATCAGGACGTTATACACGCTTCAAAAAGGTTTGGTTCGGTCTATAATTTTTTATAAAAATATACGTTTTTTGAGAACACTCTGCAAAACCTATGTCTACATGATCGCCCTTCTGTGCTTGCTATGCGTCGAAGTATTAAAAAATTTAAAAGCAATTTTACTCTTCACGATACAAAAGTACCGAAACGTCGAAATGCAAGAAATGTAGAAAATATTGCTGCTGCAAGAGATAGCGTTGCAGAGGCTCTAAATTTATCTATTTCCCGTCGTGCTCAAGAATTGGGTTCAGAAAAACGACGACTTGGCGCATTTTGCGAAAATATTTGGATTTACACCCGTATAAGATTGTTAGCCCAAGAGCTAAAGCTACTTAGAGCAACTTGAAATTAATCATAATTTTGGTCAAAAATTATCTTCTCAGATGAAGCTCGTTTCTGGTTAAGTGGATATGTTAACAAACAAAATTGTCATTTTTGGTATGAAAGCAATTCACAATAGATTCACAAGAAGCATCTAAATCCCAAAAATATCACTATTAGTGTGAATTTATGGCATGGTGGCACCATCGCACTATTCTTTTCTAAAACGGAGTAAGAGATGCAGTTGGGGTAACTGTTGAGCGGTACCGGTTGTTGTTAACAGGTTTTTTGTGGCTAAATTTAGATGAAATTTATTTGGAGGACATACGGTTCCAACAAGACGGTACTATGTATTATACTGCTTATGCCATCATTGGCGTATTACAAGAGAATTTTAATGCAACGAAGTTGGCCTCCAAGAAGTTGAGATTTAACCCTTTAAATTATTTTTTGTACGGTTATTTTAAATCTAAGGCTTACTCAAATAAACTACAAACTTTTAATGGATTAAAATTAAACGTGAAACGCTACATTAGCGACATTAGACCCGAGTTATTACACAAAGTTATTAAAAATTGGGTTTATCGAATTTGCTTGTGTGCATGAAGTGGACACTCAAATGATGTATTATTCGAAACATAATGTAACACACTATGCTTTAAAATAATGTAAACATTTTGTTGTCTCAAATAGTTTTTATTTTATTTTGTTTTAAAATCATATCGTTCTTAATTGGAAACTCTTTAGATTAAAAAGAGTAAAGAAAACTGGTTTACCTTGAAGTAATTGTGTGTACGAGAAAAAAATTTAAAAAGGTTGGTACTTGGAACAAAAAGAGTAGATTTATTGATGAATATTTTGAGAGCAAAAGACATACTGCAGATAACAAAGATTTCCTTGTTAAAAAAAAGTACTAAGACCAGTAGCACTTTATCTCAGTGGAAAGTGGATCTTGAGTATATGAAAATTAAAAGGGGAATATTAAATGTGACTTATGGAGGTGTAAAACAATATTAGAATAGGTCTAATAATTAAAGAATCCATGATTAAATTAACAGACAGATTTGAAAAGATGGGTTGAAGAGTAAGAAGAGGAAGTCCAAAAAGAACATGCAAAAATTGTGTTGAAGAAAATTTGCTAGATTGAGTAACCTATGCTACTGATAGAAACAAATAAAAAAATATATATTTAGAAAATGCAACAACTAATGTGGTTTGGGCACGTGACACGAATGGGCGAAGAAAGGCTGCCAAGAAGGGTATTAGAGGCAAGAAGAGAAGGAAAAAGAGGAAGAGGAAGGCCAAGGCAAACATGGATTGAAACTATCAGGAAGGAAGTGGAAAGGAGGGGGAAAAGCATGGCAGAAGCTAAACAAATCGCTAGGGACAGGAAGAGATTTCGAAAATGTATAGAGGACCCGACACCTTAGGGTATAAGGGATGGACGAAGAAGAAGAAGAAGAAGAAAATGCAACCAGATTTGGTTTTCGTCAATTTTGCGTAGTTTCAAAATATAAGGTATCTACAAAAATTTTTGGTTTAACATGATAATAAACAAAAACATACTGTAATGGACAACTGAAAAGGGCACATTGAATTTTGACAAACATAATACAAAATTTTCAGCTTTTATAAGGCACTTACCACATCCAGGTACTTTAGTGGTTTTGACAGAAACTAGATTTCTTTATTCTAGCCGTTTTTTTTTAGTATACTCTATTCTGTTTTTATATCAGTTAGTTGTGGAAAAACAAAATTATAGGAATAAAGCACATTCAACAAATAAAATATAAAGGTCCTGTAATCACCCTGCAGATATTCTTTTAAGTATAATTGCGTTGATGTTAAATGGCATTATACCAGTGTTGTACGTATATTATATAGAAATTGTTGACTTCAAAGAATACCCTTTTAACAATAATTTTATTTCAGGGTCTTTGATATGCGGGTATATTCGAACAATCAATTCGAAACTAAATCACACATTGTTTTTGCTGTGGCATTATCGTGGTACTATCTGTTCTGAACTATCAACAACTAACACTTTACTTTTTTCCAAAGTGTAGATAATCTAATCGCACGTAATCTATTGTTTTAGGTTACTAAACTTATTCAATATAAATTCAAAATATTCTTAATTGGTTTATAATAATAATATTTTTTATATATTTGTAAATTTATTTGTAGACACTATATCTTCTTAAGTATGTAGTTTTATCTTTCTAAATAGATCTTTACTTACTGAGTGTGGCGTATAATTTCCAATGCGGCTTTTCTTATTTGCATTAATAAGTTCTATCAGCCCTAGGCAATATTTTCCGTTGATTGTTCCTACATTTTCGTTTTTGCTTTTAATTTGGATGCACTGCTTAAATGTGCCCAGCCCGCCACCGTACCCTCGAAGTACCCCCGATGGGAACTTAGCAGACGCGTCAAACACTACAATATAAACCACAAATTAAACGATATCCGCTGAAAGATAACATCAAAAATTAAAATATTTTAGTTAGCCTTACTGCTTAGAGCCCAGAACTTCAACGTAATCAACCCCTTTGCGTATTCTAGGAGGTGCTGGAAGCATGGTCTCGACAGAACCGGCTCCCGTTACTCGCTAATTGTCTTTCTAAGTGGTAGCCCAAATCTTGCGGAGCAAATATGTTCGGGGTATCGGCACGCAATTCTTCGTAAAGATCTGCCGCGCAAAACCGATAAGTTGCACCTAAAAGCGCTAATTTTAAAAGCCACATTGTTCCGCGTGGCTTTGTTTCGACCGCGTGTATGTCTAAACGGTTCGATTATTCGGCACTTACTTGAGGCATTATCTTTATTATTATTCTTATCTGCGGCCATTATTTAGCCATTGAAATTGAAATTAAATTTTTGATAAAGTAATTAACGTCAATGCTGGTTACTTATTTTTTATAACTGGTTAATACAGGCGCTTAAGAGTTCTACGCGACCGCAATATACTAGTATCAGAACTATCTCAAATAAGTAATCTGAATGAATATATAAGGAGAGGTCAACAACTTTTTAGATGTTCTATGCCTAAAACTATGCATTTTTAAATTTTTTATATGGTAAAGGCAAATGTTTGTTTTTTGCAAATATTTAACAGATAACCTCATACCGTACAATACACATTTTTTATCTGGTATTTTTAAAACATTGCTTTCGTTTGATTTTTTACATTCGTGTAAATTAGGGCTATATTATAACGAACTTGTAAAATAGTTTTTTTTTTTACAAAATATATACATTTACCTAAACATAACATATTTTTGCATCTGCTGTGATTTTAAAATACCAGATATACCAATAGACGCTATTGTGGTTTCGATTATTCATAAGACAATTTTGTATAATTGATCAACAAAAGAAATTAAAATCAGATAATAACAAGTACAGAAAAATACTATTTTTATACCATATCAGATCAACGAAGTACTCGCGATAATTAAAAATGCAAATAAGTATATCTCTGTTAGTAGCCGACTAAAGTTCAACATGAAAAATGTAGATTGTAACTACATTAATTTTTATCATATAAAAAGTTTTAAAATTTTTAAAGCACACTCAGTTGCCGAAAATTTATAAGAAAAATTACGTTTATCTGCAAAATTAAATTGTTATTATTGTGACTATTGTCATAAACGTAAAATGGACAGCAATATTAATATGTTAATCATAATTGAATGAGATTAGGTAATTCTGAGACAAAAAAAGCAGCATTTCTGTAAATTGTCTGCAGTTTCTACATAGAAATTTAATTTAAATGTTAATTTTTTTAAATGTTTATAGTATTTTTAAAGGAAAATAATTAGAAAAGAGATTTACTTTTTCCCTAATATAAAAATCTTAAAAGATTCTCTTAAAAAAATACTTGCAACTAATAACGAAAAATTCATAACTCGTTATTCGATTAAGCATTACTGGGAGGTAATTCCCCGTTTATATTATATAAAATATCAAATAAACATGGTGGTGTAACACAAAAGTCTGTGCACACAGTTATTTCTGAAGTTTTATTCAGTTGGTGTTTCCTTACCCACAAAGACAAGAGTACCTTTCAGTGTTTTCATAATACGATGTTATAAGAAGTTTGTGAATTGTTAAGTTAAGCTTTTGCTATTCCCCTTGATTTTATTGTTACCGCAATTCGATAACTATAAATAATATTGTGTATAAGTATTCGTCTGCAGTGCCTTTGGGTAGGTTCAGTAGTCTAACGGTACTGTTGCCGGTCCCAAACCCGGATAAAGGAAAAAGGAATTCTTGAATCAGGCCAACTGTCTACTTAAAGACTAAAATACACAAATCCGCAGACAGAAAATAGATGTATGCGCCTTGCAAGAAACGAAGAAAATGAGAAGGGATTAGACTATATTAGACAACTATATAATGATATACAGTGGAGTACTAAAGAAAACACGAGCGAAAGAGAGATATGTTTATTTAAATATATATAAATTAAAATTGTGAAATGTATATATATATATATCAGAAGGAATAGTGTATACAAAAATTAAAATAGACGACATGCATATGAATTTGGTAGGAGTATATGTCGCTGAAAATAATAGATGTAAACTAGGAAAACTTATGAAGACCTCAAGAGAACAACAAACCAGATTCCACCCTACGAGTATACGATTATATATATATGAAGGGATCTCAACGCTCGAGTGGGAGATTTCATTTCAAGTATAAAACAACGATAGAACGAAAACGATAGGAATGATAACGGAAACCTCTTAACAGACTTCTGCAGCACAAATGAAATACGTATGAATAATACATTTTCTCCAACAAAGAACAATAAAAAATATACTTTTAAAAATACCTGAGGACAAAAATCAATGATCGATTATAACTTCACAAATAGAGTTTACAAGATGACTGTGCAAAATACTTGTATTAAAAGCAACTAACAGAAAACATTGAAAACAATAAAATTACAGAAAAGTGTGAAGTAGAAGAAAGTTGGACGAAAATTAAATCAAATATCTTAAGTGCTACAAAAAAATCCGTAAGCGAAAAAGAAAAAACAAAAATAGCAAATTTTCAAAGAGAACTCCGTGGTTCTGTAAAAAAGTAAGAGAAAAATGCAGAAAAAGAAAAAAAGCATACTTAGAATACGCATCAAACAAAACACAGCAAACATATGATAATTATAGAAGAATAAGAAACGAAACACACACACTCGTTAGATTAAAATGAGCACTGGGAACGTTTTCAAAGAAAATAGAGTACAACTTTGATGGTTTACAAAAAGAAAATTGGCGTTTCATAAGAAGACAGAGCAGAAATAAAGGAAATAATAGAAGTAGAATATATAGATAAGAACACTGATAAATATCTAGAAAAACTATACGAAGAAGGCCGAATGATCCAGAAACCCCAGAAATCATAACATAAAGAGACTGTAATAAATGAATCGGAAGTGGAGAAAGCACTAAAGAAACTAAATAGGGAAAAGCCGCTGGTAAACAAATTGTTAAAATACGATGGAACAGCGACAACTGAGCAACTAACGACACTAATTAATAAAATTCTAAAACACTGTAAAGTACCGGAAAAATGAAAAACAAGCACTCTCTTTCTGTTATTCAAAAAGGTGATAAGAATAAACCAAAAAATTACAGGGGAATTAATAAGCACTGTCCTAAAACTGACAAGGAAAATACTGTTGAAATAAATTAAGCAGAAAATAACTCTAACAGACGAACAACAGGGCTTCAAATATGGAATATCATGTATAGACGCAATATTTGTGATAAGACAAATGATCGAAAAAACATGAGAATACAATAATTCGGCCTAAAAGAGTTGTTTGACAAAGTATGATTAAAAGATGTAATCCACCTATTATACAAAAGAGAAATTCCAATAGATATAACTAAAATAATTGTAAACATATATAGAAAAAATAGAATAGAAGCTATAATAGACGGGCAACCTACGAATTAGGATGGGAATAAGAGAGGCCTTTACTTATAAACTTGTTAATGGGGGAGATAAAAGGAATGTTAATGTCGGCAAAGAATACATATGATAAAAAACAAAAAAGTAAAAATACTCTGCTACCCAAACGACGGAGTTTTAACAGCCCAAGACGAGGACAGCTTACAAAGACTAGTCCACAGATTTAATGCGCCAGCAAAAAAGTTTAGTATGATATTCTCAACTAAAAAAACTAAATCATTAGTAATTAGTAAGCAACCTATTAGATGTAAACTGAAATCGACAAAGCAAGTATAGAACATACTATGGTAATGAAGTACTCAAGGATCACACTATTAATTTACGGGGAATTTAAGAAAAAAGTTAAACAAGAAATACCAAACACTAATAAATTAGCACACAATTTGGATAAACAAACACATCAAAACGGAGACAAAATCAAGAATAGAAAAAGCTACCATAAGACCATTAATGACTTACGCGGCAGAGACGAGACCTGATACAGCCAAGACGCAAAGACTACTGGAAACAGTAAAGATGAGAATATTAAGAAGAATTACTAGAAATACTCTAAGAGACCGGGTAGGGGTATGCGCGCTAAACAAAAAAAAAAGTACGGACCGTCCACGCAAAAGATGAAGTAACAACATCACGTAAAAGCATAAACCTATCAGTTAAACAGGCAGCATTGCCTACTAACAAAGCAAAAAGCGAGAATAAGAAGTAAGCTTTATATTTTACGTCAGTTCCAATTTGATTTTTGTAGTGGATAGACGTGCTAATCGCCGCTCCGAGTGCATGAAAGTTCAAGTGATAACGATTTTATATACAATAAAGAGCTGGCCGAACGGCAAGTAACTTATTTCTCGTTATCTACATTACACTAAGATTAAATATATGATAAACAAATTAAATGAAATCATAGAAATAGAGCAGTACAGCACAAAATCTCTAGCTAACAATACAATAAAAATCAATTGCAATACCTCTGATACTTACCGAAAACTGATTCACTTCATGCAAGTAAACAAAATTGTGCACCATACATATCAACCGAAGGAGGAACGAGCCTATAGGGTAGTACTCAAGCATTTACATTTTACAACTAGCACTTAAAGCATTAAAAAAGAACTTAGTAAAGACGGACATCAAGTCAGAAATATTATGAACGCAAGAAAACGAATAACAAAAGAACCTTTAAACCTATTCTTTGTTCACCTAGAGCCAGCACAAAGCAATAAAAATATTTATAAAATACAAAAAATACAAAACCAACTAATAACTATTCAACCACCCAAAAAAGTTAAAGGTATATCACAGTGTATGCGCTGTCAGCAATATGGTCATACTAAAGCTTATTGTACTAAACCCTATGTATGTGTTAAATGCGGAGGGACTCATAGCACGAATAATTGTACAAAAAACAAAGACACACCTGCACGATGTGCATTATGCAATGGTCCTCATCCGGCTAGCTATAAAGGCTGCGAATTCTACAAAGGCTTACTAAAAAAATCCAACAATGCTAACAATAGACTAAACATTCAACACAACCCGTTAACAGCCATCTATACAGAAAACCAACCTCAAACAAATAGTATCCAACAAAATTTAAGCTATGCAGGAGCAGTGAAACATAACAGAACCAACGAACAAAATACATTACGCTCAACTGAGAGTAGAGAACACAACGAACATCACACAGGAACACCCTCCATCAGCCTGAGTTTAAGGCTATGTTTCAGCAACTCGTACAACAGAACAGCAGGGTGATGAATCTGCTTACCACGCTGATAAGTAAAATTCACTAAATTTCTAACAATAGCCCTGTGGAATGCCAATGGCCTTCTACAGCACAAAAATGAAGTTGAAATATTCCTTCATCACAATTCAGTGGACATCATACTAGTCAGCGAAACACATTTCACAGGCAGATCATATTTTCGCATACCTAACTTCACAACCTACATAACCAATCATCCAGATAATACTGCACATGCTGGGACCGCCATTTGAATAAAAAGTACTATAAGCCACATCGAACTGCCAAAATATGTAACCAATCACTTACAAGCCACAGCCATTAAAGTAAAGACACTCCCATACGAATTAACAGTAGCAGCAGTATATTGCCCACCACGGCATAATATCAAAAAAGAAAATTTTAAGGGATTCTTTCAGACATTAGGGCATAAATTTGTTGCAGGTGGAGACTATAATAGTAAGTATACGTTGTGGGGATCTCGAATAATCACAACAAAAGGCAGCCAGGTAACTAATCTCATACGGGAAAATAATTACTCCTTCCTTTCAACGGATACACCAACATATTGGCCGTCAGACCCCAATATGATCCCAGATTTTTTGGACTTTTATGTAACCAATGGGATTTCGCAAGCGTATATGAACGTAACACCATGCTATGATCTCTCCTCTGATCACTCGCCGGTAATTGCAGCAATCAGTCAATATGCTATTCATAAAAAACCAACGCCCAGACTTCATAACAAAAACACAAATTGGGAACATTACAGGAACAAGATACAGGAAGACATAAAATTGAAAGTAAGTCTGAAAACTCCAGAGGAAATTGACACCGTTCTAACCACCCTAGTAAACATCCTCAAACAGGCCGCTCAACATGCCACTCCTCACACAGAATTCCAAAATCACAAGTATATAATACCTACGGTCATTAAGAGGTCATTAAGAGCTAGGGCAAAGTGGCACTGTACCCATGCACCAGCAGATAAAACTGTACTAAATAGATTAAATAACCAACTGCAGCGTCAAATAAAAGAAATGAAAGAAAAGTCATTCCATGATTATGTTACCAATCTCAACAGATACGACAATTCCATATGGAAACCTATAAAACATAAAAAAAACCTAAGGCGCCAATACCTCCCCTCCGTAACACTGCAATAGCATATCAACAGTGGGCTAGAAGTGATAAGGAAAATGCCGTCCTATTTGCAGACTACAGTATTTACGCCTAATGATGACCTTACAGACAATGCTATAGACAGACATTTATCCGAGATCCCTATCAACATACCAAAGATCAAATCCTTTACTCCGAAAGAGATTGAGAAGGAAATCAGCTTATTAAATCCTCGAAAAGCTCCAGGAATAGATAAAGTGACTATAAAAATGTTAAAGGAGATGCCAAGGAAAGGGTTAGTTTTTCGTACCTACATTTTCAATGCTATCGCAAGACTAAACTACTGGCCAAAACAATTAAAAATTGCCGAAATAATACTAATCCTTAAACCAGATAAAGAACCCAACGACGTATCATCGTACCGTCCTATAAGTCTGTTACCAATTATCTCAAAATTACTCGAACGACTCCTCCTGCAAAGAATAAACTCTGACCCAATGACAGAATATTGGATACCTATGCAATAACCATTCCACTATACAGTAAGTGCATCGAATCAGTCACAAAATAAATCAAACATTAGACCAAAAGAAATACTGTCTATCAGTTGTTCTAGATGTCAGTAAAGCCTTTGATAAGGTATGGCATACTGGATTACTATATAAGATCAAAAAACTTCTACCCATCACCTACTTCAAACTGATAAAATCTTACCTAAATAGTAGAGAATTTTGCATCAAAATCAATCACGAGGTGTCGGTCCAACGTTCAATTAAATCTGGAGTGCCCCAAGGCAGCGTCTTGGGACCCCTGCTCTACGTGCTCTATACAGCCGATCTTCCCACCAATGAAAACACAACAATGGGTACGTTTGCCGATGACACTGTCATTCTCTCAACTGCCATTGACCCACTCATAGCATCGACCACTCTACAAAACCACCTAGACCAAATACAGATATGGACTCGTAAATTGAAAGTCAAAATTAATGAGACAAAATCTGTGCAAGTAAATTTTACACTACGAAAAGGGTTATGCCCACCATTATATTTTAACAATATACCAATACCGCAATCTACAATTGCAAGATATTTAGGAATACACCTGGACAACAGATTGACGTGGAAAGAACATGTACATAAGAAACGTAAACAGATTGACTTGAGGATGAAAGAACTCCAATGGCTAATTGGACGAAAATCTAAGCTCACGCTTGAAAAGAAACGTTACTCTACAACACCGTAATTAAACCAATCTGGTTCTATGGAGCAGAACTATGGGGATGTGCGAGTAAATCTAACTTAAACAAAATTTAAAGGTGCCAATCAAAAATACTTCGTACGATCACGAACGCACCGTGGTACGTCTCCAATCTGACGATTCACAATGATCTAAAAGTTCCTTATGTGAGGGACGCCATAAAAGAAAAAAGTACAAGATATCACAACAAACTGGAAACCCACGTTAACCCCCTGTTGCACCCACTGCTTGATGCGCAAAATGGTAGATGACTGAAACGAAACTGGCCAGCAGATCTGAAACAGGATTAGCGAGGGCAACTCACTGGAGAAGTCCTCTTCACACCAACCACGACTACCCTAGTAATTAAAAAACAGCATATTAGCTTATAAAATGACTTGTAATTCTGATTGCTAATTAAATGATATACAAAAAAAAAATAATATTTTATGTGCGACTATTTTTTAGATATCAAATTGTCATCATGTCTGACAAAACCAAAAAAAAAAATAAAGCCCATTTCTCTGGAAAAAATTATGAAAATCCTAAATCGATTAAAATATGGAGGAGAACACTAATCTGTTTAAAAACCATTAAATCTACACAAACCTACAATTAAAACAATGAAAGGACGTGAAAGGAGAAGTGTTGTGAGATGATGCTCGTTGAGTGCAAAATGTATGGTCAATAGATATTAATATAATTAAAATGGAATGTGCTCCTATGATTTGACTTCAAGATTTTGTAAATAAAAAAATCTCTGAGTAGAAATTTAATTAGACACGAAGCTCTTAGAATTTACAAACATATGAAATAAATTAGATATTATTCTGCAGAAAAACAATTTTTACAACAAGTAAAAGCTAGTTCAAAAAACTAAAAAAAGATTTTTGTTGGACAATCTCAAATTTCAGGAAATCAGTCATATTTTCTACATTGATAGGAGAGCGTTGTACTGAAAAAATTGCCTTTTCAAATATGCACTGTGCAAAATGTATAATATGCACCAAGTTTAAAGCTTATAGGGATAAAAGGTAAGAATAAAACTTATACACCGCTCTTTCAGTCCCCGAGCAATGAAAGTAAAGGATAAATCCCAACTGCCTTCTGGCGCTCCATCATAAAGCTTGGACTACTAAAGGTATGTTTGGTGACTGGTTTAATAATTGTTTTACTCCATCCGCAGGACGTTACATGTTTCATTTTTAAAATTTTATTGCTTGTGGGTACCGCACTATAAGTAAGTAAATTATACCAACGAAAAAATTGTCTTTCTTTTTCTTAACTCTATATTTTTAATTCAACGTTGGACCAAGATATAACTCACGCACTCAAGGGTTACTATGTTTGCCAAAAATTTGATTGAAAATTTGCAATAGGTTAGAATATAGAGAGAATAAAACACTTATTCAGTTATGGAAAGAATTTTCTGTTTCAGGATATGTTAAAACAATGTCTTTAGCTTGCAAGGAAATAAAAGCAACAGCACTTAATGCTATCTCCCATCTAGGTGTAGAATAGAGCAGAATAGAAAAAACTGCTTCACGTATAGAGGTTAAAGAGCTTAAAACATGGATATTCAAGATGTAAAAGAATTATTTCAAGTACAAACTTGAAGTGAAAAAAGCATAAACAATCAATCGATTACAAATTTACGTTTAAATGGTGTCCGAAGGAGAATAGATTCGATAAAAAAATAGAACTTTACTTGATTGATAAAGATTTTTTCGTGGTGCGTAGTGGAAAGTTTGGAAGAGACGTTCAAAGCTGCTTAGCTTTTCATCAAGAACTTTTGACAGAATTACAAAGTGAGAACACCAGGACATTTAAAGCTAATTCAATCAGATTTAGTAATAGGGATACAACATTTGATAAGAATTTTAGCTTATTATAAGGAAAAGAGTTAAACCAATAGTGGTTTCAAACAACAAAAAATATACAAATTAATTTCTAGCGTTTTTGTTGTTGTTATATTTTGTATGGTTTAGTTTTTCTTATCAAATTTAGAATTTGTATTAATTGTATTTGTAGTTTATTTTTTTATGTATTAAGTTTTAAGTTTTAAGTTTTAAAATTATAACTTAGCAATACATGTATTTTTTATCCATGTGAATATATGCTGCAGACTTTACATTTTATAACACAATTTCAATATAATACGAAATATATTTCTTGATCTGTATTATGGTTATGTTTTGCATAATACAGTTTCTATGCAACACAGAACAAATTAAACATGTTATAGGAATTATATAAAAAGAGAAACTCAGATCACATCGTATTTAAATAACAACGTTGACATTTATAAAGTGGTTAATGCAGTTACTAACTTAATGTACAATTTTAAAATGATCTAATAATACATTTCCTTAGAGTTAGAAAATAACAAGTTAATCCCACATTATTAATTTGGTTTTGAACAGAAGCACTCAACAATTGACCAAGTGTATCATATAATTAAATTTATAGAACAGCACTCAAAGAAAGACAAGTCTACTCCCCAATTTTCCTTAATGTTTTATTTACAAGGTTTGGCACAAATAATGTTCGCGCCAATCTCAAAATTATCTTTAATTTTGAATTTTAAATTAGGGCCTGCTATATTTTTTTGGTTCTCTCTTATACAAATTTGAAATTTGAGGTATCGTCCAAATTTGGCCGAGCAGGCGTTGCGATATATATTTCTTTCGCGCGGCATTACGCCATTGTTCTTGTTCGTTCGCACTTGGCTTTTTGGCTGTGTTCTCGTAGGCAAATTTTCCGTAAGATGACAAATTTTTTTTAACCGAGAGTTTACCGGCGGTTTTAATTGGCGGCAGAAGTTTTAATTTTCTGCCAGGCCTTTTGTTAAAGGCTAATTTTCGGGTTGAAATTTTGCCGGTAAAAACTCGGTCCATTTTTTCATCTGACTCGATGAAGAAACCTTTTACCAGTCCTTCGGAAAGCTGTGCCATTGGCTACTGTGAAGATTGGGTACTTATCCATTTTTATCCTTATCCCCAGGACCAACAGCAGGGAACCGATATCGGGAAAGCGCCGTTTCCACAGGTTAGTGTTAACTTTAGAATTTGTTTCAGTTCTTTATTCAAAATTCAAAATTTATATCCATTATTCCGTCAAATTTGGTCTTATTTATTCGAGGTTTGAACCAGGGTTGCTTCAACAAATAGGAAAGCAAGCGTGTCCCGTTAGATAAGATATCGTTTCAAGCGTTGGAACGTTAAATTCTAATCGATAATGTTCCTAATGTTTGTGAAAGCCCAAAATTAGGCCGTTTAAAGTTATTATTTAATTTGTCCAATATAAATTTGTTATTGTTTAGCCATGACAATTTGTATTGCAAAATGACGGACAAGAAGGCGGAAAATCTGTTGAAAATTTTAAATACCATAAAAAAGCGTATTTGGGACAAGTTGATCGATTTGAAAGAAAATTGGCAAACAAAAATCTCGTTAATTTTAAAACGTTTACAATGCACGAAGATACGTTGAAGAATGTTAATGAGTTTTAAATCGAATTAACGAAATTTCTTTAGAATTTAGATCCCAATTTATTTCGAAATATTACGGCGATTTGGATTTAATCGAGGTTAGAAGTTTTAGCTCAACAAATTACGGTACCTTTAAAGGCTTCAACACAGATATCCCATATCAAGATTAAAACTTAACGCGAAAAGCTACTAATTTGATGCTTTGTTAACACTCGGAAACTTAAGACCCAAGTACACCAGAAGGTCCACACAATCCAAAGTTTCTAGTGAATGCACTTTTGGTTTCAAAAAAAGTTGGCCTTAAAGGTTTGTCAAGGCTTACTCGACAGCCAGTAATTTTAGGTAATTTTGAAGCCTTATTTGATCGTTTTAATGATAAAAAGTCTCTTTGATGAGGAACATCGCAACAAAGATATCTACACTTATCAAGATTTTGTGCAATTCTTACAAAAGCAAATAAAAACTATGCCGTTTGTTAACACCTCGGAAACTCCAAGACCCAAGACCCAGCAGAAGATTCCACGTAGCACGCACAAGTTTCTAGTGAATCCAAATTCTCGTATGAACGGGAAAATTTGTAAATTTTGGAACCATTCTCAAGGTTGTAAATTTAGGTTACGAAAAGGTTTAATTTATAAAAGGTCACCATTGGTATTTCCGGTGTTTCCCACCCGGTCGCGAGCTCCAGAATATAGACAATGCATCTCCTGTAACAAATGTGACTTGCCTCATCACCCCCTCTTGCATTTTATATTTTCGAAAGGGAGTAAACCCGCAGGCTGGTTGTCGGAGGTGAAAGAGACGGCTTTATGTTCTCTGGAAAATCCTAAAAAGTCCGCAATCGCAGAAAACTCAACGATTGTTTTGTCAACGGTTGTCGGAAGGGTTTACAACAAGTCGGGGCATTTTAAAAATTTAGATTGTTAAATTCCGGAAGCCAGTCTCATTTTCTAACTTTCAAGGCGTGTCGGCGTTTGAACTTGCCAATCGAACGCCTGAAGTTTTCGGTTTTAAGTTTTGGAGGAGCCCCACAAACAGTTTATGGAAAAATCAATTTGACTTTTTCGTCTCGTTTTGATGCCAGTGCCCCTTATTGCAAAAAAGATTGTCAACAAACTGCCGTCGGCGGAAATTGATATTTCCCAGTTGGATTATCTTCGAAATTTGGATTTGGCAGATGAATCTTTTCACATTCCGAGAGGAATAGACGGGATTTTAAGTGCTGAGTTTGTCAGCCAGATTCTGGGAAACACCACCATCAGAAGTTCACCAAAATTTTCGGTTGCTATTTCAAGCCCCTTTGGGTTTGTTGTTATGAGTAAGGCTCCGGTTGTATCTAAGGAGACTAATTTCATAAGTTTGGTTGCTAAAAATAAACCGGTCGAGACGCTCCTTCAAAAGTTTTGGGAAGTTGAGAAAATCCCTTCAACAACACTCGTAAATCAAGAAAACAAGGTTTGTGAGGAATTGTTTTCTTTGACCATGAAAAGATCCAGTTCTCGAAAACCCATCGTTTCTTTACCTTTCAGGAAGAATCCACAAAAGCTAGGGAACTCCTACGAATCTAGCTCTCACGTTGGGATGTTTCAGCCCCCTTTTGGCGTTCTCAAATCGCGGAGCGTTTCTACGCCGCTTCGCGTAGTATCTGATGCAAGGCAAAAACGAGTCTTGGAGCATTACTTGATAGTCCGACGTTTCCCAGGAGAAGGTGTGGTAGAATCTTTAACTTTCCTATAGAAGGGCTAGTTGCAAATTTGATTTCATAATTAGTGAGAGGTTGTATTTCTTAACGTTTCCGCTGCAAGACAAATGCTGTTTCTTTTCTCTAGTCACTAGAATATTTTCTTTGTATAGTCGTTTTTTATTTCCCCATTCGGATTATTTTGAGTTTCGGGTGGCAACAAAAGATCGACGATGTACCGGGCGGTTTTGTTGTCTACAGTTGCGTGTATTTGTTTCATTGGAGTTTTGGCTCCGACAATTTTGTTCGCCGTTATGTTAGAGTGACGACAGGTGTTTTTTCTGCCGACCACGTTTCCTTATCCCGGAGGTTGTTTAATCCTATCGGGAATCGAAGGTTGTGCTGGTGGTGAGTTTCCGGTTTTGTCGGGAATGGTAATCTCTAGATGATTCGTCTCGCCGATTGGAATATCCAATGCCGGGCGGGACAGTTGTGGAGCGGTAGTTTATGCGAGGGTTGTTATGGGCAAAGTTGGTTGTTCATCTCGTGTATACCGACTCCAGGGTTTCGCTAATAGGGGTCTTGTCTGTTCTGCGACTTAGAGTTGATTGAATGTGCTTGTCCGATTTTGCAGTCCAGGATCACAGTGTCCAGTCATCACGTTTTCCAATACGGGGATTGTTTTGGGCTGGTTGAGAGCCCTTGTCGATCGTTAGCAGATCTTTGTCGCCAATCGAGTTGCCGATATTCAGGAAAACTTCCTGGTTGATTCGTGGTTTCACATTTAAAGACCTCAAAATAAAATTGTAAAATAATAACACACTGTTTTTGGAATAATTTTAGTATAGTATTTGGCAGATTGAGTTGTGAGATTGATTTTTAGGCCTGTTTACGTATGAGTCTCATAGTGGAACCCCTGTGATTAGTTTGCAGTTGTGCTCTTACCAACATGTGAACCACATGCGAGATGGTTTGGGTAGAGAGGAAATGAAATTCAGAGCAACGTTATTGTTCTGTTTAGTTTTTATTTCACTAAAAAGGCAAATATTGTGAAATTACTAATGTTTGAGGTTCTTTGTGTACATAACTTCGTCTGTTTATGGTTATCTCAAAGTAGTTCTGTTAAACTAAACTCGATAAGCTAATTTGAATTTGTTTACAGATATTCGCACGTTTTTCAAACAACAAAACGATTTTGAAATTGTTTCGATCAAAGCAGTAGTCCAAGTTTGGTTCTGCAGGGACAAAACACCCATTGGTGCTCTTTAGTGTGCAGCTTAAAATCACAAAATTAAAGCATCCTTTTATTTGCTGGTAGTGCCTAGTGGTGTTGCAATTGATCATTAGTTCTGGCTAACATGTTAACTGCCATTTGCATAGTTTCATCAGGTAGATATTAAGAATTGAGTGAGCTTTAAGAGGTTTTCTTATTATTGTGTTATTCTGCATTGTTCATAATTTCGTCGATGGTTTAATTTTTAGGTTCGATGTGTTATAGTTAAGGAGTCTACTGCCTTCTGAGATAAGTTGTAAGCGAATTCCGTGTATTGTGTAGCTTAAAAAGACGAGAACGTAATACAAACCTACTTGACAAATTAAGTGCCTAACAAGTTCGTCTAAAAATTTGTCACCCTTTGATGGGAAATGTGTTCCTTTAGTTAGGGTGGTTCGAGTAGCTCGAGTTTGAACCTCGGAAAGAGTTTCTGCTCTACCGACGCTGAAATTGTTCCCACTATTTCCCAATAAGATGGTTGTTAGTGATTCATCGCCATTTATACATAGTTGGCATATAATTTGTATATAGTTATCCAGGTTGTTTGTTTGTTTCATTTTGGAGAAGCGATTGGCGCGTATTACCCTATTGCGCTTGTTGTGTTGCAATCTTGTTGGATTCAACATTCGGAGTTTGATCTGACCCTCGCAGTAGTTGTTGGTGCTGGAGGCGGTGGCTTCAGGGGCTGAGGAATGTTCGCGACAATCTCAAAATTATCTTTTATTTTAAATTTTAAATTAGGACCGGCTATATATTTTTTTGTTCCCTCTTATACAAATTTGAAATTTGAGGTATCGGCCGAATTTGCCCCATTAGGCGTTGCAATGTTGAGGTCGCGCTGGGCCACGGGCCGCACACGCAAGTGCAAACTTTGCTTTTAGTTCGCGCGGCACTACGCCTTTGCTTTTGTTCGTTCGCACTTGGCTTTTTGGCTGTGTTCTCGCAGGCAAATTTTTTGTAAGACGAGAACATTTTTCTTTTTAACCGAGAGTTCGCCGGCCGCTTTAATTGGCAGCAGAAGTTTTAATTTTGTGCCAGGCCTTTTGCTAAAGGCTAATTTTTCGGGGTTGAAATTTTGCCGGTAAAAAACTCGGTCCATTTTCTTTCATCTGGCTCGACGAAGGAACCTTTTATACCAGGAAAGACGCTGTCCTTCGGCCTCGCTGTGAATATTGGAGTAACTTGTCCTATTTTTTATCCATATCCTTATAACCTTATCCCCAGGACCAACACCAGGGAACCGATATCTCCGGGAAAGCCCTGTTTCCACAGGTTAGTGTTTTATCTTTAGATTTGTTTCAAGATCTTTATTCAAAATTTAAAATTACCTTATTCCGAACGCACCAAATAATTAATATGTAACTTGAATAATATGCTTTCGAAAAAGCACGTAGAAATTTTTAATTTTGTATATATTCGAGGCTTTTTATAATAAAACCGGTAGACAAATATTCCAACTTGAAATAAATAAGAGCAGAAGTATCTTAAGAAAGTGCTTTTGGCTCAGTTTTGTATTTGTTATGTACCAGTAGTGATTTATTAACATTAGATGATATAACAATAGCGAAAATCGCTGATAATCCTCTCCCTGCATTTGCTCAGGATTAACAAAGTTTTACAAAAAAATCTGCAGAAAGCAAGTAACACTATAGCAGATTCGTGGATCAAGTTCAATAAACTCATACAAACTTTACCATAAAAAAACTAACAGAACCACTTCTGCTAAATATTAAGGTTATTATATCTTAGGGAAATAAACGTCAAGTATATTGACATAACACTTGACTCAAAGTTGCATTAGAAAACGCATGCAAATAGGAAAAGTACTGAGCCTGCCTTGAAATGCAAACAGCATTATTAGCTTTTTGATAAAAATTCCAAGTTGTGAATGCACAACAAGTACTCATCCAGCTCTTGGACTGTAGCAAAGATGCTAACTTCAAACGTTTTGCGTAACATAGTCTATATTTCATAGTACGTTCGTAACACAGATATTCATCTAGCAAAGAAAAAATTAAAAGGTTTGTAGGCAAGCACAAAGTCAAGATCTATGTTTAGATTAATGCGGACGCTCTTTGGCTATTGGACAATCAATACAATGTTTGAAAATTGAAGAAAACCAAATCACTTGAACTATAGCGTATTGTGCATAAAAGCAGAGTCCAAAGAGCAGATGAAGTATTTTAGTTATTAGAAGAATTTAAAGGGCATCACTGAAATTATTTTGTCTAAGAGGTACTTAGTTTTAAAGATATATTAGACCAACAGTTTGTTCTTTTATATCAGTTACGTCTTGAAATACTACTCTAAGCATTAATTAAAATACACTTTTACATTCTTTCATTTTTGCATTTGTGTAGATGGACTTACCTACCATAAATAAAAGCTAATAACATTTCGTTAACTTAAAATGAAATGTCATTATGTTTATCTCTAAATTGCACTTCATAGACAAAACTGTGTTTCATATACCACACTATAAAGTTTATAATACATGTTATCAGGATGGAACAGCGCAACTAATGTGTAATTGCAGGTTAGAGAGCTAAATGCACAGAAAAAACAAATTAGGAGAAGATGGAATAGATCGCGCAACCCTAATGACGCGCGTACCTATAAGTGGCTAAATAGAAAACTAACCAAGATCTTGAAAGAACAATAAAATACATCATTCCAAGTATTCATCATAAATCAAAAAAAGACCATTCTGCATGGAAAGCACCGAAAAAATTTAAAAAGGCTACAAATCAGCAAACCCCCCATATTAAAACATGACTGCACCTGGGCACGATCCAACAACGAAAAAAACATCAAATTAAAAAGCACCTTTTAACAGTTTTTGAATAAGATGATGCTGCACTAATTCTAATTAACAACAAAACTGCTGATTTCTTGGAAGTTTCAGTCATCACTAATACGACCTTTTACTACTGCTGAAGTAATAAATCAAAAATTACCGGGTTATAACCTTATAACATCACAAGTAATGAAGAAATTACTTAAGAAGGCTATTTTTGTATTTCACCTAATAGTCAACTAAATAACTAAAAGTTTTAAAGATAAATCATTCTGTGCTGGGGCGTTTTTATACATTAACTAAGCATTTGATAAAATCAGACATACAGTTCTACTGTAAAAATTAAAATACTTACTTCCATCCACATATCATCTTTTGTTGAAGTCGTATCTTAGATATCGTCATTTTGTTCTAATGTATAACAATAATCTTCATGTCATGTAATAAAAGCTGGGATACCTTAATGTAGTATCCTAGGAACCCTTTTGTACCCCCATTTTTGATTTGTTAGATTTGACTCTAAATAAACTGTGAAACAATTTCAATATATGAAATTGTGGTCGTTTTTGGCATAATTTATATTATTTTGTAACAACAATACTTTAGTTAGGTGAAGGCCGGTCCTACCACAGATAAATAATGCCAAACCAATATGGCCTAAAGAGCCCGATAAGAATTAGAGAAACTCGATGGAGTCAAATTATTATCGCTTTTTTTATGACTGACTTTCTGGCCGGATATCAACTTAGGCAACTTATAAAGAATATAAGACACGCTTCTATATCAATTCTCTGAGTAAATCTAAGAGAAGGGTACCAATGAGACTTAAGAAACTTGACTCATAGCTAAATAAATACTATATAAATGTATACATTTTGATTTTAATTTTGACTCAGAATATAAAAAAAAAATATTAAAAAATAAAAACTCTTGCATCACCTTAGTACATCCGACATCCTTAAAATCACCCCAAGAGTGTTACATTCAATGACTGTTATATTCACAACGATGTCGTACTTCAAAGCTCCTTCAAGTATATCTCAATAACTTAATTGAATAAGCTAACAAATTTAAAATTGTTGAAGCTTAAAGCAAAGTATACGTTAATTTCAGTTTCATTATTTTAATGAGGAAACTGTTAATATTATGATTTTATAATTACTGATCTTTAAATACCAAGACAAACAAAATCAGCGAAAGTTAATTTTCCAGGTCAGTTTCAAAACAATTTAATGTATCTCGGTACACACAGAAAATTATTAAATCCATATAGCTTACCAAATTAGCAATAAGATGTCTATTGAATTATTTTAATTTATTGAAAAGTAACAATTCTTTTTTATTTCAATTATTTGGCGATGCAAATAAATTGAAATAATGACTTATCTTAACCATCCATTGACCTTACTTAAAGTTATGTACAAATTAGAAAAATTCTTAAAATAAAATTGCAATTACAAATCTGCGATGTATAATAAAAAAAATTTAAGATTAATTCTAGAATTCCTTAAGTATCGATAGCTAGGTAATTGAGACATATCAATATAATGACAGCATTTTAAAGTATTAAAAATGATAACAGGTACTTAAGGTAGATTACAAAGTTGCAGAAACAAATTACAATTACTCTTGCATTGCTGACACATGTGATAAATTAAAAATTAATCAAAAACACAGATTTGTTGAATATTCTGTATAAAATGCCTTCGGCCAACGGCTATAAGAGTAGTTATTGCCTGCTTGTTTCCAGTACATTTTAATTTAAAAGTGTTAGACACTAACCGTTGCAATATGTTCAAACGCATTGAAATAATTTAATTTGCTTAATATACAGGGTGGGACAATCAAACCACATTTGATATTGATAAATGATTTTTTTATTTATTGTACAAAAAATTGCTATAAAAGTAAAAAATTTCACTTTTTGAATATCACTCCAGAATGATGGCAACCACCCTTTTGTACACATCGTCCGAGTCTCATGCGGATATTCTCACTGATACGTTATAGTATCACCGGTGTTATCACACGAAGTTCTTTTTCAAACCGTACCTTCAGGTCCAGTATAGTTGCTGAGTGAGTCTCAAAAACCTTTGACTTGAAATATCTCCATAAAAAATAATCATAGGAGAGCAGGTCTGGAAATCTTGGAGGGCACTGAATATTTCCATTCCTACTAATGAGGCAGTTTGGGAAAAGGTCTTTCAGAAAGTTTATTGGCGCCTTGGCTGTGTGACTATTTGATCCATCTTGTTGGAAATCGTTGAATAAAGAAGGTTTTCAGCATTTAAACATAACACACTGATGTTACAGTAGCTGCATGGCATTCATCATCCTCGAAAAAATACGGACTAATTATTCCTTTCAAAGAGATTGCATACCAGACTGTAACTTTAGTCGAATGGAGAGCCCGTTCGTAAAGTTATTGAAGGTTGCAAACAACCCAATAGCAAAATTTATGATTATTAACATATCCACTGAGGTGGAAATAAGCTTCATCGCTCATTCATAGATTATCAATAAGCTGTAGTCCCCTTCAAGCAACCGTAACAAGTGCTCACAAAACCAACGTGAATCCGGGATTCAAAACATGGACTATTTGCATTTTATATGGGTGTAAGTGTAAATCATCATGCAAAATTCTCCTGACTGTTCGAGTTGAAAGGCAGATCTTTGAGAGCTTCTTGTAATCGCTACTCGTACAGCCTTCACATCCTCGGGTGTCCTAACAGTTTTTGCACTACCACCTCTTCTTCTTATTGTTTGATCACTTGTACGTAAGTTGTTAATCTAAACAAAAATAATTTTCCTACTTAAAACTGAAGCACGAGGCTGAAGTTGAAAATTTAGGCAAAACGCAGGTTGTGCAGGTCCATAACTTCTACCATTTTTAAATTCGTTGTAATATGCGAAACCTCGTTGTTCCCCAGTCCAACGTTTCATAGTTACTAAACTTTAAACTATGTGGAATGTGAAGGCCACTGCCTACTACTTCCACACACACTCCCATACAAGCTTCTTAAAAAAGTGAATTTTGACTGCCTCACCTTGTATAACCTGTAAAAAATACCATTTAAATATTTTGCAGTGGTGATTATCAAAAATTGATGTACACTTTCCCAAACTCTCTCAAACTATTTGGAATGCAGTAGTGGCAGATAATTTGAAATACGGTCAGTTCTGTACCCGCTGGATATCAAAACTTCTAAACGCGCTGAATGGTTTCTGCTTTGAACTTTTTCTTTTGTTGTGTTCAGGAAAAAGAACAATTTGCGAACATAATTACGACTGGCTATGAAACCTGGGTATCGCACCGTTTAAACGATGATACTATGCTTCAAGATGTTATTATGAGGTGGCTTCATTCCGAGGTGGAAAAATTTTTTATAGAAAGAATTGCAAACGTTTCAAGACGTTATGAGAAGTGCTTTAGTTTTCATGGCAATTATGTCGAAAAGTAATATATACTTGCAGGTTTCTAATGTGTATAAACGGGAACTCATTCAAAATTTTCCCCTTATTAGTCTATAGTAATGGTAGGATATTTACGAGACCAAGCGTATCTATTTTTGATAAAGATTTTATTTAATGATACGATGTAGTTAGTAAATGTTTTTGAGGATCGTTCTTATTTCGTGAGTAGTTTTATTATACTTATGTCACTTTTTGTCACAAAATTGTTGCAACTTCGCCATGGTCTCAAGTCCGGAAAAGGAGAAGGGTTTACAAACGAGGCTAGCGTCCTGTTTGGGGTAAAACTAAATAACGCCCACAGATCAACAATATCTGCAATAACATGGAACTGACTAAGGAATCGAGATGATGAATAAATACATTTTAGGAATAATAATGAAATATAAATGATAATGGATAAAAGTAAGAATACCCAGCATCGGAACAGAATTAATGATGAAGAGATAACCCTCGCATGGAAGAAAAACACCGTTCGACTTGGGTGCTGGAATATATTACCGTGGAATTGCAAAACACAAAGTTATACTAGAATTGATACACATAAAATAGACATATACGCAGTTTCCAAAACAAAAATGAAATAATACAAGAATAGAACACAAAAACGATGACAAAGTTGTTAACTAACAACAGCTTAACAAAAGACATAACAGTGATCACAGAAATACTCTCTAAGCTCACTACTGTTCAGTCTTGTGATGGATAAAACGGCCGGCAAGACCACCAAAGCTATGGATATAATGATAGCCTTTTACTTCCCAACAGCTTAAAGACGAAATTGGATGAATAAACAAGCCGTATACTTATTCTAAGAAAGAAAAACGGAAATTGTTGCATCTTTAAAACCATATTTGATATAAACTGGTAATTAGGGCAGAATGCACTTAACATTTTTCTCCAATCTTCACCCACGTATGCTTTCTTATTAAAAAGAATTTCTGGCAAAATCTGGAGGTAATATGATGAGTTTAAGGTGAAGTCAGGTCAATCCAAAAATTTTGGAAAAAATTAATGATTCCGCGTAGTCTCATTAGGTGCCACTAGATGGCTACACCTTCAGGTGGGCCCTGCCGCCCCAGATGGGTCACGCACCCACTATGTTACTCTACTGTCAACACACAGTGGACATTTGCGGTGTAGGCGATTATTGTGCGAGTTGCATCATTGGCTCGGCGCTGTGTTTTAGCCAATTTATCCAATTTCTATAGCTGTTTACCCAAGTCTGCAACTCACATGCCACCCAAAACCTATTCAACTTGCAATAGAACCTTAGTGTCCGGTTCTAAGCCATTTTGCAGAGCTTTCAGCCACACAGCTACCTTCAAAAGGAAAAATTCTACGCTTCTACAAGTTACACTATCACAACAACCCCGCGCCAACTCGAATACGATCAACGAAGTGGTCGATACAGTGGCTAAAGAAATCGTCTATCATTGGGAAATGGGAGGAAGCATCTACTCGCAGAATCTGGACGCCGTCAAGGTGAAAGTCAAGCGTCTATACAAGCACTACGAGAAACAAGTGGTGCAGTGATTTCATCAGCACGCGGCGAAAAAGGAGACAGACGACTGAAAAGCAAAGATATAGGAGCACCAGGCCGCATATCGTTTTCTCTTCGGCATTGCTCTTTGCCAATTTAAGCTGGGAACTGACTGCAGGTGTATGGTGTGCACCAAGCTAGTGACTAGAGTGACGTCGAGTTTCTAGACGACTAAGCGCGGCAAGCGGATCCGTCACATATCTATCCCCTTTCGTTAATTCGACTGGATCGCAGAATCTCCAGGCAAAGAGTGACAAGTTTAATTGCAACTGGAATGTCTGCTGAACCGAAATAAAGCTACGCCTCAAATAGATCTATCTGAAATCATCACCCAAGTCGGAACGTCGCCGGCTCACTGTCCCCAAATCATTTCTTGTTACCTGTGTACGCAATAAAATTACAAAACAGAGTCTGAGACATTCAACTCTCTGGCCTCCCAGTTTGCTGTACCTCACCAGATCACCAAACGTGCCATACAAAGTGGCATTGGCTTTCTGCGGTTGTTGGCAACTGCTCAGCCCGAAGACAAGCTGCAACACAATCCACCCAATGCCATTTATTTTGATGAAAAGCAATCCATTAGCTAAGAATGTGAACGGCGGGAAGACGGTGGTTTCACTCGGAAACCAGTGACCAACGAGCATGTGACGATGCTCTCGATGACTCAGGTGAACACTGAGCTGGAGTTTTGCGCCTCACTTACCATTCTCGAAGAAGACGATGACAAGAAGGTATGTTTGCTATTGTACATTACCCAAATTCATTGTATCTATTTAATTGCAGGCTGCCGATATTGCAACCCGAGTTTAAGTGGAATATTTTGAAATTGTGGAATCGACATTCAAGTGAGCCTGATGCTCGTGGGGTGTGACGGCTGCGCGATGAATGTCGGAAAGTAGACTGGTATAATTCGGTGACTCGAAGAACGTCTCAAGAAGCCACTTCAGCCGGTGATTTGTATAATTCATCCCAACGAGCTTCCTCTTCGAGCACTGATGCGCAAGCTGACGGGGAAAACGAAAAACACATAAACCTACGAAGGCCCTCTGGGCGAAGAGATCAAAAAAAACGACCTCTTAACTTTCTTATTGCCATTTTCTGGAAGAACAAGCAGAGCATTCTCTTTCCTACGTGGCTTAACGAATTTCTCTCGACATTGGTGCGCAGTGACCGAGCCCAGCTGTACCACTTGTGTCTGGTGGCCAAGACCGGCAAAATCAGCGACATCTCCAAGCAATCACTCATTTAAGAGATCCCAGCTCCTAACCACTCGCGCTGGCTGACGACCGCTTCTCACATCATCCGTCGATTCTTCGGCCGAAAAGAGACCCAACTGGGTCTCACCTCAGTCTCATGTCAACGTACATCGTCAAAGTTTGCTGCCCCATCTTTTTTCTCATTTGTAGAAACCCGATCGTTTCTTCTGGACCCTACATCTTCACCAGCTGGCGATGCGCATCTGAGGAATGCCAAGAGCTGCATGAGAGGCAGTGTACAAACTCCTCGTCAACAACGCTTACTTTGCTAATCCAGAGTAAATCATTACAGCCATGATCTAGGAGAAGGGCTCTTCTCTAAAGACGAGGGCCATTTCGTTGGTTCGCCAAGCTCGAACCAAATCGGCCATCTCTCGTCGTTCGAAAGCCGCGCCTCTGCCTCCTCGACAGTTCCACAAGCCGATAAAGTCTGAGCTCAACCAATCGGCCAATCACTACTCCCAGTTGGTTAACATCAATGTCTTCCCTGTGGAACCACCTCTTCTCAAAGGCGTTCTAGATTTTCCAACCATCTTATTCCCCCCTTCCCAAATCACTCGCAGTTGGTGGAGAAGTGTGTTCAAGATGTCCACCTCGAAGCTAAGCGCATCATTTTTGACTACGCTCGCAATGTAAATTTACTCATTAAGAAGGAGTTCAATATTTTGTATGTTATCTATTATGACAATAAAATAAATCAGTTGTTTTGTACGTTGTTAAGTAGCATTTTGAGGACCAAAACCAAATTGGGATTTGAAATGCTAGAAAAATGGGCTTTGCCATTATGTGTCGCCCGTAAATGTCCACTGTCAACAGCATCTAGACTCACTGCAAGCCTGGTTCCATAAGTGGAGAATTACGGTCAATACTGATAAATCGGCTCAAATAACCTTCACTATAAGACATATCGAATGCGCTCAAACCAGCATAAATAACACCCCAATTCAATCCATAGGAAGTACAAACCTGGCGACCTCGACCAAAAACTCAATTGAGCTCGCATATCAAAGCCAAAAGGAAGCAATTAGATCTCAAAATCAAACAAATGGCATGGTTACTTGGAAAACATTCCCAACTCTCTATCAAACAAGGTTTTGCTGTATAAAGTCATCCTGAAGCCCATATGGTCCTAGGATTCAACTCTGGGATGCGCAAAGCGACACACACTAAAATCCTTCAAAGATTCCAGTCCAAAACCCTCCGTATGCTGGCCAATGCACCATGGTACATAAAGAACGACACCTTCATAACGACCTAGGAGTTCCCTACGTAGATAGTGAAATCAAAAGGCTCTAACAACTATAGCAGTAACTTGGCAGGACACCCTAACCAACTCATTGAACAACTCTCCAATCAACCGGACATCGCAAGAAGGCTCAAACGACAATGGCTGGACCTCGCACAACCTAATCAAAACTGATGTAATCATTAGGAGACTAGCACTAATAGAGCTCCGCATGACATTGTATTGTTATATAATTTTACTTAATACTCAAATTAGGAGTAGATTGTAAATACGCATGGTTAATAAAAAATGTCCACTGTGCGTTGAATACAGCAACGTAGTGGGTGAGTGACCCTTCTGGAGCGGCAGCACCCAACTGAAGGTGTCGCCACCTAGTGGCAGCTGTTGAGACTACGCGGAATCATTAATTTTGTTCCCAAAATCTTTGGATCGACCGGACTTGATCTTAAACTCATCAGATCGCCTCCAGATTTTTCCAGAAATTTTTTACTTCCCATATCCTATAATAAGGAAAGTAATGTAATCGGCGGAAATTTGACCTACCCAGCTTTTCACATTTCTAGACGAAATATAGCCCCAGGACACCAAAAAAGTTGGTTTGGGCCATTGGTTCGTGTGTGTGTGTGTGTGTGTGTATGTGTCTGTTTGTGTATCGGTCTGTCAGTAAACAGGATATCTCGAGAACTGTAAAAGCTAAAGACTTGAAATTTGGTATGCAAGTTATAGGTAGGGCAAGCGTTTGGTAAGAATCGCAGTTTGGTACAAGTCGCAAAATCGGTCGCAAAGCGGTCGCGGATCTAAACGGTTGAAGATACAAAAAATTCATAAGAATAAAAATGACTTGTTATCACGAGATAACCATGAATTTAAAATAAAAGTTGGTAAAACAGGAACTCGAAAAAAATTGAAGCCCAGTTTTTTTGCCAGAAGTCGTGTGATACACCAGATTTTTTTAGTAAGGAGTCATAGGTGGGTGAATGTGGGTGAAGACCGGAGGAAAAACTAGTTAAGTGCATTTTGCCCTACTGATAGTTTTTGTCCGTTGTGTAACGATAGCTAAGTAAATAATTTTTCAAGTTTTTCGCGTATGTTTAATAATATCAAATTTGTCTGTTTATTATTACTAGTTACCAAATAAATTAAGGATTACAATTACCTTTTTCAAACTTTTGATCAATTATGCAATGTAACTGGAACGTTTAGTTCGCATTAAACAAAAATAGTTAAGCCAAAAGCATATTGGTGATTAACTTATAATACTGAAAGCTATCTTATTGTACTGATAACATAATTTAAAATTTTTATTAGGTAAATCTGTGCTACAAAAAATAAAATGTAGATGCTTTTGAAACGATAATTTTTTGTATGTTGCATTAAAAAAGGATTTTTAGAACACAGCTGAAGAGCTAAAATAACAAAATCACAAGCCTAAGCTGCGGAATACATTTTGTGTATTCGCAAACCTATTATCAAGAGAGTGATACAGAAAAGCCCACGAACTATGTAAGTTTTTATATGTTATTTTTTATATATTATTAGACTAAGTGCAACAACCGTTTAGTTTGTAACACATCCAAAGCAAGTCTATCACATTTGCGGATCACAACAAAAAGCCAGCTTTCTTAATACTACTTTAATATAAAAATATTATTTGCTACCTAAAAACAATATTTAATTAAGCAATTTTTTTAAATGAACAAATTAATAATATCAATTTTTACAATAATTATTTTGTTGTGTTTATATTGCAATTGAAAATTGATAACCAATATTGCAAACAACGATTTACATGTTAAAGTAAACAAAATAAAATATATTTACGTTTGTTCTTCACTTGCATTTTTACGATTGTATATTGTTTAGCAGAACATAAAAACAAATTGAAATTATCGTTTGCAAATAAGATAAGAGTTTGTTGTAATTCTGTTTTGTAACAATTTTGTATACGATTGTCCAATTTGTTGTTGATTTGTCAAATATTTCATTAGAATTATAAGCCACACTGGGTTAATTACATTGGTTTATTTTATTTTAAATTTGAATAAACACAAATACTTTAAATGCTTTTCTCCAAACTTGGAAATAGAGAAAATCTCAAACAAAATGTTTAAAGCTGCTTGGAAAATAAAAATATAACCCATTTATACTATGAAATTACTGCGCACTGTTATTACAGGTGTGATTAAAATTTATATGCTTTTTTTGTAAAATTAAGTATAGGTAACGGTGTTCTACAACACAGGTTGACTCTAACACGTCTAGCGAAAATTATTGTATAAAATTGTGTGTATTTCTACTATTTAACATATGTATGCAAGTATTAAAAAATCCAAATTACGCATTGGATGAAGACCCAACACAAACTCAAAAACAATTGGCAAAAGCGTTAAATGTGTTCCAAGAAACTATTAGCGACCGATGGGAAAAATCCAAAAGAGGGGAAGATGGGTGCCACATCAATTGAATGACAAGCAAATGGAAAATCGAAAATCATCTGAAATGCTGTTTCAAAGGTTTGATCGAAAGTCGTTTCTGCATCGAATAGTGACGGGTGATGAAAACTGGATTTATTTCGAAAACCCTAAGAGCAAAATGGTTATCACCTGGAGAAGCTGGCCCATCCCTCGCGAGACCGAATTGTTTTGGCAGGAAAACGATGCTCTGTGTTTGGTGGGACCATAGTGGCGTGGTGTATTATGAACTGTTGAAACCTGGTGAAACAGTTAATAGTGATCGCTACCGACAACAAATGATCAACTTGAACCATGCATTGATCGAAAAACGTCTAGAAAAAAACCGGTCAAGGAAACATTGAAAGCGCTTGGGTGGGAAATATTGCACCCGCCGTACTCTCCAGACCTCGCACCGTCTGACTATCACCTTTTCCATCAATGGGCTCTGAATTAATAGAGCAGCACTTCGCCAATTTCAAAGAAGTTAAAAAATGGATCGATGGATGAGAATGAGATTCATAAATTGCCTGAAAGATGAACAATATGTGCAGAATTAAATGGTCAATATTTTGAATAAATAAATTTTTCCATTGTATCGAAAATTATTCATTTTTTTCTAAAAAATCGCTAAAGACTTTCCGGTACACCTGGTAGGCCTAGGTATCTTGCTTCTGTTTTAACGGGTTCAGGCGTACCATTGATATTGACTAATATAGATACTAGTTCTCAGAGTGAGTGTAATTTGGATTGACTTAAACTGGTTGATTTTGTATCTGAGCGAAAATACTGAAAAATATAAGGCTCATATTCTTAATTGCTGTAGGGTTGGTCCGCACAGACCGTAATTATACCATGGCAAAATATTTGGACAATCGGTTTCTTTTACCTAACTAAATTATAGAAAATATTTTTCCTCCTCTACATTCCTTAAGATATGTCTAGAGTCAGGTTGCAGTTAGCCATGGTAATACGCATTTCTGACTACCCAAGTTTGTCGATGTGTACCTGCCACGGATATCGTGTATATTAAAATGTGTATTTGTACATTGGTTGCGTTTTTATTTACAAGCCAACACCCTAATACCTACAATTTTAAGTCGCCATTTAGCAAATCAATTACTAATTCGGTGGAGATGATGTTGCAAATTAGGAGATGCAGCAACAACATTTTCATGTGTAGACAAGGTGGCAGTATTATTAGCAAAAGTTACTACAACAGTGTTATCGGTTTTAGGTATGTCATCTGTGTAAACGAAATAAAGAAGTGGACTCGGGACACTGCTTTGGAGAACACCAAAATGAATAGGTCATGTTTAACAGAGAAATATTGGTCTGTTAGGTAGGTTTAAAAATAATTTGATAACAGCAGTTTTAATTTATAAAGCGCATCTACACATTATCAAATGCATGAGAAACGTTTACGATCCTTTGAATTTGCTGTGTGGTAGAATGGTTCTTACGAAATCCAAATTGATGGAGTAGCAGTTGGGTAAATGTATCTAATTTATCATAGAGACTTTTGAGTAAAAAGCTTTTTAATACTTTGGTCATAGTCAGTAGTCAACCAATCCGTCGATAGGACGTGACTTTTTCAGGTTCTAGATACAATCAAAATGTGTTAATATTTCCAAAGAATTGGATAATAGGGGATACTAAGCATGCGATTATAAATAGTTGTTAACACCACAATAACTATTTTAGGCAGCATCCTGTATCAGATTGCATCCTGGCGCGTTATACTGATTATGCGTTTCAATGCATGATTCATAGATGATGACATTTGGCACGGTGCATTCAGGAATTTTTAAATTTGAACATCAAAAACAATTTTATCTGCTACAAATGGAGTAAAGACTGTAGCTAAGTGTTCTGCAGATGTTTCTGCTTTTTTCCAATTACTACTTGTCCATTGGTCATTCACTTCTTTAATAAGTCGTTTGGCAGTCTGGGGACGCTTAAATTTTTTAATAGCTCTCTAAATTGTGTGACGTTCTTGCTCTAATTTTTATGATATATTTAGTGAAATTATCATTTTGGTTCTTTCATAGTATAGCGCAAAGCCTTTGTAATTGTTCTCAAGCACCCAAACCAGAATATTATAGCAAATCTTGACTTAGTTGTTATTTTAATCTTCTTCAATTGCTGAATTATCACCAGGCGTTTTATAAAATTGTTTTGATAAATAGCGACAAATTTTTAAAAATAGTCCTAAAGTACTGCATAGATCGTGTGCCATGGCATGCCGGCCATTGCTCAAAAAGTGCTTGTTTAAAGTCTCTGTAGAATTTTAGTGTGCGACGGTTTTGTATAACTCTAAATTTGTACCCTGTAAAACCGTACAAAAGGCCATACAACTTTATATATCATATTTTTACTTAAAATTCCCGTCTAAGCAGCCAGAAGATTTGTTTAAATTTTAAGATAAGTGGATTTTATTTGCCTCTAGTGTAGCATTGAAGATAAATAATACTAGATACTTGACTTCAGTATTTTGTGGTATATCTGGGTTGTTTATTATGGGTTTGTTAAGGCTTACCACTATTTTTTATTTGCTGGATTCGTAATAAGATGGTTTACTTTTGTCAATATGACCGCTAACCCAATAACTTGTAGACTAATTATTAGGAAATGCAAAAATGGTAGTCTCTTAATTTTATTTTTAATCTACTCATAATGAGTAATAAGTAAATTATATAACAACATATTTCATTTGAGGGAGATCTAACTAATACTTTTCTACCAAAATAAAGTTTTAAAGCAGTTACAACTTCTGATTTTGCAGTCATCTTCTATCCAGTATTCTTAAGGCTGGTCGTTGTTTTACTATTTTAGTTGGGCAAGTAGATTATAAATGTATGCTACTAAAGATTTTCTAACATACCTGATTTTGTATGGGATGCCCAGGTCTTAATGTATGGTTTCAATTGGGGCATGCTATGTGGCATTAACTATTATTTGAAAAACCTTAGACTGGAATGTGTATAATAAATATTTTCTTATGATACGCTTCTATACAGCTACTAACTTAAGCACCATATGCACATATGGATTTTCAAATAATTTTTTATGAAAGAATTATAATAATGGTAAGGCTCTTAACACCGCGTTGGGACACGGTTTGCAAACTGACAGGTTAAGGTTCTCATATGTTTGCGGTCGTCGCGCATCATCTCTAATACGTAGTGATGTGACAAGCACCGAGCCTTTGAAGACCGCTATTATTACCGCTTGAGTAAACGCAGGTAATCAATTATTTTCAGTGACTGAGTAGTCCACGCGCCAGGAAACAGAGAGGGACGGGAATGAAACCACTGGACCACTCTGGCGGTAAAGAAAGAATTATATTCTTAAATATATACATCACACTCAAATAAAATTCTCTATATCCACTCTTCTTAAAAACATGGTGCATGAAACCAGACAAGGTATAGCTAAACTGCTACGTACAACTGTATATCAAAATCAAATATTAAGGTCTTCAAATGACCTAACATAAAAACTCTAAACAAAATAATAATATTACAGTTTTTTTTCCGGCAAACAAAAACAACGCTACAGTGATCCTAAACACAACAGACTACATTGGTAAGATATAAAATTTATAAGAATGTTACCAGTATTGTCATGTATTTAGCAATCCCACCACCTACTTTGAAAAGAAAACAAAATTCTTATTATTAATGCAAATCTGCAATACAATAGTAAAAAACTACTCACAATCCGAAAAAATCTTTAAAACTCCAAAATCATATAGTTTTCCAAAAATTCATAAAGAGGATGCTCCTTTACATTCGGTTTTATCAACAACCCAGCTAGGTACCTCGCTAAAATTCTTCAACCTCTTATAGAGGAAATGTTCTTTTTTTTTGCAAATATGTTATGGTCAGCTTAGATCCCGTCTCTCTGCTTACCAACATCCCAAATCATGACAACTTACAGTTATTAAAAACAATTTACAATGTAAATAACAATATCTTCTTCTTAATTAAACATTGTTTATTCAATACTTACTTTACCTTTTATTCAGTATAATTCAAATAAATATCAGCGATGACGGTAGAGAAACACCGACCCATCATATTAGTTCTCGCGGCTATCAAACGCATTTTGACAAGCTGAGGTCAGACAACAAATTAAATTGACGAATAAGCATTGATTATTCCACAATACAACAAAATCATCGCATCATCACTAAACTACTGGAGTGTATGTAAATATAAATGCATATGCAAGCATTTAATAAAATCTGGCACATACAAATCAAACAAATGTTTCAAGTTAACTATACTTAACTAAAGACATTTTAAGTAAAAATTGACAAATATGTATCAGACACTATTAAATCGGTGCTTGTGGAACATCCACAAAGTAATGTGTTGTAGTAATAAATACCCTTTACCTTGTTTTGAATTCCATTTAGAAGAGCAGAGAGTGCGCGGAGAACGAACCGCATGATCGTCGGCTGCAAACATTCGTATCTAAGCCAAACATTGATCGTGTAGACGCGATTATTCGTAAGAATAGGCGGAGCACCGTCAAAGAACTTGGATAAATGCTGTCCACCCGTATTGCTAGTGTAAAATATATCGTGAAAAACCACCTGAAAGTTGAATATACGATGGGGTACCACACCATTTAACGGACGTAAATAAAATGATGCGTAAGCAAGCTGCCAATCATTTCTACAGCTGTTTTAAGACGAAAGTGATGCATTTTTAAAGTCTCTAGTAACCACCAATAAAACATGGGTGCACTACTTTATTTCCGAGTCCCAGCAGTCATAACATGAGTCTCGGGATACCAATTGTCCGAAATGAAAGGGGTTATCTATGTAGATTTTCTGACGGATTCTAGAACAGTTAATGCAGCTTTTTATTTAGACCTCTAAGCAACAGACGTGAAGGAAGAGATCCGATCCAAGCGGAACACGGGTGGAAAGCAGGCACCCTTATTTCAAGACAATTCACGCCCCTACACGACCAAAAATAATAAAAACCCTTTGGAAATTAAAATGAAATCTTTTGTTACATCCGTCGTACAGTCCAAATTTGGCCCCAAATGATTTCTACCTGTTCGAATAACTTAAACCAGACTTGCAAAGCATGAGGTTTGCGGACAACCAAGTTATCATCCAGATTGTTTAGAAGTGGATACGTCGCCAACAAAAAGCTTTTTTTTTGAAAATGGCATTAGGATGCTTCCAGAACATTGAAAAAATGTATTGACTGCGGGAGGAGTACATTGAAAACTGACATGTGCATGTGAGTGTTCGGAAATTTGTTTTTATATAAAACATCAGTTCCGGTTATACTTAAACTGCCTTTATCGATTGAATTTGTTTTATGCATTTCTCTTTGAAGCCTATATTTCAATGCTTATGACACTTAGGAAAAATCTTAAGACATCTGTAAATTCAATATTTTATTATATCAGCTAAAAGATTTCATGATATAGATTTTAAAAAAGCTTGTGTGTGTATGGAAAAATATATTTTTAAACTATTTAGTGACATAAATAAGAAATTAACATTAATTTTTGCATACCATATATATAAACAAAATTGTAATTATATATAAAATTATATTTATTTATCTATTTATAATCAATAATTTTATTTACCTATATAGCCTGTCACTTCTTTTTGTTTATTGCCGTTCTTGTTTCTTCATTTCATGTTACTCCCCTTTTGTTTAGATTTTTCAATATCACACTGTTCCATGTATTTTTTGGTCTTCCTCTATATTGTTTTTACTAACTGTACTCTTTTTGTTCGTCTTCCTTCCTCCATATTTTTACGTCCAAACCACCTTAATTTCTGTTTCTCAATACTTTTCAAAATGGGATGTACGTTTAGCTTTTATTTTGTCAGTTTATTTCTTATTTTGTCCTTTCTAGTAACTCCTTTCACCGCTCTGAGGTATTTCTGCTCTTCGTCCGGTTATTTGGAGTATATCTTTCGCATCTATAAGTTAATATTGGTTTGTGCACTGTATTAAACATTGTAATTTTTGTTTTTTTGTATTTTTTTCTTTTTACAAATATTTTATTTAACGTATAATCTAACTTAGCCGTATTTTCTATTTTATTGTTTATTCCCTTGTCTTCTGTTCCATCTTTGTGTATGTTTACTCCTAACTACATGAATGTCTCTGTTTTATGCTTTTTTCTCTATTTCACTTTTTATTTTTGTCGTTTTTCCTCTTAAATTATTATATATATTATTAATAATTATTATTAAAGCGCCAAGGAAAAACACAAGTTGTGAATCAAAGATGCAACGAATTTTAATGGTTGAGGGCTTTTTGGATTAGTCTTGAAGAGGCGGGGTGCAAGTTACAGTTTTGAATGTGATCTGAATCAACCGTGGTTAGATAATAACAGAAGGGGTGATATTTTGACCGAATATGGTATTGCCAGGGAAGCGCGCGCAAATTGGGGCCAAGAGCAAGTTAATAAATTATTTGACTATAAATAGGATGTATCTTACGTCAGACCGTGTTCGTATATAATTAAAATTATAAATATACGAGGGTTATTTTTTTCTAGGTCCGATTGGTCGCTAAAGGAAAGCCTCGGGGAAAATTCGCTAGGTGTGCGCAGACGTCTTGCGCCGTGTCTGTAGTTAGCCCGGGGAACGCGTCGATTCACGGTTGTCATTTTTGAGTAGGTAGGGAGCACATAAACATGCTTCTAAAAATAGAGTCTCCCGCCAAATGTGAATTGCGTTCAGTCATTCGATTTCTGCATGCTGAAGGAAGCAATGCAGCTGAAATTCATAGACGAATGAGTAAAGTGTACGGAGAAACGTTCATGAGTGACAACAAAGTGCGGAAATGGTGCAGAAACTTTGATGCTGGACGCACAGATGTTCATGATGCAGGCGGCCAGGGAGGAAGCCAGTGTCAACCGATGATCTTGTTCAGCGCGTGGATCAGCCGATTCGCGGAAATCGTCGGTTCACAATTTCTGGGTTGAGTGATTTGTTTCCGGAAATTTAACGATCATATCTCTATACCACTGTGAGTGAAAGACTCGAGTATCGCAAACTATGCGCGAGATGGATTCCCAAGATGCTGTCTGACCATCACAAAAGTCAGCGAATGGGCGCCGCATTAACCTTCCTCCAGCGCTACCATTACGACGGAGATGAGTTTTTGGACACAGGAGATGAGACATGGGTCTATTACGAAACTGAAGAAACGAAAGAGTAATCCAAACAGTGGATGCATTCACACTCTTACAGTGTTTTGGGACCGTAAAGGTGTTCTCTTGGTGGAATTCATGCCACGTGGCACAACCATCTTGCAGCGTTTTGGATGGGAAGTTTTTGATCACCCACCATACAGCCCTGACTTGGCTCCCTCATATTTTCATCTCTTTGTCCACATGAAACGCTGCCTAGGAGGACAAACTTTCGCCACAGACAACGAGCTGCAGACCAGCGTACAGAATTAGCTGAAAACACATGCGGCTACTTTCTATGATGAAGGTATTGGAAAATTGATACTACGCTACGACAAATGTATGAATCGGACCGGCGATTACGTCGAAAAGTAGCTTAATGTTGTATCACATTGTTCCATATAAAATTTTCTTGATGCTGACTGTGATTTTCATTTAGCGACCAATCGGAACTTGAAAAAAATAACCCTCGTATTAAAATGCTCAAAAATAAAAAATATGTTAAATGTACATATTTATAACAGATCCGAGGTATTTATAAACTATAAAGAAATGAAGGCTTTAAAATAAGAAAAGCTTTATTACAACGATGCTGGGAAATACGCCAACCAGAATATGTGTTCTTTGTTGACTATGAAAAAATATTTGACTGGGTACAGCACATAAAATTAATTAACACGTTACAACATGTCTATTTCCATAACAAAGACACTAATGAGGTTCACATTAGATGAAGTGTGAAACGTAGATGCATTTTATTGCTCATCTTTTAATATCTACTCAGAGATTATTTTTAGGAAAATACTAGATGAAGGAAAAGGAATCAGAATTGGAGAAATTGAACAAATTACGTAATATAAGATATTTCGATGATATGGTGAAATTGACTGAAAGCTTTAAAGACTTTTAGAAGATGTTAAACAAAATGAATGAACAAAGATTACAAAAGGGTTAACTATAAATGTTAAAAAACTAAACTCTTAGTGGTCAGTAATATTGATGTAGTCTCAGTGACCTTATAACCCAATGGTTTGAATATACTATAATACTTAGTTTATCGGATATGTAACAGATTAATAAATAAAATAGGGCATACGTCTAAACTAAATTAACAAATGTTAACCATAACCGAAAAAAGAACTTTTAATAATAATAAAGCGAAGAAAATTCCAGTATTAGAGAAGACTGAAATACGAACTGCTTAAGTTAATACTAAATGAAAAACCTGCATCTGTGCATTGGAATAACGACCGAACAGTTATCGAAACCAAAATATAGAAATTGTCGATATGGTGATTCAATGAATGAGTCAATTAACATTACACTTTATTGCTCTTCGATGTACATTTGTAAAACTAAATAAAACGCACACAAAACAAATTTATTTTATGCCCGTTCATTACTAGTTATATTTAACTATGATGTAAATATATGAAACAACTAAAAATAAGTCGTGTTGAAACTGCCACCTACTGCGCCCTCTAGCGCATATTATATTATTTCATAAACTGTTAACACAACTGTAATCAGATAGTAGATAAACAACGCATTTTACGTTTTTCTCTAAACTTTATTGAAGGCAGCACACGATGACAAGCAGTCAGAGAGCTCAGGTTTCTAATTAATACGCAGATGTTTTTGTAATAGGCAGGGAGGTGTCGATAATCTCGGTAGTGACCTAGCTATTAGCTGCAGCCAGTAAGGCGCTAATTATGTGACAGTATATGGATAAAACAACTTAATATAAAATTACCCAGCGCTAAATCAGCTATTTAACAAAATACAGACTGGCGCAGATAACCCTCTAGATTTTTGCAATAATTACAATTTATTGATGCGAATGCATGGGTAAAAAAATTTAACAAATTTTGTGTAAAAAATAGTTCTACTATACAAGTTTACCAAACAATTAGGTTAACAAATTTTATTACTAAATGTGACTAATTTTAATAACTTATATTCAAAAATTGTCAATGGATGCCTTATAAAAATATCTACTAGCATCACTAAGATGTGCATAATTTTAAGTAAAAATTACATATCATGGTTTTTTCAAATTTATGCCTAGCAAAACTATAAGATCAATAACAACTAACACTAATATAAATAGAAACTTTAATAGTAACGCTTCCTTATACCCAACAGCAAAAAATAATTTTAAATATTCAGACAAATTTTTTTTTAAAATATGCAAAAATTGAATTTCATTCAAAGAGCGAAACCCATTAGGAGAATGATAGCCATGTATGAGTATAGTTTATTATTTGTTGTCCTTGACATATTTATTTAGAGCCGATCATTTTGTTTAAGTGCTAAAGAGAATCATTAATTTGAAAATAAAGGTTGCTTTAAAAAGATTTACTTCTTCTTCTTCTCTAATCCCTTATGCTCTTTCGAGCGTCTGATAATGGTCTCTAGCCCCGTATCCATTCTCTCCATCTCGTCCTGTCTCTCGCTATTGTTTTAATTTCCTCCAGTGTCATACCTTTTTCTACGGCTATTTCTTTGATTTGGTCCATCCATTTTTTTCTAGGTCTGCCACTTCGTTTTTAGGTGGTTTTCCCGCTTCCATGAGTCTTCTTGCAATTCTCTTTGGTTTCATTCTTGTCAGGTGCGCAAACCGGTTCAGCTGCCTCTTCTTAATTTTTGCTTGTATTGGTTCTTGTTTAATGGTTTCTCTTATGTCCTCGTTTCTCACTCTGTCCCACTTAGTCTTTCCGACCATTCTACTGAGGCGTTTATTTGAACCTTGTCTTTCTTCCTAAGTGTCAATGATTCGCTGGGATAAGTTATTGTTGGAAGTGTTATCGTATTATATATTTTCTTTTTCACCTCTAAGTTTTATTCATGGTGTAATAGATTCTTGACGATTTGTTCGCTCTGTTTGCTAATTCTGCATTCATTTTTCCATTCTCTGTTATTATACTTCCAAGAAATTCAAACGTCGATATTCTCTCCAGTTTTTTGTCTCTACATTTTATATCCTTGTTGTTTTAATCATCTTTTTGTTTCTCATTTACAATCATGGTCCTGGTTTTGTTTATTTTCACTTCTATATTCATAGTTTTTATTACAGTCGTCCATGCATTCACCAACCTCTACATTTTGCTCTTGGTATTGGAGATTACTATCGTCATCTGCATAGAGTATACTACTTAGCTTTATTGCTTCTAAATTTTTATATCCAATTACTGTGTCCAGTTGGCTGTATTTTTCTGTTATTCTTTTGGTTATCCTGTCCCTAATAATCATGAATAATAAAGGGTTTAAGCTGTCGCCTTGCTTGATGCCTTTATTTATTTCGAACACTTCCAATCTCTGCCCCTTCAATTGTACCTTTGCCTTGACTGTTCTATATGAACTTCTTATTGCTCCTATCAGATTCTTATCCACATTCAGTTCATTCAAAGTCCTCCAAATTTCCCTTCTATCTACTCTATCGAACGCAGTTTTAGATCCACAATTGTTAGATACAATTGTTCTCCTTCTTCAATTTTTCTTTCGATTATGTTTTTGTATATATATATATATATATATATATATATATATATATATATATATATATATATATTGTCACCAGTTTACCTATTCGGTCTGAAAGCTGCCTGTTCTTCTTCTAATATTGGTTCTATATAATCTCTTAACCTTTTTTCTAAGATTTTAGTGTATATTTTAAAACGAGTTTGAGCTATTAGCTTATAATTCTCGCATTGGGACTGCAATCCTTTCTTGTAAATTGGTACTATTAGGATATTTTCCCAGTCTCTCGGTATTTTCTGTTCTTCCCATACTTGTCTACAGATTTTCTAAAACTATTCTATACCATTTTGGCTCGTCCATTTTAACATTTCTGGGGATATGTCGCCCTTTCCACTGGCTTTACCTATTTTTATTTTTGGATTGCGTCCTCTACTTCTTCCCTCTTAATTGTTTGTTCCAAATTTATTTGTTGTATTATATTATCTTCTAATTCTACTGTTGTATTATACATATTTTTATAATAATTTTTTTATGTTTCTAGAATTACCTTTGTATCAGTTTGTATTTGTCCCTGGTTATTTCTTATTGCTTTTATGTCCTTGTTATTACCTCCTCTTAATCTCTTTATTCTCGTCGTTTATTTTGTGTAGTTTTGTTATCTCTTCACCTATCTTCTTCAAGGATTTCTTTCTTTTGTATTTCCCGTCAACCACAATTTCTCTTGTTTTGATGTATCTTTTTCACGCTATTTTTTTTTTCGTTTGCCATTCTTCTTATATCTTCTGTCCACCAGCTTGTCATTTTCGTGTGGTTGTTTTGGTTTCTTATCTGACGTACATTTTCCGATACCTTCTTCAATGTTTCCTTGAAAGTTCTCTATCTTTTCTCTAGTGTCTATGTTGTGTGTAAATTTTTCTTTTTTTGTAATTCTTTGTCTGTATCATTCTAGTATTTTCCTCTACTTTTTGCGTTTTTGATTTTATTTAATGCCAGCTTACTAAAGTTTCTTACTTCTTGTTTGTTGGTTAATCTGGCGTGATACTTTGTCGTTACTGATTTATGTTGCATTTTTTGGCTTCTTTTTTTGTATCTTCTCTGCTAAATCTTGTGTGTACGTTATATAGTCCATTATGGTTTTGGCATTGCGTTCCCCTGCAACAACACTATACTTGTTCTCTAAAGGTTGGTTCTACAGTGTGTTTATCGAGTCAATGCTAATATAATAAAAATAATTTGCGCGCCTCGATGCAACCTAGCAGTTCATCAGAAGGGGCTATAATGCACTTGTATGACGAAGAACAAATTTACTGACTAAGTTAGTTGAAAATTACGCCAGTAAATAAGAACACGTATGTAGTGTTGTGATCGCATCTGCAATGACTAAGTAACTACAGCAGCGAATCTGCTTCAATTTTATCGTGAAGCTAAAATTTTCTTCCGCAGAAACTATTCTAATAATTCAGAAGCTTTAAGACATAATGCAATGAGAACAGCACGAATAAAGTCATAATTTAAACGACTCAGGTATAGCCGGAAATTTGTTGAAGGTAATACATGTTCTTTAAGACTACAGCAAGCAAAATCTTTTTTTACGATATCTCAAACCAAACCACCCTATAGTTGCCCTAAGATTCTTGACTGTTTCCTAAAATTAAATTATCTTTGAAATTAATGCCTTTAGATATGGAAATGATTCTGATCACAAGATACTTATTTTGAAAGAAACTGAGGCTACAAACAATATTTTTTTAGTTTTTTACTATTTTAACTAAAAATATAAATACTATTTTGTTATGCTAGTTATAATGTTTTTGTATCATACAGGGTGTCCTACGAGTTGATAGAGAAACTTTAGATACAGGTTCTATAGGCAATTCTAAGCAAAAAATATTTGATAATTTTTTTCAAATTCTCAAATGTTTCACTGATATGAAGGTTCAAAGTTGCATGGGTAATTTGCTCTATTTTTATGGAAAAATGTTAGACTTATAGGGAGAAATTTATGTTTTATTTTGTGATTTATGTCAAACTCTTCTTTTACTCTATTCCATTTCTCTCGGCATAGCTTCTCTAATATAAATCAGATATTCAAATAAATTCCTTGTTTATCATTTTGTGCAGTTAGTTAAATTGCTTTTATACTGCCATATGAAAACACTGCCACTCATTTATATACCTGAATCTAGTACAGCAATGTGCACGCAGATTAAAAAGATCTATATAACAAGAGAAATTTTTTTTGAAGCTATTGGTCATAAAGAGATGTGGAGATACGAACACTTTATTATAGAGGCTCACAATTTGTTGTTATAAAATATTTTTTAATGTTTTTTTAGTATTGGTACATTATAGTAATAAATTTATTGCTGTAGATGTAAGTACAGTATTGTTTTCAATAATTGCAATTTGAACTTATAACGTAGATTTAAGTTCGTTAATCACATTTATTATTTAGATTGAAACATAAACGCTATTTAGAGCTGCATATTTACAATCTACTCATTAAAAAGTCTAGAGTAATAAACAAATTGGTTGAGTGAGTTACGCTTGAAGGAAGAAACTATCCAGTGACGATGTCCAGCTGTCTTCGTCTGCTTGGATCAGGTTCTTAGGCTATTTTCGTTTCAATCTTCTGATTGACCGCTGCTCTTCTGAGAATTCTTGGATTAGAGTGCAAGAAGGGTATTCCAGTGTAGTACAAAAGAAAACCCCAATTGCTGTATGAAGCTCAACATTATCATGACGCAACATACATAACTGATTACCCGCGGGGAAGTTTTAGCAACCGTTAATGGGCGAATGTTCTCCTAAGACGCATTATTTCCCCTTCATTTTTAAGTTTCTTGTTCGCTCAAACATCGTTTATGCTATGCGTAAAGTTGAGTCTTCTTAAGGATATTGTCCTTGAACTGCAACATATTTTTTAAATTCTGGACACGCTCATTTTCATTTATATTACAGCACGTAAAAAATAATTTCTATTTATATGTGATTCATACACAGATATAACAGTAGATAAAACCTAGCTCCTTCTTCGATAATTATCCTATTTCGAAAAATCATTTCCACAATTATTGAAATCTTAAAAAAACAGTGTTTGCCAATTATTTACTTCGAAACATATTGTAACAATAATTGTGAAAATTAATATACTTCAAAATGTGCTAGTAGTAAATTTTTATCTACATTTAATAACTTATACTTACTTTGTAATGTTATAAATTATATTATATAAATATTCTTTCTATATTAAATATTAAACTTCAGTAATTATTTTATTTGCTTATAAACCCAAGTAAGTCTTAGTTTTGATATTTTTGCTTTAAATGCCATTTTCTCAGCAAAATTTTGCTAGTTCTTTCATTTGTAATCAACACATTTTGTATAGCATTATAAAATGCAAAACGTAGCTCTAATGTAAAAGGATTTAAAAAAACAACTTTTTTTCACTGTTTTGGCTGTATCCAGCAGTTTTAAAGTTTTACTTGAACATTACAAAATAAGCAATAAAAAATCTCGTAACCCTTTAGTAAGCGAATAATTTCACATAAAATGTAAAAGAAAAACTTAGGATTTCAAAGATAAAACATTTAGGTAATAAATTTTTTAAATTTTTGTTGTCAACTATTACGTGTTCATACTTACTGCGACAAAGATTTTCTATAAGAACTTTTAAAAGTAGAATTGCATTAGAATTAATTTATTTTTAGTTATAGAAAATAAAGTCATCTAGTGTAAATAGTAATCTAGTGAAAATGTCGCTTTTATTGCCAATTTTATTTTTAAACCTTCTGCTGAATTGTAAACATTGAAAAATTATATAAAGTTGTGAATCTTGGAACTTTTGTCAAGGTAAATTGCAAAACTGGCACAGATCTTAATAAATCCTGCTATTTTAGTACTAAATTAGCAGTAGCAGTAAATTTTCTCAAAAAAGTTGTTTTAAACCATAACATAAATGCTTTTAAAAAATTATTTGCGTAGGCAAACAAACAAATAATTAGTTACATATAATACTTCATGATAGGGTATCATTTTCAAACTAAAAAATGGTAAGTCAAGAATTCAGTATTTAGATAATCTTTACAGAAGACTGTAACAACACATGATAACCAAACTTTTATTGTTAAAAACCGGCACTTTTTAGCTTGTTCTTTATATACATTATAAAAATAGAAACACTCGATTGAAATACACATGAACGTAGTTAGCAGCAGGTACATACAGGCCATCACAAATGGTGTGCTCTGTTCTGAATTTACTTACAAAAATCCAATTAAACTTTTTTTATTGTATAGCGAGAAATAGATGGTATAAATAGATGAATACATCGATGGATACACAATTAGAATGTCTCTAGCACTTTATGGGGCCTACAATTTAATCAATAAAAAATCTGATAAGTGAATTGTTGCGATGGAATTTAGTAGTTAAAAAATGATTAAATTCGTATTACACTTTAAGAGTAATACTCCTCTGCTTTAAATCGGTGCTATGTCATTTAAACAAACAAGGCAAACAAACACCACACAGAAGTTAAAAGAAACTCATCGTATAAAGAAAACAAAAGTATTCAATAAGTTAAGAAAGGTAAAACAGTCACTTTTCGAATCTCCGAATGGGGGCAACTGAAAAAGATTTATACGACAAAACAACAAATATCGGAACATGGAATATAAAAACTTTTAAGTACTAGAAGACTTAAAAATTTAACGTTAAAGACAAAGATTTCACGATAGTGAAAATAAATGGTGGCAGAACGGTAACTTCTGAAGTAATAAACAAAATTATACATACAACTGCAGTAAGAGAAAATGTAGTAGTTGTAATACTTTTAAATGTAAAATTTGGAAACAGAGTTAAAGACTACATTTTACACAATAAAAAATTATGGTGGTAAAACTAGAATCAAAACTAACATAAATTGTAGTAATTCAAATATGTATGCCAACAGCTAACTACGAAGACGGCAAAATTAAAAGGATGTATAAAGATATAAATACAAAGTTAAGATAACCAAAAAAGATGAAAATATGATCATATAAGAATGTTGAAACACAATAGCAGTATCGCCAAAGAGAAAACAAGATAAGGATTGAGCAAGAGAAACGGGAGGGAAGCAAAACACTCCCTTCAACACCATACAAAATGCTGGTCTACTTGAACCATGCATATAACAGAGGAGCCTAACAAATTGATTATATTATAACAAAATTAAAGCTTAAACATAAAATTCAGGGCCACAAAAGTCATTCAAGTGCAGACATATGCAGTGACCACAATTTAGTTACGATAAAAATAAAGCTCGCACTTAAAAAAGTGAGGAACATAAGAGTAGCTGGCTGGAGTATTGAAAAGTTAGGAGACATCGTACAATAAAGACTTTCAAAATACTATCGATAATTGTGGACTAGCGTAAGCTATTTAAGGTTAATATCAAAAAAGAAGTAAGACAAGGATGTAGATTATCAGCATCTTTATTTGATATATATACGGAGATGACATTGTATTTCTGGCAGAAAGTGAAGAAAAATTAGAAGAAGCATTAAATAAGATGAAGCATATACTAAAACAAAGACATAACAGCAAAACAAATAAAGCAAAAATAAAAATAGTTGTTTATCGGCAGCTTGAACATGGGCAAACATAATGGGACTTTCATTAAGAATGATAGGATTTTAATTTTACATAAAACAACAAAATTTTGACATATCAACTTAATTCTTGCTTTATTTTGAAGCTCAGACAATGCAGTTATGTTTGGAATAATGTACTGTTCAAATGTCCACCACGGACTCGTTAACACTGCGCACCCGATCGCTCCAATTTCTGATCACTCTGTCCATAATTCCGGCTGTATTTCGCCAATAACTTAACGAGTATTCTCTTCTAAGTGATCCATAGACTGTGGCTTGTTGGAATAGACTTGTGCTTTCACATAGCCCCAAAGAAAATAATCCAGGGATGTCAAATCACATGACCTTGGCGGCCAATTCACAAATACTTGTCGTGAGATGATCCAATCGCCAAACCTTTCCCTCAGCAAAGCGAGAATAGCATCAGCTGTATGACACGTAGCGACATCTTGTTGGAACCACATCTCTTAAATATTGATGCTCTCAAGATCTGGTCATAGAAATTCGAGTAACATGGTCCTAACGATCACCATTCACGGTTACGGCTGTCTCATTCTCATTTCGAAACAAATAAGGTCCGATGACGCCGCCATACCATAAACCGCACCAGATAGTGAGTTTTTCGGAATGCAACGGAACTCCATGTAACACTTCTGGGTTGTCGTCGCACCAATAACGGCAATTTTGCTTATTAAGAAAGCTATTCAACCAAAAATGTGCCCCAGTCAGCAAATTTACGACGCAATCTGTGATCATTTGGCTTTAGTTCTTGAGTCAATACGACTGTATAAGGATGCAACCCCAGATCCTTACGTAATATTCTCCAAGTTGACGTCTAAGATAGCTCCAATTGTTGCGATCGTCGTGAAGTCGACAAATTTGGATCATCGGCAACACTGGACGCTGCAACTGCAATTTTCTCATCACTTCGCACGTTTCGTTGTCTTTTTGGTGGCTTATTGTCTTGTAAAGTTAACTCACGTTCAAATTTTGCCGCAGTGCGGTGTATAACCTGCGCAGAGTACCGATGACGGCGACCCAATTCTCGATTAAATAAACGTTGGGTACCCACAACTGATCTACCAATTTGGTAATATTTTATTATTACTTCCAACCGATCGAGAGGAGTCAAACGCTGCATCATAAAACTGCACACTATACTAAATATAGTAACACCTAGAAACAAAAAAATGTGTATTAGAAACCGAGAAATCTCTATTTGAAAAACTATCACTCATATTGAAAGACCCTTTATATAAAAATAGGAAATCAAAGAATAAACTTAAAAGTTTTACAATTTTAAGCAGCCTTATAACAGCAGATTAAAAGTATAAAACAAAACTAACTAGCAAAAAAACGTTCTCAAATGATTCTTTTGAATAAAACACAAAAGATTGGAACATTTAATTTTACTGATATCAGTGTAAAGCTCAGTTACGTATGAAATATGATGTCGGCTAAATATTCTTCACGACTCCTGATATGCGACCAATCTTTTAAATTTCCATAATGCTTTCTCGTAAATGAGGCTCTATTTCAGCAATTACATCTTTCTTAGCTCTGAAAAGTAATAGAAATTTATTGACATAAACCCTTTCTTTCAAATAGCCTAAAAAGAAAAAATCTATTAGGGCTAGATTTCAAGATTGCAGTGGGAAATCGATGCTACCTCTCTGTGAGATAGCAAGACGAAAAATTAATTTAAAATAAATTGAACTTTTTACGTTCGAAGTAATATGTGGCTCCACTTTGTTGAATCCACATGTCATACAAGTTCAAATCGTTGGTTTTACTGAAAAAATATTGTTTAGTATCACCTGATAGCATACACTATTGACAGTAACCGCGTTGTCAGTTCTACCCTTAAAAAGAACGAGTCAACAATTTCTGTTCCATAATCCACATCAAATTTTTGCGAATAAAATGGTTTTGCGCGAATAGCACTTGGATATCAACTACTCGAGATATGAGGATTTTCAGGAAAACAAGCTTCGCCGTTTAATGTTTTTTTTTTGGAAAAATCAGCATTAGCTGCTATGTTATCTAATACCCACCCACAAATATATAGCTTTTCTAGTGGTCTTTGGTGAACTTTGCCATGTTTTAAATATCAACTGTATAAAAGCAAATTCCCAACGATCACAGAATGCAAGCAACAAACAATTCAAATCCTAATATTTAATTCGGCTCACTCTATATCTCATATAGAGCGATTCGAATTTTATCTCAAAATGCCTAGTAACACCAAGCAATATCTTATTAAAACAAGAACGGTGTAATACCGTAAAGGAAACTTTCTACAATGGTGGGAAGTCGTAACGGTCACTTCCGGTTGCCATTAACCGATTTAGCTGAAAATCATTGCCATGAAAGGTACTGACCTAAGATGTGTGTATATCAAATTTGAAGTAAATCTGTTGAATAGAACTAAAGTTATAGTGTCTCCAGACACACAGAGGGACAGAAAGGATGATAATCTCATCAACTTTCTACTATAAACTCCGCTGTAGAAAGTTAACAAGGGATACAGTTACTAAAAATATAATTATAGGGCACTAAGTTGTATAATTTAGAAAACTGGATAATTGGATCAAATGCTAAAACAAAAACCAGAAGCTTTGAAAATGTAACAATACTAAAGAGTATGAGTAAAATTAATTGACAAAATTATAAATGAATAAGTCATAGAAAAATTAAAACAGTGTAGGAACATATAGAAACCAATAATAAAAAGAAGGTATGACTTAACAGTAAACACATTATGGCATAACAAACTGTTGAAAAATTATATTTAAGAGAAGACATCAAGGGATGACTAAAGATAGAGTATGTATAAAAAATTATAAAAAATGCCCTATGTAACAGCTACACAGAATCAAAACGTTTACTGAGAACCATCAACAGTAGAAATCTGCCGTAAATCCACTAATTGATTAACAATTAAGAATGAAAAAGAGGGGGAGAGACACTTTAAGACATATCATTTTAATGTTTTATATATTCATCAATAATAGTTTATCCATTGAAATTTATTACTTTTTGCGTAAAGGTATAGTAGTCAAATAAACCTCGAATAGATAGAAACAGATAAATAAGTAACACCATTTTCCAGCCATTGGTTGAAAATGTGCAACTAAAACACTCAAATCGAAAAACAATTGGTCCTAAATTATATCATAGACCAATAAAAAGTGTTTTATAAATAATAGAGAGTAATAATAAAATCGTGGTTAAAGATTATTGTTGGCATAAATAATGTAGCGTTTTATTAATGAATCATTTGCCTAATCTTAATGAACTATGTATTCTGCTTTACTTACAAAATTATAATAAAAAATGCCATATTCAACGTTTGCTTTGTGAGTCATCTCGACAAACTGGTTAGCTTGATTCTTGGCTGAGCTGCCAGGAAAGCGCTGCACTAGCGGGAGCAAGATTAATACGGGCGATCAATCAAAATCGTTTGAATTAGCTGCTAAAAGTGTTATAACACTATCGAATAAATTGTGTGCATTAGAAATCTACTTATGACGGCGTTTATTCAATTGAATCGCATGCCCCATCTCGAATTCTAACGACGTGCGCGCGCTCGGCGCTGAATAATAATGAAACATTACACCAGCAGTACCTCATCAATACGTATCGTCGCATAAAGCTGTCTAAGTGAAAAGTTTAGTAAACGAGCTGAAAACAATTACGAGTGTTGAAATTGTCGCTAATCTGTTTAATTTAGATTTAAATTAGCGCAAATTTAATCACTTTAGATTACTTTAATGCCATTTGTGGGCATTAAAAGAAATTACGTCTAAACATGACTTCTATTTTATGTAATAACCACCCTTTATTTGTTCTCAATGTGGTAAAATTTAAGTAAAATGTATTAGTAGACATTTTCTTCTTGTTTTTCTTATTTTTCTTTTTTCCAACTTACCCCCGGAACTCCGTGATATCCATAGATAATTTATCTTAGATAGATTAGCTTAACTCTTTCTCTTTTGCATCAGCCAACTGCTTAATACATTTTTAGAAGACTTCAAAAGCGTGTTTAATCAATTTCTCCAACAGAACAACATGGACCTACAAATGCTAACCATGTTAGTAAGACAAAGTTCCTCAAAATTGCGTTATGGAATGCCAATAGCATTATCCAACATAAAGAAGAAGTAAAAATTTTCAGCATAACTATATCGACATCCTATTAATCAGCGAAACTCATCTCACCGACAGATCGCACTTTAAAATACCTGGATATAGATTTTATTACACTGACCACTCTGATAGTACAGCCTATAGAGAAAGTGCAATATTAATAAGGAATACAATATATTATTATGAATTTCTAAGTTATCTAAAAAAATATCTTTGAACCACATCAACTAAGGTTAAGACATTATTCTGCTATATAACTTTGTCAGCTATCTATCGTCCACTTCGATATACTCTGAAACAAAAAACCTTTGTAAAATTTTTCGTATCTCTTGGTCCAAAATTTATAGCGGTAGGTGATTACAACTGTAAAAATACTCTCCATCAAGGGCAGAGAACTGGCTAAGGTTCTACATAAGAGAAATTACGGTTTTTTATCAACATGCCCACCCACTTATTAGCCAGTACTAGACCTGTTGGATCTTTTTGTTGCCAGTGGCATCTCTAACTCCTATCTGGATATAGAACCCAACTTTGAGCTCTCATTTGACAACTCGCTAATAATAGTAACTCTAAGCACCACTGTAATAAACATCAAATACGAAACTAAATTATATAACTCAAGAACTAACTGGAATGAGTATCAAAACGTAATCAGTGAAACCACAAACCTCAAAGTAAAGCTCATTACCCCTGCTGTAATGGACGAAGCTGTGGGTAATTTAACATTAAGGGGTAACACCACTGTAGAATTTTCAAAAACTCGATTTTTTTTGTTGATTTGCAACATACTTTGAACCTTCTAAAATATAAGGCAAAAAGTGTTACACATGAAAAAAAAATTTTGTTTAAAATTTCGCGCTTTTCCCAAAGCGTGTCGAACACGTCTAATGCTACTCATACCTACGACGAAAGGTCTTACCTTTCAGAGACCGTTTTTGAAGCTTTCAAGCCCATATACGAAGAACTGAGCCGAGATTAGTTGCTGAATCGTTGCTTGGGAGACTATACGCATAATAGCAACGAAAGTTTCAACGCCACTGTCTGGAAATTGGCTCCAAAATTGTATTCAAGTGGTAAAAAAGTATTATATACTGCTGTTAATAAATCAGCGTGGTCCCGTGGTTAAGGGCGGGCTCACCGAACCCGGGTTCATTCCCTGTGCTCTCTGATGTCTGGGGGGTGGCCCACTCAGGCCCTAAATTAATTAAGTGCATTCACTCGAACAAGGGGTAATAATGGCGGTCGTCTTAGGCGCGGTTCTTGCCACATCGCCCCGCTTCAGAGATAGTGCGCAACGACAGGGTAGAGAAAGCGAACATATGAGAGCCTTAACCTTTCAGTTCACAGACCGTGCTCCCATGCGGGGCGTAGAGCCTTAGCATTATTATATTATTGCTGTTAATATTACTGTATGCCAGTTCAACGATGGTATGAAGAGCATTTTACAAATTATGAAAATTCTGGAGATGGATAGCGGCGTGCAGTCATACAATTTTTTGCTTGAAAGCCGATGCTACGCCGAGCATTCTTTGACTGATGCAGCAAAAGAGGCATGCTCTAACATTAAATCATCGAGAAAATGAGACGAGGAGAACTATTTGAACGTGGAAGGACAGCTTTATGGTCCCGGGATAGTAGATTAACGGTAAAAAATTTTGAAGTCGAATTTTTAATTTTTTTTTTATAAAACTCGTTTCAAAACTTTAAACGCGTTATTCTCGAAACACGATTTTTTAAAAAGGTACGTAGCATAACTTCAACAATTTTCAATATTTTCTTTTGAAATTTTAATCACATAGTTATAACAACATTTTGAAGAGAAACACGGACGGATTTTTCGATAAGTTAATTTAAACAACTGTTATAAACAAATAACTGCATCCTTTTGTCAAACATTTAACGTTTTACTTCAAACACTTGCCAATTTTACAAAAAACAATATTTTTACAATCCCGTACTTGTTTCTCTAGATACACTCATGTAGATTAAGAGCAATTTATTTTGTACCAGCTCGAAATTTGCACTAGTTCTAGTGCCTCGACAGCAACATGCTTCAGGAGAATGGCTCCAGCGCCGCCAAAAAATTTTCTGTACATTTAAATACATGCCTAATAACATATTTGAACAGCTTTTTTCTGTTACCTTTGCTTCTATTAGAAAATGCCAAAAACACGCTTTTTTAGGCCGTTAAAGTGGTGTAACCCTTTAATCTTCATATATTCAGCCCACCAATCTACGCCTCATTAGGAGGCCCAAACCAAAATTAATATTCCATTAGATATAAAAAAAAAACTAATTATAGTCAAAAGAAAAGTCCTAGCAAGACGGCATCGAAGTCACGCTCCAGCCGATAAAACGGCACGTAACCAGCTTACCAACAAATTTAAGTCTAAATTTAGGAAACATACCGCAGATCATTTTAAGAATACCTACATATCTAATCTCAATTGCTACGCAAATTCAATGTGGCGCGTGACCAACCAAAGCTACACACAAAGCACTTCAGTCAAAGCTTCTACTTTGTAAACTTAATCCCATGCCTGGTTCATGAGCACGAAGCAATAAAGAAAAGGCTAAGAAAAGAAAATTCTAAGACTTTTGCGACAGTCCTTTACCTCCAACAGATCCTATCAGTCCATTTACTCCTAAAGAACTCAAACATCAAATCACCTGTTTTCGATAAAATTACTCCAAAAATATTGAAATAAGTTGCAAGAAAAAATATTTTGATGTTACGACTATAATACTGGCCTCAGAAGCTAAAGTTTCCCGGTAAAAATCCAAATGACGTCTCATTACATCGACTTGTAAGTGTACCATCAACTGTCTCTAAATAACTGGAAAAGCTTCTGCTTTACAGAAATTTCTCACTTCCAATTCGGATTCCGGCACGACCAATCTACGACTCAACAGTGCTACCGTATCGTCCATAAAATAAACACTTCACTGAAAAACAAACAATACTGTACTTCGGTGTTTCTGGATGTAGGTCAAGCTTTCTACAATGTGTGGCACTCTACATCAACATCAAGCTTATTCTGCCATTATACCTCGATTTGTTCAAGTCCTATTTAAGCAATCATCAGTTTCGAACCAAAGTCAATGGTGAAGCTTCAGAATTTTTTCCAATAAAATCCAGAGTACCACAAGAAAGTGTTAGCCATGAATTCTTTTTTTTTATAATTTGTTTATTAGCAATCAGTAAGATACACAAACTATAAGCTAATGTGATATATTGTACAATACTTAACAATATGTACACTAAATAACGTGAAGAAGTAAACATCCCGCGATGTCACCTCAGATAGACAGGTCGAGCGGCCATTGACGTTTGAGTCTTCTGTTTTCAGAAAGTTCTAGCAGTAGTGGTATGAGTGGATTGGGATGGTAGTTGAGTCTATTGTGGTATTTAACACTGCTCTCCTGGATAACTACACTCACATAGGGGATTTTTAGGTCCATATGGATAGTGTGGTTTGAGACGTACCATGGTGCGTTCACAAGGTTTCTTAGAATTTTGGATTGGGCTGTTTGTATTATAGCTGTATTTGATTTGCTAGCGCAACCCCATAACTCTGTCCCGTATGTCCAGATTGGTCGTATTACCGCTTTGTAGATTAGTATTTTATTTTCAAGCGATAGTTTGGATTAACGTCCAAGGAGCCAATTAAGTTCTCGTACTTTCAGATCTAGTTGTTTACGTTTTTTTGATATATGTAGTTTCCAAGTAAGTTTACTGTAGATTTAGCTTCTTTAACTTTGATCTTCCACTTATTTAGCCATGTTTCAATGAGATTTATATGTGCTTGGATATTGGATGAAGCTGTAACAGGGTTATCATGTGTCGCAAAAACCGCCGTATCGTCAGCAAATGTACCAATAGCTGTTTCGTCCGTCATTGAAAGATCGGCTGTGTATAGCACATATAATGTTGGGCCCAAAATGCTCCCCTGCGGGACTCCAGAGAGTATGGGATGACGGTTGGATATTTCTTCGTTAACACTAGTTTCAAAGTAACGATCCTCCAGATAAGATTTCAATATGGTGAAATATCGTAGTGGTAATGTTCTTTTGATTTTGAACAAAAGTCTAGGATGCCACACCTTATCGAATGCCTGTTTCACGTCCAAAAAGGTAGCGGTACAATAATCTCGGTCTTCCATTGATTTGTTAATGATGTTTGTTAAGCGGTGACATTGTTGTGTAGTCGAATGAGCTTGGAGAAAATTAAATTGGTGATCGGGGATCCATGCCTGATGATTTAGCTGTTGATTAACTCGATTGAGGAGGAGTCTTTCGAGAAGCTTAGATATTGTTGGCAGAAGACTTATTGGTCAATAAAATGAGACCTCAGTCAAATTTTTCCCAGGTTTGGGTGTCATAATGATTTGTGCAATTTTAAGAGATTTTGGCCAATAATTAAGGCTAAGAATTGCATTAAAGATATATAAAATCTTGAGTATTCCTTTTCTGGGAATTTCATGTAGCATTTTGCCAGTTATCCTGTCTATTCCTGGGGCTTTCCTTGGATTCAGTTTCTTAATTGCCCCTTGTGTTTCTTTTAGAGTGAAGAGTTTTACTCGGTCTTGTGTTAGCATCGGCGTGGAAAGTTCATCATCTACTTCTTGTACTCGATCATTGTTGTGAGGAGTGAATACTTTCGTAAAATGTTCCGCAAATAAGTTCGCCTTTTCCTTGTCACTTTTTGCCCACGGGCCTGGAGGTGCTGTATTTTTCCGAATAAGAGAGGAAGTCTTTTGGTTTTTCTTTGCTTTTATTGGCTTCCAGATAGAGTTGTCGTATCTTGAAAGACTGGTAAGATAATTTTCCACAGAGGAGTTTCTGATGTTTTGGAGTTTTAATTTCAAGATGTCGCTAATTCTATTGTATTCTCTTCTATTATCTGTATTACGTGTACGTAGCCAAATCGACCTGGCTTTTCTTTTCTTTGCCACCAACTGCTTTTTTTCAATAGGTATAATGTTTGTTTTACGTTTTTAGACAGTTGTTGGCATAGCAGTTTTTGCAGCATGTTAGAGAGTGTCGATTAGGTTACTGCAAGTCTCTTCAATGTCGTTTGGTTTCTGTAATGTTATTGAAAGGTTGATTGTATTTTGGAGTGTTTGACGTAAAATTTCCCAGTCTGTGTGCTTGTTGTGGAGTCTGGGTGTTAACTTTTTAGAGATTACTGTTGTGCTTATTGTCGCAATAATTGGGCTATGGTCAGAGGATAAATCATAATTTGATGTTATGTCTATGGAGAGGCAGGGGTGTAAATAGCCGTGCCGTCGTGGTGCGGTGTGGGGAACTAAGTACAGCCCGTTTTGAAAAGTAAAACGTTGAGGCCCAAATCGTCCCTTAAACGGCCGGCGCGAAAGCGGATGGGGGCGGCTACCGATATCAACCGATGAGTAATTGTCAAATCGCTAACCTGTAATCGGCTTCGGCTTCGGCGGCGTTGGTTTCACGGTGGCCACCTTGTTGCAATGTCTTCGTGCCTGGAACACGACCGCACTGGCCGGGATGCGATGCGAAAGTCTTGGGGGTAGTTAAATGTGGATAAAATAAACACGACCGAATTGGCCGCGATGCGGATCGAGTATATCTTGCGGATTGGTAAAACACGACCGAATTGACCGCGTTGCGGATCGAGTATGTCGCCGAGCTTCGCGCCTGGTTTAGCGGTAGGTCATTTGCGGTAAATCTTAATTCGACAGCACTTTTCGTCTCAAAGGGTGCCGCCGACGGCGTATGCAGACTCGCCGGTTTAGCAAAAGCCCATACGCCGTTTTGTGTGCGATAGCAACCAGCATGCCGCCAAGATACACAGGCGGTTCAAGGGAGAAAAGGCCGCCACACCAGTCTATATAATTTGGAGAGATACCATTCGTTACAAAAAAGTCCAGAAGATCTGGAACTTTGTTAACATCAGTAGGCCAGTAAGTTGGGGAGCCGGTTGATATGACAGAATAGTTGTTATCATGCAATACCTGTGCCATTTCTCTGCCTTTGTTAGTTGTAAGGCGCGAACCCCATAAAATGTTTTTGCTGTTATAGTCTCCTCTGCTATAAATTTTGGACCAAATGTCTCAAAGAATTTTTTGTAGTTTTCCTTTTTTAAATTATGTCGAGGCGGACAATAAACGGCTGTGAGGGTAACTTCATATGGAAGGCTTTTAACTCGTACTGAAGTAGCTTGTATATGATGTTCTGCATATTTTAGTAGTTCATAATGTACTATCGAATTTTTGATGAGTATGGCTGTTCCTCCATGAGTTGTCTCGTCAGGATGGTTTGTATAGTAGCATTTATAATTTGATATCTCAAAATAAGTTCTACTGGTAAAGTGTGTTTCACTGATTAAAAGAATGTCAACATGCTAATCTTCTCTGTATCGTTCCAATTTTAGTATATGTACCGCCGAAGCGAGTACATAAATTCCTAAAGTAGCATCTTCATACTTACAAAATTATCTAAAGACTGGACTACTAAGTGGAAAATTAAAATTAATGACTCCAACTCAACGCAAGTAACTTCCCCTTTAAGAAAAGGTCACTCTCCATTAGTATCTATAAATAATGCCGTCATCAAACAAGCCTCTTCAGTTCGCTATTTAGGACTACATCTTCATGACCAACTCACCTGGAAGACCCACATCATAAAGAAGAGGAAGCAAGTTGACCTGAGTTTTTAAGTGATATGTTGGCTACTTAGACGAAGGTCGCATTTGCCATTGAAACACAAACTTCTCTTATACAAGACCATAACAATTCCCATCGGGACACATGGCATTAAATTATGGGGTCGTGTCAGAAAATCCAACATAGCCATTCTTTATTGAACTTAGTCCAAAATCCTTTGTGAACTAGTAAATGCCCCATGATATGTCTCCCATCAAACGATTTATACCACTTCGGCATTCCATTCATTTCCATGGTTATCTAACACCGCAGTAACAAACCTCATGACTGGCTTTCAGTTCACAGCAACCCTTTCTTACAATCACTTCTACACCATCCCGACAACAGAAGATTGAAAAGATATTAGCTAATGGTGACAAGTACGAGAAATCTTCGCTAGCTGAGTTTTCCTCAAGCTTTAAAATGAGATTTATTATTAAGGTCCTGGGTTAGTTACCAAGTTCTGAAAATAAAAAAAATGCATGTAATCTCTACTAGTGCGATTTTATCATTTAAAAGTGTTTTCCTCTATACTTTGTTAGTCTAAAACCTATTTTATCTTTTCCATACGATTTTCCAGTTTTTCGGTTTTATGTGTGATATCCTTCTCATTTATTAGATCTTTTTTCTTCTTTTCTTTCTTTTTCTCTTGTGAATTATTTTGTTTTTTGTTTTTCTTAATTTTTTGCCATAGTACGGTTTTCCCATTTACAGTATTTTAGTTAGTTCTGTTGCTGATCCTTCTTTTTGCTCTCCATAGTGATCTCTTGAATTCCTGGCGGCCATTTAAAATTTTCTTGTATTGTATTTATTGTTTTTAAATATTTGTTCTATGCTTCTAAATTCCCAGCAAGTTTTTCATTTCTTTTTTATTTTCTGTATTACATTTTTTTAATATATACTTTCGTCTATTTTCTATTCTCTTTGTTGGTAGGTATATTTTTCAGATTATTTTAATTTAATAGTCGTTAATTGTATAATGTACAACTTTGTTTTTTTAGGTGCACATAAAGGATAATAGTAAAAATTTAGAAAGATTTTTGATAACCTGCTATCAAATTGTCATTTATGTCAATTTAAAACACATAACTGGTGCCGTGTATTTTGAAAATGATATTCAAATGCTTTGTGTTGTGTTAATAGAAAGGATTATCGTAAAAATATAAAAATATAAAAATAAATAAACTCATCAATAAACTGAAAATATTATCACACAATTAAATACAGACAAAATTTTAATACTTTGCGGGCATTTACGGTGGACGTACAATACGTAGACATCCAGAGGTTTTGAAAATTAAGATGTGTAACGAATAACTTTTATCAAATTTGCTTTAAAATGGTGCTGCTTTATTATCTATCAATAAAACGATAATTTTGAAATATGAGTTAAAGTGAGATATTTAGTAAGTTATTGTAAAAAACGAAGATAATTGTATCAGCCATAGATATTTAGTTTATTTGTTATAAAAACATTTTGAAAATCGGTCATGTTTAAACTGGCAATCTGTTTTTTCATTGCTTGCCATTAATTTTTTTACAAACTTAACATACAGGTAATTTAACTTAAATATTATTGAAATCCATAAAAATAAAAATAATAATAAAAAATAAACCAATAAAATAAAAGATAAACCAATGCCAAATCATGAAAGTGAAGGTTTGTGTTTAGCTAATGCTGTTTTAATTAAAGTTTGTTTTATAGGGGTACGGAAAATTAACCTTCCCTCTTCCTAATATCAATAAAAACAATGCATACAGGTGTTGGACAAAATAATAGAAACACTTGTAAAAGTCGGAATATTTTGTATTAATACGATGTTGGTCCAACTTGAATTCTAGACGGAACAGATCGATCCTGAATAGGAGTAAGTAGGATTTGAAGCCATTCTTCATACACCGCAGTCTCTAGTTCAGGTAAAGACGAAGAAGGTGAAAATCAACGTCAAACTCTGTTTTCCGAAATGGCACACAGAGAGGATCGATGATATTTACGTCTGGGGCCAAAAAAATGTTGAACCATATCAACATGTTTTTGAATGGGGGCAAGAACTTACAACATATCAAAATAACCATAAAACTGTTTTATCACAAGTCGAAAGCGCTACAGTATATTAACAGTTACAAATATAAACACACCAAAATATATTGTATACAACATCCCAGACAAATGTTCACCTTGTGCCAAACCTCATTTGAAGAAATGCAGAATCACAAATTCCTACCACTGCTGTCTAAAAAAATAAACTCTCTATGAAATTCTAAACAAGAATCTAATATAGGGTGGGTTTCATCTCAATATACAATAAACACAACCCAAAGAATATATCTGTACAACACACAACATTTATTTTTGCAAAACTAGAAACAGTTCTGGTTAGATTAACTGAAAATATGAAGATTATGCTAAAACACCATGTACCCACTACCTACCTAGAAAAGAAAACCAAAACCCTCATTACTCACTCCAACCTATCATCCGATACCAAAAATCTCCTCATACCCCGAGAAAAATCTTCCAGAATTCCCAATATATATCAAACCACAGGTATTGGACAAAATAATGGAAACACTTGTGGAAGTCGAAACATCTATTAATATAATATAATGTTAATCTACCTTTAGCACATGATATGGCTTAAATTTTGGTCAAGATAGACTGATACAAGTACTGAATAGTAGTAAGTGAAAGCCATTCTTCATACAGCACAGCCTTCAGCTCATGTGGAGACTAAGGAGATAGAAATCGACGCCGAATCCTGTTTTTTAAAATAGTCCACAGATGCTCCTCAAAGATATTTGGGTTTGGAGACTGGACGGGCCAGAAAAGATGTTGAACCTTATCAGCATGCTCTTGAAACCATTTTTAAACAGGACCAGCGGCGTAAATAAGTCATTATGATCCTGCAATATGGCATTCTCGTCTGGAAATAAAGTTTTCACCATTACCCAATGGTGCAGACAGAACTTGGTTACCTAAAAATTCTCTATACACTGCTGCTGTGACCCGACCTTGCAATGTCACCGCCGAATACCATGATATAGCCTTTTAGACCATAATAGAGCTGCTACCTTGTAGGTAGGATGACAGTAGGTGGAGATAGTTTATATTGTATTCTGCAGAGGGTGCATACCAGATAAACACGCATCCAGTTGTGGGGAAGAGAGTAAAGGGTGACTCGTCCAATCAAACGACAACTTGTTGGCCTTTGAGCATTTGTGTCCGTTATTAAGGGCTTAGCAATAGCAACACATTCATGGATAACCATTTTATGTAATTTCGGATCACTTTTTTGAATGACACTGTGTTTAAGCGCTATTTAAGTTCTGTAGCCACTTTCTTGACTGTTGTTTTCTTCTGTGATGTCACAATATGCTTCAAGGCACGACAGTCTCTTTCTTGCAACTTCGTCTTTGGACCATTACTATGTTTCGCCGAGACTTCCAAGGCCGTAAATTGTGTTACACGTCATAATATTGTTGTTTTGCTCACAGATGCTCTAACGAGACCGGCACCAAGAATTAGACCTCTTTGAAACTTCTTCAGATCGGACATAGTGGTCACTCACTACACCTGCACCACGTCCATAACCACACTGTCTACTATAAGTACACTATCGATACTACCTGTAACAAACAAGAGACGGCTGATTTACGTATTACCAGACATAGTAAAAATATGTTCCACTTTTGCAAATGTTTCCTTTAATTTATGTAATACTTTTATATTCTGTTCAATTTTTTCAAAAAATTCAGACAACAATGCTTGCAGTTGTGTCATCAACTAGTTTTGAAGTTGATATTTTTTAACTGTCACGTTAAATTTTCCGCATTGATTGCATAGTAATTTTCACTAATAATGTTCTGATCACATTTCGAATAGCATCGTTTAATTCTTCGATATTCCGCGGTATGTGTTGAAAGACTTTAAGCTTTAAATAGGAAGAATTCTCAAGCGGACAGGTCTGGTGACCTAATCGGCCACGGAATGACACCATGTACTAAAATAAGACAACCTGGTAACATTAGTCCCAGAACTTCTCAAAACATCTCGTCGTATGTACGGTAGCGCTATCTTGTTGAAACCACAATGGTGCATTTTTATGTTTGTTGAGTCTGGGCTCAGAAAATTGCGTAACACCGCAACATAGCGGACAGTCACCGAGCGTTTGTCCTACCTCCTCAAAAATAATGTAGATTTCCGTAACAGCACATCAAAGAGTTACATGATGACCGTGAAAAGGTAGCTTATAGAGCTGTCAAGGATTTTGTGGAGTTGAATACCAAAAATTCTGCTTATTGGCGTTTTTCACTACTAAGTAGGTACAACAGCATCATCTAAAACATTTACTAACATGTCTTCGCAAGGAGCCTGTCGGGCGAACTAGTCATATTTTTTAAGTTTCTGAGCCACTATAGATTTGTATGGATGGAACATAAGATTGAATTATAGACTCTTCACACACTCAGTTTAAATATTTCCAAGGTGAGAACATGGATAGTGGCGAGACGTTATAGCAATGTGAACGCTACCAGATCCACCTGCTGAACTAGTCTTTGGAAAATTGTGTACCCACAATATTATAGTCTTTTTGGTCGAAAAACTTACTTGACGATCTACTTCGAAATGCCTACGAAATAGCTACTGCGTCATAATCACAAAATCATCGTTTAAAAATAAGTCTTCTGCACAAATGTACGGTGTTAACTATTCCACCTGAACTTATAATAGCATTCCTCCTGCTCAAGAATTACAACTAGACTATCAATACATTACGCGCGGCGGTCAATTTAAAAAGTGGAGATCATTCTGCTGGACCCTGTATAATAGTTAATAGTGTTTTACTGCTAACATAATTTTAAAGATGCGTTTTTGTCTTATTATTGAATAAACACAAAGTTTATAAATAAGATTTATAGTTAGTACGTGTCTGTAACTGATGTATATAACGGATTTTGAGAACAAATTTCTTTTTAGTCGTACTATAACTGAAAAAAATTATTTAGAAAATTTTACCTATATTTGAAAAGTTGTGTAGGATACAGTGGCACAAAAAATATTTCTGAGAGAACCGCTAATTTACCTAACGTTGCTACACTCTGCTTATTGTAATCGCAAGCGTAGCAATAACAAAGCAAAATAAAGCTCTTGTTTTCATTATCTAAAAAAGCTTCAATTAACCTAACGTGCGTGTAGATGTTCCACATATTCCGTGGCGCCGACTCCCTTTTTGCACTGAAATTTCTGTGCGACACCAAAAAGCTCTCCGCTAATCGAGTTCATTGTGCGTTTCGGCGTTTTTAAATTAATCGCGGGCTCAATAATCGGGCTCCTCCGCCGACTATTAGCCAAATTGAAAAGTTTCGCGGTGCATATTAATTCGGCGCCGAATTACTTACCCGTCATTAGAGCGCCAAGTATCAGCCTTCAGCCTCAGCCTCCGTTAATTGTAATTGCTTTATCCGGACTTGCTGCTCGGTCCACTTTCCGAGTTCTTAGTTGCCGGAGCGCTAGTGACACCGAAAGTTTTCGCATTTGCGGGCGAGCGCGAGGATTTGAACGGTTTAATTTAATTGCCCCGGAACTCCCCTGCTCCTTTTTATCTCTGCTTAAATGAATAACCAAGGCGGCACGGCGAGGGAAAAACACGTCTGTTACCTGCCGTATTTAGCAGCCTATTGTCGTTAGGAGAACTCTGCTCTGTTTTAATTAGCATTTTCGCAGTATTTCTTTACTTCCTTGTTTCCTTCTTTTTAAGTAATATTTAAGCATTGCAATATTTCACAGTAATAAGACACAACAAAATGTTACTGCAAAATAACTAAAAAGCTAGTGCTATTTCAGCAATATGCTATTTATGGCGGGGTAGACGTACGCATTTTGCATGTAAAACACTAACTTTCTTTAACTCAAATTATTAGTTGATTTGAATAGTACTAGTTAGTAGTTATATATAATACACATTACTTATTAGCATTCATTGATTCATAAAATTATTTATTATCACTACTTAACGTATCTGTTGGTAACTACCTTTTTAGTCTAGATAGTGCATTACTGTACAAATTAACACTTTGATAAAATTTTCTAGTTTTAGTGGAAAATTGTATTTTTTTTAGTAATTTATTAGTAATTGCAAATTTCTAACACACTATTCAGAGTTTTTAGTTTATGTAGGTTATTTGTGAATGTCTCATGGGTGATTCGTATCGGTCTGATTGTAGAAGTATATATTAGCATTCCGAATCGTAGTTTAAGTGGTGGCTTTTTGTTTACAATTTGTGTTTTTGATTTATATAATGACTCCAAGTGAGCTTTCTATCTAAACAGATCTCAATCTAGCGTACAACAGAATCTAAAATATTTCATAATATTAAAGTGTTTTTTATACGTAATTTTTCGGTTTTTTGGTCGACAAAGAGTAATAATTTTTGACTCACACTTGTCCACATTAAGTTTGATGCACCATTTGTTAAACTAAAGGCTATGATCGTTTTGTTTTAGTATAATAATATCATGGAAAGGTTAGCATTAGGAGTATTTAAAATATCTAACGTGAGTATATTGTATAATATGGGGCCATAAATGGATCTTTAGAAAAAAGGTTATAAATTGATTCGTAGTTAAAAGGTTTCTTGAGTCAGAAATTATCTTATAATTTATGCAAAGTAAAAAAATGTGTTAATAAAAAAGTGAATGACCTCAGCAATTGCGAAATGCTAATCCGAAACCAATCACATGATGCACCAAAGTACTGACCGTGAAAGCTTTCGCATTTTTTTGTTACGTGTCTACGAGAAGAAAATTTGTAAGTCTGTAACACAACTCGACAAATTACACAAGAACAAATTCCAGTTACTGTCTAGCTCTTTGCCTTGTTACTGCGTTGTCGAGATCAAAAATTGGTTCGGAAATATTTTCAGGTCAAACACCAACTGCCACCACTCAAGCCCAACAAATTTATTAAAAACGGAAGCTGCTTTAGTCAGAGAACAAGTGCACGCTACAAAGAACCTCTTGATTTGTGTTCACTAGAACAGGGGCAAGTTCACTTTTATGTATCACTTTCCATTCTGCGGAAAAACAGAGCTGCCGCTTTCAATAAACATTTTTTAAGTTCCAGCGTTCACAAAAGAAAGGCGCTTTTTACAGCAGGATCGTAAGTAAACTGTAATAAATTTTTCCAAACATATGCTTAGCCAGGAAACCGTTAGTGCACTTAGCAAAGGTAAAAAGTTTGCAGTAGCACCTAAATCCATTCCGGTTGAGGGCATCATAGCTAACTTAGAAGCAGCTATATGAAGCTTTCCAGCAAATAAAGCAGATGAAGTACAAGTAGAGACTTTACTGATAGTGTGCTATGCTAAGCCGCCTAAGAAAAATTTACCCAGGGCGGACTTAAATTCTCTACGTCAACTCAAGAATGACGATACCATCATTGTCTTACCACCAGGTAAAAGTAATGGTTACAGTTGTACTAGCACAGGACTACATAAAGGAGGTTACCGAACTGTTCGATACGAACACTTATATAGTGCTCAAACAGTGCAAATACTACAAGCAAACTGATAAAAGATTCCTCTCTAAATTATGCCATGAAAAAGAAACTAATAAGGTAGGACGTACTGCCCCCAAAAATAAAAAGGCTTCCCAAAATACACAGGAATGATATACCATTGCGACTCATTAGTACCACCAGTAGTTCTAGCTACAAGCTGAATAAATACTTATCCAATTTGTTACAGCCACACATTGTATTTACCAACATTTACATTAAGAACTCCGCACACTTTATTAACCACCTTCGAGACATCCAGCTACATAAGGGAGGTCTAATGGTCAGTTTTGATCTAACATCTCTGTTTACCAAAGTGCAGATTTAGAATGTTCTGGGCACACTTAAAACAAATTTTCCTTAATGGAATCTTGCAGGTATTTCACAATGCCTTACTTCTACTTGCTTTGCTTGGCAGAGCGTATATTACGAACAAAAACGGAGTACCAATGGATACTCCACTTCGTGCTGTAATCGCGAACTACTACATAGAGAACTTTGAAGAGATCGCCACCAATACAGTACCATTAAAATCCCTAATATGGTTAAGATACGTGGATGACCCGTTTTTGATATAGAGACACGGAAAGTAGACGTTACCACAATTTCCCAAATATTTAAATTTTTACACTCGAGTATACAGTTTACTAACGAACTACAATTGAACGATACTATAGCTATCTTATATGTACAGGTTGAGATAAAAGAAACGTTTGAAACGAGCCTTATAAGGACATGACTACTCGAGAATGGAGGTAAATAGAGCAACGAAATCTAACAAATGCACGCAAAACGCACCCTCTAAGCAAACCTTTTTTACCTTATATCAACAGGGTTGTGGAGCAAATAGGAAAAATATTCAATAAAAAAAAACGTAGAAACGATGTATATTGCCACCACCAAGATAAAGGATTTGCTTAGACTAACCAAGACCACAAAAAAAACCCTCAAGATACGCCAAGGGTATACTACATATCTTGTTAATGTGAGCAGTTTTAGGAGGCAAACGGTTACCACCTGAATAAGAAAAACACAAATGTCATCTACACCTCAATTAACCTGAAAAATTATCGGTCGCTAAACATACGTTAAAAAATCTTAACCGCAAAGTATAATTTGGGCAAACACAAGTTTTAACTAACCGCAGGAAGTGTTATTCGGTATTATATAGGAAAGCGGTAGAAATTTATTTATATAAAAATAATTTTAACAGGGTTAAATCTAGATAAATATTGGTTTATCACTTTTAAATGGCAAGAAACAGAATAAAGTTCGATGAAATAGCAAATAATGTTAGAAATTCCGAGATGTTACCTGCAACGACCCGATTCATATTAGCAGCTAGCCCGATTACCCTAGTAACTAACCCGGTGACGACAACCACGGCTCTTTAACACTATCACTACCACACCCGTAAACAGAAAATGCTAACCAAAACTTCATTTTTAGAAACATTCCCAAATATAAACTTTTACAAAGTGTTTTGCTATGCTCTGAGAAATCTTATTCTTCGCTAAACACGCTTTCAATAATAAAAACCATGTCTAAAAAAACTTGTCCTTGAAGACAATATTGTCCCAATTTTGAGGCAAAATTTCTTTTGCCCACGCCAGTCATTTCTGATAATAAAGGTTTCTTTAAAGTTGACTGAAAAAAACTGTTTTTTACACGACTTCGAAGCATATTTAGAGCAAATCGAACTTTTTTCTTGAGGAATTTTATTCGGACACAAAACAGTAATTGTCTCCAAAAAGACTGAAGATCTCTTTATCCTTCTTTGTTGTTATGACGCGGGCTATTCCCTTCTCATCTACATTTTGTCCTGAAATTATACCTAAACTACTGCCAATCTATATATCGGGTGTAGAAAATATAAAACCGTTGATTACTTTGGTTAATTAATTAATAAAAAATAAATATGCGATAAAATCACTATAAAATAAGCAATTTAAAGTACAACCTCTAGAAAGCACGATATACTCCATAATATTTAAAGTACTTGTAGATACAAATTTTACACTTATAAGCCTAAACTTTAAAGAATGGTTCTCAAGAATATACATTCAACAACTAAAATAAGCAAATCAACATTAATAAACATTAAACAAATCTTGTAAGAAAAAACACCATTAAAAACCAAAATCAACATAAAACTGTGACAGATACAGCAAAAGCTATATAAAGCGCGACATGATAAGAAACTCCACGAAGAAACAGAGCAAAAATTAAAAAAAAGAACGTTTTATGATAATAAAACAAAACATATAGAAAAACACAAAGTTGATAGATAAAAAAGGTACAGTAAACTAGCGAAAAAAATTCAATAATCTTAAGGTAATAAATGAATACAACCAAGATTATTTTAACGCTTTAACACCCTCTGATGCAACAGATTATTACTCATAGAAGGTTACCTGTAAAATCGAACAATCTTATAATCAAATACATCTAGTAAGAACCAATTTAAATACTTGAACAAGAACAAAACATTAAAAAGCCACTACTTTTGCTAAATATATTGCAACAGTTATTCAACTTTTTCCATCCCAACTAACGGCTGCTGAAGAAAATGAGGTAAATAATCAATTAGAAACCCCATTCCAGATGACTTTGCCAATACAGCATAAAATCAATGTAAAAAAAGCTCCGGGCTATGACCTCTTCACTGGTAAAGTATTTCAGCAAGTATCCCTATAATTCACTAGAACAAATATTTAACGCGATCCTAAGAACCGAATATATATCATGCCATTAGAAAGTAGGATAGATCATAATGATTGCTAAACTAAGGAAAAAATCCAACTAAGATGACAATGTATTAAGCCTTTTCTCTACGCTATAAAGGGTTTTCGAAAATATATTGTTTGATAATTTAGCGCAGTTAAGTGACTCCATAAGTAAAACAGGAAATAAAACAAAAGCGGAGCTATGTAAACTATATATTGAGCAAAACTAAAATTAACCACAAAGTAACAATTAAGCAAACAACGAGACTGAGAAAAAACAATACAACTATACTTGAATAACTGCAAATATGGTGGACGGCAGGTCAGTTGTGCGCTCTCCCGACACAAGTCTCTGGTAACATGGACGGCAGATTTCGGCGTGCTCTTCGTTGGCGGCTTCAATCCTGAGGCACCACGGACGGGGCGGAACGTACAATAGGCAACGACAGCGTGCAAGCACAGCGCACTAGAGCACCTGGGTCGGCTGGCCGGCGGCTTCAATCTTGGGGCACCACGGACGGGGCGGAACGTACAATAGGCAACGATATCGTGCCAGCACAGCGCAATAGAGCACCTGAGTCGGCTGGCCGGCGGCTTCAATCCTGGGGCACCACGAACGGGGCGGAACGTACAATAGGAAGCGACAGCGTGCAAGCACAGAGCACTAGAGCACCTGGTCGGCTGGCTCTGCTCCGTCGCTCACGAGGGTTCAAATCGGAATGCCGGGCGGCGGTAAAAATCCCATTTTGTTGCGACGAGGGTAGGTTGGCGGACAGTAAAGGTTACCGTAGAGATGGGACACGGGTTTAGAGATGAGCACCAAACATATATACTTAAATAACTAACTGAAATCCTAGATGAAAGTAGACTAATATTTACCCATCAATTTAGATTTAAGAAAAAATACGGAAATTCAACGAATCATCAAAAAATTAGCGACAACATCAAAGAAAAGCGATATCGCTTAGCTACTTTCATTGATTTTTAACCAACCATTTAACAAAATATGGTATCTAAGATTACTATATAAAATCAAACATTTAGTCTCATAGCTATTCTACTTTCTCCTAAGATATTACCATTTTAACAGAGCTTTTAAATAAAAATCATGATGTTTACACCGACCTCTGGTCTGTCCAGGCCGGAATTTACTAGAGCCTACACTGTGCTCACTATACACAACAGATCTACCCAAAACCCATTCAAAGCTGACAATACAGCGATTTTAGCCTTATATTACGATTTCATTTCCAAAAACATAGTTTTACAATTGCACTTAAACCAGCTATAGCAATGGGTAAAACAATGTAGAATGCAAGCTAATTAAAACAAATTGAGAGATGTTATCTTCATCTTCAGAAAAGGAATCTGTTCTACTAAACAAAAATCATATACGTCAAGCAGATGATAATCAAATATTTCAGTCTTTTCCTGCATAAAAGATTAACCTAACATATTCATTTATTCAGAAAGATAGAACAGCTATGAATAAAATTTAAACAAATGTACTAGATACTTGGAAGGAAATCGGAGTTGTCAATGTAAAATAAACTGTTAATTTACAAAGCCATTTTAAAACTCATTTGGACATATGGTATACCTCAGCCTGTGCCTTAAATAGATATATTGCAACGTTTTCAGAATAAGATCCTTCGAGTAATAGTAAATGCTTCATGGTACGTAACAAATGTGATACCATTCGCCGATCTAAACACACTATTTGGGGAGAAATTACAAAAATTAGCTCTAAGTCTAGATATAAATTAACAGTACATCCAAACCAACTGGAAACTACAGTACTACCAGAAGAAGAAAAGCCAAAAAGGCTAAATATAACAGACCCTTTGATCTAATTAGTTATAATAAATAAAAAAATGTTTATTAAGACTGTCTACTAGGACATGTACTCTGCCTATTATGTAATACCTATAATAGAGTCCGGATAGTCAGGCAAATGCCTGATGCCTGCCTTTTTTGCCGTTTTTTGCAAATGTCTGCCTTTTCAACATGCATGCATGTTTGTTTGTTTGAACTATTTTGCCTATTTTGACTGGTTTTGCTAAACTTCTCTCAGAATTTTGGGAATACCCTACACAATGTTTTGTAATAAATATTCTACTTATACAATGACATCTACCTGCGACTGCGAGGTCGAAATTATATTACAGGGATGGGGTGAGATTTTACCTACTTTGGAAAAACTAAACTAAAATTCAAATAAACATGCATTCATTTCCCAGTATAATTTGATGGGTTCATTCGCGTCTTCGCCTTTTTCGAGTTAAGCTGTAGTGACTCATCGTCAGTGTCCGTTCTAGCAATTTTTTAAAAATTCCGAAGTGTGACCAAATGGAAACTTGGGTTAAACTTATAGATACCTAAGTATCTGCGGAGTTATGTTGGTTAAATCATAATTTATTCATATGAACACTGCATCCAATGATAACTCGAAATTTTTTATTTATAAACTACAGTTAATTAATTACTTCAATAATCTTTAGCGTAATAAAATTATAAACATTTTGCAGATACATGCTGCTAAGAAATACTATATGACTCAACATTTGAATAGTGGCATACACATCAACAAAACTTGCTAAAAAACAATCAAACAGCTATTTATTCAAAACTGTCTCACTAAGAATTCTTAACCAGCCCCATCAAAATCGACATTTTTGTTTAACTTATGTGACACATTTACTTCGGCCTCGATACCGCTAAATAAATTGAACAATCCAGTTCTAAAAAAGTTTTTAGAATCAACGACGCAAGAAATAATTTCGGATGAATCAACACTTAGAAAATTATTTGGATTTATGTTACCAACCTGTAAGTATATTAAATAAAAAATAATTGCACTGTAAGCGTCCTTTAGTATGTAGTTCGTAATATGTGTAAAGAATGTGCCTAATTTGAGAAAATAAGTTCTATTAGACAAGATATCGGAGACAATTATATTTGGATTTCGATCGATGAAACAACATATTCTTAAAAGCCGGTATATTGTAAATATGATAGTGGATACACTATCTGAAGATAAACCAGGAACTTAACATCTTTTGTCATCAAAAGAATTAGCTGAGATAATAAACCATAAGGCAATCGCTAACTTTTTTGACGATAACTTAAATAGGTTGTTCTCTAATAATTTTAAAAATTTAATAATAAAAATTTATTGAACCTAATGAAGTAAAGAAAGACAAAGTGCTTTTGATGGTGTCAGACGCTACTCTCTATATGATCAAAATTTGTCAAGTAATGCAAATTTTTTGCGAAAAAATGATACACATGACCTGCATGGTGCATAGTCTCCATCGAGGGTGTGAATTTATTAAAGATGAATTCACTGTCGTAAATAAATTAATTTCTTCTACTAAAAAGGTACCTACAGTTTTGAGTCAAAACTCTTTATTTTTAATTTTTTTAAATTTTAGATAATCTTAAAAGCTCCTTTGCTTGCCGCATATAAATATCTCATTGCCACCTGAACCTGTGGTTACAAAATGTGATTTCTGGATCTCAGTTTGTATATTTTACCCAACACATTTTGAGGATATTAGAGGTGATATTCAAAAGTAGTAGGACTGATTAAAAAAAAAATCTTGAACATTTTGATACATCGACTTAATACTCTTCAAAATACAGGCCCCTTGGGCATCCACACACTTCTGGTAGGGAGCTTTCCAGGTCGCGAAGGCCTTCTGGAAGTCGTCCTCCGGGATGCTGTTCAGCACCCTCGTCGTTGCCGCTTGGACTGCTTCACCCGAGTCGAAACGATGCCTCTTGAGCTGCCTCTCGATACGGGGGAACAGGAAGAAGTCCGCTGGTGCCACATCAGGGCTGTAGGGGGGTGAGGCAACGTGGAAACGCCGAATTTGGCCAGGAGATCACTCACAATCCACGCGCCGTGGCACGGCGCGTTGTCATGGTGGAGCTTCCACTTCCCCACCAGGTCTGGTCGCACGTATGTGATCCGATTTCGCAGCCGTGTGAGCACTTCCACGTAAAATCTTGCATTCACATTCTGTCCAGTAGGTACAAACTCTTTATGGACAATGCCACGACGGTCAAAAATGCAATCAACATCGATTTCACTTTCGATTTCGACATTCTGACCTTCTTTTAAGGGTGATTGTGCGGTGTGCCACTCTTCGCTCTGACGTTTTGTTTTCGGGTCGTATTTATAGCAAAACTTGATGGCGTACCGCTGCTCCAAATTTCTGTCCATCGCAACTGACGACGAGGCGTCACTAAAACAGTGGTCCACACTCAACTAACGCACGCAGGCGACTGCCGCAGGTCGAAACCTGTTCTCAAGGCTCCGCTCCATAACATCCGGCCTTGCAGACCCCTCTCTATCGCTCCGCACGCGCGGAAAAAAACAGTCCTACCACTTCTGGATACAACCCTGTATATTAAAGAGGTATACAAAATTATTAATTTTAATTGTACATGATATTAAAGTTTAAATTATTTTTTATATTTTCAAGATTGTCAATAGCTTTGATATAACATCTTCGACATATATGCCAAGCCACAAGCTGCTTTTAACGATGGCAAAGTGAAGAGTAGATTTTTATTAAAATAAATTATGGTTTTTTGCCTGATTCAATTAAGTCGAATATTTTCAAATTTTTAACTTATTTGTAGCAGATATTAAAAAAGTTCCTAAAATTATCTGACAAAACATTCCAGCTAAATTAAATGCAGTAGTTGGAAAAATCCGGATCTTGCAATACTTGAAAAGGTTGTAAAAATGCATCAATGTTCCGTAGGAACAGTAGAACTAGACGTTAAAAAAGGTTGTGCTTTAAAATATGCCCCTACGACATCGTGCCATGTTGAACGTAGCTTCTCCAGATACAAAGAAATTTTGTCAGACAAAAAACAAAATCTATTGCCTTCTAATGCGGAAAAATATTTAACTACCGCTTGGGAATAAAATCAAAATGTATAAATGTTTTTTAGTACTCTTATGTATTTTGACCTAAAATAAAAATCCCTTTTGTGTTTTTTCTTAAAATTTTGCTGCCTTTTTGTGTGATTTATTGATGCCTTTTTGGCTTATTTTTCTGTCTTTTGTCGACGATTTTTGTGCCTAACTAACCGGACTCCAGTAATGACTAATATAATTTTTAGAATGAGTTCACATAAATTGTGCTAATAGTCTGTAAACAGAAAATTATATAAACAAAGAACTTATTTAAAAAATATTGTTAACTACTAAACATTTTTTTAGCTACAGTATTGCAGCCTTGAAGACAGTAAATATATTTGTATGGAAATGGCATCGGAAACCGGCCTTGTTAGGTAAATCACTCGTGGAGCTGCAAAAACCCACTACATAAAATGGCCATGTCGTCCCGCTAATAACAGACTCATTTATCCGCGGAGAACATACGCGCCAGCTAACTGCAACGGCCGTCAATAAAATATTGCTCGAACGGAGGCATATTTTACCGTGCAATTCCGTATGACTGCGGTTAATTCCCATAACTATAAATAACCCAGTGGTAGAGCTGTAAGACAACCGCAGATAAATAAGCAAATAGCATTGCGGGATTAAGGGATTGGAGAAAAAGTTGCATTAATCACCGCGCGCCACATGCTTGCCGCTTAAATTATTGCAATAGGAAGTGCATTTGCTCCCAGATGTGGTACTAAGCGCACAATGCGCCAGACGCCTACTGTTTACCAGTAGGCTGGTGTCGAGCGCATTTCAATACCTGTAATTAATTAGTTAGAACAACTTTGTTTTAAATTGTTAATAAATAATTAAAAAAAAATATTCTTTTGTAAACATGTTACTACGTACAATAGACTATTGTAAAATTCCAGTCTATGTTCCTTTACTAGGTTTACTACAAACAAATAACTTGCCCTTAACTTAAATTTTTAACCGAAAGTGTGTGTAGCTGATATCACTTTTTTTGACCTAGTTATTACTCTCACATCTTTATAATGACAAATAATCATATGGAAGTTAAAATACTACGCAATGGCTATTTTTCAAAAAAGCAACAATTTCAGTTAAGTATCGTAACTAACAAAAATATTTAATATATAAAGAAAAAAGAAATTAGATAACCATAAAAATAAAGTAATATAGTTATTGTCAAGAATAGAAGGATAAATTTAATCAAATACACACATCAGTGGATAAAAACAAGAAATACCTGGGACTTCTATCTACACACAAACACAAAATGTACCCCATTTAATATCAAATGACTTATAACACTCCAAGATCAAGAAAAAAACTAGATAGGATGTAGCATCTGACTCATATGTTTAAGTTAAAACTCTTATCAGTAGAGAGAGGATTTTATGCAAAATGCATATTCTTTATTTTTTATAGTTAACCAGCCTTTTTCGCTTTTTAGATGAATTACACTAAATGTGATTATTTAGCGTTAACTAATTTTTGCATATTTTGCATATTTGAAGGTATAATGCATATTTTGGTGTTTGATGCATATTTGGACTTATGCATATGTTCGCGCCAATCTCCAAATTATATTTATTTTTGAAGTTTTAAATTAGGACCGGCTATAATTTTTGATTCCCTCTCATATACATTTGAAATTTGTTTTATCGGCCCAACTGCAAGCACGCGTTGCGATATACCCGGCGGTCTGGGCCGCGAGCCGCGCATTTTGCACTTGCAATTGCCTGTGTGCACTTGCTTTGGCACGTTGGTTTCGTTTAGTACGCGCGACCTTAAGCTTTTGCCTTATTCATTTTTAAACTTGCCATTTCAATTACGTTTAGTTCGCGCGACTTTATACTTATACGTTATTCATTAGAACTTGCATTTCGCATTTCGTTCGCGGCATTACGCTTTTGCCTTTGTTCGCGTTTTGCATTTGGTCTTTTTTGACTGTGTTCTCGCCGGTAAATTATCCTTAAGTCGGGAACATTTTTATTTTTAAACGAGGATTCACCGCCGGCGTTACTCGGTCCATTTTTTTCATCTGGCTCGATGAGGGAACCTTTGCACACTAGGAAAGACGCTACCGTTTTGTCTGCTGTGAAGATTGGGGTGACTGGTCCAATTTTTTATCCATATCCTTCTCCTTTTCTTCTGGAAGCCCCACGACCAACAGCAGGGAACCGACATCTGCGGGACGCGCCGTTTTCATAGGTTAGTGTTTTAATTTTAGGGTTGTTTCAAGTTCTCTATTCAAAATTCAAAATATCACCAAATCAAACGGCGAATTAGCTCATACTAGTAAGGATAAAGCTGAAACGTTTGCTGACCACCTAGTCAACGCATTCCAACCATACCCTAGCCAGTGTCCGAAGGAAGATACTAAAATAAACAACTTTCTGGAATCTCCATTCTAAATGAGCCTACCGATTAAACCATTCAAGCGCTGGGAAGTACAAGAAGAATTAGAAAAGAAATCAACATCAAGAAAGCACCAGGCTTTGACCTTATCACTGGAAAAATTCTCCAGCAGGTACCTGAAACCGCACTACGAGCAATCACTCAACTATACAATGCTATCCTCTCCAACTATCCAAGCGCTTGGAAAGTAGCGCAGGTGACAATGATTCAGAAACCTGGAAAGCCACCCACTGATCCTGATTCCTATCGTCCCATCAGCCTCCTACCTATCCTATCAAAATTCTTTGAAAAATTGTTCTTAAAACGCCTTCAACTAATCCTAGATGATTTAGAATTCATACCCAATCACCAGTTCGGTTTTCGACACTCACATGCAACTATCGAACAAATACATCGACTTGTAGATCAAATTCATACCGACCTAGATAAATATCGATATTGCTCCGCTGCGTTTCTAGATATTTCACAAGCGTTTGATAAAGTATGGCACTTGGGCCTCTTCTATAAATTAAAAAAATATCTACCATACCAATACTATGAAATACTAAAGTCTTACTTAACGGATCGACATTACTTCGTTAATTATCAAGATGAACACACGAACCTCCACCCAATACTATCGGGAGTCCCCCAAGGCAGCGTGTTATGACCTATCCTCTAGTTACTCTTCACAGCTGACTTACCAACTACAAGCCTAACTACAACCGCCACTTTTGCTGACGATACGGCAATTCTAGCTCCGCACCTAAATCCGAATACTGCAACTTCCAACCTGCAAACCGCTCTGAATAAATTGCAGCAATGGCTCAAGGTATGGAGAATCTCGGTAAACGAAACCAAATCCCAACATGTAAAGTTCACCATGAACCGTGATAACTGTCCAACGATCTCACTTAACGGACAACAAATAAAACACGCAGACTCCGCAAAATATTTAGGACTCCATCTAGATCGACGCCTGACC